>OX596281.1:34499565-35699565 GCA_951394225.1 Harpalus rufipes
AATAACTACTAGCCGTCATTCTGACACGGATCCTCATATCTGCTTGCCAAGGCCAACAAAGTCACATGGCTGCTCGCGCCCTATAAGTAACGAAATTAACATTTCTTGTACACACAAATAATTGAAATTGTTTCTCTTCTTTCGTTCTATGAGAAATTTTATCCTACTATTCTAATATGTTCAAATTACTTCAAATTCATTGACGGTATTAGCGGTATTTCTTAAGGATATACTCGTATGTAATATTGACATACCTGCAATTTAAATAAATATTTAATTAATAATACAATAATATATATTAAATGTACTCATACCTCCCAGAACTGACACTGACATTTTGCATTTATTTGTCAATTACAAAAATTTTAATATCGCAACTGTTTTTCTGGCAACGAGATTTATTACAACAGATTATACTATATTATTATATACTATATCTTCAAAACTATACGAGATATAATAGAAAAATGAAATGTGTCAGATTGAGAATTTAATTATCTTTAATATTTCTAGTAACAAATTTTCAAAAAATAATATTTAGAAATATTTTTTTTAGAAACTATCACTTCCAGTTGTCCAATTGTTACCAGAACCTATTCAACTCTTCCCATTACTGTTAGATTGAGGAATCCGTAGTCAAACAGGTCTTTAGTCTTATAGAATTTGAAAAATCGTGTCTCCAACAACCTCACACACATACACACACACACACACACACACACACACACACACACACAGACATCATTGAAAATGTTAAAATCGGATTCTATGGACCTTAAATCGTGCTTATTCAATAAAATCTGGATATGCGATTTTTAGCATGAATCCAATACCTCTCTTAGCGAGAGGTAAAAACATATTCTAAATTATTTATAATTTTCCCGAATATTATTAAAAAAAATCTTTGTATTTGGCCTTTATGTTCCTAAATTTTTATACAGGATGAGTCGGGGTGACGCCCCCCCCCCCCCCTCTTTAACTTGTTTATTTTGAGTAATAGAAAAAAATACTCATACAAAAGTTTTATTATTTTAAATATACAATTTTATGGCAAATGTAGATATTATTTACAAAGTCAGGTTTACAAAATATGATTATCAACTTTTATTTTTTAAATAGCAACCTATAATTATTTTACTAAAAGTTTTTTGCAATTCCCTGCTTGTCTAATTATTTAAACAAAAACGCGTCAAATAAAAGTTTTAGGGTATAAAATTCTGCATCTAAATCAATAAACAGAATTACTTTTACATGCTTTGTAGCGGCAGAAATTAAATATGAAAATTTCGAAAATTACGTTGGAAATATCGATAGCCATGGAATTGAACAAAAAATAAATAAATTCTTGACATTTTATCTGTCACAACCATAGATTAAGGAAAATATATAGTAGAAGATTGGGTATCTCCCTTATAAACCGTGATAACAAGTTTAGTGCCATCTATGAAAACGTTAGAGAACTAAATTTGACAGCCGACAAGGTGGCGGGAAATATAAATTCATTTCGAATTATTCTAAACTTTAAATTTTATTTCTTCATAATGTAATTATTAAAAAATCTATCGAAAATAGATAATTTATTAAAGACATTATCAAGAAATGTGAAATATATCTTGCACTATAAAAAATAATTAATATGTTAATGTCTTTATTTAAAAATGTATTCATTACACTATTTAAATCAAATAAATAATTACAAATCTCAAACTACGCGGCAACAACTACTAAAATTTAAGCTTATACTACCCAAGGAACCAATAATTTTAAATATTATTATTACAAGACATATATTTTTATTTCAAAAAAGGGATGTTAATTTAAATGTCTGCCAGAAATGCATTGTTTCTTTGACTCGTCATCGATGTTCGTTCACTTTTTAACTAATTATCCTATTTAACACTCTTTTTTTATGAAAACTGGCAACACCATACTATTCCAACATTCTCTGATGAATCTTATGAAGCTTTATGTCATTTTGCCAAAGAATCGTGATATCTTGCTGGTCTCTTACAACCAAACTTCTAAGAGCACCGCCATGATGTACATTCTCCTAGTCCACTTATACACACCATTTCTTCTACTCGGCACTATCAACTTCTTCTGCAGGAATGTCTCTTCACTACACAGAAGTTATAAATATTTCATGTGATCTTTTTCTGAAACATTGTTAATTTGTCATTAAGTTTCTATACCACCCCCCGTATAATAATGCTAATATGAAAGATAATATACTTACCGAAAATATATTGTATGATAAAGTACTGTATTGCTATAAAGATACCAATTCACAAATAATAGTTTTAAATGTCAAAGTATTTCGAATGATGTAATAGAGAATTGTGGGAAATTTACAGCAGTTCTCAAACATTATGTTACCTTTTTATAGTATTTTAGACATTAAAGTTTGAGAATCACTGTAAAAACTGTACTACTTATATGACATCTATGAAAGGGTCAGAAAGTATTTCCAAACGCTACTAGATTGAAACTTGTTATCACGTTTCTGAATTCAGTTTCACACCCCTGGTCACAACGTAAGTTCTGAAAATTTGATTTTGTCTCTGGTTTTATTGTTGAAATTATTAAAAAATGAATATTTGTACTAATATGAAAGTTTTTATGAATAAGTGTAGACCACTTCTGTAGTACTAGATATATTGGAAATGAGTTGAGAGTACGTCACAGCATCATACATAATATTTTTAAAAAAATCGTATTATTCTTATAAAATGCAGTGTCACCAAGATCTTTTCCTATACGATGAAGAAAGTAGAAGAGTGTTTTGCGTAGATATGCAGAACCCGGCTAATAATGATCAAAATTTGTTCCATTTCTTTCACGGACGAATGCACTTTCACTTTGAACAATGAACCAAATATCCAAAATACCCGTTGTTGGGCTATAGAAAATCCTGGAATTAGTATTTCAACAAGGACACAATATCCTCGAAAAGTTAATATTTGGACCGGAATTTTAGGTCACCACATAATTGGTCCTATTGAAATACGTGGCAATCTAAATACCGAAAATTATTTGGAGATGCTACAAAATGAAATTGGTCCTGCAATAGACGATGTTGTGCGCCCAGATCGAGAGGTCTGGTTCCAACAGGATGGATGTTCTGTACACTATGGTAGGAACGTTAGAGAATATTTGGATCTGATATTTCCTGGGCGCTGGATTGGACGAGGGGGTATTATTTACTGGCCTGCTAGATGTCCAGATCTTGCTCCATGTGACTTTTTTATGGAGTTACATAAAATATCAAATTTATAAAGAAAACATAAATGATCTAAGAGATTTCATATTTAATGAATGTCATCGTATAACTCAGCGGCAACTATTTAATGTACGAACGTCGTTTTGCAATAGATTAGGTTATTGTCTGGTCCAAAATGGTTCAGCATTTGAATATTTATTGTAACTATTATCTTTATAATTACTTGTTATCCGTTTACTAATTACTACAAAACTTTTCTTGCTTGAGCATATTTTGTTACGCAATATTGACTTTTTAATAAATTCATATTATTTAACAAAACTGTATTTTTTAAATTTATTTATTAATCTAATATTTTTATTATTGTTATAATTAACGATATTTGCCCAAATAGAAAAACGTCAAGCATTTATTTATTTTTTGTTCATTTCCATGGCTGTCGATATTTTCAAAGTAAATAATAATATTTAGGCAAGCAGGGGAATTGCAAAAAAAAAAGATTTCCATGTCAATCTGCTACGTACACCTTTAAGATAGATACACGGTATATGAAGTGAAAATTAAAATAAATTGTTCCTTTACTAGAACTATCAACATTTTAGAAAATTGAACATTAGATGAACATAGTTCTAAAATAAACCTGCGTTTTAAAAAAGTATTTTTGAGATCTATTAGTATTTGACTATGATTTTATGACGAAAACAGCAATTCTCGTTTTCCCTATAAAATCAAAGTCAAATACTAATAGATTTCAATAATACTGTTTTTAAAATGCAGTTTCATATTAGAAGTATGTTCGTCTAATGTTGATTTTTTTAAAATGTTAACATTTCTAGTACATGAACAATTTATTTGAATTTTCGCTTCATATATAGTAGGCAGGGGTAGGCATTCCGCTTAACCATTGTAACGGTGGCACCTGGAGCGGTGGCTGGGCCATCGTCGTATTGTCCTTTCAGCCGTCGGTCGGAATACTCGGGCGCCTTCGGTGGTGGTGGCTGAAAAGGGGACAATGTGTGCCGGGATAGCTCTAGGAGGGAGGCCAAGGTTTAGTTGAAGAAGCACGTTTTTAACCCGTAATAAAATAACCTTTATTTTATCGTAACCCAAAAATACAAAAATAGTAAGTAGAAAAATAATAATAATGATATACAATGCACGACAAAACTGTGTCGAGCCACAAACTGGTAATGTACAACCCCAAATGAACGGTGACTGTGCCCCCGCGATACGGCAATGGCACAGTCTTTGACAACGGTAAATATTACGAATAATGAAATATGTCTCAAAACCCACAAACGGTCAGTTAAATGAAATATGTTTTAAAAACCAACTAACGGTAAGTTGAATTTTACAACTTGTGCCAGCAGCAGTTTCCTGTGATAGCACAAACTTGACGGCGGAGTCTCTATCACCCACAAGAGACACGGACGGTGAATCTACACTCACCAAAGACAGTGGCAAATCCACGGAAGACTTCTCGGACTCTAGCGTTCGCAACTCAGTCGATGATCTTCCAGAGACCATCAAGACGAGTTCAAGAACTGATCTCTCCAAGTGATGCTGCGTCTTTTATACCTAAAATCTGGTAATCCGGCAGAATCTCGCAAAATACTTGGAGGGGAAACGTTTCAAACTTAGTTTATGTAAAATGGCGCTGCTGGCGTTTGTACAATAAAAATAAAATATATAAAAATTACTAGAAGTCATTAAACAACCCGATTGTACCAGTTTGTCACTCGCAACAATCAAAAACCAACAATAAACATTATAAAATAAATAATGACAGCTACAATAACATTGTTGTAACGGTAGACGTCTGACAGAGCGTTGTTGCTAATTTCCGTGCTGTCAAACCATGACAGCCGTTACAATTTACGTTAACATGTGAAATAAAACCTGCACAAAATAAATACACAAATAATACAACAATGCAATATACAAGGTATGATTTACATAGCAATATCATCAATCATTGTTCGGGTAAACATATGTTTTATTTGTACAACATTTTCAGGGTTATATTTACAAAGTGCGTGACCTAGATACGATTTATATTGCGTGTGGCTCGCTATAGGCCCATGTAAATAGCCACAATTGTTAAAACAACGCTCAACATCATATATTTAATAGTTTTAATCCGGTTTGTGAGTGGCAACATGTTCAAAACACAAACACACGTGATCGGGATTTATGAACTTCATCAGTGGATTGTAAAGAATTTACTGAGTTTACAAATAACCGGAGATGGACACTACAACAAGGTATGTATCGTCACACCATTTATCTAATTTGTTTGTATTTCAGTTTCCGTCATACCAGCGAGGAAGTGATTATATTATGTTTATAAGGTGTATTATCACAAATGAATTTTCATATACTCCATTTTCCAACAAGTAATCCTTCAAATATAAATCAAAACTTTTCAAATTTTGTACTACAGGCTTTTATATCGATGAGAACAAATATTTAATTTTAGCTGCTAGTTGTGAACTAGTGAAATGGTATATTACTTGAAGCTCCTAATAGATTTTAATGAAAAAACATTAAAATAAATAATAATAATATATATAGGGTGATTCAGGATTAATGTTACAAACTTTAACAGCTTATTCTTGAGGTCATTTTATGCAAAAAATGCTATATGAACATAGGTCCTATCTCTTCTAGTTACCAAAATACAAGAGTTTAAAGTTTTATAAAAAAGCTCAAAAATTTCAAATTTTTGTAATCAAGATTCTTCTAAAAAAGAAGAGTTTTATACACATAGAAAAGTCAAACCTTATTTGTCATAATTATTTTTATTTTATTAAAATATACGTGTATTGCTAAAAAGTGTAGAAAGAAAGAACATAATTAGGGCAACAAAACACAAGATGACGCAATTAAATAGACAGATAAACAAATTCTAAATACAGAACAACATAACAATACTTACAATAGATGCCAAACACAATATGAAATAAGACAACAAATTAGAAATATTTTATAGTAAATGCTCAAAATGAGCTCCTTGACTGCATGCTACACAGCGGCAAATCATGGAATGATAGACACGATTTGAAGATTATCAAGAATAGCATCAACCACAATCTCTTCCTCTTCATGGTTATAAAGAACACCAATCCTGCCATTTCGTACAGCAGTAGATCCAGTTTCCCTTAGTCGCTGAAATACGCGCGCAAACATGGTATGGGAAGGTTGGCGTCTATGTGGGTATCTGTCATGGTATTCTCTGTATGCATGACTGGCATTACCATTACAAAACCTTTTGTATTCTGAGGATAATAAATAAGTTACTCACGAAACTGATGTACAAAACGTTTATTAACATGTAACTACATAAAAGGTTAGGGCACGCGACAACTTGTTAACGCAAAAACCCGAGAATGTCTGGGAGCACGTCTGTATGCGCCGGTGGCCAGTCCTGTGTTCCGTGCTGCCAACTATTCAGCGTTAAATCACCAACAAACCTCCATGGACACATTTAGGGTGCATACACAACATTTCCTCCCTCTTTTAATGATTGTGTGATATATGTGTAAGTGTGTAATTAAATGGGTGAGAATCTTGGTGGTGGGGCTCTGATGCGAGATGATCTACGCGGGTTCTGAGGAGTGTACAGTACGCGTGGCGCTGGCAACCTCAACTGTCTCGGGGCCACTGGTGTTGCTGGTGTCGCTGGTGTGGTTGGAATAGCTGGAGCGGCTGGTGTGACTGGTATCACTCGGGGTGCTGTGTTCTCATGATACCGAAGTCGTCTTGGTTGATCCCTCGCATCAATTTGTACAGATTCTGCGTCGGATTCACTTGGCGGTTTTTTATCTGGAAAAGATCTAATCTGGTCTATATGTCGTTTTACCTTTTTATCTCTAAACTGAATAGAGTAATGGAGATCTCCCAGGCGGTCTGTGACGGTGCCTGGAATCCATTTATCCAGGTTAGGATTGCCGGACAGGAAGTAGACATCTTGTCCTACTTCCAGTGTACGGAATGTCGATTGCATTTTAGTCCGTTGTTTTTCGCTGATCCTGGTATGAACATCGTCCGGCCTCGCCAGGTTGAGCCGTGTGCGAAGTTCTCGTCCCAAGAACAGTTGAGCTGGAGACTGACCAGTGGTGGAATGTGGAGCTTTGCGAAATTGGCGAAGGAACTCGTTCAGATTGGTTCGCAGGGATCCTTTTGTAGTGTTCATCGCATAAAGTGCATCCTTCACAGTTTGGACATATCGTTCCGCTTGGCCATTAGTTGATGGGTGATACGGTGCTGTCAGTTTGTGATACTTCACACCACTGCTCTGAAGAAAAGATTTGAATTCCTCAGCGACGAACTGTCTGCCGTTGTCTGAAACGACAGTGACAGGACTTCCGTAGGTCGTAAATAGATCATCCATCAGGGCGATTGTTGCGGCTGCAGTTGTTGAAGTCGTGGGCTTAACTTCGAGCCATTTGCTGTAGGCGTCAACAACAATTAACAGCATGGTGTTGGCTACAGAACCGGCGTAGTCGATGTGTATTCTTTCCCAGGGCGCCTTTGGATACTCCCAATGGTGGCCGCGAAACTTAGGTGGTGCATGCGCGTTAGATGCACACGTAGTGCAAGATTTTGCGAGGTTTTCAATGTCCGAGTCAATGCCTGGCCAAAACACAAAGGAACGTGCCATTCCTTTCATTTTTACAATACCCAGGTGGGCAGTGTGCAGATCTTTGAGGATGGCATTTCGTAGAGCTGGTGGAACCACGACTCTGTGCTCGAACATCAAGCAATTAGCGGCGAGAGTATACATTACTTCCGGGGCCTTGAAGTCATGACGGGCGAGATCTTGACCAGCTTCCAAGAGTTTGACGATCCTGCCGAGATGAAAGTCTTTTCTAGTTTCACGTGCGATGGCTTCCGACCTCACGGGGAGTTGCTGCGCTTGATGAACTGCAAACAAATCGAAATCGTCGAAATCCTCCGTCTCTTCCCTCTGGAGTGGATTTGAGTTCCGGATTACATGGATGGTGGATGGAAGCGGTGCTCGAGAGCAGTAGTCGGCATTTGCGTTGGCTTTTGACTTCTTGAAAACAACATCGTAGTCAAAGTGTGCTAAATAGTCAGCATAATTGGCCATGCGACTGATGCACAGCACTGGTAATGACTTTTCTGGGTGAAGGATCTGTGTCAGGGGTTTATGGTCGGTGATCAGCGTAAAGTGGCGCGCGTAGAGATACTTGAAGAACTTCTGTGCTGCCCATACAATTGCAAGTGCTTCTTTGTCAATCTGAGGATACCTCTGTTCAGTAGCTGACATTGTTCGACTGGCGTAAGCGATTGGACGTTCTCGACCGTTGCTGAGTCGGTGTGACAGTACTGCGCCCAGTCCGGTTTTGCTGGCGTCAGTTGCCAATAACAGTGGCAGTGTCGGGTCGTACTGCATGAGTACCTGGGGCGAGGTCAGAGCATCCTTCAGATCCTTGTAGGCCCTTTCGCCCGCTTGAGTCCACACGATAGGATCATTCAGCAGCATATCTCTAAGCGGTAGATCTCTTGTTGACAAATCCGGGATGAATGCGCTATAATACGTAGCCTTTCCCAAAAATAGCTGCAGTTCCTCCGGAGTTGTTGGTTTCGGCGCATCTCGAACGGCTCGGATGTGCGTATCCGATTTATGGATGCCTGACGCATCAATCTTGTGGCCAAGGGCTTCCAGGACGGGTTCTGCAAATTTACACTTGGCTCGGTTCAGTTTGAGACCATGTTGGCGAAAACGCTCCAGTGTTGCATTGAGGGCCTCAACGAGTTTCTCAAAATTGGCTGCGAAAACAATGGTGTCGTCGAAAAAACTTACAACATTTTCAAGACCCAGCATGACTGTGTCCATTCGCCGTTGCCAGATGGCGGGAATATTAGCTGCACCATAGACAGCACGAGTTGGGCGGATCAAACCATGAGTTGGAGTGTTGAGAGTGAGTGCGTGGCTGAATTCGTCGTCGACTTCCAGGTGGGTATATGCATCAGTGACATCTAGGTGGCAAAAGAGGGTGGCGCCGCGCATCCGGTTGAACAAGTTTTCTACTTTTGGAATAGGGTGTTCATCGATGATAATTCGGGGATTGAGAGTGGGCTTGTAGTTTCCCGTAATTCTCAATTTTCCGTTCTTCTTGACAACTACATGCGTTGTAGATGCCCATTCCGAGTATTCTACTCTTTTGTAAAAACCGGATGCAATCTTGGCGTCGATTTCTTTGGCGTAAGCATCACGCAGGGCAACGGGGACGTCTCGAGCACGAGCAAAGATGGGCGTGGCGCCCGGCTTCAGGTGCATCTTTGCTCGTGGGCCCGATATCTTTCCGGGAAGATCGCTGAAGACATCCTGGAAACGGTTGATGGTGGCATCGAGTTCCATTTTCTGCTCTTGGGATAGAGACGGCTCGGTAGAGAGCTCGTGGATCGATTCTGGTTTGGCGAAGAGACGTTCAAAGTTTATTTCTTGCACAAACTCTGAGATCCACTCTCGACCAAGAAGCGTCTCAAACTCAGCATCAACGACGTAAAGATTAAGTTTCCTGGATGTGGTGCCGATGGTAGCGGTAACTGACGTTTTACCAATGCAGTTGATGCGGTGGCCGGTGTAGCTTGCAAAGAGGCGATCAGTTTTCTGCAGCATAAAGTTTGGTTTAATCATACTTAACTTTGACTTGTTTATGATCGAACAGGGGGCACCAGTGTCGAGTTCTATCTTGACGGAGGTTCCCTCTATTTTGACGTCGATCAAATGCCGTCCTGGGGACTGAAACTTTCCAATGATTTCAATCTTACTGAGATATACTGTGTCGCTGCAGTCGGCTGGTAATTCTTCCTCAGTCTCTTCAGTCACTTGATTTGTCCGCCGTTGTTTCGGTTTGTATCGGCAAACTCTGGCAATGTGACCTTTCTTGCCACATTTTCGACATTCAGCATCGAAAAATCGGCATTGACTGCGAGCATGGTCTCCGCCACATCCCGCGCAAGATGACTGGTCCTCCGATATCCTATGATTAGATTGATGAGATCCTTGGTGGGGCCGTGATTGGTTGGCATTCTGTGGTCGCTGGTTGCTACTCCTCCGTGACGGTGGTTTCTCATAACCAATCCGATGAGTCGGGTCGGATTTTGAGGTTATGTCTCCGGTTTCGACCTCGTTGGCGGTGTTGCGGGTGGCTTCGAGTGCGTGCGCAATCTCGTACGCAGCGGTGAAGCTCTCTGGTTTCCTAGCAATGATTTCATCGCACATATCTCTCGATTCTAGTCCTTTAATTAGCTGTTCAATCAGCATTCGGTCTAAGAATGTGCCATACTCACAGTAAGTTGCCGCCTGTCTTAATCTGAGAGTAAAACTGGCAATTGATTCCCCACTTTGCACGGTGCTTCGAAACTTAATACTTTCTGCGTATTTATTGTGTGTAGCGTCGAAATGTTCTATCAATTTCGACTGGATCTCGCTATACGGCAGATCTTCCGGTTTCTTGGGACTTACGAGGATCTTAAGAGCGTCGTTGAGTTCAGCCCCCATGTAAACACGTGCATACTGCGCGTGTTCATTTTCGGGGACTTTACTGAGTTCAAGCGCCCAGGTGAACCGTGTGAAGTAATCTGCTATTGTTGTCCCTTCGGCGGTCCGGAACGCTGGCATGGAGAACTGTGGTGGTCGAGGCTGTATCGATGACGCTGATGTGTTGTTTTGGGGCGGAGCTGTTGACTGTCGGATAGCACTGGCGATCATCTCGGATAGCGTCTGCAGGAGATCCGGTGACACGTTTTGAGCCATGTCTGAAAGGGGACGTGTGCTGCTTCACTAACCCGCGTGGCGTTGAACTTCGTTCGCTAGCGCGTGGTTACATTGATGTTGTGAGCGGAACGGCACGTGGTCGCGTCGAGGTTATGATCGGCACAGCGCGTGATCGCGTTTCACTCTTTTATGCACAGATCGAACGTTATTTATCTATCCTACTTCTGACACCACTTTTGTATTCTGAGGATAATAAATAAGTTACTCACGAAACTGATGTACAAAACGTTTATTAACATGTAACTACATAAAAGGTTAGGGCACGCGACAACTTGTTAACGCAAAAACCCGAGAATGTCTGGGAGCACGTCTGTATGCGCCGGTGGCCAGTCCTGTGTTCCGTGCTGCCAACTATTCAGCGTTAAATCACCAACAAACCTCCACGGACACATTTAGGGTGCATACACAACAAAACCCATAAATAAACATTATATCTGCATATTCATCAGTACTAAAACCATCCATTAATACACAAGCAAAGGTATAATAATTTTTAATTAGGATAAATAAGGTATGACTTTTTTCAGAAGTATCTTGATTACAAAAATTTGAAAAATTTGATCTTTTTTGTAAAACTTTAACCTCTTGTATTTTGGTAACTAGAAGAGATAGGACATATGTTCATATAGCACTTGCAGAAATTATTGGATGTTATTTATTTTTTTAAATAAGAAGTATTAAGAAACATATATATTTATTTATTTATTTATTAATATATCGATCCAACAGGATTCAAGATCCCAATTACAGGACGATCATATGACATACAAATACAGAAACGAATGAGTTGAACAATAAATACATACAAGAAATTAATTAATTAATTTACAATTATTTTTAAATCAATCCTTATTCATCCTTATTTGACACAATATGGTCATTCAAATAATTTTATATTCCGTAAAAAGAATAACGATTGACTTAGTAATAAATGTAAATATCATTAATATACAGGATGTAACACCAAAACTGACCACCGCCATTATTTTATTTATTATTATAGTTACAAAAAAATACTATAGAACAAAGTTGTAGGAGATCAAGGGGGACATCCTAATAAAGAAGAAAATATTTTTTAAAACCTCTGGTTCTCAAGTTGTAACACAAAGTTATATTTTTTCAAATTGGATTATACATATTTTTTAATGCCTATTTAATACTGTATTTATGTCTGAATTCAACCATGTATTACTTTTATATCCTTACATTGATATATTGATAATATTGAAAAAATGCGATTGAAATTTAAATAAATTTAATTTTTATAGGCATTTTTCAGTAGGCTATGTATGAAAAACAAAAATTACTATTTGTCAATTTGAATTATTTAGGATAGAAATCAATTAGAACACTGTCCATAACGTTATTAACAAATACTTATTTCATTTTAAGTTAAGCTCAATTGTTTTTCATTCATTACCCACTGAAAAATAACTATAAAAATAATATTTAGAAGATTTTTGTTAAAATACTACTACTTCCGGTTGTCCAATTGCTACCAGAATCTATTCAACTCTTCCCATTACTGTTAGATTTGTTGAGTCGAGAAGGATCAGTTGGAAATTTCAATTGAGTATAGAGTAAGGCCTTGGTGATCCAGATTTTTATATTCTTTATTTATTTCAGGACGTTTCGAAACCAAAGTGTTTCATCTTCAGCATTAATAATATTAAATTAAAATTTGTATGGAAAAAATCCAACGTCGGTTAACATTTTGTTAAATATAAAAAAGTAAAAAAGCAATATAAAAACTTAACTTAATAGCTATTAAGTCACCCATAAACTTAATATGGGTGCGGTTTTCTATCAAACTGTATTGCATTTTTAAATTTTTTTATATTGCTTTTTTACTTTTGTATTGTAAGTAAATACCTATTTATCCACAAGTATTATTTACTTAGTACAAGTATTAAACCAGCCGCCAAATTTCTTGTTTTTCAGTGTAGGTAATCCAAGAACGGAAATTAGGCAATACAATAATATAATAGATTCTACAGACGGAAAAGACGCTTTTACCTTCCGTCATTTTAGGTAAGGAAGATATTATCTTTGTTCAAAAAATTCGATGATGAGTTTTTAGACAATAAGCACGTTCTAGGGTACCTAGGATACGATTTTACCATTTTCACGAAGATGTATGTGTGTGTGGGTGTGTGTGTGTGTGTGTGTGTGTGTGCTTGTGTTTGTGTGTGACGATTTTTTCATAGACAATAACTTCAACACTACATTTCTTAAACTTACAATTCTTTCGTATTCCTTTTCTTATTGGATTTTGGTTACAATTATTGGTCAACCTGAAGTACCATCATTTGAAGATTTTAACAATTTTGTTTTCTGGAAAAACACTGTTAAAATCGTGACATTTAATGTTATTATAATATTGAAGAATATTCTAGAATCTACGAATTTTTTGCATTGTATACTTCATATAGTGAAAATGATTAGACAGAAGACATACGTCATCAACCTGAGAAAAATCTTATAAAATGAAATATAACTTGTAGAAATTATTAGTTATTATTTTTTTAACAAAGAAGAAAGAATATACTAGTATTAAAGAAACGTATATATTAATGACTTTTTTAATTATCCCTAAGTCAATCCTTTTTCCTTTTACGGAATATAAAATTGTTTGACAAAACATGGTCATTCTCAATAGAGTGAACGTATGTTACGAAAATAAACTACAATTATTTCAAATAATTTTATATTCCGTAAATAGAATAACGATTGACTTAGAAATAATTGTAAATGTCATTAATATATACATTACTTAATACTAGAACATTTTTTTCTTCTTCTTTTAAAAATAAATAACACCTAATAATTTTTATATTTTTAAAGTTATATTTCATTTTATAAGGTTTTTTTTGATAACGTGCGTCTTCTGAGATATCATTTTCACTATATTCAATGGATATAAAGTTAATGAAATTAAATTTCATAAATCAACCAGCCATGCTATAACCATGGAAACAACTACTATATTAAGAAAATTTTAATTGACAGATGTTAGTGTCCATGAAAAGAAAATGAATGTGACAGAGATATGAGTATGTTGAGATTGATGTTGGGGAAGGCACCGAAAGGTAGGATAAAGAATGAGAGGATAAGAGAAATGGATCGAGTGATAGAAGTTTCTAGAAAGATACAGGAGAGACGATTTTATTGGTTTGAACATGTAATGAGAAGAGATATATATATATTGGAAGAATAATGAGCTTAATAGTAAAAGGTAGAAGAAACAGAGGAAGACCAAAGAGAAGATGGAAGGACTGTATTGCGGAAGACTTGAGAGAAAAGGAATTGAATGAGTACGATAAGCAAAATAGAAATGAGTTGATGAAGAAAATCAAAAATAACAATCCCTAACGAATGGGAAAAACTAAAGAAGAAGAAGATGTCAGGGCCAAATGCAATTTACATAGTTCGTTTATGAAATAATTTTACTGGAAATAGAATCTTTTGCAAGAAAATATAGGAATTTGTACATAATACAAAGAATTAACACAAAGTAATGTGGGGGCCACATCAGATCTTTTTATTCAAATATCACTGCGATTTTGACTATGGTGTCTGTACCAATTATCTGGATACTGGTATAAGTAAAAAATTTACCAACACCAAAAAGTAGTAACGAAGCATCAACAAAATATACATTAATAAATTTACTATTTCATTAATATTATTAATGCGCTAGGTGTGAAGTTTGCACATCATTGAATAATGTTTATTATTTCATTCAAGAATCTGAGATTTTCAAACACAAAAGAGCACTAACAATGCACTAACAAAAGATAAAATAATTTGATTTTTTTTAATGTTGTGCTAGGTGTGAAGTTCACACGTCAATAAATAATGTTAAATATTTCAGAAACAGCTTTATGAATTTCAAAAAAAATTAAAGCACAAAAGAGCACTAACAAAGCACTAAGAAAAGATGTAATAAGTAATTTGATATTTTGTTAATGACGTGCTAAGTGTGAAGTTGGCACGTCATCATATAATGTTAATTATTTCGTGAACCGTTTAATTAATTTTAAAAAAATTTGAAGCACTAAAGAGCACTAACGATGCACTAACAATAGATGTAATAAGTAATTTTAAATTTTATTAATGACGTGGTAAGTGTGAAGTTGGCACGTCATCATATAATGTTAATTATTTCGTGAAGCGTTCAATTAATTTCAAAAATTTTGGAAGCACAAAAGAGCACTAACGAAGCATTAACAAAAGATGTAATAAGTAATTTTAAATTTTATTAATGACGTGCTAAGTGTGAAGTTGGCACGTCATCATATAATGTTAATTATTTCGTGAACCGTTCAATTAATTTTAAAAAAAATTGAAGCACAAAAGAGCACTAACGAAGCACTAACAAAAGATATAATAAGTAATTTGAAATTTTATTAATGACGTGCTAAGTGTGAAGTTGGCACGTCATCATATAATGTTAATTATTTCATGAACCGTTCAATTAATTTTAATTTTTTTTGAAGCACAAAAGAGCACTAACGAAGCACTAATTACTAATATAAAAAAGAATATTTGTGCTTCCAATGACGTGCCAACTTCACGGACCCTAGAAAATTCTACAATTCTGGTGCACACAAAACAAAAATTGGAGAAAAGTTCTTGAAAATCAGAGGAAAATTCCAGAACATTACAAGAAGATTTATTGGAACATTCTAGAACATTATAAAAAAATCTGATGTGGCCAGCACATAACCTCTCGCCGTATATTTTACCTGGGTGTATGCATAAAGCAAAGAATATTTTTATAAATACAAATAATATATTCATATAAATCTATGACGTATAAACTTCTTTGTTATTCAATAATAGCATGTCTCAACATGAAGATATTTTACTATAAATTATGTTACAATAAATTACAAAGTAGAGTACTATATATAAATATTAGGCTGGTAACAGCAATTTTCAATTCGAACAACGTTGTTTACTTTCTCTTCATATTCTTCTAGTAAAAACATTAATTTTGGGCGGTCTAAAATGTATATATGGATTGTGCATCTATTCTTACATATCTTCTTTTACATTTGATTTTTTTCATACATGTTATATCTAAATAACACTAATTCCCTTTAATAAAGTGACGGATAGATTGCACTCCGATTATTCTTATATCGATGTGTAATTTTGTCAATATTTACAACTTACTTGAGAAGAATTTGATAGCTTTTTCGCAATTCAAAGTTACTCTAGTCTATAGTACTGGTGTACATTGTCCCATAATGTTTGAAACAAATTTAAGTCCTTCAACCTAGACTTGTCATCTCCATAATAGTCACAGATCAAGAATTAAGGGATTCTCCAAGTACATTTTCTTTCATTACTCATTATTTCTGACACTGACATTTATCTGTCAGTTACAAATAATTTAAATTATCAACTATTTTTCATGGCATTCTTTCGGCTGTCAAATTTATTACAACAGATTATTTTATATATTATACTTCTTTTATCTCTAAATCTATGGAATATATAATAAAATATTTAAATGTATCAGATAGATAATTTAATTTTCTTTAATATTACCACGAAAAATTTTCAAAAAATAATATTTAGAAGATTTTTTTTTCAAGAATCTTCTACTTCCGGTTGTCCAAATATTACCAAAACCTTTTCAGATCTTCCCATGAATGTCCGATTGGGAAATACGTTGTTAAATTTTTTTTAAGTCTTATAGTTTTTGAGTAACCGTCCTTCCAACATCCCACACACACACACATACACACACAAACACACACACATCCACACACACACACACAGACATCATCGTAAAAATGTTAAAATCGGATTGTAGGGACCTTAAAACGTGCTTATTCAATAAAATCTGGATATGCGATTTTTAGCATGAATCCAATACCTCTCTTAGCGAGAGGTAAAAATGGAAGAAAATTCTAGAAAGATTAGAATAAAATTCTAGAAGTTTAGAGCAAAAATTAGAAGAAAATTATAGAAGTTTAGAACAAAAATTAGAAGAAAATTAAGAATATTAAAAGAAGAATTAACAGAAACTTCTAGAACATTAGAACAAGAAATGGCAGAAAATTATAGAATTCTGGAACAAACATTAGGACAAAAATTGGAGGGATGTTCTACAAAAACAGAATAAAATTCCAGAACACAAAAGAAGAATTAATGAGACATTCTAGAATTCTGGAGGAAACATAACAAAAATTAGAGGAGAATTCTAGAAAAACCGAAGAAGAACTGAAGAGTTTAAAAGATAAGTATGCAAAGGCAGGTCCACTAGCAGAAATGAAAGTAGTAAAACCGGATACTTGTACAACAATGCACATAAAAACAGCGGAATTTGATGGAAAATCCTCGTGACCGAACTATTTAAAACAATTTGAAGTGGCTGCGAAAATACATAACTGAATGTCTACGGAGAAAACTACAGCGTTGACTGTGTCGTTACGCTGAAGGAAGAAAAACTAGTCATGCGGTTGGATATGCGGTATGGCAATGTGCACCTGGAGCCGGTGTACCGGACGCAACTGAGGAACAGGTATCAGAATTCGAAAGAAAGCCTTCCTGAATTTGAAGCTGACGTAGCTCGCTTGGTTCGTCTCGCACATCCCATAGCTCCTGACAGCGTTTTGAAGTGCCTGGCCACTCAAAGCATTCATCTTCGAAGTTCGACAAACAAAGAATTGAGAAGAGAACTCAGTTTGTTATTCCTAAGATTAGAATACCAGACGTGTTGAAAGAAATCCATGACGAATATGAAGGAGGCTATTTTGGTGTATACAAAACTTTGGAATGATTTAACTGGATTAACTGGAAGGCATATGTTAAGGACTGATGCAATAAATGTGTGGCTTGCGCTGGAAGCAACGGTCCCCATAGACGGCGAAGAGCTCCAATGCGTCAATGACATTCATGAACAAGTCCTTACGAACATTCAATTTGCTAGTGACCGAATGAAGTACCAGTATGACACCAAGGCATAAAAAGGTGGATATAAACCTGGTGATTTACAATCCACAAAGGCGTCGCGATTTATCGCTGATATATCGAATTACGAAAACACCTACAAGGAAGCCGAGAGTAGTACACTTTAACCGGCTAACACCTTTCGCTGATGACAATCCTGAAAACCATCAATGAGCAACAGTTCGTCGGATCATAGCTCGAGAACCAACTTTTGAAAACTTCATGGAAAAGTATTCCTCTAGTCACAAGGCGCGGTATGGCATAACGAAAGAAGAACTTCGATACCTGTTCACTGTGTCTTCTGATTATTCCCACGGCCACTGCGTATAAGAAGGGTTAAAGATGTCCCGCGGCATAGCTTCAGTCTTTAAGGCGAAATTTGGACGACTAAAAGAACTGATCAACCAACGTCCATCTGATGGGAAAAAGCTACGACTGAGGGATAGCAATGCAAAACATTAGCGGTACATTATTTACTACCTGTTACAAAACCACGCTCGTACTAGAAGGGATTATTTGCTAGAGAATGACAGATTGCAGCTAACATACCGAAGTTAGGCTGTGGACTAAGTTTTTTTAGTTTTGAATACTGGAAGATACTATAAATAACGATTTACCTGAATAAATATATTTTGGAAAATACTTACAATCCTCGAAATAAGATAACGCAATACAATACTTGTTTTTTTTACCTCTGACATTTGGAGCTCATTCAAAATACCTCGTAAATAAACAGCTTTTGACAGCCCGACGTATTCAGCTTCTGTCGAAGACAACACTCTTGTTTGTTGTTTTTGTGATCGCCATGACATAGCAGCGCCCGCAAGGAAGAACACGTAGCCGGAGAATGATCTTCGGTTAATATCACATCCTCCCCACTCTGCATCGGAGTATCCACACATTGGTTGTTTTTCGGCTGATATATAACAAAGAGAAAAAAAATCGTACCCTTTAGATACCGTAGCACCCTTTTCGCGGCTTGCCAACATGCTTCAGTCTACTATACCTCGTTCAACGAGAGAACGAACCCGATCATCACCAACCTGTTTTGTATTATTATTCCATTCTTACTATTATTATAGTTTTCATTTCGAATATGTTTGCAGTACTTTAATTATATAAATCTAAAAATAATAACAATACACTCTGACATGACTTGCCCCGCCCAAATTTTATAGTTGCTTGCGCGAAATAAGTCCGTTTTCTACTCTACTGCATGAGGTCACCACGTGTTTACACGGATAAATTAGGGAGGTAAGTAATAATATTAACGATGATGTGGGAAGCTCGGGTAGAAGAGTTATTTTACCATCATGTTGATAGTGATTACTCTACCAACTACCTACTTTCTACTCTACTATACTGAGCTTTTTACGGGACTATACGGGTAGAGTTAAGCTGCATTCACAAAAGCAATTAGTTTTAAGTTTTGGTTTTACGGTGTAGACTATCTCAACATATAACGTTCACATAATAAGATTTTAATTATTTTCAGCAACTAGTGCCATCTATGTGAAATTTAGTAGATATTAAAACAAATTAAAAATATGGATATTCACTTTGTTCATGAAACGATTTACTGTTGCGACTGTCACCATTTTATTTTATACTGACAATTCATTTTCAATCAAATTAAACTAGAAACAAATTGTAAAAACTGTGGTTATGTATATTGTTGACATTCCAGTAAAGAGAGATAACTATATAGCTTTATTTCATTCTATGCGTGTTGCTATTGGTTTATTCTCAAACATAAATGTAAACCTAAAGTTTGAAGTTTGCAAGCTTTAGTTTTTACTATACATTGTAATCGGGAAGTGTGAATGCTCTCATATTATAACATGGACACAAAAATACTTAAACGTAAACATACTTGTAAACCTTAAAACTAATAGCTTATGTGCATGCACCTTTACTTTACTCAGTACATGCCTCATTACTCTACCCGTGTAAATCAGCCTTTACAATTAATTTAGTTATTCTATTATTTTCATTTTCCTCTAATAATAGTATGCTGCATGTTGTAGGAAATGTCACTTTCTCTTGAATTAGACCTCCCAACAATTTATCTTGATCGTGCCTATAATAAAAACATCAATTAAATATTTTTAATTGACAAAAAAACGTCAGTGTCATAAAGTAACTGTAGTAAAGATATAAAGTATTGTACGTTTAAGAATTAAGATATAATTCTTGTTCCTTGCAAGTCTTATTGCTTCTTCTATAGTCGCTCCTTTCTTCTTTAGTATCTTCTCTATTACATTGTGTGTCAGTCATTTCATGGACTAAATTAATAATTTGAATCATATTTTAAAATTTTCAACCGATCAAATTTGCAAATATGCTTTAGCTCTAGAGCATTGGTTCTGACTTCAGCTTGAGATTGTACATTTGAGAAGGAGAAGAATGTTGGCGTTATTACTTTGACTAAATGATATGTATAAACAGATTGAGTAGGCGTGTACTTAATATTAATAAATAATACTTTTTAAATACTATAATGTACATAAATATCTAACAATATATAAATTATTTAAATATAAATAAATGAAATTGTTTTTAGTATCAGCTTACTTTGGAAGTTATCTAATTCAATATATTACAGTGCCATTGTTTTAAAGAAAAAAAAATGCTCAAGATTTTTGATAATATGCAAAATATCGCTAAATTCAATAATAAAACTCCTTACCTTAAACTTGGAAATTGGGTCGTATTATTTGCCTCTGTCTCTTTTCTAGTAGATAACAAACTTTATATTCGGATTAAAAAATAATCCCTTGAGAATATACTTAAAAAAAATATTCTTCGTGTGATTTTACTCACTGTTCGTAACTAGTGTTGCGAATTGATTTTTGCAACTATTGGTAATTCGATAAATTCAACAAATTCTACGCCATTTTGGTATATTTTCCTCTTTATTTTTCTTCTTGACAACATAATAATTCTTTTTTGACTTACTGGTTTAGTTTTGTTTCGTTTTGTATCGAAAGCGGTTCTCCGAAAAATATTAAGAAAAGTAATTCATAAAAGTACCTATGTGGTAGAAACCCGCGTTAAAAAGCCACTCAACATAGATTTCCAGTTCAAAAGTTGGGGAGTCCACTGGACGTTAAACATTTTTTTATGTTTTATGTTTGTGATCGTTGACTAGTGTGTAGTGTGACTATACTACGATGTATTTAGTCTGCGCTGTACCTATTAGCAAGGTCAGTTATTACTGTTTTGTCCGTTATACTCTTGCAGGGTAGTTCTGGTTTATCCAAGATGTAGTTTCAAGGTGCGTACAGACATGCAACAAAACTGCGAGTCATAACACCGGCGAGTGACAACGACAAGTCTGGATGGTACTTCGTAACAGTAGGTTTGTTTCAGCCTGTCATTGCTGATAGTTTGTGACTGTCAGACACATGCTCCGTAACAAAATACCGTTAAATACCATTAAATACCGTTCCAACCGTACCACTGATAAGTTTTCAACTACTGGTTAGGTGTTCCAGCGCGTACTGTCCGACAAACTAGTTTCTGACAGTCAAAACAGTCAGAACTTTTTCTGCTGACAAAGAGTCAGAGCTTCCGCAATTATTACAAATTCTGTGTTAGTTTTCATGTTTTCCATCTGTCAAGGGAAGATGAAATTTATTCTTATTAGAATTAGCTTTTTGGATATCAATAAAACATATTTCAAGTTATTATATAAAATAATTTTTTTTTTTATAACATAATTAGATTATATTTTTAGAAAAAATGACCGATGAGGACATTTGTTATTTATTTTGTTAAGTAATTTATTTACTTTTCAGATTAGCTGGCTTGTATGCAACAAATACTCGCTTTGGTACCGTCACCGTCTCATTCAACGTTCCAATACTTAGGTGTTTCAAACTTGTCAGTAACTAGTTTGTACACGCATGCGCATAAAAAAATAGATACATGTTGCAAACTTGTCCAAAGTTACCGGCTGGAACAAAGCTTGTAACATCGAGGCGTCCCATCAGTTGTCGGTATTTCAGCAACACATCAAAGACAAGTCTGCATAATACTAAATGATTGAACGACAGAATGTTCGCTCGTACGATTCGCGGCGACGTTATGATAAGCTTCAATTCTCGGCACACCGTATTTTCGATGAATAACAAAAATCTGTTACGCGACGGTGTTACGACCCGAGGTTTTGTTGTATGTCTGTACGCACCTTCACGGTGTGATTAATCCCCACTCGTAAGAACTTGTATAAATTTGTAAAGTTGACGAACAATGACACGCATAATTTTCAGAACATTTTTTTACTAAAACAATTTTTTTACCGATAAATAAAATGAAAATTTGCTGGTATTTGCAATCATTATTACACTGACAGATAAATTAGTGTAGGAAAATAAAAAGTAATACGTTGAAATAACTTTAATCAAAATATAGATACTAACCTATATTTGTTAATAAATATATAATAAGTACATAGCAAGAATATTTGTCTGTAATAAAAATGTAAATTCTGGAAGATAACAAGCTGACCACGTACGTTCTTTTTTTAAAGTATTTTTAACAGTAAAAGTTTTGAAATGATCTTAAATTTAATTTAAATTTTCTTAATTTGAGTAAATTTCGATGTTAAAATTCTCTCCTTTCTCTTTTGGACTACTAGATTTTTTGACATATGTGTAACAAACGGTGAGAAATGAAAGGCATTCAGTTCCCTAGGCATAGAATAACTGATTGAACTCACTTAATATCACGTTTACTATACCATTTTCCGATACTTCGCATATAAATTGAGTGCGAAATTACTTAACTTTCTTCGACTATTGACTTCTATTAGAAAAGATATTTCTTATTTATTACCTACTTCTAACAATCTAAACATTTTATAGGTCTTTACATGTTTTATTGCATTACAAAATTAAGTACATATCAAAAATGATAAGATAAATAAATATACAAATAAATATATATCAGCACGGCATATTATCGATTGCTGGGTGTGCCAATCTGCTTTGTACACAGATATTGGTAATGATGAAATATAAGATATACTATATAAATGAAGGTATATTTATTTGATGACTGTTGCTGGGTTGTACATATTTCCACAGGAAAGTTTAATCAACTTAATTAATTTAAATTTTATACCTATGCCAAGAAAGACGAGGCCGGATATATTTCGACTATTAGAATAATCTTCACTTTTTCACAAATTTTATTTTTGTATGTAATGTGCATCGTTTTTAATGTTAATTTTGATATGATCAAATATTATCTCCTCTAATTATTTTTCTGTAAAACAATTAAACAGTTTTTTTATAAAGAAAAAATATTAATTTTTGAGAACCAAAATCTTATCACGTCTTTAAATTATGTTAACACCAGCGATTAAATTTATCAATTTAGATACTAAAATATTGGGATTTTTTTTCTCTATAAAAAACTATTTTACTGAAAAATAATTGATAAGAAGTTCATTAGAGTCGATTGAAACTTTTCCAGATCTCTGGAAAAAGTTATTAGTCACAAACTATTTGAATTATATAGTTCTATTAAATATACAATAATTAAATAGAGTGTTAAAAAAAGGGTAAAAACTTTTAAGGGCATATAGTACTGACCAAAATGAGTAAAAGAAAGCTTAATCAACATAGATCCGATATTCAATAGTTGCCGTGGTTCGATCACTATGTCTGTGTTTTTCCAATTTTTCGTTTTTCTCGCAACAAGTTGAAGATCAGATCTAAGCTTTTTTACTGATGTTGGTCAGTACTATATGCCCTTAATTTTTTTACCCTTTTTTAAGAAAAAATAATAATTACCAATTGCATATTTTCTACAACTTTTTATATTACCAATTGTTCTATTACAAAATCGTCAAAATTAATCTGCTTTGTTAATCTTGTTCTATAGATAACAAAGCGAGTCTTTAATCTTTTCCGCCTCATATTAGTACTTATATCAATACATCTATAAAACATAAAATTTTGTAATTATTAAATCAACTTAGATATTCTGAATGCCTCGGCCTGAGGCTCGAAAAACCGACGTCTGAGAACATTTAAACATGAAATGCTACTCGTATATATCAAGTATAGAGTTAGAACGGTTAGAATACTGTTATTTTAATAAGGAAAAAGCGATATTTGTCAGTAATATATGATAAAGAAGCACAATTTATATTTCTACGTTCAAGAAACCTCTGAAGATGCCCAGCATAGTCTTAAGCGAATCGACTGAATCAACCACAGCCCGATAGCCCGAAATCCAGAAATTTTGAATCAGAGAATTATATACATTGTATTCCGCAGGACTAGACCATCCACTTTACAATAAATTTTAAAAAAAACTGGTAACAAATGTCAATTTCAGATTAATTTTGCATTGTTTCATTGTTTGCTCTTTTGTTTTAAAAGTATCTTGTTTTTTTTTATTTCCTGCTATGTATGAAACTTTGATCCCTTTTAATTCCATAATCAAAAGGAATATAGGACCTATGTTAATATAACACTTTTTACTCAAAATAATCTCAGGAATACGCTACTATTTTTTTACACTAGTCTTGATACACTCTGTATATAAGTTTCTTGTATCTCTTATATCAGCTCTTACATGCTGAAACTTCGCATTCATTTTTAAAGTGTTAATTTGAAACACTAGTCAACACATAAATATCTTCTTTGGTTTTTGAGCTCAAAGTATAAAGTGGGTTTTCACATAGGTATTTTGAAAATTAACGTGATGTAATTCGATTTTATGAAAATTTAAGTAATTATCGAAATACATATATCACAAATATAAGATTTTTTAAAGGGAAACCTAAATATTTTGAATAGTCTCAATTTTTTTTTATAATAATTATTTATCTTTTATTTAGCTATCTAATACTATTCGTTGTTAAGTATCTGAACTTCCTACTTCGATGGCAGTGAATAATATTCCAAAACTAAAATTTAATCATTTACAAAATCCGAATGCAAACAAATCTACTACCAGAACTTGTCAATAATTAACTGCAAAATGGACTATTAATTAAACTATTTTTACTTAGATAGTTAGTAGTTAGTTAACTACTATTTAAATATGGAAATTTTATTTGTGTTTTACGCAATCTTTGAAATGTAGGTAATTAGTAATTTAATAAAATTACTGTTTTCAACTATTTTAAGTACTTTTTTATGATGCAAATACTACTTCTGTGCTTGTTTTGTAAGGCTATTTTTATTTAACAGGAAATTTGTCGTAGTACTTTTACTTTTTATGTCCCACTATTCTTAGTAAAGGAATATAGGGATCTTACTGAAACTGGCATATCGAGGTTTTTGTAAATAAGCACGTTTTAAGGACCCTAGAATTTAATATTAACATTTTTACGATGATGTCCGTATGTATGTGTGAGAATGTGAATGTTATCCTGTGGAAGTGTGGACAGAGTAGACCAGGCATGGCCCACATACGGCCCATGTAATGAAGTTATGCGGTCGAGACCCAACGTTAAATTATTCTTTATTATGTATTTTGCCACTTTTTCAAAAATATACTTTTTTATAATATTTTAAATATGCCATCTTCAATTTCTTTTAAGATCTTTTAACAAATTTCATAATAAAATTTGATATCACGAGATATCCATTAGATATTTTACATTTAATTATTGAAATTTATGTAATCTTTTGAAAAAGTCACTTGATCTGATGCAGAATGTAACGACAAAGTTGATACAGCTTAACATGTGACAAACTATCGCCCACTTTTATTTATATAAATTATGCAGGTGATGGACAAACTGTTTTATTATGAGCATGTATGACGTATGTAACTTGACGTCACAGGAGTGGGGACTTGTTTTTCATTACTTTCTGACGCGAATCTTTTTATTTATTTACGAAAATAACAACATTTTTTTTTTATTACTATGAAAAATATTGCATAAACTTTCTTTCTAAATACCTACATTTTACCGGCTCATTCAGAAAATTTTGAAATATTATATTCTTACTATGTATAAATATAGGTATAGTAGTAGGTATTATAAAAACATCACATTAGATTTTGCTGTAAATCATATAACCGGAAGTAATACTTCATATTCCTTCTTTGTAATAAAACACTTTTTTTTCAAAATTTCCCATCTAGTAAACACCGCGGGTGTCACAGTATTCCTTTTATAAAGATTTTAGACATGAACTCAAATGTAGTAGTTATTTGAATATTATCATTACAAACAAATAATGAATACCGTATTTTCGGACAGAGGGTGTATAAAATAAACTTTTTACCTTCCGTCACCTTTAGGTAAGGAAGGTATTATCTTTGGTCAAAAAATTAATTGATGAGTTTTTAGTGAATAAGCATGTTTTAGGGTCCCTATAATACGATTTTACCATTTTACGATGATGTCTGTATGTATGTATGTATGTGTGTGTGTGTGTGTGTGTGTGTGTGTGTGTGTGTGTGTGTGTGTGTGTGTGTATGTGTGTGTGTGTGTGTCCGTGTGTCTGTGTGTGTGTGTGTGTGTGACGAAAGTTTCGGTTCGCATAACTTCAATACCACGATTCCAAAAATTATAATTTTTTCGTATTCCTCAAGTTTACATCCAGAAGAACAACTGATTTGGTTATAATTGGTGAACCGGAAATAGTCTTATTTGAAGATTTAACAGTTAAATTTGATTTATTGGCATTTAACGTTATTATAACTTAAAGAATATATTATTCTCTATACGATTTGATTGCATTTTATACTTCATATTCAATAGATATAGAGCTAAAGAATTTTAAAGAAATTAAATTTTATAAATCAGCCAGCTATGCTAGATATGGAAACTACTAATATATTTATATAATTCAAATTGACAGATGTCAGTATAAATAAATATAAAGATATGGTAAGGAAATAACTCTAGTGTTACAAGTTTCTAGAAAGATACAAGAGAGATGATTACATTGGTTTGAAAATGTCATGAGAAGAAATGAAGAATATATTGAATAGCTTAGTAATAGAAGGTTGAAGTAACAGAGGAAGACCAAAGATAAGATGGAAGGACTTGCGAAGACATGAGAGAAAAGGAATTGAATGAGAACGACACGTAAAACAGAAATGAGTGGAAGAAGAAAATAAAAAATAGCGACTCCTAACGAATGGGAAATGTTAAAGAAGAAGGAGAAGAAAATGTTAGTGTCAAGTGTAATTTGCATAGTTTGTTTGTGAAATAATTTTACTGGAAATTTAGAATTTTTTGCAAGAAAA
Source organism: Harpalus rufipes (assembly GCA_951394225.1). Classification (NCBI taxonomy): domain Eukaryota; kingdom Metazoa; phylum Arthropoda; class Insecta; order Coleoptera; family Carabidae; genus Harpalus; species Harpalus rufipes. The sequence continues at coordinate 34,526,790 of OX596281.1, forward strand.
TTTATGTATGGAATTTATACATATTACACAGGATTGACGGAAGGTATTGTGCTGGCCATAACAGATTTTTACCTTCCGTCACCTCTAGGTAAGGAAGGTATTGTCTTTGGTCAAAAAATTCGGTGGTGAGTTTTCATTGAATAAGCACGTTTTAGGGTCTTTACAATACGATTTTACTATTTTTACGATAATGTCTGTATGTGTGTGTGTGTGTTCGTATGTGCGTGTGTGTGTGTGTATGTGTGTATGTGTGTGTGTGTATGTGACCGCCTTTCATGCACGATATCTCCAATACTAGAATTCCAAAAATTACAATTCTTGCATATTCCTCTTCCTTACAACCATATGCAGACTTGATTAGATTTTGGTTATAATTGGTCAACCGGAAGTACCCTCATTTGAAGATTTTAACAGTTTTTCTTGAAAAACTCAGTTAAATATTATTATAACTTAAAGAATATATTATTCTCTATACGATTTGATTGCATTTTATATTTCATATTCAACAGATATAGAGTTAAAGAATTATAAAGATAATAAATTTTATAATTCAGCTAGCTATGCTAACTTAACCATGGAAACTGCTAATATATTCAGGTAATTCAAATTGACAGATGTCAGTATCAATAAAATGTAAATCAATGAAAGAATAAGGGAAGTAACTCTAGTGTTAGATGTTTCTAGATATAAGAGAGACGATTACATTGGTTTGAACATGTCATGAGGAGAGATGAATATATTAATAGAAGGTGGAAGAAACATAGGAAGACCAAATATAAGATTAAAAGACTGTATTGCAGAAGACTTGAGAGAAAAGGAACTGAATGAGGACGACACGCAAAACAAAAGAAGAAAATAAAAAATAGCGACCCCTAACGAATGGGAAAAACTAAAGAAGAAGAAGATGCCAGTGTCAAATGCAATTTGCATAGTCTGTTTATGAAATAACTTTACTGGAAATATAGGATCTTTTGCAAGAAAATTTATGTGTAGGGCGCGTGCAGTGACATGACTTTGCTGACTTTGGCAAGCAGATATGGGGATGTGTCAAAATGACAGCAATTAATTATCTCCATAACTGAAAAGTATTATAATCTTTCAATCAAAATTTCATAATTTTCTTATTTCATGTGGTTTGTTTGTTATCAGGAGTATGGAATTCAGTTGCCGAGAAAGGGAATCATAAAATACCAAAAATTTAGAATCTTTTGCAAGAAAATTTATGTATGGAATGTGTACATTATACACAGGATTGACGGAAGGTATTGTGCTGGCCACAACAGATTTTTTAAATAGTAATTGTTTGTTGTATTATTATAAAATTCTTGTTTTCACTTCTTAGTAGTTTTCCTAACTCTTTCGTTAATTACTGATGAAAGTGTTGATAATATATTTTAAAATACAGACTTGCTAATTCAATTTAATATATTTATATTTAGACGTACTATATTTAAAACTGAAAATATTACTTTTATAATTTTAGCACATTTTTTGACCTCTCGCTAAGAGAGATACTGCATTCATGCTAAAAATCTCATATCGAGATTTTAGTGAATAACCACAACCACGTTTTAAAGATATCCGATTTTAACATTTTTACAATGATGTCTGTATGTATGTATGTATATATGTATATATGTATGTATGTATGTATATATGTGTGTGTGTGTGTGTGTGTGTGTGTGTGTGTATGGATGAAGGACGATACCTCAAAAACTATAAGACTTAAGACCTGTTTTACTGCGGTTTTGGTGGCAACTGTACAGCCGGAAGTAGTATATCTTAAAAAAATTCTTGTAAATATTATTTTTTGAATATTTATGTTATTATAAATATTAAGGAACACAAAATTCTCTATCCGATACATTTCAAATTCTCATTATATCTTCTATAGATTTAGAGATAATAAAAACATTAATATGGCGAGAGGTATGTGCTGGCCACAACAGATTTTTTAACTTATATTAACATTCATTATCACTAGACTTATTTTCGCAATACACGTATTCTGTATATTTCATGTTTACTTCATGGCGAAATATGTAATTGTAAAATTAGATTCATCCTTGTATCTTCATTTTACGCTGTGTACATATTTTTCTTTCTCAAGACACATAAAGTATAACTTTTATGGAGGTACGGGAACTAATACAACCATTCCGGTACAATGACACGAAATCAATCAGAAAATTTAGTACTCATTGATTATTAATTAATTATCCAAAAAACTAATTAATTACCCAAAAAACAAATTTATTGTACAGAGTCCAACGGAACTAATTTTTGTCCAACATTAAATTCCAGCCCCTCCATCATCACAGTTAAAATTACGGTTAATGTAGTTTTTGGCGTTCCTGAAAAGTTAGGAATATGATAATTAATTAGCATCGATGGGAGCCAACACGGAGCGAAGCGGAGTGATTGGCTTCTGGTGGATCGCCAGTATAACGGTTAGATTTAAATTTGGTTTTTGGGTAATTAATGAGTATTAAACTTTCTGATTGATTTCGTGTGATTGTGCCGGAATTGTTGTGCCAGCTTCAAGTACCTTTTTTATGGACATATTAAATACACATGATTCACGTTTTACGTACGAGACTGGAATTAAACATAAATTTAGTTCATAGTTAGAAATCTTTCTTCTGAAAATTGCGTATGTAGGTTTTTGTGTGTAAACAGTATTGTCAAATTTTTGTTTACTTTATAGAAAGTTAAAGGACGCTAAAATTTTATTTACGCAGACCTCGGTTGGAAATATTGCAAAGATAAATATTGTAATAATGACGTATTAATAATTAATTTAAAAAAGTGTATTATTTTAATTAATGTTATAAATAAATTATATTGATTGACAATAAAAAAAATGTAAGAGTAATGAAATAGGCATATTAGTTTTTGTAATTTTTAGTAATGTATAACAAGAAATTGCATTAACCTTCATTTATAAGTTTTTTTTTTAATTTCAGATAAAACACATTCACATTACAATTAAATTATTAACTCAACGTAAGTTTTTAATTACTGAAATAATACTTTAACATTTAAAGTTTATAGTAATTATAAATCATTTTTGTCGATCTTTATAATAAATTATGAAATTTAAATTGAACATTAAAAAAAAGGAAATATTTCGAAAATCCAATACCTATACATAACTCTGACTTGTTTCTTTCCGAATATTTGTAGACAAAAGTTTATGTGAATAAATGCCAATCTTTGGAACTAAAGAAAAATATCCGACGTAGATATGGGGATCCTTAGGATATACAAAAATATGTATTATTTAGTTATAGAAGATATTTTAAAAGGAGCACTTATTTATCTACGCACGAGAGGACGTTATTTGCCAGTTATAATATTTCACTTCAAAAATAAATAAATCCAAGAATATACTTTGTTATGATTTTCAAAATAAATATTTAATTCAATTTTCTAATTGTTCTTTAATTTTGATTTGATTAATGACGATATAGGTATGCCTGATGTTCCAAATAACTTGTAAATACAAGGTCAATTAAATTAGCCAAACTTGTTACACAATAATAGGCCATTTTAGTCAATTTTTTGCATAGGTCACTAGTTTCTAGTGACTAGTAAATAGTTAAGTTAAATAGTTAAGTTAAATAGTTAAGTTTTAACACATACAATGAATATCTTTATATACACGTAAATCATGTGTTGGTAAATGGTCAATAGAAATAACAACTTCATGAGAAATGTGTTATTAGTTTATAAAATATATTATATATATATATATATATATATATATATATATATATATATATATATATATATTATTGCAAGGTCGTAGAAAAAGTATAGTATGTAACACGTGTGTGAAGCCCATTTTACATGCGGGTGGTTTGCAACACTCGCCTTCGGCTCGTGTCGCAATCTCCACCCTCATGTAAAAATTTCAGCTTCACACACTTGCCACATAATATACTATTTCCGTTGACCGTCTCTTAGTGAATTGGAAAATCTGCTTTTATTCCATGACAAACAATTTTAGGTTAGTAAATTTTGACAATTGTTCAGCAATAGTATGTGGTAGGTATCTATGGTTAGCCACTAAAATCGTTTATTAATACAAAATCTTGCGTTAATGAATGATTTTCTATACATTAACATAACCTATTAATAAACGATCAACGAAAAAATATTTTTTATTCTATAGATTTTATATTATATAATTAGAAACTAAATTAAAAAGTCCGTTAAACTACATAAAAATTATTGTACCTCCGCTGTGCTTTAGTCGGAAGTGAACAACTTTCTTGTGTGACATTCTGTATATTCTTTAGAATTTCGACTGATCGTGCAATTCTAAATTCAACCATATATAATAAGTTAAAAATGCATTAAACTTAAACTTAAATTTTAAGCTAGACTTAAAGAAAAAAATGCAAATCGAAATTTTAACGGCAACATTCAATTAACATTTCAATACGTTGTTGTCAATTTAAGGAACAATTAAAATTTAAGCGTCAGCGGTGCAACTATTAATAAATTCGATTTTTATATAAATATTCAACTTAATCCCGGAAAGGTCAAATTAAAATTATAATAATAATGAAATAGACCAATTATAAATGCAGTATTTAATTTATTTAACTTTGGCAATGATTTTTATTCCAAGTCAAAAATAAAGCTATTGAATATGGTTGTGTACATAATTTCATATTTAATCCAAATTTTGGAAAATATACGGGATGTAACAACTACAATAAGAAAGTTAATAATTATGGAATAGTATAATTAAAGGGCATTAAATTACAATATAAATATTACCAACCTAAAAATGTTTTCAACGATGATTAGTCTCACATTTATTTGTTTCACACATCAAAATAAATTCAATAATTATTAAATTTCTAGCACTAGTTGTGATATAAAATGAAAGAAATCATTAGCACTGAAATATTTTTCAAATATCATTCTATCATCACGTCATTACACATTAGTAGCTACTAACGTCCATATAAAAATACTAAATATATATATATATATATATATATATATATATATATATATATATATATATAATATAAAATTGAGAATTACGGAAATTAGTAATAAAAAAATAAAAAAAATATTAACTAAAAAATTGTATATTTTTTGTGCTTCTTGTAACTTTGACATAACTTGAAATCCAACAGTGATAAAACAGTAATATTAAATATACATATAATTTTGTTTATATCCAGTGACCTATGCAATTTGGAATTGTATCCTAACTCAAAATCTATAAAAAATGTATATTTTATGAAAATATAAGTGAAATATTTGGAGAACAATTACTATTTATTTTAATTTCATCTCTAGAGAATGGGGTTGAAAATTTTCCAATTGTAACGAAATTTTTGTAATAAAATAAATTACTTGTTCAACTAGCAGTGAAAGTAGTTCTAATTTTAAACTTTAGCTTAGCAAATATTAATACCAACCTAAGATCATTTCTACATTTCGTAATAAATGTAACTTAATAAATTAAATAATAGGGTCTCGTTGCTGTGTGCATTAAGTGACTGCTTGTGAATCCTGTTCAACGACAATCTTATTATTTTGTGCAAGATTTTTTCAAATAAAAAAATCAAACCCTTGTTGCCACCTACTTTATTGTTGGGTTTGGTAAAATCTAGGCATTTTTTTCTGGTAATTTAAGGTAAATTACAGATATTTATTTGGTAATTTACTCGGTAATTTTCGCTTTTACAACCCTGGTAACGTCTTATCTTTGCCTTCTAAGGAAATAAATCTATTTACAATGACACATTAAATAGTATAAAGGTGTGTGGGATTGAGTTTTATATTAGTAGTGTATTGCTACCAACGTTTACCATCCTATGCCTTAAATATTTTCATGCATTTATTGAATATTTTAACTAAAATTATAATAGTTGATTTTTAAAGAATTTATTGCAACATGAAGGTAGTAAAATACAATAAAGTAGTATTCTAACCAACAAATCCTTTATTTTGTTGAAGATTTGTGGGTATCAATATGTACGCCGTCTCGCCCTCAACAATCGGGACAGTTAGCACATTTCCCGAAAATATGACATTGAACAATTCTAAATTTTCAACTCCTGAAGATGTAGCTAATGGTTATGCTTCTCATTTTAAATCTGTGTATACATTTTCTTCAACTAATCCTTCTCTCTTATATCCTTGTTTCACTTAATCATGTGAGTAGAGACGATGTTAAATCTTCTATATCTAAATTAAAGTCTAACTTATCGTGTGGTCCTGATCTCATTCCCAATTGCCTTATTAAAGATTGCGCCTAGCCTCTGTCGAATGCTGTCTTTCATATATTTAATTTATCTTTAAAAACAAATACATTTCCTCGTAAATGGAAAATTACACAGATCACTCCCATTCATAAATTTGATACTGCTGGCATTAAAAACTACCGTCCCATTGCTAATCCTGCAAATTTCAGTAAAATATTTGAAAATCTAATATATGCAACTATTTATATCAAAGCTAGAAATCTCATTTCATGCTCTCAGCATGGGTTTATGGAAAAAAGATCGACAACTACCAATTTATTATATTTCACCCATACTGTTTCGTCTGTTTTAAATTCTAAAGGCCAGGTTGATTGCATATACACAGACTTCTCTAAAGCATTCGACAAGGTAGATCATTCTATTTTAATGAAGAAATTCCATGACTTTTCTTTATCATCATCATTAATTGATCGTACCTGTCTCATCACCAATTATTTGTTCAGTTTCTTGGTCGAAAATCCTCACCCTTCGTTTCTATCTCTGGTATTCCCCAAGGTTCCAACCTAGGCCATTTGTTGTTTTTATTTATTATTAATGATGTTACCCATATTTTATACTCTAACTTTGTGTTAACCTACAAAAACATAGGACTGTCAATCATGAAACTGTTTTTAAAACCAACCTAATTCATGCCACACATTTCCTAGGGAATTTCAAGTAGTTTCTTCTTCCTTTTACAACTTTTTATCACCCGTGTCATGCGCATGCCCAGCCATTTAGTAAGTTTGAATCCAAATCTATTTTATCCTTGTCATCTAGCTTTATTCAGCTTTGCACGAACACCCATAAATTAAATATGGGTTTAACAAGTTGCATTGCAATCAGTAATTTTAATTTTTATTGACATTTTTTTTGACAAGATGTTTTTTTACATTTACTACACACATTATATTTATATTATATTTTCCACACTCCTCACATACACACTCGCTATTTCCAAACCTTCTATCTTCCTACTCCTCGCACTAATGCCCTACCCTATCTCCTATACCGAATGTGTAACATTTATACAAATTTTCAAATGTAGATGTATTGCGTTATTCCCCTAAAAAAATTAGATGTGGCCAGCACATTACCTTCCGTCAATCCTGTGTATTATGTACAAATTCCATACATAAATTTCCTTGCAAAGATTCTAAATTCCCAATAAAATTATTTCATAAACAAACTATGCAAATTGCACTTGATACTGACATCTTCTTCTTCCTTAGCTTTTCCCATTCGTTACGGATTGCTATTTTTTATTTTCTTTTTCCAGTCTTTTCTGTTTTGCGTGTCGTCCTCATTTAGTTCCTTTTCTCTCAAAAAATTATATTTAATAACATTACCCCATAATATTGTTTGTTGCAAATATTTGCAACAGGTACATCTAGTTATAAATAAAATAAAAATATTTTGAATGGCCCGTTTTCATTGTCAGCTTGTATAAATTTTTCAAAAATTGTGATACTCGCCTATTCTACCATCAATTTTCAAGTTATAATAATTCAAAAGGTAATCCTTTTTACTTTTTACCTCTCGCTATTAGAGGTATTGGAATCATGCTAAAAATCCCATATCCAGATTTTATGAATAAGCACGCTTTAAGGTCCCTAGAATCTGATAATCCGATAATAATATTTTTACTGTGTGTGTGTGTGTATGTGTGTGAGTGTGTGTGTGTGTGTGTGTGTGTGTGTGCGAGGTTGTTGTATGTACGATTTCTCATATTCTGTAACACTAAACACCTGTGTAACTACGGATTCTTCAATCTAACAGTAATGGGAAGAGTTGAATAGATTCTGGTAACAATTAGGCATCCGGAAGTAGTAGTATTTTAACAAAAATCTTCTAAATATTATTTTTTGAAAATTTATGTCATTACAAATATTAAAAACTAAAATTCTCTATCCGACACATTTAAAAAAATTATTATACCTTATATAGATTTAAAGATATAGATATATAATCTATAAAATAATCTGTTGTAGTAGGTATATCTCACAGCATGCTCACAGCGCAAACATCTCCATTATAACTACTTGAGAAATTAAAATGTCTGTAATTGACAGATAAATGTCACTAATGTCAGTATCAAAAATTCAGAGAAGTACTGAAGGCTTTTTCTAGGAACGATATTTAATATGTCTTATTATATTATTAATTACATTAATATTATAGGTATATTACATAACCCTTCAGAAATACCGCCAATCCCGTTAATGAATTGGAAAATCCTCGAACATTTAGAAGAAATGGAGAAAACTTGCTCATAGAAGGAATTTAAAATTATAGAAAATACGTAAATATAAAGATTAGGTGTAATTAGAATTTTTTGTGTGTACAAGAAATGTTAAATACAATACTTATATATACCACAATGAAAAGAGCGCGAGAGGTATTGTGATAGCCACAACAGATTTTTAACTATGTATACTCGTATACCTACATACATATATTATTTACTTTTTGCTTGTCCATAACAGGAAAAGTAATATCAATTATTAATATGTATGTATTAAAATAAAAGCAAATAACAGTAACAGCGAAACTAATAAAATAATCACTAGCCTTTGTTTATTTTGTTTGTGTATTTACTAAATTAGTTCTTAATATTTTATTTCTATACTTTCATTACTGCAAAAAAAAAACAACTTGCATTTGCATTTAAAATATTAAATTTGTTTATTTATTTAGAAAACGAATATGAAAGTTTTATAACGATTATTACCCTCATGTTAATTATACTGATAATTTTTTTCATAATTGCGTAAACAATTATACGTGTAACAGCAAATTCTTTGCCAACGGTAAACCGTGGCTAAATTTTGTTAAGTAATCGGGAATTCAACTATATGGAATTCAAGACAAAGAATTAATAAATACTGTCGATTTAATAAAAATAATAGAATAATGCAAAGAGGTCATAATAATTTATGTATTTTATTTAATATGTTATTTTATCGTGTATAGTAGTCAGTGGTCTATTTATTGTGGTTGGAAAATATTGACCTAGACTTCTTATGATGAACCGTTAAATATCCTTATTATATATTTTTGTATTTCTTTGTGACTGTGTGTAATGCATATAAGCTAATAATATCTTAATTCGTCTATTGTTATTTTTACAAATTTGGAAGCGAATTATATTATTCTGACGTCCTTTTATAGACTGCGAAAGAAATACTTGGATCTTAACCTTAATGTTTAAAATTACGTGCTCGCAAGTTTTGTGCGTTAAGCCCAATTGTCACATTTGTCACGACCTATAATTTTGGACATAATAGGCTACTTGCGTGCCTTTTTACCTTGCGTCACCTTTAGGTACGGAAGATATTGTCTTTGATCAAAATATTCGATAGTTAGTTTCTAATGAATAAGTACATTTTGGGGTCCCTAGAATACGAATTTACTATTTTTACTATGATGTCTGTATGTGCCGTGATTCCAAAAATTATAATATTTTCGTATTTTTCGAGTTTAGATTTTGGTTATAATTGGTTAACAGGAAGTACCCTCATTTGCAACTTTTAACAGTTTTTCTTGAAAAAACGCAGTTAAATATCATTTATTGACATTTAATGTTATTATAAATTTTAAAGAATATATTATTCTCTATACGATTTGATTGCATTTATAGTTCCTATTCAATAAATATAGTGTTAAAGAATTATAAAGCTATTAAATTTCATAAATCAGTCAGCTATGCTAACTATGGAAACTGCTAATATATTCAGATAATTCAAATAGACAGATGGCAATATCTATGAAATGAAAATGAATGTGGCAGAGATGAAGATGTTGAGATAAATGCTGGGAAAGACACGGAAAATTAGAATAAGGAATGAAACAATAAGGGAGATGGCTCGAGTGATAGAAGATTCTAGAAAGATACAAGAGAGACGATTACATTGATTTGAACGTGTCATGAGGAGAGATGAAGAATATATTAGAAACAGAATGAATAGCTTAGTAATACAAGGAAGAAGAAACAGAAGAAATAGAAGATAGAAGAAAAAAATATATCACATGTCAGTTGTCAGTTATCAAATAAAATCTACAAATTTAAGTAATGTTTAACCATGTTTTGTTGTAATTTTTAATATTCAGTCCTTGTATATTAATACAGATAAAAATATTTATTATTGACAAAGTTTGGTTTCACGAATTTAAATTATTTATATAATGCATATAAAAACAGTCTGATTCCAAGCGACATCTATTATTTTCTTATGTGAAATGAAGTATATATCCTGAAATAAATACAGGATTAACAAGTTTAAAATAAAGTGGTTAAAGTAGAGATCCCCGGTTTTATGAAAATAAAAGGTTTTAAACGTTACGTTAACAAAATTAGCCGAGTGAAAGAAACCTACTACATATATCTACAATGTGATTACTAAGCAAACATCAAACTATCCTATAATTTTCTATTATTCGATCATAGAATAGTATAAAATATAGATTACTAAAAGCAACCTATTCAAGCACGAGTTCGCAATACGGGCACAAGCGCGCAGCGGCGAGTGGACAAACAAACATATGCTGGAATATCCTTATGTTCCGAGTATTTCATACTATTTTTAGTTTAGACTTTTATTTACATTATTTCTTTATAAAAATATTTGACAATTTTTATTAAGGGAAATTTTTAGAAGAATTGCTAGGTTGGAGAGAATTGGTGACAGTGATTTTTGTTTTTATTTAAATCGTTTAACAATTAAACTCATTTACTCATTATTAAGCATGATGGAATGACATTCTAATCCCAAAACAAAGAAGAAATTTTATATGCAACATTTGCAAAAAAGTCATTTATTGCACTTATACATGCAACGCTCAACTAGGCTTTATGTCACAACTAGCATACGTCGGACAATAAATATAAACATTTTTCACAAATTATATAAATAACTATTAAATAATTGACTTCGGTCGTATTCAAACTCGTATTATTACAGATTACAGCCTGTTTCTTAAATTTTATTTCAGATTGTAGTACGTTCCATTATCAAATGTACTTGAATTTCATGTAATTTTTTTAGTAATTACAGCAAATTACTGCTATAATTTTGTCGTGTAACATGGACTGTTAATAAAATGAGCAGCAAAAAAATTCTGTAGTCGGCAGGTGTAAACGTTAAAATAAATTCGGCAGGTTTCTGTTTGTGACATTAATTAAATTATAGTTGTACGAAACGATATTTGAAACTGACTTATGCAGGTTTTATAACATTACTTGAAGGGTAAGAAATAAACCTTATAAAATAATATTAGACTGAACTTTGTGTAAATTGATTTTTATCTACGATAGTGATGTTCATTTGTCAGTTTTAAGTTTGTAAAACGGTTGTTTAGTAACAAAATTTCATTAGTCACGGGTTGCCGAGCAACGTTTAATTAAAAAAATTAAACACGCTTTAGCAAAACCAGAGTGAATATTTTGTTTTCATGGCAAACGTCTCATTTCATATTGTGATAATTCATAAATAAAAGTATTTTTTATATTTATTGGGTTATTATATTCTATTGTAGATAAAATATTGTACGATACACATACGTAAGCATCTTTAGTCACAAACTTAATTCTGACATATTCGTGACTAAAGACTAGCTTTACGGACTTTCATCGTAAATAACTATTGAAATACAGATACATAATATATTTATCTCTATTCAATTTACAAATTGTAGTGCACTTAAAACGCATTATTAATTGAATACTATAAATCGGATTTAAGTTTAATATTATAAAAAAAATTAACGCAAATTTGGAGTACGGAATAACGCATTACATGATAGAAGAAAGTACCTACCTCTTCAGGTAGTCCTGTAAAACTTTAGAAGAGGCAGTCGGCATATTCTAGAAATAGTTTCAAATATCGTTTCTTATCCGACAACAAAATTTTATCATCAAAATACCATCATGCGGTTAGGTTAGGTTACTTTTTCGAAAATAAAATAACAAAAAAAATACCTTTTTACTTCATTTTGTTGGCAAAGGCAAACTGTATTATAATGTCTAACAAATATCGAATAATTTGTTACCCGTTGAAATTATCTATACGTTTCCAAAAAAAATTGAATATACATACTCAGAATATGAATACATAATCTTTTAATTACTAAACAATCATTTTTGTCATTCTCTATTCTCTACTTTTCGAATATCTTTCTTTTTTTAAATAATAGATTTTATTTGCCTCAACTGTACCTTATTTTGTGGTTCATAGTGACGTGTCTGCGTTCCTTTCTAGGAACACGGCCACAAAAACAGTATCAATTATTTTATTCCGTCTGTTTATAAGTGAAATAGAAATTACAGAATGCAATGATATAAACAAAAGATAACATCTTTTCATGGTCTGCTAGTTTTAAGATTTATGCATCTGAAATATAGGTTAGGAATAAGAAATTTCGCATTGTATGGTAAATATGTATTACTAATTCGTAAACATTGTAATTGTTACTAATTAAAGTAAATATTTTTTAAATTACTCATTCATATATTTAAATCTTGTAATTTACATTTATAAAAAAATATATTTTTAATACCTTGACATTGACATTGAAAGAAGATAAACGTCTAGTGCCTAGTTTAGTGGGTTGAATATATGAATCTACCGTATACAAATTTACTTAATTTATTTTCATACGTAATATAACAAGTGATATGATTATCATCGATGATATTCTCGAGTGAAACCGTTCTGCAGATTTCACGAGTCCGCAGGACGAGTTGAAATGTGCTGTTTCGGTTTCACGAGCAATATCTTCGATTATTAATCATATCAGGAGCTTATATTTAATGAGAGAATATAATGAATTTTTGCAATCTAACCTAACTTTTGATATACATATTCATATTGTATTAAAACATGGTACTTACAAGTTTTATTTAATATTTCGGAGTTTGAATTATTTTTATTATTTATTTTTATACTTAAAATTAACTGTCAATGTCATAAATAAAGAAAACAAATCCCTTAGCAACGACTATAAATACGGTGGTAATTTCGTTGTTTTTTATCATCGCTGTGATAAACGCGTAGCTAGGGAGATTCTGAATGTTGATTGGCGGAAAACATGTCACGTAACTATAAGGAATTATATTCTCAAATAAATATTCAACCTGTTTTAATTTGAATCCCAAAAATTCAGTAATACTTATGACCGTATGAGATACATCTTAAGTTACACCACTAATAATTTTTTGCATGTAAAAAAGGTATTCACTCTAAGTTTCATAAAAATATTCTAATAAATATTTTTTAATTACAGATTTTTTTGATGTAGATAAAACTTTTAATGTAAATCATACGAGTATAGCTTTCAATCTATTATTTTAAAAAAATTAATTGCACTTTTAAAACAGTTGCATTGGCCTAACTTAAATTTATTTTACAAGAAAATTTTCAGCCAAAAGTAGTATTATATTTTATGATAAAAGGGTAATCATTTTATGTTAATATTTTCATTTAATATGAATGTGATTTAATGTAAAGAGTTATCAAACCTAAATATTATTTTTAGAGGACCACTTTAGAACATAATAGATATCGTCACACTATATATATATATACAGTGGAGTCCGGATATAATGAACCCGCTTTTAGTGAACTTCCGGCTAAAGTGAACGCTACTTTAGGTATCCTAATTTTTTCCCATAAGACTAATACAAATTTTATCCGCTTATAATGAACCCGCTTATAATGAACTTCCGGATAAAGTGAACCGAATTTTATTAACTTAAGGTATAAAATTTCCGTTTATAATAAACTTTTATAATGACAACAAACACACAACAGATGGAAACACAAGAGATCGAAAGAATCGACGTACGAGAGGTAGTAAAACCAGAACGATAAACTAGAGAGTATGTCGAGGCGTCGCTTGCGCAGTACGCTTCCCTGAAATTTTCCCCATAATCCCCATGCGTCCATCCCCATAAAATTACCGATACTCACATTTTTTTACAATCACGCGAAGTTCCAGCTCAAGTTTGGAATGGTTTTGTGCCCTTGAAAACTATATAAATAACATTCGTTTTTCTAGCATTCATGTACAAACTAAAATTTCCGACTATCTTAAGTAGTTTATAATACATATAAATGTTTTTTTTAATAATTTATAAATACTACCTACACATGATGTAACCGTATAAAATAAATAAATACATACATATGTTAAACGTACAATTAACACGAGAAATTTTATTTTCTTTTTTAGTGAACCTCGGATATAGTGAACCAGTCTTAATGCATTTTCAAGTTCACTATATCCGGACTCCACTGTATATATATATATATATATATATATATATATATATATATATATATATATATATATATATATATATATATATAAATATAAATATCGTACTATACTTCATTTCCCGTAAGTAAATAGTAGATGGCGCTTGAGAGCCGGCCGTTTTTACATGCATTAAATAAATAATTTAAATTCGTTAAACCAAACTTTGTCAATAATAAATATTTTTATCTGCATTAATGTATAAGACCTGAATATTAAAATTCATAACAAAACATGGTTAAACATTACTTAAATGTGCAGAATTTACTTGATAACTGACAACTGAGAGGTCATATTTTTATTTTTGTGAACTAAGTTTGAATTGAATCCAATGGCGGAATTTATATCCCTATCTAAACCAACGCTATTTTCTTACGTGAAATGAAGTATATGTAGTACGATATGATCATATCGCAATGATGAGACCAAATCAACATAGCCCGTTAGCGTTGCTTTGTTTGGTATTATGGTTGATTGTTTGAAAAAGTAGGGACTGTCATTTGAAATAAAATTCTTGACAAAATATAGTGTTCATAACTCGCTCGAAAGTACTACCGTATTGCACACGATATTTCTCACTTTCGATACTCGTTATAAAATATACTATATTAAAATTGGATTCATTTACATATGTCAACTAAAAGTTAGCGGAACTTGCAAAAAAAAATCAGAGAAATAACAATTAAAATAATACGTTTATTAAACGATAAATAATCCAATCCAAACCATCTAGACCACAACCTAACTTCAGTACTGCTAGCTTCAAGATGTGATTTTCTAGCAGATGATCCTTCAAATCGCACAGTGAGTTCCACAGACTGCGATACGACGGCTTCTGGTCCGAGCGTGGTTTTGTGGCCAGATAGCAGATATACCGCTGATGTTCTGTATTGCTATCCCTCAGTCGTAGCGTTTTCCCGACGGATGGATCTTGGTTGGCCAGTTTTTGTAGTCGTTCAAATTTCGTCTTAAAGACTGAAGCAATGCCGCGTGACATATTTAAGTCTTCTGATACGCAGTGGCCGAGGGAATAATCTGAAGACACGATGAACAAGTCTCAATGTTCTTCTGTTGTCACGCCATACCACGCCTTGGGACCAAAGGAATACTTTTCCATGAAGTCTGCAAAAGTTGGTTCCTGAGCTATGATCCGGCGAACCGTTGCTGTATATTACGGCGTTTATCCTTTTAACGACCTCATAAGAACCTTCCCAATTTCTTTGCAGATTTGGTGGTAACCCGCGACGCCTTTGTGGATTGTAAAGCCACACTAAATCCCCAGGTTGATATCCACCATTTTCTGCCTTGATGTCATAGTGATCCTTCATTCGGTCGCTGGCAGCTTGAATGTTTGTGCGAACTTATTCATGAATGTCGTCCATTCTTCTTTGGTGGTTGGAGACTACCTTCAACATGTAGGTATCGGTTGATCGTTCTGTTCATTCGTTCACCCATGCCATCGGACTGCGGATATAATGCGGTTGTTCTCGTTTTATTAATTTCTAATATCTTACAGATATTTTGGAAAACAGCAGACTCGAAATTTCTTCCCTGGTCGGAGTGAAGTTCACGTGGTACACCAAATCGGCATACACATTCTTTCATTAAAGTTTCAGCAACCGTAGTAGCTTCCTGGTTGGGTAATGGATAGGCTTCAACCCACTTGGTGAAGTAGTCCATGACAACCACGATGTTTTTGTTTCCATCGTCGCTTTCTAGAAATGGTCCGGCCACGTCAATCGCAATGCGCTCAAATGAACTGCCAACGTTGTATTGGCGCATTGGATCTCTTCGCGGTCTATGCGGACCGTTGCTTCCAGCGCAAATCACACATTTCTTGCATCAATCTTTAACATCCTCTTTGCATTTAACCTAGTAAAATCGCTGGCGCAATCTTTCTAATGTTTTGTTGACTCCAAAATGGCCTCCTCCAGATCCGTCATGGATCTCTTTCAACGCGTCTGGTATTCTACTCTTAGTACTGACCAACTGAATTTTCGTCTCAGTTCCATCAGCATTCTCTACCACACGCTTTAACAGGCCATCCTCAATCACCATGGAGTCCCATTGTGCCTAGTATGATTTTACACTCTGTGAGTGTGGTGCAACGTCTTCCCATATTGGTTTTTTCTTCTTTCCATTCCAATATGATTTTCAAAGTCGATTCATTTTCTAGGTCCTTGCGTAGTCCATCGGTCTGTCAACTATCGTCGATTAATGTTATTCTGGCGATGCTGGAATGCTTCTCTTCCACTTGACTACAATGCTTGCATTCATTTTGGCATGGTCTTCTGGACAATGCGTCGGCATTAGGATGTCTGATACCTGTTCTATGCTCCATTTTGTAATCCTATTCTTGTAGTCTCTCAATCCACCCGGCCACCTGACTTTCTGGATTCTTGAACTGTAGCAGCCATTTTAAATCGGCATGGTCAGTTCTTATCAAAAAACTTCGTCCGTATAAGAATTTGTAGAAATGCTCCACGGATTTCACGACTGCCAAAAGATCTTTTTTAGTGACACAGTAATTCCTCTCCGGACTTACTAAAGTAGGCAATAGCCTTCTCATGTCCGTCTTGTTTCTGGGAAAGGACGCCACCAATTACAACATTGCTGGCATCTGTGTCTAGTATGAACCTTCATCCCATTCCTGTTCCAATGTTCTAGAATTCTTCTTCTAATGCTCCATAATTTTCCTCCGCTTTTCTAGAACTTTCATGTAATTCCCTTTCCAATGTTCTAGAATGTTCCTTTAATTGTTCTTTCAGTGCTCCGGAATTTTCCTCCACTTTTCCAGAACTTTCCTCTAATATAAGATCCAACCTTCTAGAACTTTCTTCCCATATTTGTTCTAATCTTTTACAATGTTCTTCTACAAGTGTACAAATGTCGAACTCGTCATACGGAATTTCAAATATGTAATCTTCAGGATTTTCACCAATTGTAACGTTTATTTATATGGGTGAAGGGTAAAACTATATAATTATTATTAATTAAAATAATACGTTTATTAAACGATAAATAATTAGGATAAATATTAAAAAAATAATAAAAATAACTAACACTATGATTAAATAATTATAAACATTAATTTAAGACTAAGAATATTATTAAATGCTTAAACACAAAGATTATTTACTCGTATTTAAACAATATTTATAACACTACATTTATTTATATAACTACATTTATTTATGTTCACCACTCGTAGACGGTTTATATCACCCACTGTTCATTGCTCGTTGCTTCTATATAACAGACTGTTTCCAATGGCTTTGGAGACGGGTTTATATAGCGCGATGTCCTTCTCGAACTTTCCGACGCCACAATGACATTGAATACAAAGGACCAGTTCACCGGATGTAATTAAACCAGTCTTGACGCGTAAGGGTTTTTCCCCGCCGGGAATTACGTCATAGCTCGGGAATATTCTACCAGTGGCGGCGCTCGCATACTCTTAAGTCAGGGGCGCACGTTACAATATCTTTTTCAAACAATTGATTCTCAAATGCGAAAACTTTTACATTTAACACAGAAGTCCCCTACTCGTAGGTTATATGCGTGCTAATATATTTTGTCCGGTCCGCGAAATGAGAGGTATATTTCGATTAGATATCATGAGCTTCATGTCATTGATTTCTGAATTGCAAAATAACAAGTAATTGTATATTTATCTCTGTCTTACTTATGGTTTCCTTCATTCTTTTTTAGATGCGTATATCTAATAGCTTCATTTTTGTCTTACTAATACATTTGGAGATAGTTACGCGAATTTTGAATATGAATTTGGAAGCAATATTTTTGTAGGTTCGTTCGCAACCTAAATTCAGGCGAAATTAGTGGTTACCCTTATCCTCTTTATCTTTACGTTAACTATCGCGAAATTCGTGAAGTATGAATATCATTTTGGACAAAAATATCACTGTTACTTTTATAATTTGTTGGTGATATATTTAACTTTCATTTTTAAGTAAGTATAATCTTAAGAATAATTTTAAAATGAAGTAGTATTTTAGTTTAAGAACGGAATAATTTATTATAAAAATAGGTAAATGACGTAACAGGGCTGTTGCGGGAATTTTTGTATGCCTTCTAAGTATTAAATTTTAAAAAAATAAGATTCTTTAGCCTTATTTTTGAAAACATTACAAAAAATATACATTAGATATGGGGTCATATGGCCGTGTGCCTGAGTGTCTGGTCGCGAATCTGGGGACCCGGGTTCGATCCCAACCGACGCCATAAATTATTTTTAATTTTAATTGGCACAAAAGTGACTCCTGTGATGCACTCTTCACGCCAACAATGAGTGATATATATTACAACTAATTATTGAAATTTGTGTAATATTTTGAAAAAATCTGGTAATCTGAAACAGAATGTGATGTCAAAGTTCATAAAATTTAACATGTGACAAACTATCGCCTACATGTATTTATACAAATAACGTAGGTATTTTCCTATTGGATCTGAATGACGTGCTGTATGTTATTTGACGTCACAGAAGTGGGAAGTAGTTTTTCATTATTGTTTCTCACGCCAATCTTTTTATATAATTATTTACGAAAATAACAACAAATTATAATATTTATTTTATTATTATGATATTTATATATTTATATTTATTTATTTACATTGCATAATCTTTTATTTAAAGTGTGAAACCGACTCACTGCATTTGTACGTAAAACTGTTTGAGTTCTTTGTAATCACGTTTTCATCACTACCAATACTATGTATTTGATTCTTACGAACATCAAACTATGACGCGTCGCCTTACATCTTAATCGAAGTATACATTTGCGTCGTTATGGGTAAACCATATGCTTGATATCAAAAAATCTGTTTTAATTTCTCCATAAATATATACCTACATATCATAATAATAGCAATGCGGCTACCACTTCCACTTCCACATGGCAAGAAAAAAACAATTATTTAAAATCAGGTTCGAACATCTCAATCATTTATTTAGAAACGATTGTTATCATTTTTTAACAGTTCTTTCTCTTTTTTTCTTCTTTTTTATCGACCTACTTTCCATAAGCAAAAGAAAAATAAAGACCGAATTCTACTAGCAAAAATTTATGCGCGTGATATGACCAATTGTAGTTTTGTTTGACGGCCCGAGTTTGAATTCGACTGGAGTCAACTCCAGAAGTATTTCCAATTTTCAAATAGTACAAAAGTAATTCGTGCGGTCAAGGCCTTTTATCAAATTTTCGTACCCCTCTCTCCCTTTATAGAAAAAATTAAACATCTTTATATATTTAATATAAGTTTATTAATGAAAGAAAAATAAACAATAGAGAGGTACACTAATTATTACACAAATAAAATTATCTATAAAAGGATTTTTCAAGATTTTTGTGCCACAAATTTTTGTATTAAAATATTGTAATCAAAAAGCTGTGCTTTTTTGAATTCAATGTGAAGACTCGAGGAAGCAGTTAATTTGTCTGGGATAAAAAAATATATAGGTTTCATACATATGAACTTAAGGAGAGCTTTTAGTAAAATCTGGTCAATTATTAGTGTATCGTACTCTCGATACTACATAGTTTGGGATGAAACCATCGCCGAATTTGTTTTGATATGGTGCAAGTCCTGGAAATGAAGTCTGAATGAATTATACATTTTATTGGTAATGTTTGAAAAAAAGTAGGTGGAATCGTGGAATAATAAAACATCTAGTAAGTACCCACACCAGCACAAGCATTTCGTCTTCACCAAATTCCACGAGTAAAAGCAGATTTGTGCACTCAACAATCGGTAGCATAGATCTTGTTAATATATACATATTTACTTCATAAATTTTAAAATTATAAAACTTTAATCCAACTATCAACAAATGAAAATTTTCACATCTTTTTCTTTAAAGCATATTAAAACTAAATATATTTATTAGACAATATCTGCATAAAATGATAATAATATATAGCATTCATATATTTCTTAGAAATACTGCATATAGTTTGATTTACTAAAGATGATTATTCAAGGTCACTTTTTGGAAGAAAGAATACACAGCACTTTATACAGCAGTAGCTTGCCAACATTTCACGTAAAGGGGGTATCACACGTAAGCACACACGCACAACTTGTCACATATTTTCTGCAACTTTGTCTATTTCATGCAACTTTTTTCATATGATAAAGAGACTAGTTTCATGCAACTAGTTTACGAACATGTTTGAAAACTTCGTAGACAAATTGCAGATATGTGCGTACAAACGATGTACGCATGCGCCATAGAACTTAAAAGTCTCTAAACACACGTGTTTATGTTTTGATGTAAAGTTTAAAAATCTGTTCCACAGACACTGATTTGGAGACATATTTGGAAACGTTGATAAATGTAATTAGAGATGTATGGGATATGAGACGTGTAGAAAAACGTTACCAACATTAAATATGTAAATAACCTAAAATATATGTAACTCTGCGCACATGTGATAACAAGAGTTGAGTATTTTGAAAAGTTGCGTCAAATCAGTTGCACATATCTGCGTACGTGTGATATCCCCTTTAGAAAGGGAAAGATTATTTGACGTATGTAATTTACGTTGTGTGACAGATATACGTATACGATGTCATTATCTAACAGACTACAAATAATAACATATGTCTTAGAGTTACAGATATCTAATTATCTACCACACTGCCGTCTGTGCTAATGTTTACCCAGTGACGCTGACATTTAAATAAAATTATTATTACATGGTTTATTTCAAGTCTATGTTTTTGTGTTTTGCAAAAACATAGAAAAACATAAATCTTTGAGAATGGCAGTATTTAAAAAGAAACATAATTTTCAAATAAATTACACTTTTTTTTCAGTTAAAAGTATCCATAAATATTTCATGTTGCACGTCTATGCATACGAAATGCACTGAAGTTATCTGCAAGAAATATTGGACGGCATATAAATGACCTTGAATAGTCATCTTTCGTGAACCAAACTATATCAATTTCTGTGTATAGATTGTTATTTAAATAGGTCACAGAGCTTTGAAAAGTTTTAATGAATTAATTAGAATTTGTGACAAAAATTTAAAATAGAATGGGTCAAATGTCATTGGTCGTAACCCATTTGTCATTACATGAGTGCCAAAAATAATTTAATTGTTATTGTCTTACTACTTAATTGTCAAAAAAATATTTAATTGACCGAAGAAATAATCGTTATTATGTACGAGTAAATATCCATTATTATAAACATGATCAATTCAATTCATTATATCATAAATATTTATATAACTATCATTATGAACAATAAATTTGTTCAATAACAAATTAGCAATAAATATGCATATCTCATTGCGTATAATAATTAAATATAATTGTTCATACGTTCTTAATATTTTCTTATCGTGATCTGAAGCTAGTGTAGCGTGGATAATTGTATTACATTTACATTTCTCATTGCAGTTTTCAATTTTGCAATGAAAGTCAATAAGAAATAATAAATTACAACATAGTGTCATTATTTCTCTATTAGCATGAATATTGAAATGTTGAAAGTAGAAATGTTGACATTTATTTTTGTTTGTTTCAGGGTACTGCCAGGATTTCGGATACAGTGGAGATCTAGGTAAATAAAAATAGTAATAACAAGTAATACCCATACACATAGAGAAATAATAAACAATGATGTCATAATAATCTAATATTATGAGTGACAGGGTCGGTTTTCCATGAAACGGATGAAACAGTCTGTTCGGAATTTTTTTAATTAATATTTGTCATTATTTGTGATTATATTGTTTGTCAGTTTTCAGATATAACAATTTTTTAAAATTATGTAATTCATTGAGGACGCGTAGCTAGACACTGAAAACCGTGACAAATATCATCTATCCCATAAGACTATAGTTGGAGTTTTTGATATGGTTAGAAAGATAATTTAATTTGGCATAGAGGAGTGTCTAAATACTCCCAATTTAATGGCTTATTATTGAAATATGTACAAAAGTATATTGCTATTGAATAGTTTATTTATTATTATATATAATTTATTAAAAACAGTAATCATGAAAACGTTTTCAATAGTTGATTTGGTTAGATTGAGTCACCACGAGTTCAAATCCCACCTGGTTCATGTTTTTATTTGTATTACTTTTTTTACCTTCCGTCACCTTGGTAAGGAAGATATTGTCTTTGGTCAAAAAATTCAATAATGAGTTTTTAGTGAATAAGCACGTTTTAGAGTCCATATAATATGATTTTACCATTCTTACGATGATGTCTGTATGTATGTATGTGTATCTGAGTGCGTGTGTGTATGTGTGTGTGTGTGTGTGTGTGTGTGTGTGTGTGTGTGTGTGTGTGTGTGTGACGAAAGTTTCGGATCGCATAACTTCAATACGAGGATTACAAATATTATTATTTTTTCGTATTCCTTAAGTTTACATCCAGAAGAAGAGGTGATTAGATTTTGGTTATAATTGGTCAACCAAAAGTACCCTCATATGAAAATTTAAATAGTTTTTCTTGAAATAACGCAATTAAATATCATTTATTGCCATTTAATGTTATTATAACTATATTATTCTCTACACGATTTGATTGCATTTCATATTTTATATTCAATAGATATAGAGTTAAAGAATTATAAAGATATTAAATTTCATAAATCAGCCAGCTATGCTAACCATGCAAACAGCTAATATATTCATATAATTCAAATTGACGGATGTCAGTATCAATGAAAAGTAAATGAATGGCAGAGATGAGGATGTTGAGATATATGTTGGGGAAGACACGGAAAGATACGGCAAGGAATGAAAGAATAAGGGAAATAACTGTAGTGTAAGAAGTTTCTAGAAAGATTACATTGGTTTAAACATGTCATGAGGAGAGATGAACTTATTGAAAGAAGAATGAATAGCTTAGTAATAGAAGGACAGAGGAAGACCAAAGATAAGATGGAAGGAGTGTATTGCGGAAGACTTGACAGAAATGGAACTGAATGAGAACGACACACAAAAGAGAAATATATGGAAGAAGAAAATAAAAAATAGCGAGCCCTAATGGATGGGAAAAGCTAAAGAAGAAGAAGAAGTCAGTGTCAAGTGCAATTTCCATAGTTTGTTTATGAAATAATTTTACTGGAAATTTAGAATCCTTTGCAATAAAATTTATGTATGGAATTTATACATAATATACAGGATTGGCGGAAGGTATTGTGCTGGCCCATCATATATTTTTTTAATGTATTATTAAATAAATTACAGAATTAAAACAAATTGTTTGGTAAATCAAGTATTTTATTGAATTTACTATTTCTTTGTTACATCATTGCTAATATTATTAAGTGAAAAACAAAAAATAATCACTAATAAACAAACCTTCACACAGGTTTATGTTAGACGTGTTAGACTTTTTATATTGTCATTTTTTGATACATTCTTTTAGAAATATTTGTAAATCCAATGGATTTTACATTAGAAAATAGAATTGCTGTCATTAAATGATGATATATAAGCGCACCAAATTGTTTGTGAATTTATGTTTAACAAAATTAATAATAACAGAATTTTTTCGAAAATGATATGTTTCACTGACGAATGTATTTTTTTTATAAAAATTAAACCAAATAAACAAAATGACAATATGGGCACAAGAAAATCCACACCTTTTAATATATAACCAAAACTCAATATACACAGAAAATTAATGTTTGGGCGAGAATTTTTGGGAGCCATAGTACTGAGCCATATTTTCTGGAGGAAACTCTGACTGGTGGTAAATATTTAGAGTTACTGCCAGAATTAGTACAAAAAGCGGGTAACAACGAGAGGCCATTTTTTACCAGCATGATGGTTGTCCAGCATACAATGCCACGTGTGTGAAGGAATATTTAGATTTTACTTTTCCTAATACGTGGATAGGTAATTCTGGGCCAATTCACTAGCCTGCAAGACCACCGGACCTTAGCCTTCTGGATTTTTATTTATGGAGAAAATTAAAAAACAAATTATATGGATTTAATAACAAAGAGTATTTAAATGTAAAAGATCTAAAACGAGCAATATCTGAGGAATGCAGAAAAATAACTGTGATGGAATTAAGTAACGTAAGAAATGAATTCTACAATAATATCAATTATTGGATCTTTTTGTTATACGTATTTTACCTTCCGTCACCTTAAGGTAAGTAAGGAAGGTATTGCCTTTGGTCAAAAAAAATGTTGGTGAGTTTTCAATGAATACGCACGTTTTAGGGTCCCTCAATACAATTTTACTATTTTTACGATGATGTCTGTATGTATTTGTGTGCATGTGTGTGTGTGTGTGTGTTTGTGTGTGTGTGTGTGTGTGTGTGCGGGTGTGTGTGTGTGTGTGTGAGTGTGTGTGTGTGTGTGTGTGTGGTGTGTGTGTGTGTTTTTGTGACTATTCTTACGAATCCGATAGCTCAAAAAATTACAATTTTTTCGTATTCCTCTTCCTTACATTCATATGCAGACGTGAATAGATTTTGATTATAATTGGTCAACCGGAAGTACCCTTATTTGAAGATTTTAACAGTTTTTCTTGAAAAAACGCTGTTATATGTCATTTTTCACATTTAATTTTATTATTTGATTGCATTTTATGCTTCATATTCAATGGATTTAGAGTTAAATAATTATAAAGAAATTAAATTTCATAAAGCAGCTAGCTATGCTATAACCATGGAATCAGCTAGATACTATATATTAAGAAAATTCTGATTGACAGATGTCACTGTCAAGTGCAATTTATATACGAGCCCAAACTCATAATAATTCGGCTAGTTTGCATTTTCAACAAATTATAAAATCTACACAAATGATTAGAAATTTCTATAAAATTCTTTCGGCTATTTTAAAATTTAAATATAGAGTTAAAACTTAAAAAAACTGTGGGCCTAATAATGATTGGGGATAATAGTTCGACTGGCATTTTAAGGGTCATCTTCTAGTTCAAATTTAACTTGTACCGCGACCCTTTATTTTTAGCACAATGAAAAACATTTTCGTAAAAATCCAGTGCGTAAAAACCTACCTTGCAAGACATATAGAACAATACTCACAGGTAAATGTGCAGGGCTTAGGGATACCTAATAGAGTTAAAGCTAATATAACTAATATTAAATGGCGGAATACTTGAGTAACATATTAAATTTTGGCAAGTTTAAAATCTATATTTTAAACTAGTCGAAAGAAATTTGCAGAAATTTCTCCCATCTGCGTAGGTTTTATAATTTGTTTGTTGAAAATGGCCGAATTAATATGAGCTTTGGCTCGTAGTATGTTTTTGATATTTTACTGGAAATATAGAATATTTTGTAAGAAACTTTCTGTATGGAATTTGTACAAAATACATAGAACAGACGGAAGGTAATGTGCTGGTTACATCACTTTTTTAAAAAAGAACCATTATTAAATAACTTTTATAAAATGCAATTAATATTATTTTTGTGTAAGTAGAAAAACGGGTAAAATTTCTGTTTTGCAGGGTTCTCTGTTGCATTAATGATGGGGCGAGATTATTTTATGTGATCTCGTGTCAATTTTTTTAAATTTTTATAGATATTGAATAGGTATCATAATTGTCGATTCGAAATATCTGATCTTGAGATTTACTCGAGACGAGATTAAATATTTTTGATGTCGATCTCGATTTTTTTTGAGATTACATACTTCTAATATTTTCTCTAGCATATTATATTATACCGGGTGATCATTTGAAAACTTCCCACCTTGAATAACTCTTTAATTAATAAAATTATCAAAAATCACTAAAACAGGTCAATGTTATTTTGGAGGGGGACATTTAATAACCTATTCCAATCAGTTGGGAAACTTTCACCCTCCCCTCCAATTCCCTCCTAATTCATGAACGGCTCGGCCGATTTTAATTTTCTTTGCTTTAAAATATTGAGAATTTTACAACCTTTAAAATGATGTATCACACATGGGGTAGTGCCATAACGAAACTAAACAAATAATATTCAAAACTATTTTATTTGACAAGATATTTTGTCTTGTGACATAGATATACAGGCTATCCGTGATATCCAACATGAAAATTTCGAGAACTATAAGAAATAAGAAACCAATTATTCAAACAAAAGTTACCCTATTACAAAGCTATTTTAGCGATGTATTGTTTAGCTGGAAAAAAAAACAGTGGTCACTAGATATAGATGAAATTTTCTTATTTTTTTTTATTTTCGCAAGTATAGAACTGTACTTCTTTATGACACTTTTTAAGCTCGTTTGAATAGTGTTGTCCAATTTTATTTTTATCACTGATGGATTACAAGTTATAATACCAAAGTTTTGAGTAGTTAACCGACTTCGTATCTTTTATAGTTCTCAAGATCCTCATGTTGGACACATAATTTATCTTGGACAACCTGTATGTAGTATGGAAATCGTGCTAAAAATCACATATCTAGATTTAATATATAAACACATTTTAAGGTCCCTAGAATCCGATGCATCTTGTGGGCGCTCTAAATCAATCAACAAACTGGAAATAATAATTTGGTTCCTCTTGGAAAAATATCTTTAAAATAATAAAAATTAAAGAATACTTATTTTCTATAAGATTACACTCAAAATTTTCCTAAAGAAAAATTTATTAACACACTTTATAAAATAATAAAAAAAAAATGTAAAAGTAAACCGAAATTTTATAAAACAATTTCTTATATATTATTCCTATATGTATTACTCCATATGTGAAGGTCTATGTCAATGATTCATGTTGAAATCAGGAACTCTCGTACATACTTTAAATTTTTTATCTACTTTCACGTAGAATTTACGTCATTCATAAACAGATTCGTGCGTTATGTCTCAAAAAGTAGTCTGTGTTTATAGTTTACTTTCTATTTACGGTAAAAAATAAAAAGAATTGACTTTGTGAAGGTTGTCAGCGATTTCTCGCTTTTTCAACGAGAGGCGATTGTTCGCAACGGTGACTGGATGATAGTGAATGAAATGTTAGGATGGGCAGACAAGATCCAAGATCATAAAAAGCATGTCGACTGGAAACACGAAGAAGGATTAATTAGAGATAATTCTTTAATTAATCCTAATTTGTTACATTCTACTCGTGATAATTTTTAGTGTGACCGTAGTTAACATGTAAATATATCATGACGGTTTTTTAGCTATTGTTGCTTTGTTGTGTGTATCAATCCACTTAACGCAGATTTCTAAAATAACATAACATTTTTTTCAGACGTCACCTGATGGGCTGTTTATACACACATATTATTATGTATGGCAATACGTACGTTCTACGTTAATATACTAGTGTTAACCCCAAAGGCGGATCAAGGGTATATTGCGCCCCTAAGCTGAACCAAAATTTACCCCCCCCCCTTGACCTTATTTGTCTATTTAGTATGAACATGAAATGAAAAAACAAGACAATTAAACGAAAAAGAAAATGTTTTTAAATAGTTTTTTGTTCCATTCCAAAAAACGGAATACGAAATTTAAACAAACAAAATGAAACAGTCAAAATTTGACCTTAGTCTAAAAACACTAGTTTTTTTTTAAACTAAATGAACTATAACTATATTGTACTATAAAATGAACACAAGTCAAAAAACTAAATAAAAATAATCATTCAAAATTGAACTTAGTCAAAAATATAATGGTTTTCTTTTTTAAAAGTAAATAAACTAAATATAAAATAAACGCATAACTAAAAAATCTGATGTGACTAGCACACTACCTTCCGTTAGTTCTATGCAATTTGTAAAAATTCCAAACAGAAAGTTTCTTGCAAAAGATTCTATATTTCCAGTAAAATTATAACGCAAACATATTACGAGCCCAAACTCATATTAGTTCAGCCGGTTAACATTTTCAACAAACGAATTATAAAACCTACGCAAATGGTGAGAAACTTTTACAAATTTCTTTCGACTAGTATAAAATCTAGAATTTAAGTTTCCCAAAACTGAATATATTCAAGTATTCCGCCATCGTCTTTATTAGTAATACCAGCTTTAGTTCTATTAGGTATTGTATCCCTTAGCCCTGCACATTTTCCTGTGAATATTGTCCTATATGTTTTGGTAGGTTTTACTGTATGCACTGGATTTTTACGACGTTGTTTTTCATTGAACCAAAAATAAAGGGTCGAGGTACAAGTAAATCTGGACTAGAAGATGACCCTTAAAATGCCGGTCAAACTATTATCACCAGTCATTTGGCCCACAGTTTTTTAAAGTTTTAAGTCTATATTTAAAGAAGCCGAAAGAATTTTGTGGAAATTTCTAACCATTTGTGTAGATTTTATAATTTGTTGAAAAGAAAACTAGCCGAAATATTATGAGTTTGGGCTACTATATATCAATTGCACTTGACACTGACACTGACCGGTTGACTAATTATAATCAAAATCTAATCACGTCTGCATATGATTGTAATAATAATAATAATCTTTATTTGTATTTCAACTTTTACAGTTATTACAAATTGATATTAATGGGGACGAGTCGACTTTTCCTTTATATTTTTAACATTTGCTTTGTTGACGTTGTAATGATAACGATG
Organism: Harpalus rufipes; assembly: GCA_951394225.1. Classification (NCBI taxonomy): domain Eukaryota; kingdom Metazoa; phylum Arthropoda; class Insecta; order Coleoptera; family Carabidae; genus Harpalus; species Harpalus rufipes. Next base: position 34,555,923 of record OX596281.1, read on the forward strand.
AGAAGATGAAAGGGACATACACAAACATCCATACCTTAACCGGGATTCGAACCCATGACCCTTGGGTTATGTGCCGGCTATGTTGCCCACTACCGGGGTCGGTGCATATGAATGTAAGGAATAATTGTAATTTTTTGAATTGTGTAGTATTGGAGTATTCAGATCCGAAAAAATCGTCACATACAAACACACACACACACTCATATATATATATATATATATATATATATATATATATATATATATATATATATATATAATAGTAAAATTGTATTCTAGGGACCCTAACACGTGCCTATTTATTGAAAATTCACCACCAAATTTTTTGACCAAAGACAATACCTTCCTTACTACATACAGGTTACAGAAGGTAAAAAAAGCGAAATTTAAACAAATAGCGCAGTAACCATTGTTGTTTTCTTTTCTCCGTGTATTCGTCAGTGCCGACTGAAGACATTTTGTTGCCTGTGGCTATCTTAAAAATCGCCATTTTTGACAAAAAAAATCATTTTTCCAACATTAAACTGTTTTAAATTATAAAGAGTATACCTATAAAGTCAACTAAGAAAAAAAATCTGATGTGGCCAGCACATAACCTCTCGCCGTATATTTTACCTGGCTGTATGAATAAAGCAAAGAATATTTTTATAAATACAAATAATATATTCATATAAATCTATGACGTATAAACTTCTTTGTTATTCAATAATAGTATGTCTCAACATGAAGATATTTTACCATAAATTATGTTACAATAAATTACAAAGTAGACTACTATATATAAATATTAGGCTGGTAACAGCAATTTTCAATTCGAACAACGTTGTTTACTTTCTCTTCATATTCTTCTAGTAAAAACATTAATTTTGGGCGGTCTAAAATGTATATATGGATTGTGCATCTATTCTTACATATCTTCTTTTACATTTTATTTTTTCATACATGTTATATCTAAATAACACTAATTCCCTTTAATAAAGTGACGGATAGATTGCACTCCGATTATTCTTATATCGATGTGTAATTTTGTCAATATTTACAACTTACTTGAGAAGAATTTGATAGCTTTTTCGCAATTCAAAGTTACTCTAGTCTATAGTACTGGTGTACATTGTCCCATAATGTTTGAAACAAATTTAAGTCCTTCAACCTAGACTTGTCATCTCCATAATAGTCACAGATCAAGAATTAAGGGATTCTCCAAGTACATTTTTCTTTCATTACTCATTATTTCTGACACTGACATTTATCTGTCAGTTACAAATAATTTAAATTTGCAACTATTTTTCATGGCATCCTTTCGGTTGTAAAATTAATTATATTATTTTATATATTATATTCCTTTTATCTCTAAATCTATAAAATATGTATAAAAATATTTAAATGTATCAGAAAGAGAATTTATTTTTCTTTAATATTATCAAGAAAAATTTTCAAAAAATAATATTTAGAAGATTTTTTTTCAAGAATCTTCTACTTCCGGTTGTCCAATTGTTACCAAAACCTTTTCAGATCTTCCCATGAATGTCCGATTGGGAAATACGTTGTTAAACAAATTTTAAGTCTTATAGTTTTTGAGTAACCGTCCTTCCAACATCCCACACACACACACACATCCACACACACACACACACACACACACACACACACACACACACACACACACACACACACACACACACACACAGCATCATCGTAAAAATGTTAAAATCGGATTGTAGGGACCTTAAAACGTGCTTATTCAATAAAATCTGGATATACGATTTTTAGCATGAATCCAATACCTCTCTTAGCGAGAGGTAAAAATTATATTAAAATCATAACATGAAATACGAGTATACTTTGGTTCACGACAAATAACTATTCAAGGTCATTTGTTCGAAGATAGAATACACAGCACTTTATACAGCAGAACCTTAGCAACATTTCATGTTAGAAAAAAAATCTGATGTGGCCAGCACATAACCTCTCGCCGTATATTTTACCTGGATGTATGCATAAAGCAAAGAATATTTTTATAAATACAAATAATATATTCATATAAATCTATGACGTATAAACTTCTTTATTATTCAATAATAGCATGTCTCAACATGAAGATATTTTACCATAAATTATGTTACAATAAATTACAAAGTAGAGTTTACCATATATAAATATTAGGCTGGTAACTGCAATTTTCAATTCGAACAACGTTGTTTACTTTCTCTTCATATTCTTCTAGTAAAAACATTAATTTTGGGCGTTCTAAAATGTATATATGGATTGTGCATCTATTCTTACATATCTTCTTTTACATTTTATTTTTTCATACATGTTATATCTAAATAACACTAATTCCCTTTAATAAAGTGACGGATAGATTGCACTCCGATTATTCTTATATCGATGTGTAATTTTGTCAATATTTACAACTTACTTGAGAAGAATTTGATAGCTTTTTCGCAATTCAAAGTTACTCTAGTCTATAGTACTGGTGTACATTGTCCCATAATGTTTGAAACAAATTTGTCCTTCAACCTAGACTTGTCATCTCCATAATAGTCACAGATCAAGAACTAAGGGATTCTCCAAGTACATTTTTCCTTCATTACTCATTATTTCTGACACTGACATTTATCTGTCAGTTACAAATAATTTAAATTATCAACTATTTTTCATGGCATTCTTTCGGCTGTCAAATTTATTACAACAGATTATTTTATATATTATACTTCTTTTATCTCTAAATATGGAATATATAATAAAATATTTAAATGTATCAGATAGAGAATTTAATTTTCTTTAATATTACCACGAAAAATTTTCAAAAAATAATATTTAGAAGATTTTTTTTCAAGAATCTTCTACTTCCGGTTGTCCAATTGTTACCAAAACCTTTTCAGATCTTCCCATGAATGTCCGATTGGGAAATACGTTGTTAAACAAATTTTAAGTCTTATAGTTTTTGAGTAACCGTACTTCCAACATCCCACACACACACATACACACACACACACACACACACACATCCACACACACACACACACAGACATCATCGTAAAAATGTTAAAATCGGATTGTAGAGACCTTAAAACGTGCTTATTCAATAAAATCTGGATATGCGATTTTTAGCATGAATGCAATACCTCTCTTAGCGAGAGGTAAAAAAGATTATTTGACGTATGTCTATGTAGTTTATGTTGTGTGCAAGATATACGTAAATGATGACATTACTTTCCAACACATTACAAATAATACTGACGTATGTCGTATATCTAATTATCTACTACACTGTCTTCTGTGCTAATATTTACTAAGTGACGTTGACATTTAAATCAGAGTATGTTTTATGTCAAATCTTGGTTTTTGTATGTTGCAAAAACATAGGTGAAGAGCATAAATCTTTGAGAAAGGCATTATTTAAAAAGAAACATATTTTCATATAAATAACACATTACATTTTGTCACCTTCAAAAAAAAATTCAATGATGAGTTTTTAGTGAATAAGCACGTTTTAAGGGTCCATATAATACAATTTTACCATTTTTACGATGATGTCTGTATGTATGTTTGTTTGTCTGTCTGTGTGTGTGTGTGTGTGTGTGTGTGTGTGTGTGTGTGTGTGTATGTGTGTGTGACGAAATTTTTGGATCGCATAACTTCAATACCACGATTCCAAAAATTATAATTTTTTCGTATTCCTCAAGCTTACATCCAGAAGAGCTGATTAAATTTTGGTTATAATTGATCAACCGGAAATACCCCCATTTGAATATTTTAACAGTTAAATATCATTTATTGGCATTTAACGTTATTATAACTTAAAGAATATATTATTATCTATACGATTTGATTGCATTTTATACTTCATATTCAATAGATATAGAGTTAAAGGTATTAAATTTCATAAATCAGCTAGCTATGATAACCATGAAAACTGCTAATATATTCAGATAATTCTAATTGACAGATGTCAGTATCAATGAAAAGTAAATTAATGTGGCAGATAGATAGAGATAGATTTTGGGGAAGACACGGAAAGATACGGTAAGAAATGAAAGAATAAGGGAAATAACTCTAGTGTAAGGAGAGACGATTACATTGGTTTGGATATGTCATGAGGAAAGATGAAGAATATATTGGAAGAAGAATGAATAGCTAAGTAGGTAATAGAAGGTTGATGAAACAGGAAGACTAAAGATAAGATGGAAGGACTGTATTGCGGATGACTTTAGACAGTGCCGTAACTAGGGCGTGGCAAAGGTGTCGCACGCCACAGGCGCAAAATTTTTAGGGGCGCAAAATTTTAATCATTTAAATGGTTTTAGATCAAATCTGAATGAAAATATGTTAATAAAAAAAGAAATATTTGAAATTTTAGATGTTATACTTACGCAGCACAATGATAGATACACAGCGTTACAAAATATTGCAAATGATTTCGGTTTTTTACATGGAAACTCTATAAAAAATATGGCCTTGGATGAAATTTAGAAATATGCAGCAGAACTGGTGTTAAAATATAGCACTGATCTAGATGCTTTCGAATTAGTATGCGAAATAGAAAATTACAAATATCACTCTACAGCACTTTTTGAAAATTTAAGCGAAATTGATGCATTTCAGGTTGTACAAAAAATACTTATCCAAACTTCGATATTGCGCTAAGAATTTTTTTACAATAGCAGTTACTACAGCCTTTTGTGAACGCTCTTTTAGCAAACTCAAAATTATTAAATCTTACCTGCGCTTATCTAATGGACAAGAAAGACTGACAAATATGGCTATAATATCAATAGTAAAAAGATATAGCCAACAAATTAAAATACGATGATGTTATTACTGTTTTTGCTAGTGAGAAAGCTCGTAGAGTATCCTTATAAATATGTTTTTTTTTACTATTATATGTTTGAAAAGGTTGATTAAATCAAACTCTAGGAGTAATCTTTTCTTCACGTTTAATTCGATTATTTAGTAGAATATAATCTCGACTGGTTTCGGTTTTTTAGAAAACTATCATCAAGACCGGAGACTGTTACAATTATAGAAATACAATATTGTTACAAACACATTAAAAGTTGTTAGAAAAGGTGTTAAGCAAAACTTAAGATACAAAACAGAAGAACAGATTTGCGTTAGATACACAATGAAATTGACATAATTCTAGGAGAACACCTCCGCACAGCCATTGGCAGAAAAAGTATTTTTGCGGAAAGTAACTGTGTAAACCTTGCCTTCAAAAAAACTGTTAAAATCTTCAAATTAAGATACTTCCGGTTGACCAATCGTAACCTAAACCTAATCAACTCTTCATATGAACATAAGAAAGAGGAATATAAAAGAATTATAATTTTTGGAATTGTAGTATTGAAGTTATGCGATCCGGAACAATCGTCACTTGCACACATATACACACACACACACACACACACACACATATATATATATATATATATATATATATATATATATATTCCAAAAATTACAATTCTTGCGTATTCCTCTTCCTTACAACCATATACAGACTTGATTAGATTTTGGTTATAATTGGTCAATCGGAAGTATCCTCATTTTAAGATTTTAACAGTTTTTCTTGAAAAACTCAGTTAAATATTATTATAACTTAAAGAATATATTATTCTCTATACGATTTGATTGCAATTTATATTTCATATTCAACAGATTATATAGTTTTATATATAAGAATTATAAAGATAATAAATTTCATAATCAGCTAGCTATGCTAACTTAACCATGGAAACTGCTAATATATTCAGGTAATTCAAATTATCAGATGTCAGTATTGTGACGTGCGCCCCTGAGAGAAAAGTATGCATGCGCCGCTACTGATAGTATGTTCGCGAACAATGACGTAATCCCTTCGAAAGAACGTACCAGAGCGATAATACAATCCCGACGCGCTGAGACAGGTTAATTGCGCCGTGACCTCATTCCTTTGTATACGGGTCATTGTCGCTTTAGAAGAGTTCTGGAATGATAGGGGCTGTATAAATACCATCGGGAGAACAGCGGGAGACAGTTTTTCATATATACAAGCAACCAGATATGAACTCGGTGATATAAATAAACAGTTTAACAGTTGTTAACATAAATAAATGTAGTTATATAAATAAGTGTTGTGATATAAATGTTAGTTAGATAAATAATCGTAGTGTTTATAATTATTTAATCATAGTGTTACTTGTTTTTATTACCTTTTAATATTTAATCTTTAATTAATTATCATTTAATAAACATATTCATTTAGTTAATAATATTTGTCTATGTTTTACACTTCACCCAAATAAATAAAAACGTTACAATTGGTGTCAGGTGTGGGGTTGTTAAACTGTGAAGTGTAAATAAATAAAAATAAATAAAATGCCTAAACTATTAAAATTAAGTGAATTGAAAGTAAGTGATCTCAAGACAGAACTGGAAGAACGAGATTTGGAAGCAACGGGAAAGAAGTCAGTGCTTCAAGAAAGACTGCGGCAAGCATTAATCGATGCTGATGAAAATCCTGAAGATTACTTATTCGAAATTCCGTATGACGCATCCGACATTTGTAAAGTTTTAACAGAATTTTCTAGAACTTTAAAGCGTATGGAAAGAAAATTGGAGGAAAGTTCTGGAAAAGCGGAGGAAAATTCCGGAATACAGGACGAAGAATTAAAGGAATATTCTAGAACATTGGGAAGGGAGTTGCATGAAGGTTCTAGAAAATTGGAGGAAAATTCCGGAGTACTGAACGAAGAATTAATGGAACATTCTAGAACAATGGAACGTGAATTGAACGAGAGTTCTAGAAAAGCCGAAGAAGATTCTGGAATTTTTGAGCAGAAATTGGAACAGGAATTAGAGTTAAATTCTGGAAGAGTAGAGGAGAATTCTGGAATCATGGAGAAAAGGTTGGAGCGGAAATTGGATAATTCTGGATTACTGGAGCAAACATTGAAACAAGGATGGGAGAAGACTTCTAGAAAAATTGAAGAAAGCCTTCTGGAGTTTGGGGCCAACGTGAGTCGTTTGGGTCGTCTCGCACATTCTACGGCTTCTGACAGCGATTTGAAGTACCTGGCCATTCAGGCACTCAGCTCTGGAGTACGAGATAGCAATACTCAACAAGCACTGCAAATCGGCCGCCCAAAAAGTATGGTTGACGCACTCTCATATGTATCAGATCGTGAAGTTGCCAAACAAGTTACACGTAACAAATCGCGAGTGCGAAATAATTATGCTGAGGGAAATGTAAACACCGAAGGCATGGATGAAAAAGTGCGACGAATTATAAATGAAGTGTTTGCTAGAAGGAAGAGATTCCGCTATTACAAAAGAAGACGGAGGCGAAAAAGAAGGAAGAGAACGCATGAGAGAAAATAGAGCGTACTCAGTAAGAAATTAAAAAAAAATGTAGGCAGAAATACTAGAGGTAAACGACGAATCCGTTGATGTCAAGGATGAATATGAAGAAAGAAGACGCAAGCGAAAGAAAAGAAAGAGAACGCGAGAGAGAAAGAGAGCGTGTTCAGCAAGGAATTACAGAAGAAATCTAGGAAGAAATTCCAGATGTAGAGGAAAGCCAACCGGCAGTTCTCCGTCGAGTAGCTGCGATTGCAATCTAAGGACTTTGGAACGGGGCCTGAAGACAGCGAGGAAGACGTGCCCTTGGCGATTCGTATGGACAGCTCGAGTGGGAAACGAAAACTCGAGATAGATAACGATGACGATGATGCCATACCTCTCACCACAAGGAAGAAGAAAGTCAAGACAGAGAAAGGAACTTGAAAGGCAGGGGAGTAGCGTCGACGCATTGTTCAGAAGGCCATGCTAAGGGAGGCAAATATGGTAGTCGACTAGAAGAAAAACATTCCACCATTGCCAGAATAACAGTAGTCAACGATAGTAGGCAGCCCGATGGACTACGCAAGGACCCGACTGAAAATATTACTGGAATGGAAAGCGACGAGAGCAAACCAATATGGGAAGATGTTGCACCACAGTCACAGATTGTAAAATCGTACTGGGCGCAATGTGACTCCATGGTGATTGATGGCCTGCTAAAGCGTGTGGTTGAGAATGCCATGGAACTGAGAAGAGAACTCAGTTGGTCATTCCTAAGAGTAGAGTACCAGACGTGTTAAAAGAGATCCATGACGGATCTGGAGGTGGCCATTTGGGAGTCAACAAAACATTAGAAAGATTGCGTCAGCGATTTTACTGAGTTAAGTGCAAGAAAGACGTTAAAGACTGGTGGAAGAAATGTGTGGTTTGCGCTGGAAGCAACGGCCCTCATAGACGACGAAAAGTCCAATGCGTCAATACAACGTTGGCAGTCCATTTGAGCGCATTGCGATTGACGTGGCCGGACCAGTTCCAGAAAGAGAAGACGGAAATAAATACATCGTGGTTGTCATGGACTACTTCACCAAGTAGGTTGAAGCCTATCTACCAGGAAGCCATCACGGTCGCTGAAACCTTAGTCAAAGAGTGTGTATGCGGGTTTGGTGTACCACGTGGACTTCCAAATGTACCAAGGGTAATACGTGCAGATATTGCCATCGAGAACTGTTCCGGGACGAAACAGTCTTAAGGAGGGGGCAGTGTGACGTGCGCCCCTGAGAGAAAAGTATGCATGCGCCGCTACTGATAGTATGTTCGCGAACAATGACGTAATCCCTTCGAAAGAACGTACCAGAGCGATAATACAATCCCGACGCGCTGAGACAGGTTAATTGCGCCGTGACCTCATTCCTTTGTATACGGGTCATTGTCGCTTTAGAAGAGTTCTGGAATGATAGGGGCTGTATAAATACCATCGGGAGAACAGCGGGAGACAGTTTTTCATATATATAAGCAACCAGATATGAACTCGGTGATATAAATAAACAGTTTAACAGTTGTTAACATAAATAAATGTAGTTATATAAATAAGTGTTGTGATATAAATGTTAGTTAGATAAATAATCGTAGTGTTTATAATTATTTAATCATAGTGTTACTTGTTTTTATTACCTTTTAATATTTAATCTTTAATTAATTATCATTTAATAAACATATTCATTTAGTTAATAATATTTGTCTATGTTTTACACTTCACCCAAATAAATAAAAACGTTACAGTATCAATAAAAAGTAAATGAATGAAAGAATAAGGGAAATAACTCTAATGTTTCTAGAAAGATATAAGAGAGACGATTACATTGGTTTGAACATGTTATGAGGATAAATATATTGGAAGAAAAATGAATAGTTTAGTAATAGAAGGCGGAAGAAACATAGGAAGACCAAATATAAGATGGAAGGACAGTCCGTATTTTGGAAGACTTGAGAGAAAAGGAACTGAAACCCTAACAAATGGGAAAAACTAAAGAAGAAGAAGATGTGAGTGTCAAGTGCAATTTGCATAGTTTGTTTATGAAATAATTTTACTGGAAATATAAGATCTTTTGCAAGAAAATTTATGTGTAGGGCACGTGCAGTGACGTGCCTTTGCTGACTTTGACAAGCAGATATGGGGACCCGTGTCAAAATGACAGAAATTAATTATGTCCATAACTGACAAGTGTCATAATTTTTCATTCAAAATTTCATGATTTTCTTATCTCATGTGGTTTGTTTGTTATCAGGAGTATGGAATTCAGTTGCCGAGAAAGAAAATCATAAAATAACAAAAATTTAGAATCTTTTGCAAGAAAATTTATGTATGGAATTTGTACATAATACACAGGATTAACGGAAGGTATTGTGCTGGCCACATCAGATTTTTTTCTCGTAAATTGCAAATAATTAATTGGTTTAAAAAATGTAGGTCTATAATTTTTATCATATATGTAAAAATGAATGTATTCACATACCCCATTGGCTTTGTTAGTCAAATGCATCCCTGAGTCTAATATGTAAATATTAAAAATCTGATGTCACCAACACAATACCTCCCGCTATTTACCTATTGGGTATAATTTTTATATTACCTACTTTATAAATTTATCCATAGAATATACAGAAAAATTATTAAAGCAAACCTGTAGAAAATGGAACAATCTTTAATTTTTATAATAACAAATTGCGAAAAAATACATTTAAAGGTATTTTTTGAAGAAAAAATATCTTGAGCTTCAAGTAAACTGCCATTTCCGGTTATCCGATTGCCACCAAAATCTAATGGCTTCTTTCCATATTAGAATAAGGTAAGAAATACATGGTTTCAAAACTTTCTGAATGATAGTATTTGAGTTAGAGCGTAAAGAGAATCCACATACATACAGAGCTGGGCAGTAATTAATTACTTTTGGTAATTAATTACTAATTAAATTACTTTCTCCCAAATTGTAATTTGTAATTAATTACTTTTTAAAAAAAAAGTAATTGTACTCAATTACTTTTGAAAATTTGGGTTTTAAATATTAATTACTATTTTGAACCAACAAATAAGGGAATCCCCGGGATTCGGGCGAAGCCTAGTTTACCTGCGTTGTGGGTGTAACAACAGGTTACAAATGCAACTTGTCATGCACGTTGGGACGTACGACGTACTTTGGACTTTTACTTAAGTTATAATTTATTATTTTTTCTGAATCCTAATAGTAATAATATACTTTTCAAGGAATTTGCAATGTCTTCATATAGGGTTTCATATAAATCAGTATAAAGTATTTTTAATAACCATATACACATCAGGGTGAGCCCACACTTTTAACATATTTATTACAAGCAATCTCGATTGATTTATATTTTTGATATACAAACATTTACATCGTTGAAAAGAGAAAAAATGGCGGTTTATATTTTAGTAAAATAATTATAGGTTGCTATTTAAAAATAAAAGTTGATAGTCGTATCTTGTAAACGTGACTTTATAAAAAATATCTACATCTGCCATCAAATAGTATATTTTTTTAAAAAATAAAACTTTTATATGAGTATTTTTTCTATTACTTATAATTAAGAAGTGAAATGTCGAGGACGCGGAGAGGGGGCTGCGCATCTTCCCAGACTCAGCCTTTATATAGGTAACTTGTGTTACGGAAATTCCAAATCACCTTAGAACATTTGCATCCCACTATATGAAGGGTCACTTTCGCGTCTACCTGGGAGTGAGGCAGGTTTTCCTACCCTAAACAGATATTCGTGCATCGACCTTCTAAAAAGGAATAATTATTCAACCTTCGAGTTGCATATAATTTTAATTCAAAAAGGTAGCTACAACTACGTCAAAATTTTACAAAGTTGGCAATTCTTTATAAATTTGTTTTATTACTCTCATTATTTTTATTTATGTTGTATTTCATATTAAACAGTGTAGTATTATCTTTTTTGTTTTATTTAATGTAAGGTAAAAGAATTTTTTTAGTAAAGTAATTGAAAAAAAGTAATTAAAATGTCAATTACAATGCAAAAGTAATTGCTAATTTAATTAATTTTTGGTTAAAGTAACTGTAATTGTATTCAATTACTTTTTGAAAGTAATTTGCCCAGCTCTGCATGCATACATACAGACATCATCGTGAAAATGTTAAAAATGGATTCTAGGGACCTTAAAACGTGTCATTTACCAAAATCTCCATATGTGATTTTTAGCACAATCCCTGTACCTCCCTTACCAGGGGTAGCGTTAGGTTAGGGATCGCCGCAACGCATTACGCCATCGTTACGTTCAATGCGATGCATTTGAGCCCACGTTACAAAAGGGTCCATTTACTGAACTTAATATATGTTAAATTTGTTAGTAAATTGAATTATTTATAACTGAGAACTGGTATAAATACTTGTATAATGCTACGAAATATTTAAATTTTATAACGTACCCAATAATCGAATTCAACAGCAATATACATAACTTTAATTTACTACATGTAACGCAATCCTAACAGTTTTAACTTACAACAAATTTTAAGAATATATAAATGTGTTCTGTAATGGCCAAAGGGCTCTGTAACCTTTACTGGACGTTCACTACTTTACTATCTAAACGATTGCTCGGACACCAATCGGTCGGTCGGCAGCACAGCACAGGAGGGGTGGTAGGTTCTAAAAAATATGCTCTTATAGCGTCGCTGAAAAAAGTGGCGTGAACGCCAAAAAGGATTCGGGTAGCTTATTGAAGACAGAATTCGGTTTCTGACTATGAAATCAAATGAAATAAATTTTAATATTTTATTAAAAGGTATTAAAATCAAAAATAATAACGAAAGTACAAAGTTAAGGTGTGTGTATGTGTGCATGTGTGCACGCGCTCGTCTGTTTGTATGTGTGCGTCGAGCTTTAAACATTCCCCATTGCTCCAATATTTTAATTATGCCCGTAATACATACATAACTGTTAAAAAAATAACTTAGAAACATTTCATTTGATTGCAGTAGTGCGTAAAATGTACATACACCAGGCCGAAAGAAGTTTACACCCTTGGACGAATAAAAGCCCTCCGCTTCCGCTGGCGTAATCCTTTTCATTCGACCCTCTATACGTAAATAACTATAGTTATTTCCATGGCATTTTGATAAATATATGAAAAACTATTTGATGTTTGCTAAATGGCTTTAAGGTTGTATACAAAAGTGGTACTACTTGTAACATCCGCACTATGCTCTCCGTAGGTGCTATGTGTATGTCGCCGATGCCGATGCCTGCCGAACGCGGAGAACTGCGTTGCTGTTGTCAATATTTATTTCTACTTATTTGCTATCTCTCTCTTTATGTGCGCTGTATATTTATTATAATCTTTACGTTTTTATTGCAATATTCTATAGAATAAAAATATAGCATTTCAAATTTGTATTTTTTATTTCATACATGCACTGTATAATTAATTTTCATTAAATTGTAAATATTTAAAAAATGACATTACAAATGAATGTAATATCTCAAAAAAAATAACAAATATACCTACTTTTTACTAAAGTTCGGAAAATTAATGAATTCAAAATTATGTATTAAAATATAGTACGATTTGATCGTTTGCCATCATGATATGTAAAATGTAATATGAAAATATAGACCAATTAAATATGAAAACAACAATATTGAAAATTTATGGGGTAAATAAAAATTTGTTAAGGTTCTATTAATGAGTCTAGTCATAGATTTGACATTACTATTAGGCATCTTTAAAACATTAATAAACACTTCTTACAACTAATAAATAATTCTACAAAGTTATAATCTTAAAACTAAGAGGTGGAGTAAAAATTACATCTGGAATGGACAATACCGGATATAATCACTAATTTATTGTCTACTCTAGGGGGTCACCCGGAAAAATAAATATAATAATGATATTCTCTTGTTCAACAAACTAGGATCAGGCAGTTTTTGTTTGAAATAATAGACTTTAATCTTTGCCATAAAGCCATTGCCCTTTTAAAGTAGGTAATAATTTAGAATTGTCATTTCTCAAAAAAATACTAAATATGGTTTTATTTTCTTTTGCATATTAGATTATTCGATTCTTTTTACAAATACGAGTAAGGAAATATGTACCTACTTCATATACATTTTACATATCTTCCGAGCTCTATTATGGGTGCTCTAAGCCACTGAATAATATTATTATATATATAATATTATATATGTATATTATTAATATTAGTGTAAATACATAGTCACGAGAAATTTTTGTTGCAAAAAAAATGCGTCACGTACAGCAACATCCCTTACGGTTCTTTGGTATTCCTAGGCTTCAAAAATTCCACTTTCCCTAAATTTTCCAAGAATTCGTAGATCACAACAGTGTGGTTGTTCACTTTTTTTTCCAGATAGTTCTTCTCTCCGATAATCATTTCACTTATTATTTATCTAATATTTATTATAGTATTTTTATAGCGTAGCGGAGAATGTAAATAGATACCTAATTCTATCTATATATTATGTACTCGTATAAACTATTACTATGAAAAGATCATATGGCTAATGATTCTGACGATCTGCGTTCGAATCTAATTTTTAAATACCTTCGAGAATAAAAGTTGATTAGTGCACCCAGTAATGGGCAATAACCTGCAATGGTATACGTACAAAGAACCAATAAGTCCCTTTTTCGCTATACTTTAAATATTCAACATATATATATTGTAACGTTTTTATTTATATACTTTTCTCTCCGGGGCGCACGTCACAATATATATATATTGTATAATGTAAAGGCAACATAATTCAAAAAAACTACTACTATGAACTTCAATACGGATATGAGATGCAATAAAAATAAAGTAATTTATTTATTTAAAAAAAAAAACCAAAACAAATTATGAAAGAAAAAAAGAAACAAACATAAAAATAAACAATTGGACAAAGTATAAAATGGAATACTTTTTTATTTTTTATGTAAGTTTGTTGTTTCTTTCATAAATTATTATTCTGGTTATTTATTTTTATTTCTTTTTAAGTAAATAATTCAACAAATTATCTAATCACGTAACAGACGTTGGATAGAAAATAATTATAAATTAATTTATTATATAATCGGAAGTAAAATTTGTTGAACGACTTTGCTAGCCTAGCATTTGCTTGATTTGCTCATAAGCAATCCAAGCACCAAGTTTCTCGCTTGTCTTGCTAATTTATAAAATATAATGGCCTGAAATGCAAATTATACACATATGAATTTAACTTGTCCTGTTTCTATCTCATATTATGGTGTTTTTAAATCAATTACATGTCAAAAAGGCATTCAAAGTTTTATGATGAATACTCATAACATTGTTAAATTTGAAATATTTTCTTAGACCTAAAAAAATGTTCAAAATTAATTCCACTATCTGCAAGTAACTGTACATACCTATAAATTCATTTTGTATAACTTTCCAGGCCAATAAATGGGATATGAGAGATATATATGTTATATTTGACAACTGTATAACTTTCTCGATGACATTTGTGAATATCAGTTTGTCATATAGCTAGCAAATCTTTCAGTGTACCAAGCAACAAGTCTCGTTTGCTTACCTAGCATTTGCTTGAACTGATTACTTCATTGAACGCAGCTATTGATACTGACATCTGTCAATTTGTATTATCTGATGTTACGGTCTAAAATTCATTTTGCTCCAGAATCTTTATAATTCTTAACTCTATACTTACTAAATATGAAGTATAAAATGCGATCAAATCGTATAGAGAATAATATATTCTTCAAGTTATAATAACGTTAAATGTCAATAAATGATATTTAACTGCGTTTTTTCAAGAAAAACTGTTAAAATCTTCAAATAAGGGTACTTCCGCTTAACCATTTATAACCAAAATCTAATCACTTGTTCTTCTAGATGTAAACTTGAGAAATATGAATAAAATATAAGTTTTGGAATCGTGGTATTGAAGTTATGCGATCTGAAACTTTCGTCACACACACACAGACACACACACACACAGACACACACACATACATACACACATACGTCATCGTAAAAATGGTAAAATCGGATTATAGGGACCCTAAAACGTACTTATTCACTAAAAATTCATCATTGAATTTTTTGACCAAAGACAATATCTTCCTTACCTAAAGGTGACGGATCGTAAAAAGAATGAAAAATAAATAATTTTCCGAATTTTGGAAAAAATCTTTTTGATGGAGAATCAGCATAACGAAATGTATAAATAGAAAACTGTACAATGTACAATGTACAAATGCGACAGTAGGTGAACTGCTCTAAATAATATTTAAATTACACTTGGCAAAGTTCACAAATTTCAGTCTCTGAATCAACCTCTCGGTCATTTATCAGAGACTGGCCCACTCAACCAGAACCACAGACGCGTTTCGCTCTTATTGGAGCTCATCAGTGTGGTGTACTGACTGAAATTTGTGAACTTTGCCAAGTGTAATTTAAATAGTATTTAGAGCAGTTCACCTAGTGTCGCATTTGTACCTCTTCTTCTTCTTCTTCCTGTCATTCCTTGGTGGAATATAGGGCGCTTGCAGCGTTTCAAAGGCTATAAGGTTAGTTACCTCTGCTGGCTTGAAATCTCTTTGGGATGATTTATCATCCGTCCACCCAACTAGTCTCAGTGCCTCGAAAGAGGCGTCAGTACACCACACTGATGAGCTCCAATAAGAGCGAAACGCGTCTATGGTTCTGGTTGAGTGGGCCAGTCTCTGATAAATGACCGAGAGGTTGATTCAGAGACTGAAATTTGTGAACTTTGCCAAGTGTAATTTAAATATTATTATTATCGAAATGTATGTACCCTCAAAAAAATACCCTTCTTTTCAACACTGTATTGTAATGTCGCCGCCACCGCCGCTCTGTAGCCCTCGCCGCCGCCGCGTCATAGCAGGCGCCACAGTGTCGCGCCCGAGCCCGACACGGACATGCTCGAACTTGTTGCGATGACATGATCTATTGTGCGCGCTGTTTTTATCTCGTTTAATCTAGGAGGTTCTAGAACTAAAGTCGCCAGGTATATAACCCGTCGCCAAAGTCAGCGAACGGGAGTCTGTAATGTAGAAGCAACGAGTAAAGAAGTCTGATATAAATAAGCGTCGTGAATAGTTTGTGATATAAACAACAGTCGACAAGTGAACATAAATAAATGTAATTAGTGACATAAAGAGTAGTGTTAAATGTTTAAATAAATAATCCTAGTGTTTAAGTGTCCTATAATATTATTAGTCTTTAAATTAGGGTTAATATTTGTTTATCATAGTGTTAGTTACTTTTATAATCTTTTAATTATCTTTTTAATATTTATTTATCGTTTAATAAACGTATTCTTTTACTTAATAATATTTCTCCGATTATTTACACTACACCCATATAAATAAAAATGTTACAATTGGTGTCAGGTGTGGGGTTGTTAAACTGTGAAGTGTAAATAAATAAAAATAAATAAAATGGCGACTAAACAAATAAAATTAAGTGAATTAAAAGTAAGCGATCTCAAGAGAGAACTGGAAGAACGAGAATTAGATACGACAGGACTGAAAAGCGTTCTACAATCTCGTCTGCGGCAAGCATTAGTCGCTGCTGGTGAAAATGCTGACGATTACTTATTTGACGTATCCGACATTGGTAAACAGATAGAAAAATTAGAACAAAGATTAGAGGAAAGGTCTAGAAAAGCAGAAGAAAGTTCTAGAACATTAGAAACTAAATTAGAAGATAATTCTAGAACATGAATTAGAATTAAAACGGGAGATGGCAGACATTTCTAGAAAATCCGAAGAAAATTCTAGAACATTAGAAGAAAAATTAATAGAAAGTTCTAGAAAAGCCGAAGAAATTTCTAGAACATTAAAAGAAGAATTGTCAGGAACATTAGAACAAAAATTAGAACAAAATTCTAGAGCATTAGAACAAAAATTAGAAGAAAAATCTAGAAGTTTAGAAGAAAAATTGGAAGAAAATTCTAGAAATTTAGAACAAAAATTAATGAAAAATACTGAAGAAGGCCTCAAGAATTTAGAAGATAAGTATGACAAGAAGATCGAAGAACTACGAGAAAAAATCACTAAAATTACATCGTCGTCAATGTCAAATTTCGATATAGAAAGGCCAGGACTACTAGAAGAAAGGAAATTAGTAAAATCTGATACTACTTCAAAAATGCACATAAAAACACCGGAATTTGATGGAAAGTCTTCGTGGCCGAATTATTTAAAACAATTTGAAGCGGCTGCGAAAGCAAATAACTGGACGCCCACGGAGAAGGCTACAGCGTTGACTGTCTCGTTGCGTGGAGAAGCTATCGACATCCTGCAAACACTGAAAGAAGAAGAACAAGAATACTACGACCAGCTAGTCAAGCGATTAGATATGCGGTATGGAAATGCGCATCTGGAGCAGGTGTACCAGACGCAACTGAGGAACCGGTATCAGAGTTCAAAAGAAAGCCTTCAAGAATTTGAAGTTGACGTAGCTCGTTTGGTTCATCTCGCACATCCTACAGCTCCTGACAGCGTTTTGGAGTGCCTGGCCACTCAATCATTTTTCTACGGAGTTCGAGATAGCGAAACTCAACAAGCACTGCGATTGGCCTGTCCAAAAACTTTAATTGACGCACTCTCATATGCATTGGAGCATGAAGCTGCCAAACAAGCTTCACGTAACCAATAGCGAGTGCGAAATATGGATGCGGAGAGAAATGAAAATACTGAAGATCTGGATGAGAGATTACGACGAATTGTAAGTAAAGTGTTTGCTGAAAGAAAGAAACTCCGCGGTTGGAAAAATGGTGAACTGGATCATCTGCAGAGACTTCACAGAAAACCGCAAAAGAAAGTGGATGCCTTGCAGGACGAAAGACAAAAGATATTGAAAGAAAGGGAAGCAGTGCCGATGCCTCCAAGAAGACTTAAGACGCCTGGAAAACACACAGAGGAACAGAGAAAGAAACTAGAAAGAAAGGGAAGTAATGTCGACGCATTGTCCAACAGGCCATACCGAGATGCAGGCAAATATGGTAGTCGACTGGAAGAACAACATTCCACTATTGCCAGAATAACAGTAGTCGACGATAGTTGGCAGCCCGATGGACTGACTACCAGAAGACCAAGAAAATGACCCGACTTTGAAAATAATACTGGAATGGAAAGCAGAAGACAGACAACCAAGATGGAAAGAAGTTGCACCACACTCACAGAGTGTAAAAGCGTACTGGGCGCAATGGGACTGTGGATGGTGATTGAGGATGGCCTGTTGAAGCGTGTAGTAGAGAATGCTGATGGAACTGAGAAGAAAACTCAGTTGGTCATTCCTAAGAGTAGAATACCAGACGTGTTGAAAGAGACCCATGACGGATCAGGAGGCCATTTTGGAGTCACCAAAACTCTAGAAAGATTGCGCCAGCGGTTTTACTGGGTTAACTTCACCGAAGATGCTAAAGACTGGAGCAAGAAATGTGTGGTTTGCGCTGCAAACAACGGTCCTCATAGACGACGAAAAGCTCCAATGCGTCAATACAACGTTGGCAGTCCATTTGAGCGCATTGCGATTGATGTGGCCGGACCATTCCCAGAAAGTAACGACGGAAATAAATATATCGTGGTTGTCATGGACTACTTCACCAAGTGGGTTGAAGCCTATCCATTACCCAATCAAGAAGCCACCACGGTCGCTGAAACTTTAGTTAAAGAATGTATATGCCGATTCGGGGTACCACGTGAACTTCACTCCGACCAGGGAAGAAATTTCGAGTCTGCCGTTTTCCAAAATATCTGTAAGATATTAGGAATTAATAAAACAAGGACAACTGCATTACATCCGCAGTCCAATGGCATGATTGAACGAATGAACAGAACGATCAACCGATATTTGTCAAAGGTAGTCTCCAACCACCAAAGAGACTAGGACCGACATCTTCATCTGTTCTTGATGGCTTATCGTTCATCCGTGCATGAAAAAACAGGGCAAACTCCTGCGAACATCTTATTCGGACGTGAGTTGCGTTTACCATGTGACTTGGTGTTCGGCAGCAAACCTGGGGAAGACCTGGCCGGAGAAGACTACGTTACGGGCTTACGGAGAAGAATGGATGACATTCATGAACAAGTCCGTACGACATTCAAACTGCCAGCGACCGAATGAAGGACCGGTATGACATCAAAGCCGAACAAGGTGGATATCAACCTGTGGATTTAGTGTGGCTTTACAACCCACAAAGGCGCCGCGGGTTATCACCAAAGCTGCAAAAGAATTGGGAGGGCCCCTATGAGTTAGTTAAAAGAATAAACGACGTGGTATATAGAATTAAGAAACAACCTACCGGGAAGCCGAGAGTGGTACACTTTAATCGGCTAGCCCCTTTTGCCGGAGACAACCACGAAGACCATAATGGAGCAACACTTCGTCGGATCATAGCTCAAGAAGACTTTTGAAGATTTCATGGAGAACTATTCCTTTGGGCGCAAGGCGCGGTATGGCGTGACAAAAGAAGAACACCGAGATCTGTTCACCTGTCTCCAGATTATTCCCTCGGCCACTGCGTATCAGAAGACTTAAAGATGTCCCGCGGCATAGCTTCAGTCTTTAAGGCGAAATAGGGACGACAACAAGAACTAGCCAACCAACGTTCCCCTGTTGGGAAAACGCTACGACTGAGAGATAGCAATACAGACCATCAGCGGTACATCTACTACCTTGTTACAAAACCACGCTCGTACCAGAAGCCGTCGTATCAAAGCCTATGGAACTAGGTGTGCGATTTGAGGGATCATCTACTGGAGAATGACATTTTGAAGCTTGCAGTACCGAAGTTAGGTTGTGGTCTAGAAGGTTTGGATTGGAGGATTGTAAGGAACATGTTAGAGATCCTTTTCCGTTTCGTCTGCAGCTTTAACCTTAACGGACAGAAAGAAGAAGTCGAGCGGACCATCGACTGTCACTTCTTTAAGAATTCTAAATGCACCAAGGGTAGCACATGCAGGTTTCGTCATCACGGACTGTTCCGGGACGAAACAGTCTTAAGGAGGGGGCAGTGTAACGTCGCCGCCACCGCCGCTCCGTAGCCCTCGCCGCCGCCGCGCCATTGCAGGCGCCACAGTGTCGCGCCCGACACAGACGTGTTCGAACTTGTTTGCGATGACATGATCTATTGTGCGCGCTGTTTTTATCTCGTTTAATGTAGGAGGTTCTAGAACTAAAGTCGCCAGGTATATAACCCGTCGCCAAAGCCAGCGAACGGGAGTCTGTAATGTAGAAGCTACGAGTAAAGAAGTCTGATATAAATAAGCGTCGTGAATAGTTTGTGATATAAACAACAGTCAACAAGTGAACATAAATAAATGTAATTAGTGACATAAAGAGTAGTGTTAATTGTTTAAATAAATAATCTTAGTGTTTAAGTGTCCTATAATATTATTAGTCTTTAAATGTGTTAATATTTGTTTCTCATAGTATTAGTTACTCTTATAATCTTTTAATTATCTTTTTAATATTTATTTGTCGTTTAATAAACGTATTCTTTTACTTAATAATATTTCTCCGATTATTTACACTTCACCCATATAAATAAAAACGTTACAGTATATACATATATATATATATATATATATATATATATATATATATATATATATATATACAGGGTGTTTCCTTTAAAACAACCAGCGCTTTTTTGGGCGAACTAATGACTTTAGAGAAAAATGTTATATACAAAAAATTACCAGGAAAAAGGGCTTAATTTATGAGGAATAATAAATAAAAAATTCAACCAGTGGTTCTCAAACGGTAGAATAAAATTATATTTTTTTAAATGGCAACCTATATAAATTTTTTGTCCATTAGATAGAGAATTTTTTTCTGATTTCAACGATATAAATATGATATGGGGTTGTATAACAATTATTTCGAGAAAAATGATATTAAAAATCAGAAATAATTTTACAATATTGAAGTAGGCTATGCAATAAACAAATGCAAACAAATGATACAGGTGACAGATAGTTTTGTTACTTACGTTATTAAGTGTTTGTTTTCGTAATTGTTTAATTATTTATTAATAAAAAATGGCTTTGCAGTTGCAAGAATTAACAAATTTAGACTATTTTAATCTTACTGTTATGTATGCAGAGTGTGAAAGAAATTTAAATTCTACGATACGAAGATTTTCACGGCTTTATCTTCGTTATGTAGTTCATTTGTTATTATGAATTTCTTAGTAAAACAAGTTATTTTAGATATAAGAAAATAATATACTATCGTAACCTAGGCAATAGTCGTATTAATAGTTGTTTAGCCTACTTCAATATTGTAAAATTATTTCTGATTTTTAATATCATTTTTCTCGAAATAATTGTTATACAACCCCATATCATATTTATATCGTTGAAGTCAGAAAAAAATTCTCTATCTAATGGACAAAAAAATTATATAGGTTGCCATTTAAAAAAATATAATTTTATTCTACCGTTTGAGAACCACTGGTTGAATTTTTTATTTATTATTCCTCATAAATTAAAGCGCTGGTTGTTTTAAATGAAACACCCTGTATATATATAATATAATATATACATATATAATCGACACAAAAAAAGTTATAATTCCTATATTGATGTACATATATTTATAAATTTATGTTTATGAAATACATATTTGACTGTATTAATTTCAATATTAAAAATTAAAAATAATTGTATATATTATTTGCTTGTTTTTTCTTCACTCATTCTCCAGTACTCCGGTGATTAGATTTACGTTTCTGCTGCGACCGTGATCGTTTTAACGTAGTTGAGAAATAGTTTTGAACATAGAAATAGTAAATTCGTGAGGCGCCCCTTGCGACAAAACGCTGAACTACGTTTACATTACCATATATGGGCAATTCTTTTGTTCAGCTAATCTCAAATACAGTCTTTTAAAAAAAAACCTAACTCGGAGTTGGCTATGAACAAAGAAACGTATGTCAACTTAAAAGTATTTAATTAAATGTCAATTTGCCACAAGATATCAAAAATGTAATCTAAAAAAATCAAAGTTTTTCGTCTTGAATCTTATTTTAGAAATGGAAATAAATGAGAAAACGGCGAATGGCAATATAATGTATCCTTCTTTATTATCTTTTCTCCTTCAAATTACATTTCAAGATCATTTTTGACAACTTGACTTTTGAATTGAATAATGATCAGACATACGTTTCTATGTTCACAGCCTACTCCGAGTTAGGTTTTTTTTTTAAACACTGTATACTACATGTGTGTTATTAAAAAATGAAATGTATCTGAAGTCCTTAATTTGTAAAAATGGTTTTGAAATAAATTTTAATCCAAAACGATTTAAAGTTGTAAAAAATATTTTTATTACTTATATAATAACAAATTCAAAAATGTTTATTTTTATCTATGTTTAATATAATCGCCATAAATCAAAAAGTGTTCAAATCGGTTTAGCCGTATCTGTGTCTCGTTGAACAAAGTCTTCGGCGGCAATTAGTATACAACCTTAAAAGGTGTTCCACATGTTCACTACTAGTACTGAATCAAAGAAAAAAAATCATGTGGCCTTATTCAAGTTACTTTCAATGATCTTCCAACTAGCAAATTTTTGTAGGCGTTCATTTTTGCCACATCTCTTAACAATTTCAAATCATCGTTGTTGGTAAATTTTATCCTCTCAATTTTAAACATGTTACTCAATTAAACGAAGAAATATGAAATTTCCGAATTTTTATGATAATTCTGTCCACAAAATAAAAAGGTTCTGCCATTTTAAAATAAAATATGTGCCTCTTAGATAATGTAGATGTACGTTAAACAGATCCTTGACGGACGTATTACGTCTGTAAATTTCAGGTAGGTAATACAAATCACACAACAATATTACGGAGTTTTTGCATAACGTTTTTCGAAAGACCCATACGCTAACGCGTAGGTTGCTTAGCAATGTCGCATTTGTTACTTTATTCCTCAAGACCCATTTTATGGCTTACCGAAAGTAAATAATACAGATATATACATACCACTACGCTCTATTGTGAACTGCATTAATTCTTGCACTTATGATTTATCTAAATATTTAGATAATCTCATAAGACCATACATTGGAAATTCATCATTCTATGTCAAAAATTCCAAACACTCTGTTGAAATTATGAAGAACCGACACATCTATTCAGAAGATCTAGTAAACTTCGATGTTTCGTCATTATTTACTTACGAAGATTCCCATCAGAGACAGCCTGAAGACGCTTAAAAAAATTCTGAAGATATTGTAAAACTTTTTCGACATTGTTGAACGGCATGCTTCTTCGTTTTAAACAATGAATTCTACAAGCAAGCTGATGGTGTTGCAATGGGTAATCCTCTATCTTATTCCATATGTAATTATTATACAGAGTTCTTTGAAGAATTAGCCTTGGATTCTACATTTCACTTTTTTTTTAATGTTTATAGTACGTCAAAACAATTGGCAATAAAAATGATTTAACAAATACATATATCTCAAATTACATAATCATTTGTCGCGTGAGTCAAAAGAGAACAAATATAATAATTAAACAAAGTAAGTAGTCTCACGTAAGTCGAAGAAGAAGTGACTAGTAATAAAATACAATACATTATTGTAAAACAATAAAATTTGAGTGTTACGTGGCTTATACATTCAAAGGCATTTTTAAATAAAATCATTAAAATTGAATTTTAAATATTCTTCAGTCGTATAAAAACAGTTTCTCAATAAAAAAAATTTAACTGCAATTTTAAAAGCTTTAAACTTTAGATTTTTAATTCTGGAGGGCAAACATTATAATAATCTAGATTTAAGGTGTTATTTAATTATTTTTGTAATCGCAAAAAAGGGTTCCTTATTAAATCTACAGATCTGGTGTTATAAGTGTGCACATCTTTATTTTTCAACATATTATCCTTATTTTTAT
This sequence comes from Harpalus rufipes, assembly GCA_951394225.1. Lineage (NCBI taxonomy): Eukaryota > Metazoa > Arthropoda > Insecta > Coleoptera > Carabidae > Harpalus > Harpalus rufipes. Next base: position 34,580,214 of record OX596281.1, read on the forward strand.
GAATATCGATCAGTGTCTGGAAAATAAACAGACAAGGTAGCAACAATTTTTTTAAATTAATAAAAAAAGCTTCTTTACAGTCTACGATGAAACTTTCATTATGGTTCGGTATGTTGATGATGTCTTCATTATTTGACCCCATGAATGTCAGTTATCGATCTTCTTGAATCATTTCAATAACATCCATGAAAATATTAAGTTCACCTTAGAAGTCGAAGAAAATGACAATATTCCTTTCCTGGATGTATTACTGGAAAAAAGAGAAGATGGTTTTTTACTACATTCAGGCTACAAGAAGCCTACGCACACTAATCAATATATGTATTCATGGCAATTCACATGAGCATCCTTCTCAGAAATATGGCACTATTAAATGCCCAATAGAAGAGCTTCAGATATTAGTCATTCTGACAAATTAGAAGAAGAGATGAAAGAAATTAAGAATATTTTTATGAAGACTGGGTTTTCTATTTCTTCAATCGAAAGATGTCTGAAACTGAAAATATCAACTATATAACAATGCTAATGGAAGGAACGTATTGCATGCTTCGCTTCCTTCTGTCAAAAACGGACAAGATCGGTAGAATTATTCGTAAGACGAACATGAAGATATTGTGTTCTCCATATGTTAAACTTCGACATAATGTTGAGATAAGTAAAAGACGTCATCCCTCTTCAGTCATCAGGGATTTACCAGATTCCATGTGTCTGCGGGAAAGTTTGCATTAGCGAGACTAATAGAACTATTTCAATAAGATTGAATGAACACAAGCGATCGATCAGATTGAACCAGCCTGGAAAATCTTCAGTTGCAGAGCATGCTCTGGAAGAATTCCATCGAATCAAAATCGGAGAAACAAAAATTCTTGCAAGACCTACACACCTCAACAATAGATTAATTAAAGAAACCACTGAGATTTTCAAAACCAAGAATAATAATCTCTATCATTGTGATGGTTTAGAACTTAGCATGGCTTCCTAAATTAAATATGTTGTAATATGTTACCTTGGTTACTTGTTGTTATTATTTATTTATGTATTTTTCTCCGAAGAAGGCAGTTGCGTATACTGCTGAAACGTTGGGTATTTAATAAATATACAGAACATAAAATAAAAGGTTGAATTATTATTGAATTTATTTATATTTCAATTGAATTTTTCTCAACATTTTTGTTATATAAGGATATAAAATGATTAGATGGTTGAATACAGAATAAAATACTCTATCGAATGAGCCTAAAAATGTATACCATGCCATTTAAAAAAATATAAATTTGTATTGTAACTCGAGAACTACTAGATTAAGAAAATATTTTCTTCTTTACTCGGATGTCCCCCTTAGTCTTCTTTAAGATTGTCGTATAGTATTTTATTGTGTCTAATAATATAGAAATTATTTGAGTTTCGTTGTTACACACTGGGTTATAAAATAACAATTAATACGTATTTATTATGTTGCATACACACGTTACACTATTACGTTTAAATTTTTAGAAGAAAGACATTTTACGGCCTTTTTGGGCAGATGTTTTATTGATGTTTACAATAATTTGTACATTCGGACGTTTCGAGGGCCCAAAACCCTCATCTTCAGCGATATTCTATTAAATGTGTTTTTGAAATTTTAAAAGTAACTTTTATATTATTCTAGGTTTTGGTTTCCAGGATTTATTTGCATGTAAGACTCTTTTAGGCTGTATATGTGAGAGATTAATGTCACTCTTAATCATTTACTGGGCCCATAGTTTTTTTAAAGTTTTAACTCTATTTAAAATAGCCGAAAGAATTTTATAGAAATTTCTAACCATTGGTGTAGGTTATATAATTTGTTGAAAATGTAAATTAGCCAAATTATTATGAGTTTGGGCTCGTGTATAAATTGCACTTGACACTGTCGTCTTTTAACCAGAATTTTCTTAATATAGCACCTAGCTGTTTCCATGGTTATAGCATAGCTGGCTGCATTATGAAATTTAATTTCTTTATAATTGTTTAACTCTAACTCCATTAGAATCGTGTAGAGAATAAAATATTCTGTAATAATAACCAAAATCTGATCACGTCTGAAAATACGAAAAAATTGTAATTTTTGAATTGTAGTATTGGAGTTATCGGATCCCAAAAAATCGTCCCTCACACACACACACACACATATATATATACAGTCATCGTAAAAATAGTAAACTTGTATTCTAGGGACCCTAAAAGTACTTATTTATTAAAAACTCACCATCGAATTTTTTGACCAAAGACAATACCTTCCTTACCTAGAAGTGACGGAAGATAAATATGGCTTTTAAAATTTGATAGAATATCATTGAAGATTAGGGTTTCGGGCCCTCGAAACGTCCGAATGTACAAATTATTTTGAACATCAATAAAAAAGACCATAAACAGTCTTTCTTCGAAATTTTTTCTTGAAGGGAAACCAAAGTTAACACATCAAAATGAAGATATTATGTTTGAAAAAATAAAAACTGCTCCCTCGGTTCAAATACTAGATATTTTCTATTTCTCATTTCTTTCCGTCATCGTTTAAATATGACAAAGCAATTTTATTTAAAATGCCTCGGTATGTAACATTTTAAATCTGTAATCTCCCTTTTTATTAAACTTGGTTTTATTCAGTCAGTCAATTCGGTTTTAAACTGTAATTTAAAAAATCTGTTGTGGCCAGCACAATACCTTCCGTCAATCCTGTGTAATATGTATAAATTCCATACATAAATTTTCTTGCAAAAAATTCTAAATTTCCAGTAAAATTATTTCATAAACAAACTATGCAAATTGCACTTGACACTAACATCTTCTTCTTGTTCAGCTTTTCCCATTCGTTAGGGGTCGCTATTTTTTATTTTCTTCTTCCACTCATTTCTGGTTTACGTGTCGTTCTCATTCAGTTCCTTTTTTCTCAAGTCTTCGCAATACAGTCCTTCCATCTTATCTTTGGTCTTCCTCTGTTACTTCAACCTTCTATTACTAAGCTATTCAATATATTCTTCATTTCTACTCATGACATTTTCAAACCAATGTAATCATCTCTCTTGTATCTTTCTAGAAACTTGTAACACTAGAGTTATTTCCTTACCGTATCTTTCCATGTCTTCCCCAACATCTACTTCAATCCCGACCGACGCCAAATATTTCGAATTTTAAATGGCACAAAAATGACCCCTGTGGTCCACTCTCCACGCCAGCAATAAATGCTCGTGAGGTAACACCTGGTAAACGCCCGCACAGTACAAATATGTCATCAGCGTTACCGGACTCCGTGTACAAAGCAGATTGGCTCATCCAGCAATGGGTAATATGCCGTGATGATATATGTTTTAATTATCTTACCTATATTTTTACATGTTTACTTATGCTGGAAACGGTATTAAGTTCCTTTCCATATAATTATTGTTCCATTTACTATTTTCTTTTTAAAACGTTAATATTATTATTTGAAATGTTTAGTTTGTTGACAGTGACATATATCTGTCAGTTACAAACATTTGAGATCTGAATTGTGTAACCCAGGTGTATGAGTTGTGTTTAAAGCGTAGGGTCCGGGATTAAAATTATAGATAGTTTTATAAATTTGTCCATAAAATATATAGAAAAAGTATTAATGCAAACCTGTAGAAAATTGAATGATCTTTAATTTTTATATAACATAAATCACGAAAAAAAAAACATTTCAAGGTATTTTTTCGAAGAAAAACTATTTTGAGCTTCTTGTAAAGTGCCATTTTCGGTTATCTGATTTACCCCAAAATCTAATGGCATCTTTCCATATAAGAGTAAGGTAGAAATACAAAGTGTCAAAATTTTCTGAACGATAGTATTTGAGTTAGAGCGTAAAGAGGATCCACACACACGCACATACGCACAGACATCATCGTGAAAATGTTAAAATTGGATTGTAGGGACCTTACAACGTGGTCATTTATCAAAATCTTTTTCAGCACGATCCCTATACGTCCCTTACCAGGGTAGCGGGAGTAAAAATATGCAATTCAAATTTACATTAATTTAAATTAAATAATTTTGACTATATTTTATATATTTCCCTATACTACATTACACCGTAAATCATCCATACAGTCTCTTATCATTTATAGATGTTTGTGTTTTGAAATGAAATGATAAAGAACTATCATTTTATCTCCATCATTTGATTAACTGCTTATGATTTTATTATTGTTTTTCACTTAGGTCCAAGTCACTGGGGCGAAAAATACTCATCATGCGTTGGGAAACATCAAAGTCCAATAGATATTTCAGAACGAAATATAAATTTTATTAAACTAGAGCCGCTTATGTTTGAAAATTTTGAAGAAATGCCTGAATCTATGACCCTTACAAATAATGGACATACAGGTAAACGTACATACATACATATTACTGAATCTATTTTATAAATATGTATGAAAGTAGTTGCAAAAATAGGAACAACTGATTACTTTTTTTATTATTAATTTTAGACGTATAGTTTAAATTACAACATTGGGGACGAATTTAAAAGCCACTGTCAGCGATATCATCGGTGTTTTTTCTTTTTTTTAATAATATATTTATTTTTATATTTTCTGACGTATTTATTAATTTTTTAAAATTATAAAACTTTAGTTTACCATGACATTTGCAGGAGTATAATTTATTTCTATTATGTCAAACAATTCGAATTCATTTAATAAAGAGTTTGACAGTTCAAAATAATTAAAAACAAAATACATTAAATAAACATCAAAATATTTCCTCAAAAAAGAAGGTACAAATGTTATGGAAATATTTTGAAAAATTAATTATTAGGTTCATTTTTGATAAAAATACAAGCATTTGGCATCAGTAAAGTAAATTTAAATTACTTTCAAAATATGTAAATAAAAATAAAAATATCATTAGGTACATTAAAAAAAACAAAGATACCGCTTGTTGTAAACCCGGAATTTAAACTAATGAACTAAATTTAATAAAGAAAATCGCCACTTTCGATCATCTGATGAATGTTGCAGTATTTATTTAATAAGTAAAAATAATACGTATGTATTGATTTATTTTATACATTTTTATTTCAGTAATGCTGAAACAAAAGAGTGAAAAACCTCCCGAATTATCAGGAGGTCCTTTGCAAGGCATCTACAAGTTTGAACAGCTTCATTTTCACTGGGGTGAAAACGATAGCGAAGGATCAGAAAATAAAATCAATCATAACAGGTGAAAAATTTATTTTAATATAATAGTTATTTATGGTACTAGTGAGTAAAGACATATTTTATTCATAGTCATATATTAGAACACGAAATATTAGCAGAGTGTCTAATTTCCTCGAGTGGATAAAATGTATTTACTCTAGACCTAGAGCACCATATATATTTTTTTCCAACATCTATCTTTAAGATCATTTTGATTAAACTTAAAGATGATATATTTGACATTTATATTTATTATAGCTATCAACGCAAAAATATTTCTTTTATGTCATTTGTTATTTTCAAGAAAGGGTAATTTATTCATCATGATTAATGTATTACTTTAAAAGCGAGATCCCAAAAGATAAAATGCTACTTTATCAGTAGGTGTTGGAAAAAATTGTATCAAATATCTAATTATTCATATAATAATGTATAATTACAGTTTTCCATTGGAATTACATATGGTGTTCTACAAAACTGTATATGAAAATATGCAAGAAGCAATAAACCACAGAGATGGTTTAGCAGTTTTAGCATTTCTATTCAAGGTATGCAACAATGTTATTCGTACGAGATAGTAGAAAATAGGTAGTGAAAATTTGCACTTATAGATAAATGGTATTAGATCGTGTCATTTTATTAAATTCAAACAATTTTTGATCGTTTTTCCAAATTTATTCTAAAGGTCGTCTTCCAAATTCTTCGTTTTTAGTTCTAGATTCATTAAAGGTGTTTTCAACAAGAAAAAATCATTAGCTGGATCTATTGTACTTTAGCATAAACTGAAAACTATGCATAGTACGACGAGCGAATAAGAGTTGACGTTTAAATTATTTTATAGTTGTGGATTCTTTCATAGCTTTGCTCAGTGATTTGAGAATTTTTGCAAGTACCCATTTAAATACTGGACTAGGAAATCCCAGAAATACATTACTATTGCCCGGTTGCAGAAACGTTCATCAACGCTTTGTTTAATTAACGGATCACCAAAACGAACAAATGCAACGCGAATTTTGACAGCAATGATTTAATTGTTGTAAGAACAAGGAAATTAATTCGAATTTGTTCATTTTGATGGCCTGTTAATTAAACAAAGCGTTGATGAACGTTTCTGCAATCGGGCATATGTCTTGCTGAAAATAAATGGATGACTACGGTACCTGCACAATAACAGAATAACAAAACAGGGGTGCATTTAAAATATTTTCAACATTTTTCGTTTATTACACTATTAAATGAATACATGAAGAAGTTATAGGAATCCAATTTTTATTATTAGCATTTACATAAAAAGATGTTTCGTCTTGCTAACGCAGGCCATCTTCAGCTTATATATCTAGGTGATAAATCTTAAAATGTAAGGTTATATTTTTTACCTTGATTAATAGAATTTATAATGAAACAATACGACAAGTAACTTCCAGCACCTCCGGGCATCTTGACATCTTGTATTATGTTAGCAGAACGAAACGTCCTTTTATATAAATGCTAATAATAAAAAATAGATTCCTATAACTTCTACATGTATTCATTAAAACTATTTGGATCCTCAACATGAATATATTTTTTTAAACTATTAATTTGACAATTCTATGAAATAAGATTATTTTTAATTTCATGTAACAGTAGTTCTTACTCGAGGGTTGCTTGCACCTAAGACAAACGAATCATAATTCACAATATTAAAATCGTTAAATACATCCCTGAATCCTGTTGCTAAGATCATTTTAAATCCCTCCTAGTATTACGGTGGTATTGAGTACAATTCTAGTCTTTTCTAACAGAATACATAAAGGTCAGTTTCCTTTCAAATTCAAATCATAAGATAGTTATGAAAAAAAAATCTATAATAATTATTTATGCAACAAAAGTGTAAATACAAGTATAAGCTTTATGTCAGAAAGCTTGTTTACACATGAGTTGCACACAGCATTTTTATACGACCTTAAATAACATTCTTGAAACAAATTACAAATTTGGCGACAATTTGTACACACCAAATACGGAGTTCACATTTGATAGATAACAGGTCTGAAGATGAATACTGCATTACTCAGTCAGTATTACCTATATGAATGTACAAAAAAGAATTAAATTTAGGTAAGATAACTTAAATGCAACACGTAGACGTGTATTGATAGTAATAGCTCTGTAATGTGTAAAGTAAATAAAATACGAAAATTGTTTACTGTACACACTGTTTGGAGTTTGCAGTGTGTAAAGTACTAATAACTTTACACATAGGACTATAAAAAATAATTTAAACGTCAACATTCATTCGCTAGTCGTACTATATACATTTTGTAGTATGTCACATATTCGTACGAACAAATTTCTTGAAAAATTGTACCAACAAATTTTCGTACCAATTCTTATTCAACGTAACCGCCGCCTAAGACCTGTCAATCACCGTATTAAGCTAAAGAGTTACAAAGCTATCCAAATTCAAATATGTACGCATACTTCAAATATCTCTAACTATTATTTATTCCCAAGTAGAACGATTTTAATATTGAAACACTTTAGTATTTTTTCGAAATTAAACAAAACACTCTCCGCATTCAAAATATGTTTAACCACGGAACAATATAATATTATCATATCATGTATTTTAGTTCTTTTACGGGTCACGTGGCTGTGTGCTTAAAATAACTGGTTGTGATTCGAATGGTCCGGGTTCGATTCCGACCTACATAAAACTTGAAAATTATTTCCATTTTGCAAACAGTACAACAGTAACACCCATGGTGCTATCTCTACGCCAGCTTTGAGAGTCCATGAGATCTAATAAACGCCGTTAACAGTACAGATAATCGTCATTACTGAAATCTACGAATAGAAGTTGATTGGCTAATCCAGAAATGAGTAATAAGTTGTAAAGAAATATTTACTTATTTATTGTACATATTGTAATTTTATTGTTTGGAATTCGCTTAAATACCAACAAAATTTATTTTCTTAAACACAGTTTTTTAACATGACACTTTTAACTTAATAAATTATAGTACTCCTGAACTAACTGTATCATAAAACGATAATAATATAGGTTTATGCAGGGCTGTTCCTAGTGAGCGTGCAATGCGAGCCCCGCACGCAGGCGGCCAAAACGTGGGGCGGTCGTCGTTGCGTTGAACGTAACCGAAAATATTTATATTATAACGTAAATAATTTATCAGATTACAATATGTGCGAGAACGTAGAAATATTTTTAAAAAGTTTTAAGTGGTATACTATTGCTATTTCGAGAACTATAAGAGCTACGAGGTCGGTTAAATTAGCAAACAATTTCTATATTATAAGACTATTAAAATGAGCGAAACAAGAATTATTTTAGACCAGTGGTTCTCAAAATACGGGGTGCCAGTTTCTTATTTTAAATGGCAACCTATTTTTTTTTTATTATCTTATTCGATTCAGTGTTTTTTTCTGAATTCAACGATATTCCTATGTAATACCCTAAAATTACAAAATATTTGAGAAAAATGCAAAATTAAAAATGTATAATTTTTATTTAAATATGCCTATACAAAGAGTGCTATGGAAAAAACAATTGTAAATATTATTTTTGTCAAACTTTTGAAGTGTACTTCTGTATTTCTATATTATAAAAAAATGAATAATTTTTCTCATAATGATATGGTAGAACATGTATGAAGTATACATTTTATGTAGAAAAAAATCGAATGCAGCTGTAAACATGTACAGTGAGTTGTATTCTAAGCGACAAGTGCGGGCTCGTAATTAGTTTCGGAGGTTGGAAATTTGTTTACGTTCCAATACCTCTGCATTTGTAAAAAAACGAAGACGCCATAATGATGAAATTAATGAAATAAATGTTTTGGCATATTTCGAAGCCAATCCAAGACATTACATCAGAAGGGCCGCTGTTGAATATAGTGTAAGTGTAGTCGCAGTACATAAAATTTTGAAAAAAAAAATATAAACCTTACAAACTTAACAAAGTACAACATCTGCAACCTGGTGACTACGATCGGCGACTGGAATTTTGTTATTTACTGTTAAATGAAGGTGTAAATATGTTCAAAAAAATATTTGGACTGATGAGGCGAATTTTTCGAATAATGGCATGTACAATATAAATAATAATCACTACTGAAGTACTGAAAACCCTATATTGATTCGTGAAAGAAATTTTCAAAGAAAATTCAGTGTTTGGTGCGGCATTTTAAATGAAAAATATTTTTCACATGTATGAAGGCACAAGATCTAGAAGATATTTTAGATGATTTACCACTGAACCTTCTAAGAGATATTCACTTTCAACAAGACGGAACACCTTTACATAATTCTCGTCAGGTTACAGAATATCTCAACGAAATGTTTTCTGACAAATGGATAGGTACTATCGGTCCTATTCCGTGGCCTGCCACATCTCCCGATTAAGCCAAGCCCCTCAGATTTTTATTTATGGGGATATTTAAAGGATAAAATTTATGACACCGTTCACAATAATTTAAACGAATTAAAAAATAATATTGAATTTGTGACGGAAGTACACTGTGATTAGTGAGAAATAGTTTATTAAGGTGGCAATTTTGAACAACTTTTTTAAATTATTTGTCTTCATATTGTATCTTGTTTATTAACTAATAATTATTCACAAATTAAAGAAAATTATTACAGTTTTTGCAATTATTTCTGCATTTGATTTATTTGTTTTCTTCCATAGCACTCTTTGTATAGGCATATTTAAATAAAAATTATACATTTTTAATTTTGCATTTTTCTCACAAATTTTGTAATTTTAGCGTATTACATAGGAATATCGTTGAATTCAGAAAAATACTGAATGGAATAAGCAAATAAAAAATAGGTTGTCATTTAAAATAAGAAAGTTGCACCCCGTATTTTGAGAACCACTGGTCTAAAATAATTTTTGTTTCGCTCATTTTAATAGTCATATAATATAGAAATTGTTTGCTAATTTAACCGATCTCGTAGCTCTTATAGTTCTCGAGATAGCAATAGTGTACCACTTAAAATGAACATTCTGTATATATTATATTATTTATGAGGTGCTACCGAAAATATCCGAGAATTATATTCTGGCGTGTGGTATGGCGCTAAAGTTGAGGGAAGTCCCCGTCGCGGTTCATCTGCATTGACTTTTAACAAGAGAAAACCACTCATAACTCCTTGCATGGCTCAAAGCTTCCTCCACGTAAGTCCTCCGAAGCAATGCGACAGTTTCCGCTGCTGATATTCTCTAAAAAAAAAAAGAAGTTTAATGACTGCCATTGAAAAATCGCCGAATACTTTTCCCAAGGATGACACTTAAAAAACAGATCCAAAAGGGTAAAGTCCCTAGATTACTAGAGTATCGCGATTTGCCGCCATTATGGCCCAAAAATTGAGCGCCAGTACGATGAAAAATAGGTTTATCGTTATAAAAATGAAAAATGCCAACGTAAAATATTTATAAATTATATATTATAATTACAAAATACACAGGTATTAAAAATAATTGACTTTACCGAACACACTAACCTCACAAATAACTGACAGATCAGATAAATCAGTCCTTCTTATAAATTTACATCAAATTTCTTTTCTTTTTCATTCACGTAGTAGTCTAAATATTCGAAAATTCTATTCTTGCAACATCTCATACAACACGAAGGCATTTTTAAATAAATTGTAGAAGTGACAAGGTCCACCAACAGGCTTAATGAATCGCGGTACTTTAGTAATTACAAAAGGGTGTCTAGTGAAGGCACCTGTTAGGAAAAGTCAGAACTAGCACTATATCAACCGCAAGAAAATAATTCTCGGATATTTTGAATATATATGAATAAAGTTTTAGTTTTATATGTGAAAAGTGAAAAAAATGTGTTTTGTTGTATAGTTATCACTTAGGGGCGGCGAATTATATATTTGCACGCAGATAATAGTACCCCTAGGAACGGCCCTGGATGTATGTTCATGTTACTTTATATTTATTTGCAGTCACTATTTAGTAAACCAAGTCACTGCTGATTGTCCAAAATAAACCTAAATTAAATACTACTTCTGGAATTCCCTAGACGAGAATATTAATTCAGTCACGATCGTATCTTTTGGAACCATGAAAAATATCCATTATAGGTTCTTGGCTAGACTTCACCTTCTACTTGAGTTTTTTGAATACGCCAGAATTTATGCATTTTCTTTTCATCGTTGTCACGCATAAACTAATACCCTTCGCGAATACTATACCTAGGCACTTAGTTGCTTTTTAGGGTATATAGAGTTTTGAAGCGAACGGCCTGTGACATGTGGTCCGAAGAAAAGGGGTTGGAAACGGACACTCAACTCTTTTGTTTTTTTTTTTACTATTTATTTAATTTTCTAATATTTCTCTAAAAAAATGTTATTTATTAAAGATTTATTAAAATTGCTCTTATTATATTCAAAAGTATTTTATTTTGTTTTTGTTTATAATACATTTTCAAGGAAGACATAATAAAGCTAGTAATAATATAAATTTCATATTTAAATAAATTATTATGGAATTATAATAATTGTTTAAAAAAATATATATTATGCAACCCATTACACACATAATTAAGGGCACAATAGCCTTGGCCCGTAGGCTTAAACAAATAACATATAATACGTGAACGTGTCACCTGTTTCACGGACGCAGATTCTATTTAAACTACTACATCCTTTTAGAAACAATCTTCGGTCCTGACAGAGAACCAGTCATAGCATTATATTAAATTTGACAACTACGTTCACAGATATCTTACAAATAAATTAAATTAATTTAGAACTGTTTAAAACAAATACCTAATTGACATTTCAATGAAATATTATTATCAAGTATTTTATTACTTTTTTTTAGATAACAGACAAAAACAATACTCACTACGAATCCATACTCGAAAGTTTAGAACAAGTACGGGAACCGAACACTACAGCAGATGTTATGAACGTCACAAATATAGGGTCACTTTTAAACACTGATACGCAAAAATATTTCACTTATGATGGGTCGCTGACAACTCCACCATGTTCAGAAGTGGTTATTTGGATTGAGTTCCGGAAACCAATCGGACTTTCACATGACCAGGTAGGTAACTTCCGGTGTATATGGAATGGAACTACACAAGATGGTGTATGGAAAATGAAATTAAAATAAGGAACTTTAGTTCATTTGAATAAAAAGAATTTAACAAAAGAAAACCCAATTACACTTTCTTTGTTTTTTTACAGTTGCAGATGTTCAGAAGTCTAAATAATGAAGAAGGCAAAATGACTCACAATTTTCGACCGACGCAACCTTTATATGATCGAATTATATTCTACAGTTCAGATGCTGGAATATACGATATAGACAACAATGATATTGATGATTTAAATAGTTACAAACCGAATATTCGAAATTATAAAAACAGTTCTTATAAAAATAGGTCTAGTTTAATATTTGTAGCATTAAATATTGCAGTAATATTATTTCTCAGGACACTTTAGCATAAAAAATTACGATAACCTCAGATTCATGACATATTTTTATAAATATATAGTGATAATAATTTTAAATAATTTTATTTGTACATATGATTTTAACTTTTAAATAATACAGTATTATATGTTTATGTTATTAAGGCACATATTTAGTGCAATAATAAAGTAATATACACCGACATAAATTTATCATTTTTAACCGCCTTTACACAGGTGTCCCAAAAAAGGCGCCCTGCATGGGGATCTCGAAAAATAAACGAAATCGGTTAACTTAGACCAAAGTTCCCCTATTAAGAGAATATTTTAGAGGTGCACCATTATTTGAGAAGAAATGTAGGTCATTATGATGTAGGCGAATATATAAAATTTGCTATTTTTTTTTTACTTTTGCGAACAACTTTAAACTGTGAAATAATATTATTTGCACCCCTTTCGGGCAATTTTTCATGGCCTTTCGAATGACGATGCTCAGTCAGCTAAAAGATAACCGCAAATAAAATTACAGCTACAAACAAGTTAATCGACAACTCCCTAGACGCTTTCGTAGTCACTGGGATAAATTATAAGCAAACCATGACAAGTTCTTGGATGAAGTTGGTATCGGCAGCACTGAATAATATGTAAATGACACATTCACTGAAACAGAGCTGCTGTACCTGGCGGAAACGAGTGAGTTAAAATAGCTCCTCTGTCGTCCTAAGCCGGTTGTCGCACCGAATCTAGATCAGCTTAGACAGAAGGTCCAGGCTTCAAGGGAAACACTGAGAAGCCTTCCATGATGACTTCGCCGGCACGGTTGTCAAATGCACTGGCGTTTTAGACGTGCAGAAGTTTCTGCTCTTGAAGAGGCCTCTGAAGAGGGACGCCGCCTTTACTTCTGCATTTTTTGGTTTTCTCACAGGTCCTTACACTATCCTTTGACGATTCGCTGAGAGCGGACATTTTGTGAATTTGTTTCAATTAAAAAAAAAAAACTTTGTTAACCTTTTAATGACTAGTATACAGCGTTACTCAAATACTGCAGTTCTCCTATAGTTATTTGTGTAAGTATTTATATTTTTTGTCTTCTGCTTTGTGAATTTTTTATGTTATTTATATGATCTATACTCTTTGTAGTCTCGCCGATTGCCTGATGATGATCATTTAATGATCGAACAGTGTGAATTAGACAAGGAAATTTTATTTCCACCTTTTTCATCTTCCGTTTCACAGAGTGTGTATAAAGTAGCTTCTACGCCTCAAAATATCACTAGTACCTGGCACGCCGTATGTGCCCGGTACAGAAACGAGTGCCTGTTAGTTAACGCTCACCTGCAGCGCTCTCCGACCCCGCCAAATTGGCGCACGAGATTCCCAACCTGGTGGACCACACTGACAACCAGTTGAACAGTGGAACGACATCGTGGTGTACATGGTCCTCCACCAACTGGACCCCATATCACGCAGAGAATGAGAACTTCACCTCATCTCTCGCGACACGCAACAATCGCTGATCGACGAGAACTACGCTCCAATAGCTGGAGCGCATTTTATAAGCCAGAGTACGCGCTTTCGAAATTGTCCACGACGAGAGATTTGAATATAAATTCGAAGTCACGCCAAAGTGAGAATTGACAAGCTCATCAGATCCTCACACCCATAAGCCCGTCAGATAAAGATCTACGTCGTAGTTACTGTTCATTCTGTGGAACAAGCCATACCAACTTCCCTTGCGAAACTTTTCGCCGAAGTACCGCAGCAGAACACCTCAACGCTGTAAAGAAGGCTCGATTCTGCATGAACTGCCTACGACGCAACAAAAGAAAAGATTGCAGATCCAAGGGCATATATTCGACGTGTCGCCAGGTGCACAATTCTTTCCTCCATGAATCCTTTACAACACCACCTAATGGAGATTGTGAGGGAACAATGACCTCGAATTCCGCAAATTCAAGACGTAGTAGCCCACCAGGACATTCGGCTAATCACGGGCCTAACCCATTCCACAGCTGCTTCGCACGTGAGGGCCACAGATGTCAAACCACCCTCTTAGCCACAGTCATGGTGGGTGTCGTATCCCTGGAAGTCTATATATACAATATCCAAACCCGTGCACTGCTTAAACACTGGTTCTGAGGTCTCGAGTATATCGCACAATCGCAGCAATCAGTGATCAGTGCAAGTCTCGAGTTAGTTAGAGTTCTGTTCCGCTCGACAAGGAATCTAGAGGAACACTTCGTTGTAGACACAAACGTGTTGCCCCGTGTCAGCGGCCAGGTACCTGCAAGATCCACATCGCCAATAAACTGAAGCCTCAGCTCAAGCTACAAGGTTTTGAACTAGCAGAACCGGACTACTTCAAAGAAAGAAGAGTCAACCTACCTTTCGGAGCCGAAATCTTTCGATCACTACTGAAGACAGGGATTCACGCAGTAAGAGACACAGGAGAGATAGCCCTGTCTACTGCTTTAGATTGGGTCCTAACCAGACCCTGGACGCCCCTCAATGGACAAACGTTGCAGTTTTCCATTATCACGTTGAAGAAGATCTCAACACCACTCTTCGTCGATTCGAGGAAGTTGTCCAGGTTCGTGGATGGCAATAATCGCCAGCAAGCCGTTCGCTCACTGCTGGCTCACGATCGTCGACGCAAACATACTCGTACGTTTACTGAGACTGTCGCAGGATCGTTGCGAGTTTTACCGACTTAACGTTTCGGCGCCGCCGGCGTGTACACCCGGGAGTTACAGACGTCAAGTCCGCGTGTTTATCGAGAGTTACTGTAAAACGGCCCGTTATTCCGAGTCGTCTATTTTAGCGTGCATCGACCCAAGTGCGTTTTTCCGACTCTGCGCCGCGACGCCCCAGTGCGTAAACCGGGGCACTCAAGGCCCAGAGTCTGTGAGGTTTGCCTGGGTCGACTTTCTCATCGTGCGCCGTATATGCAATCGATCTCCACGTACTCCGCGAACATCTAGTTACGAGCGGCGCCGCCGCGACGCCCGGTGTCGATCTGCCGATTATTGCGGAAACGCGTAGCTACACCTCTTCCGTCATTACTGCCATTCGCCGCCGAACCAACGCGACATCAGCGTCGCGACGCCTGGGGCCCGATTCTTGAAATCATGCGGAATTTTCCGCACGCGACTAAATTCGGTTGGTTTGTTTCGTGCACGAACAGTATTGTACGCGTGAGTGGTATTCTTGAATACCAAACGAAACTCGATCGAAGCCTACGTATACGATTCTCGAAAGCAAACGAACGTAGTATATTGCAGCCAATCAAAACGAAATATTTGTATCACGTGAATGCTGCTACATTTGATTGTTTTTTAACTGTCACTGTCAATAAAGCTGTCAGCGAAGTTGTCATAAATCATAAGTATTGTAATTTCCATATTCAAAATTTATTATACGTATATTATTTTAAATAAGCATTTTTTTATAGTTATAGTATGCACGTACACAATATGGCAATATTAATATGCAAGTGCTATGTAATATTAAACATGCATTAATAATTTTGCAAAACATTTTAGGTTTGGATTTCAAAACTCGTTAAAAGGCACCTAAAATTCTATTTTAACAATCCATTGCATCGTTCTAATAATGCAGGAGCACACATTTGTCGGATGTTATAATAATACTCACAGTGCATGGAGATCCTAGATTAATAATTGGTATCAAAATATAAGATCAATAAACGTATCCGGAATTGTTAAAATCATAATTTGATTTATAAGACATGATTCAAGTACTAATACACCAAACTCAAGTGCCAGTGACAATGTAACAGACATAGTTTCGTGTGCGAATGATACTTTCAAGTGATTCATACCCATGCGATGTAATTATACACGGAATTATTGCGTACGACCACACGATTTTGATACAAGAATACCAAAATGTACTTCGCATACGCATCTCTCCCACTTACGTATGCGTGAAATTTCAAAAATCGGGCCCCTGGCGTCGATTACGCCAAAACCATCCGAACACGTTTCTATACGGATCCTTAAAGATCACCGTATCTACCGCTTGCCCGCCGTCGCGACGCCTAGAGTCGGTCACACCGAAACCGTTCGAACACATTTCTATCCACATTTTTGGATATCCGTGCATCTACCGTTCATCCGCCGACATCACCGCCGTCGCGATGCCCAGCGTCGTTTTTCCGAAAACCAGTAATTTGACTAATTCGCACACTCAGCATCTTATTTTACCCATCAGCGACCAGCATACTATTTTGTACAACGAATTACCATACAATAAAGTTGTCTTGTACCTTTTATTGTAATTGTGTTTTTCATATTTCACCCTATCTCCAAGCCAGCTATCCGATCGTTGGCGCCCGAGCAATCTCACGCCAACTTTCTGCCCGCTATCCCCAAAATAGCGTTACACTCCCTCGGAGGAGAAATATCCACCAATCCTTGTCAAATCGTCTCTGTTGGCAATATTCTACGCCCGCTTCGCAAATAAGGGGGTCATGTACGAAGGACTTATGTCTACGTTGTGGTTCCTGCAAAAGCACGCCTGGATTGTCAGCGTCAGAGGACGATCTCTTGCCAAGCTAATCATCCGCAAGGGTGCCAAGTGCAGGCAACACAGACTTGGACACTAGGTAATACGACAGCTACCAGCTGCTCAAGTGACGCCAAGCTGCCCCTTCTCACATTCCAATCTCGACTACGCCAGCACGATACGTGGCCGCAGCCAGAAATCCGCCGTAATAATATTGGTTTGTTTCAGTACGAAATATATTCATCTCCGAGGCCTTCCTATAGTCAAATTTTTTGACTCTGTCGGGTACAGTAATAAAACTATAAATGAACTATAAATATCGCATTTATGATAAAGCGGCATATCCTTTATTTTCTGTAGTATAATACTGTTTGGCATCGGCCCATATTTTTGAGCCACTTTATTCATGCATTGAATCAAACGTCTACCAGGTATGTATAGGAAAATAGCCTTACAGTCCTTTAACATAAAGTCTATTTTTGTTCGAAATAATATCTTATGGGAATGAAAACTGCAGTATCAAAAATGTAAAAGTAAATAAAATAATTTAAGACAGCTGTGCTTTTATAATTGTACATTTGTACGAGTAGAAGGGATGAATAAAATACTCAGAAATATTAAATACAAAAATTAAATCTGCTCCCAGGTTTAAAAACCAAGAAGCAGATTAGGTATTCTGTGGTGACATTAAGTGTAAATCTTTTCTTGTAAAACATAATTAACCTAAATGCTCAAATATTTTGGGATTTTGAATTTTTGGGTTTCATAGGATAATTTAGAAATTTAAAACTTCACAGTTAATTACATTAAACAAAAAACCAGCCCAACAATAAGTATCGCAAATAGTTTCGAACATTTTTGATACTGCAGTTTTCATTCCCATAAGATATTATTTCGAACAAAAATAGACTTTATGTTAAAGGACTGTAAGGCTATTTTCCTATACATACCTGGTAGACGTTTGATTCAATGCATGAATAAAGCGACTCAAAAATATGGGCCGATGCCAAACAGTATTATACTACAGAAAATAAAGGATATACCGCTTTATCATAATTGCGATATTTATAGTTCATTTATATTTTTATTACTGTACCCGACAGAGTCAAAAAAATTGACTATACCTTACGCCAGTTTACATCTCGGCGCGGCTTTGCACGGAGCTGTAATCCGACAATGGTATTTTCCAAGACTGCTCACGGTGGGCAGTCAACATCTGACAAAAATCTCTGAAAACCGCCAAAGATGTTCGCCCTAGGTTCAGTAGTGACAGCACGCACTTCAGAATTTAATATTCGCTTTTTATTTTGGGAATTTTGGGGTTTTATACTGTTAAAATAGTAAATATTATGACAGTTGTAAATAATAAATATAATAATTAGCTTTGAATTGAATTGTGACAAAATAATGATGTTAGTTTAATACTTTCGCCTCCAATCGTACGCTTGCAGGCGAATATTTTGAGACACGCATGCTACCAATTTTTCGCTTCGTGGCGAAAAGCGAAAACAAATGCCTCATTTGATAGAATTCTAAAGTGCGTGCTGTCACTACAGGTCTCTCCCATGATCATGTTCGCAGTTATTTCTCTCAAATATATATTTTTTTTAAATTTTATTGTAAATTTTATATGTTAGTTTTCTCGTACCGCTGGTGGGCAGTATGTTTAGGACTCTAAAATTAACCTACAGTTCCATGAACTCTCCTGCACAACTCCATTATTGCGAGGAGAATTTCTATGTGCATCATTTTCAGTTTTTTGCCTCTCGCTAAGAGAGGTATTGGATTCATGTTAAAAATCGCATATCCAGGTTTTGGTGAATAAGCACTTTTTAAGGTCCCTTGAATCTAATTATAATATTTTTACGATGATGTCTGTGTGTGTACGTGTGTGTGTGTGTGTGTGTGAGGATGTTGGAGACTAAAGACCTGTGTAACAACAGATTCCTCAATCTAACAATAATGCGAAGAGTTGAATAGGTTATGATAACAATTGGACAATCGGAAGTAGTAGTATTTTAACAAGAATCTTCTAAATATTATTATTTGAAAATTTATGTTAAAAATATTAAAGAACATAAAATTCTCTATCCGATACATTTAAAAAAATTATTATATCTTCTGTAGATTTAGGGATATAAAAATATAATCTCTAAAATAATCTGTTGTAGTAAATCTCCACCGCAACAACTCCACATGACAACCAGTTAATTACTTAATATTACGTACATCCTTCAGAAATACCGTCAATCCCGTCAATGAATTAGAAGAACCTCGAATATTTAAACGAGTAGGAGAACCAGATATTTTTTGTGTACCAGAAATGTTAAATACAATACTTATATATCCCACAATGGAAAGCCCGAGAAGTATTGTGATGACCACAACAGATTTTTTAGTATGCACCTAGCATTGGCACGAATCACATAGTAAAGTCTCGCGGTATGCATCGAGCATTGGTCAGAATTGCATTTGGTATTAGTTGGAAGTTGTAAAGAACGCATTAGTTTTAAGGTTTAATCGAATCGAATCAGTAGAGATAGAAATTTCTAAAGTCGTAGTGAAATATGTGTGTCGTGTACCTGTTAGATTGTAATTTAAAATAAACCTAGTATTATAGTATTTTCGTTTTATTTGTACAATTTAGCTCAATCATTCTGCACATCATTCATCTCTCAAACAATGAAAAACAATAATTTATTCAAAGAAACAAATGAAATCAACAATCAGGTTGTAACAATTGTTTATTTCCAAGTTAATTTTCTTCATTTTTTATAGCTGTCACTGCCTACTATGACGGTCATATAAAAATATGAAAATGAATTGAAATACATAACACTATAAAATTTTGAGAAAAAAATAAGGAAATTAGCAAAGAAAACAACCCAACTATTATCTTAAGTTGTGTTTTTCAATTGTTTCTTTGGAACAACCATTGTTTTGAGCCTATAATGTAAGGTTTTAAGGGTAAACAATTATTTTCGTACATCGCTGAGTCGACAATAAGAACATCTAACTTTTTTATTTGAAACATTTTTCTACAGGGTGTTATATTTTAGTGGACCCAGCAAATATCTCGCTTATTTATTAAGTTAGTAATTCCTTTCATATAGCATGATTTATACAGCAACATGTAAGCTACTTGATGACGGATGTACATTCATGATACCACTTCCGGTTTACTAGTAATTAATATCAACTTTGAAATTTCAAATGGAAGATACTATATTTTTTTACAAATTTGAAAAGTACATCAAATTTGCTTTACAATCATGTAAAATAATCCATATGTTACATTAGTAAAAAGTAAAATGGCGGGCACTTTTTTATACACCTAGTCGAAAAGAGAATAGTGAGCCATGACTGTGGCTTGAAATAAAATAATGAACTACGAGTAAAACAATTGTAACTATTATTGTTAAACGAAATAATTTTTTGTGATAATAATACAGAAAATAAGAATAAGGAACACTTAATAACAACAAAATGATTTTACAACAAATATTCAAAATGACTCCCAGCCTCTTCAATACATTTTTCACAACGTTTTGAAACAGAATAATTAGCCCTTAGCCCGCCACTTCTTAATAATGTAACATATGGATTATTTTACATGATTGTAAAGCAAATTTGATGTACTTTTCAAATTTGTAAAAAAATATAGTATCTTCCATTTGAAATTTCAAAGTTGATATTAATTACTAATAAACCGGAAGGATTATCATAAATGTACATCCGTCATCAAGTAGCTTACATGTTGCTGTATAAATCATGTTATATGAAAGAAATTACTAACATAATAAATAAGCGAGATATTTGCTGGGTCCATTAAACTATAACACCCTGTAAATTACCAATAATAATTGTTTAAGAGTTATTTAAAAATGAAAATTTCGACCAAAATAAATTTTAGTCATTATCTATCATCTATCTTGTAACCTACGAGAATTTTTAGCAAAACAAAAGCACATCTAAGATTTCTTCCAAAGGGCCCGAAGGCGCACCAGATCTTTCATTTAACCGAAGTCGTATATATTATAGTTTACAAAATCCCAATGATGGCCTTCAAAATCTGGACTCCTGTGTCCCGTATACTGATTGAAAACGAAAAGCGGGCCATAGGCGGTTAACAATGTCATGGGGAAAACAGTTTTTCCATGCGCAAAAGTGGCCCATTAATTTTAGACAATAATGCTTTAAATTTTAAATAAGTGTTGTAGAGAACTAAATTCTACATATAATTGAATAATCACGTTTTATTTTGTACGTTTCGTAACTGAATTGAATATAATATATATACCGCTTTTACTTTGCGGCCGCATTTATTTTACGAACTGAACTGTCAAATAGCAAATAAATTTAGTGTTGTATTACATGCAGCTTCATAAATTTTAAGTGGGAGTATTAGAAAAATCGTTGTCGCTATCGCTCATTTATTTGCACAACAAATTAATTACTGTAGTTATTTTATTTTCATTTTTAGGTTGTAATATATTTTGTAAACAAATTGTTTTGTGAGTTGATAACACGGCACTCTACCTACAAGTGACATGAATCAATAAGATAAAATATATATTTATTTTAATTAAAAATTTATAACTTTGTAATAGTCGCCTAAAAAGTGTATGCATCTCGACTTAAAAGTTTTTTTTAGCCTCATCTGAGTTGCTGGCCTCGGCCTTCGTCTCGGCTGCAAATTTCAGATTCGGCCAAAAAAGATCACTTTTACAACCTTGATACACAAATAACTATTATATGTTACTTTTTTATAATGTTAGTCATGGTAATGAAATAAAATCCTAAACAAAAATATACAATTTTATCCGTTAAAAACGTGTTTGTCACTGTGACATTTTACCTACCAAAAAAATTGTAAGAAATAAATTAAATAACGAATGTTTATACGAATGATGAGGAACGTGTCTGATTATAAAAAAATATTATGGTGGAAATAAGCAATAAAAGATTACGGGATTTATTATCCCATAAGATAGGTTGATGTTTGACGTTTATATATATGTAATTTTTGAAAACCAGAGAAAAAGATGACTTGGCTATTGCTACCAATGAACCGGAATTTTGAAAATTCTTTTTAAAATTGTGAAGAAACCATAAACATAATAAAAAAATATAAAACAGTTTTTGTAAGCAACTTTTAATTCAGTACAACTTTACACTAGTTTTTGTCGTAAAATAAACAGGATCTGATGTGGTCAACATTACCTTCCGTCAGTTCTATGTATTTTATATAAATTCCATACAGAGAGTTTCTTACAAAAGATTATACATTTGCAGTAAAATTATTTCATTATGTATGCATCTGCCAATTAGTAATATTTTTTAACTGTTTCCATGGTGAAGAGAGATACTTCCGATTGACGAATTATAACCAAAATCTAATCACCTCTTTATGAATATACATAATCTGTGGCCAGCACAATACCTCTCGCCCTTTCCATTGTGAGATATATGTATGTATAAGTATTGTAATTAACATTCCTTGTACACACAAAAAATTCTAATTACATCTATTCTTTACATTTAGATATTTTTTATAATTTTAAATTCATTCTATGAGCAAGTTTTCTCCTATTCTTCTAAATTTTCGAGGTTCTTCCAATTCATTGACGGGATTGGCGGTATTTCTGATGGGTGAAAAAGCCTTCAGTACTATCTCTGAATTTTTGACACTGACATTAGTGACACTTATCTGTCAATTAAAAACATTTTAATTTCTCAACTGGTTACCATAGTTGTTTGGGCTATGAGATTACAATAGATTATTTTATAGATTATATTTTTATATTTCTAAATCTACAGAAGATATAATAAAAAAAATTAAATGTATCGGATAGAGAATTTTATGTTCTATGTTATTTGTAATAACAAATTTTCAAAAAATAATATTTAGAAGATTTTTGTTGGTTGCCCAATTTTACCAGTACCTATTCAACTCTTACCATTATTGTTAGATTGAGGAATCCGTAATTACACGAATCTTATAAAATTGATAAATCGTATCTCCAACATCTACACACACATACACATACACGCACTCAGGCAGACATCATCGTATAAATAGTAAAATTTATGGACCCTAAAATGTGCTTTTTCATCAAAAATGCTTGATCGAATTTTTGATCAGACTATACCTTCCTTACCAATGTTGAAAAAAAAAACAGTTCTCTCAAAAAAAAACAAGTTTATTTATCAATATTAAAATATAATTTATAAAACAATCTTGCAATGAATTTTTACAAAAGTCCCACTACTTTTTCCACTCGTATGAGATCGACATGAACGAATATTCTTCCACCGATCAACAACTCATCATCTTGAATCGACACCTCCCAATCCCATTTTTTATCATACATAACACCCGGTGTGAAGACGCGTGAGCACACAGTAGACGACTTTCCCATCAACACCACACATCGATATTCATTGAGCCGTTTTGCTGGTATCGATGTGCGTAGTCGGATGGTACACCAACTGTTAGTGTAGCAGTACCAAGTCACCACATGACCTGCAGTACTCTTCATGAGGAACCAACCTCCACAGTCACGCCGAGCAACGAACTTGGAAGTTGCTCTGTGCTTGGTGCTGTAGTGATGGGATAGTGTGCCGGAATATAGGGCTGTGTCGCATAAAGGGCACCTTGTGCACTCCTCGCAGAACCAGGTTCTGTGTTTGCTCATTTTCACGGCGATGTCCTGAAAGTGGAAGAAAATGGTAAATTCCATGTATAGGAGTGGCGCTCGAGATCCATTACATAAGCATTTAACATGGAAAAACAATTTTTCCTTGCGGGTTGTTTCTCAAATTATTTTAGAAAAAAAAATATTCAAATAAAAGTTGTAGAGCATACAATTCTGTTTATAAATCGGTAAACAAAAATAATTTCTTATGTTTTGTAAATGCAGGAATAAGATATGAATATTTTGAAAGTTACAATTTAATAGTAGGACATGGAATTAAAACAAAAATTCATAAGTAGAATAATCATTTATTTTTGTGCAACCGGACGTGTACTAAACATTTCGAATGTGCAATACAGGCCAACAAATCCAATTCCGCGGCCATTACTATAATAACGGCCGTTAAACTAAACGTTACTTTGACAATTGAGAGAAGATGACAGTGACATTTTTGATATATTAAAATAATTCTTAGTTTTAAAAATAAAAACACTTGGTTTTGTTTCACAAATTTAACAATAATCCTTTATTGCACAATTTCGGCATTTACGGCATCTTTGGAAGGTAGAAATAGATTTACAGAACAGATCTTGTATGTACCGAATGTCTACTTTTTATGGACTATTGAAAATAAAATACATTTGTAAAATATTCATATGGCTGCAATTTCTGCTCTATTAATTTTAGAACAAAAGTGTAAAACAAAAAGTATTCTGAATTAAAAACTGCATCTAATAACTAAAAATTATTGTTTACATGCATTTCATTTCTAGATATTTACGAAGTACCATGAGTACCTAATAGCACAAAATGTTAAACAGGGGTGCGTTCCAAAATCATACCATGGAGTACGGAGTAGAGTATTAGAGTAAGAGTAGATTACTCTAGGGTTTTCTATAGTTTCGGAACGACATAGTGTAGGAATTTAGTGATATAACAATATAACCTCATTTATTTAGAGCATTTTCGTACCAGATATCGCATTTAAAACTTATTTACACTTCATATAAAAATTTTACCATTGTATTTCTCATGGATTCATATAAAAGTAAACATCCGGTATAAATATACTCAAATGTTTCTATTTGTTCATTACTTGATTAATATTGAAATGAAAACCATTCTCGTTCAATATTTTAGTAATGGATTTCCAAACATTATTTTTTACCTGCGTGTCTTCAACATTTTCTTCGTTCTTACTAAATATGTTGAAAAAAATATGAGTTTTATAGCTCAGTCACTTCAAAATTTACTTTTATCTAGAATCGGAGAAAATGCATTTGTTTTTCTATTTCGTATTTCGAATTCTCAAATACAGAAATTTGTATAACATTTTTAGTTTGTGTAATTAAATATATAAAATAAACATTAATGAATGATATAGCTTAATTTCTATAAACATACTTTTATTTTACAAAAACAAAAAAAAAACTTTTTCTGCAATATAAAGTATTTTGTAATAATTTACGGCAATTGTGTTGCTGATTTCAGTTTGTTGCCCGTCATGTTGCAAATAGATATTACAAAAAATATATATAATTAAATACTATAACGTAAACAAAAAATGAATAATGTTAGAATTGTAGTGTTTAGCGCCAGAATACGTGTGTACCCTCCTATTTTACAGGGTACGAAAATCCTCTACGAGTAAACTCTCATAATTTCGGAACACTTTACAATTTCACCTGGAGTAATACTCTTGTAATAACTTTTGGAACGATTTAGAGCATACTCTTTACTCTGGCGTAGGTTTTGGAACGCACCCCAGTTGTATTACTTGAGTTTCGGTATCTGTCATAAAGTTTTAATAATTATTGATTTCATTAAATTATTTTTCCTATTACCATACCGTTCTTTGATATAACAGAACTAAAAAAAAAAGTGAAAAGGGGTCCTTCGCATCACAGATCACAGCATCATGTTGTCACGGATAATTTATAAACAACAAAAAAAATGTCAAAAATGACAGCAAAAAGAATTTTCAGAAGATATAAATGTCTAAATTTTATGTTACTACGAAAAATCTTGAACGCCACACGGCCGATATGCAAATAACAAACTTGACCTTTATTTGCTTTAGATCGGCAACATTGTAGAAATAACTCAATGGAAGCCGAGAGCCGAGTCCCATTCGCGCTCAGGTTATCCAGTGGCTATGTCACCTTTATTCTATATTACTCTGTGGTTATTACGACCTGTAAAAGGTATGTCAGGTTTCATTCATATTGGATGCGTAGCTACATACTGACGAAGCATTTTCACACGCTCAGAAATTTTTCAATTTAAAATAAAGAAACAAATCTGCATTAAATTTTTGTTAAAAATAGTATAAAGTGCCGTGAAAAGACGCAAATTTTGTTTTGCCGAAAAAGCCGCCGAGACCAAGGGTTTATGAAAGATACAAACATTTGCAAGAGAGCTTGAAGATGTGGAAGATGACAAGAGAGAGCCGGGCGTCCGAGCTTACAGTTTTCTTCGATTGTAACAGCATAACCCATAATGAATTTTTATACGGCTAATAAAAAGGTACCTTCAAGCGTTGCGCCATTTGCGCTAGGCAATTCAACGATAACGAAAAGAATTTTGGACAAACACCCTTACCCGTCATTTTTGGCCAAAAACAACACCGTCGTAATGCCGCAGCCACCATATTTACTTTTTCCTCTTTCCGAAGATGAAAACCACAATGGAATAACGTTTTGCGACCATTGAAGAGTTAAAGGCAAGAGAACACAAAGTGCATTCCATAAGTTTTTTTGCAAAATTGAAACATCGTTAGCGAAAATGCAAATAAATTATTACTTTTTGAAAGAAATGAAAATTCTTCTTATTTTTATATCAAACCTCGTATTATAAAATTACCTTTATGTCTTACCTGAAAGATGCAACCTTCGTTACAGCCTTGGAGTTCGTATGTTCCATTGCTTTGCTCTAACGCTCCCTCAGTCTCAGGATCTTCTGGACGTCTCTGTGAAATTTGTACCGACTTCGAAACTTCGTCCCATCTGTCCAGGTCATTCAACAAAATGTCCATGTCCAGGCCAAAAACTTTGTGCTTTTCCACGGCAAGCCTTTCTTGTTCCACGATAAAGTTCACTATTACCACTCTGAATACTCACTGTAATTTAATAATCACATACTAGTTGGTTTTATCCGATGACTATATCTATCTATATATCTATCATATTTCAAATATTTACTTATTTTGGTTATCTGTAGAGAAATATATATTGTATAGGAGGATTCTAAGTATTTGCCTTTCTCATAGTTGATAACCAGTATTCTTACCAATGCCTGTTTACCGAATAGGTTGACTAGGCTGCTCAGCCTAGGACCCGATATTGGTGATAACAACAAAGCAACTGATATTACAATCGACATGGGGTGACTCACAAAATTTCAATGTTTTGATTTTATTTAAAGGAAAATCATAAGCAGACTCATGCAAACTAAATAAATAAAAGTTTATTTATAATACTGATGTACGAGTATGTGGATATATACAGGTGATTCATAAGGGTGTGACAAAATTAAACCATGTATTGGTGGAGTCATTTTGAATAAAATATATTATATGAAGATATGTCCGGAACGGAAACGTTTCGTTACAGAGTTACAGCCCTTTGAAGGTGCACCTCACCAGATACATTTTTATTAATAACTCTGGTACTGGTTGCACTAAAATTTTGAAACTTGGTATCAGGATACTACTTATTTAGTTATATTTTTATACTTTCTTTTGTTTCAGTATGTCAGTCAGAGACGTCTCATATGGGAAAGCTTTAAACGTTTTTCATCGTTATTTTTGTAGTTATTAACATTTTTTCATTTTTACTAATAAAATATTACTTACAGTGCATTTTTGCACTCTTATTAAAACTTGATAAAGGTAGTAGTTTTTGAGATATTATAATTTTTTTAAAAAATCAACTATCCAAAACAACAACAATTAAATACAAATTCATTCTGGTCGATATTTTCTGAATGTACAATCCGTTACCGTTACAATACATAAATAAACACCATATCCGCATTATTCATCAGCACTAACATTTTCCATTTTTTTAATTAACAGAAAAAATTACCAATAATGAAATAAGGTAATTAACTATAGTAATAAACAGATTTTGTTTTCTATTTATATTTTGTCCTGTTTCCTGTGGGAACTTGATTAGCTTTTAACCGCTAACTAAATATTTTGGATAACTGATTTTTGCTAAAAATTAAAATATCTCAAAAACTACTGTGTTTATTAAGTTTTAAGAAGAGTATCTTTTTGTGATTTTGCATTGTATGTAAAAATTTACTAGTAAAAATTAAAAAAAAATGTTAATAGGTAAAAAAAATAACGATGAAAAACGTTCAAAGCTTCCCCTATATGAGACGCATCTGGTTGAGATACTAAAACAAAAATTATATAAACATGCATCTAAATAAGTAGTATTCTTATACCAAATTTCAAAATTTTAGAGCAACTACTTAGTACCTACCAGTTATTAATAAAAATGTATCTGGTGATGTGCAACTTCAAAAAGCTGTAACTCTGTAACGAAACGTTTCCGGATATATCTTCACATAACTTTTTTTTTACTCAAAATGACCCCCAATATATAGTTTAATTTTGGCACACCTTCCTGAATTACCCTGTATACAGGATTTTACGGACGTCCGCTTTTATTTTTAATCTATTTATTTAGTTACTGTAGAATTAGTTTATTACAATTCTTTATGTAATGTCATATGATACATGCCATTCCATAAAATCTAACCAAACATAACAATATCTCTTAGCTATACATATATACATTTCCCTACATCCCTCTTTCTATTTCAAGCAATAGAGCTCTGGGTTCTCTTCAGGTTCAATTTCCTTCTTTGCTAGCTCCATTAATGCAGAAGGTATTCTTCTACGAGTTGTTATACTTGCTGGTCTTTCTTCTTTTACTTTTATATTATATTTTTCATTTTGCCGAGACCTTCGAAAAATTCTGAATATTGCCTTAATATTTTGTATTTTAATGCTTCATTTTCAACTTCATCTACTAATGAGTAATTAGTTTTTTCATTATTAAATTTAAATATTCCCAATTTTATTATATATACATATCTGGTCTTCCTAATAAATTTTCTTTTGTTTTCAAAACGTATACTGTGTCCTTGTTATTTTCTTACTATTCCACTCTACAGATAACTTTACTTTCCCTTTTACTTCTAAAATAAGATTCAAGAAGAAAAGCTTTGATTTCTTTAGAAAACATTTTTGACAATATCTCGTGTCAGATTAACATTTAATTAAATACTTTTAAATTGACATACGTTTCTTTGTTCGTAGCCTGATACGAGTTAGGTTTTTTTTAAACATACTGTATAACAAATATTTGTTTCATTTTAATTTAAGCTCAATTTCTTTTTATTCATAGCCTATTGAAAAATAATTATAAAAATCAATTTTATTTAAATTTCAATTGAAGTTTTCCCAATATTTTTGTTATGTAAAGATATAAAATAATTCAGAAAAAAAATACTCTATTGAATGGGCCTAAAAATATTTATCATCTCATTTAAAAAATATAACTTTGTGTTCTAAGTTGAAACCCACTGATTTAAAAAAAATATTTTCTTCTTTAGTGGAATGTCCCCCTTGTTCTCCTACAACTTTATTTTATAGTATTTTTTTAAACTATAATAACAAAGAAAATAATAGCGGTGGTCGGTTTTGGTGTTACACCCTGTATACATAAACAAAACAAATGTATTGTATTCGTTCTTTATTTTAACTGGTTATCATGTGAAAGACAACCAAAACACAAAAACATCTTACACAAACAAAGACAAACCTAATAGCAAAAATAAAAGATTATCTATTTTTGAAGTTCACACTTCATGTTAGTAAAAACCTAAAACGACAAAAAATACATTTGTATTTACAAACGAAATATTGCAAACAAATTTTAAAAAAAGACAGAACAAATAAAATTCAACAAAATATGAATATGACTAACACTAACCAAAATATTCTTGTACTTAAATTACTAAAAAATTCGGACGAAACCAGACCATTGAAGAAAAAAATCTAATGTGGCCAACACAATACCTCCCGTTTAATTTAATTTTAATTCATGTAAATATTTAAAATTAAATTAAATTTAAATACCTACCAGGTTCGATCCCGACCGTCGCTAAATATTACGAATTTTAAATGGCACAAAAATGACCCCTGTGTTACACTCTTCACGCCAGCAATGAGTGCCCGTGCGGTGACGCTATAGGTCGTGCCAAATAGAAATGACCTGTCAATCATTTCTTGCGCATATACTGTGTACCACTATTTTTAGAGCGGAGTGGTCTCTCACTATCCATTTCATAGTGATACATGCACCTTTTCCATGCGCCGCTTACCCAAAAAGAATTCTAGGGACTGCCCAGTAGTCGCTCGTGTAAGTACTGTAATGACATAAATGCAAAACCGATGAAGACACAAGCGTTCAACTGACAATGGATGTAAACACTGTGTTGTGTTAGTGACGTAGAAATAATTAGGCAACAATAGTATTTAGAATATTTAAATTAAGCTTAAAAACTAAAATATGTACAAAATACCTAAAAATAAATGAAGATCATTTAATATTCTCCATAAATTTGATTACCTTGTACACTAACTACCTACTTTTACTAGATATCATTATTTAATAACAATAATAAATAATATTGAATTTATCAAACTAAGATTTAAAAGGAGACCATAGTTTGTATTCAAACAAATATTTTTTAAAAAATCGATTTTCAAACATATGTACGTGCAAAATTAAATGTTGAAATTTGAATTTGACATTTTTTTAAACAGCGTTTTAGTTAAAACCGTGATCGTAATACGGGCCAATAAATTTAAATCTTTAATAATATTATTCGGACGCCACTGAGACAAACCCGCTTAAGCACAGTGCATGCGATTGGCCCTTTAAGTAAGAAAGGCGGAGAATGCGTAAATGCGTTTTACGCGCAGGTCATTTCTACTTGGCACGACCTATAGTAAACGCTTGCACGGTACAAATATGTCATCATCGTTACCGAAATCTGTGTACAAAGCAAATTGGCACACCCAGCAATGGGTAATATGCCGTGATGATATATTTATTTTATTTATTAATATACTTACCTATATTCCTACATATTTACTTATGCTGGTACTGTATTAAGTTCCTTTCCATATAATTATTGTTCTATTTACTATTTTCTTTTTACAACGTTACTATTATTATTTGAAATGCTTAATTTGTTGACAGTGACACATATCTGTCAGTTACATGCATTTGAGACCAAACTATGTAATGGAGTTCCGGTTAAAGCGTAGGCTCCGGAATTAAAATTATAGATAGTTTTATAAATTTATCCATAAAATACGAGGCGTGTTTTTTAAGTACCTTAGTACCGTTTTGAAATAAAAATAAAACAAGTAGAATTTTCTTAGTAATTTTATTTTTAAATGAAAGCCTTTACTTTTGTGGCGGATCAAGCCAGTTATGTTTTGTATGTTAATATTCAGTATTACTATAATTGTACATACACACATATATTTATATGTATTTTTCGTCTCTTTTCGCTCTGTATATGTTTATAATGATTTGTAATTATGTATTTTTCAACCCTCAATAATTGGGATTTTTTTCAATCCTGTTGAGTGGTACCAATAAATAAATAAATAATATCAAGTTACCGCCACTTTACTTCCAGCCATTGTTGAGCAGAACAGCTGCTAACAACAACATTTATTATATTTTTAGACTTTGAATCTGTTTGTCAAGTTGTAAAATTTGTTAAATAAAAATATTTTATATTTTTACAATTTAATTTTTCCAAGCGTTTATTTTACATTGGGTGACGGCCACTAGCCGCTACTGTCATTAATTGTTTTGTGTATTGCATTTCATACCTTTCCGTGTTCTCTTAAATTTCAACACTTTAATCTACTTTTCTACATAATTTCCACCAATATTAAGGCATTTATCGTATCGTACAACCAGCTTTTGAATACCATCCTCGTAGAAATCTGCCGCCTGATTAGACAACCATTGCAACACGATCGCTTTGATATCTTCATCGTCGTCGTGATGCTGACCACCCAGATGCTTCTTCAAATGCAGGAATATGTGGTAGTCACTGGGCGCTAGATCGCGACTGTATTGAGGGTGATCAAGTTGTTCCCAGCCAAATGATCCGATCAGCTTTTGAGTTCGATTGGCCACGTGTGGACGGCCATTGTCATGAAACCATCTTTAAAATCTCTCATCCATATCCGTACCATCCCATCGCTCATAATGTTTTCTCCATACACTTTTCTGATCTGACGATAAATTTCAGCCGCTTTCACGCCTTTAGCATTAACAAAACAAATCACAGCGCGTATTTCACAGTCGGCGGGATTCCAAATCTGAAGAGGCATTTCAAATACTCACAAAAGATTCGTAAACACGCCGAATGGCTCTGTTGCTCTGTATTGACATCTGTGGCTTGCCTTGCCATTGCCACGCACGCAATATAGTGCGCATGTGCCAAATGCCGACCGCGGCGCTGCAGCGGCGGAATTCCAAAACAGTACTTACTTGAAAACACGCCTCGTATATAGAAAAAGTATTAATGCAAACCTATAGACAATTTGATAATCTTTAATTATTATATAACATAAATCTCGAAAAAATAACATTTAAAGGTATTAAAAAACTATTTTAGCTTCCAGTAAAGTGCCATTTCCGGTTATCAGATTTACACCAAAATCGAATGGCTTCTTTCCATATAAGAGTACGGTAGAAATACAAGGTTTCACAATTTTCTGAACGATAGTACTTGAGTTAGAGCGTAAAGAGGACAAACACACACACACACACACACACACACACACACACACACACACACAAACACACACACACACAGACATTATCGTGAAAATGTTAAAATTGGATTCTATGGACATTAAAACGTGGTCATTTACCAAAATCTCGATGTGCGATTTTTAGCACGATCCCTGTACTTCCTTTACCAAGGGTAGCGGGAGGTAAAACGGAATGCAAAATATTGATTATGAAGTTGAAATAAAATAAAACATCTTATGAATTTAACAAACTTTAATAAAGTAACATTTACACATTACAAAAATAAATGTTTTAAATTACAACAGGTTGTATCAATGCTATGAAATAAAATTTAATACATACAAAATAATATTTCTACAATGCAGAATAAAATTTCAATTTAAAATACATATAATATATATTTTCACCGGTAAAAACTTATTCTTTCGTATATTTTTATGTAATTATCAATAATTTGATTTTGTCGCGTGTCTTTTTTCATTTTTTTATTGATTAAACTAATAAAATGTTTTAGCATAACTTGTACTAATGTTATTATTATTTTTTTTTTAATCGGCACTATGTTTTTCGCATGGGCAGTCTACAAACATTGCACCCCAGTGTTTTGAACATAGTTTATTTATTATATTAGGTTCTTTTATGAACTGGGATATATCTTCAAAGATCTGTTTTTATTTTGTCCACTTGGCCAAATATCTCCTCTGTCGGATAAACTAATTTTGGCTTTGACGTGCCGTAATCTTTTAGCTGTATTACGGCGTAACTGTCAGAAGTAAAAAATGAGACACACATCTGACAATCACGCTGCAATACTCTACGACCGACAAAACCAGAAATATAGGCAGACGTGTAATTCCGAATTATTTTGTTTACTGCTTCCGCTATTTGAATAGTTTGAGCATCAGGGGAGAGGAAAGGTTCTCTGGAAGTTGAAGGAACATTTGGTAAGGATGAAGGAATATTTGATTGAGAAGAAATAAGGGAATTCAAGACAACTAGGAAATTTGACCCATCATCTGCACAGTTTGATTCCTTAGAATTTGTTATTGTACTATTTATTAAGGTGGTTTTAAATGCAGATACAAACTGTGCACGTATGGGGTTAGTAAATATTACTACCACACAAACCCCTGATCACAGCGAAATAATTTTCCAAAGGATCTTGGTTCAAATATCTCGTCAATAGATATTTAAAACCAAGATTTTTTAACCAAATCCAAAGATCTTGAATATTTTTTGTTATAATGAAATACTGAACACACGATGGTTCCCTACCCATAAGGAATTTCATACTACTTAATTTAATTTTGGCCTTGACATGACAACGCCAGCTACCCTTTGAATCCGGAGTTGAGGCTGTGGAACAAATTGTTCATAAATAGACAAAAGTCCACGGTCGTTGTCTCATTAGCAGCAAGCTCCCCTGTTCTAATAAGTAGCTGCAAGGCAGCATAAATAGATCTGCTAAATACTTGCGCAGCAAGGCTAACCTTCATCATTTTTACCCCACTCATTGTATTTATTGCAGATCTATTTGTGCTGTCCAAATAAGAAACAATAATTTTTAATTTTGTTAAACTTGTACAACTTGTTCAATGCATTCTTTATTGTACGATAAATGGGGCCGAAGTGAAGCTTCTTCGAACAGCAGCGTACAATACTTATCTATAGTTCATTTTTTTTTTTCGAGCAGATGTTAAGAAAATAAAACAACTTTTTATTAATGCCGGGCTTTAAACCTATGTTTGCCAATGATCTATGTAGCGTACGTGGCGACGGCATTGCAAACAATTTGTCCAGGTGGTTATACCCACGCGGGCTACTCTTAAAGAGAGCCACAAAAAAGATTCCTCTTCACTCGAATACCTCCGCGCCATTCTTTGAGTGGAGCAATTCCGAATTAAACTTTTTATAAACAATCTGGGTACTGGATCCATGTTCTCAATATTTTTCAATGCCTTTAAATATTTACTGTCAAAAATGTCAGAGGCATTTTTTAACAATTTTCTAGGAGAACTTACGGCCTTTTTCATTTTCGATATGAGTGCTTCGTTCTTACTAGTTCGCCATAGATCTTCCTCTTCCTAGGCGTCAACTTGGACGCATGGGTTGCACCCATCATTTGTAGGACGCTGTACGGAGCTATTTTTCCTAGAGAAATAGAAAAAATAAAACAGATAATGGGAACATCAATGTTCGCGTCAAAAATTTATTAAAAAATATATTGTAATGTAAAATATCATTAAATGATTACCTTTGCATCTTTTATGAGAACTCGTCGATCCAGACGTGGGATCTCCATTTTTGGAAGGTCCAAGTGTGGGTTCACCTGAATTAGGTGAAACTGTTATATTCTTAGATGGTCCAGGTTCGGTTGTCCAAAATTAGGTACACCAGTATCATCTGTAGAACGGCCAGGCATGGGTTCCCCAAGATGTAATTAGCATCTCTAATGGTTCTGCTGAAACGTTTTCGTCACGATTCTTTGAAGTAGAAGATTTGGATTCGCTTGAAGTACTTAGATCCACTATCATCTTCTACTCGCATACAATTCAAAATTTAATTCGAAGCACAGGACGAAGAATGCAAACCGTATTAACGCAAGAGCACCAAGTATTAAATGAGTTTTTTCATTGAAATTTTATTTATGTTCCTTTGTATATTGTAGTTTTTCATTTAAAAAGTAATATGTGTTGCGTTATTTTCTACATTTTTTTTTAATTTCTAGTAATAGACTATACTTGCCGTCAAATAGTATAAACTTGAGATTTCTACACTATTGCCAATTCTATGGCCATGTTGAAAATGCTAAGTTATGGAGAAGCGTCAACACAGGGTGCGAAGAAGGGAAAAAGTTGGGCATCAGTTCATATTCATTTGATGGCGACTATAAAAAAAAAACTTATGTCGTCAGCATACGGTGAGGTTCTATATTATACTAAAGCGCTCACTGCCAAAAAATCGTGTTGTCAGGTTTGCTATTGCATTCTAATGGCTACTATCTCTTTTAAACAATGGTTCTCAAACGGTGGTTACCTATCCCAGTAGTACTCAAACAAGCGTCAGTAAGTTGCACAAGGATTATAAAAAACATTTTATTTGAAAATAGTCATAATAACCATTTTGGTGACTTCTTTTACTATTTGAATTTTCTGGACATATTCCAAAAGAGATGTGTAATTATGTTTTGGTACAAGTAAATATAATATTGTTCCGAAATATGTAACATTTAAATGTACAATTTTAGACATTTTTTTGCTGTTATGTGTAACAACACAAAATATATTACTTGCAATTTTTAATTTTTATGAATACTAATACCTTATTTGTTTATGTTATAATAATAAGTATTACATTGTTTAGAAAATAAAGTGGTTAAAAATATATCATATAAAGAAAATAACTACATATTGCAATAATATTGTGAAATCCGTTAACATTATTTTATCACAAAAATTAAACTTCGTATTTTAAATAATTAAACTAAAAGAAATGAAAATGACAGAATTATAACTTACCTTTGAAATTAAGATTTTTTTCTTACATAACATAATGGTATTGTGACGTGCGCCCCCGAGAGAAGAATATACAACGCCGCCACTGAACAAGAGCGATCACGCGATCCCTGGTGCCGCAGCGGCTGGACTCTTGATTGCGCCGTGACCTCGTTCCTTTGTGTGCCGGTCATTGTCGCGTGGAAGGCTTCGAGTGGCTTCTAGACTGTTACGCGCTATATAAATATTGGCCGGGAGAAGGCGGACGCTCAGTCTCATATATACCAGTAACCAGATATGAACTCGGTGATATAAATAAACAGTTTAACAGTTGTTAACATAAATAAATGTAGTTATATAAATAAGTGTTGTGATATAAATGTTAGTTAAATAAATAATCGTAGTGTTTAAGCATTTAATAATGTTCTTAGTGTTTATAATTATTTAATCGTAGTGTTAGTTGTTCTTTTATAATATTTTAATATTTAATCCTTTATCGTTTAATAAACGTATTCTTTTAGTTAATAATATTTGTCTATGTTTTACACTTCACCCATATAAATAAAAACGTTACAATTGGTGTCAGGTGTAGGGTGGTTAAACTGTGAAGTGTAAATAAATAAAAATAAATAAAATGGCGACTAAACAATTAAAATTAAGTGAATTAAAAGTAGGTGATCTCAAGAGAGAACTAGAAGAACGGGATGTGGAAACAACAGGAAGGAAATCAACACTTCAAGAAAGACTGCGGCAGGCATTAACCGATGCTGGGGAAAATCCTGAAGATTACCTATTCGAAATTCCGGATGACGTATCCGACATTGGTAAACAGATACAACAAAGTTTAAAACAGGAAATAGCAGAAAGTTCTAGAAAATCAGAGCAAAGTTCTAGAACTTTAGAGGAAAAATTAATAGAAAGTTCTAGAAAGGCAGAGGAAAATTCCAGAACCCTAAAAAATGAACTAATGGAACATTCCAGAGCACTAGAACAAAAATTAGAGAATAATTCTAGAAGTTTAGAAGAGAAATTAGAAGAAAATTCTAGAAGTTTAAAAGAAAAATTAGAAGAAAAATTACAAGAAAATTCTAGAAGTATAGAAGAAAAATTAGTAGAAAATTCTAGAAGTCTAGAAGAAAAATTAGAGGAGAATTCTAGAAAAACCGAGAAAGACCTGAAGAATTTAAAAGATGAATATGACAAGAAAATTGAAGAAATACAACAAACGTTCACTAAAATTACATCGTCGTCAATCCCGAATTCTGGTGTGACTGAGCCATGTCTAATAGAAGGAAGAAAAGTAGTAAAAGCTGATACTACTTCAAAAATGCACATAAAAACACCGGAATTTGATGGGAAGTCTTCGTGGCCGAATTATTTAAAACAATTTGAAGCGGCTGCCAAAGCAAATAACTGGACGACCATGGAGAAGGCTACGGCATTGACTGTCTCATTGCGCGGAGAAGCTATCGACATCCTGCAAACGCTGAAAGAAGAAGAACAAGAAGACTACGACCAGCTAGTCAAACGATTGGATATGCGGTATGGAAACGCGCATCTGGAGCAGGTGTACCAGACGCAACTGAGGAACCGGTATCAGAGTTCAAAAGAAAGCCTTCAAGAATTTGAAGTTGACGTAGCTCGTTTAGTTCACCTCGCACATCCTACAGCTCCTGACAGCGTTTTGGAGTGCTTGGCCACTCAATCATTTATCTACGGAGTTCGAGACAGCGAAACTCAACAAGCACTGCGATTGGCCCGTCCAAAAACTTTAATTGACGCACTCTCATATGCATTGGAGCATGAAGCTGCCAAACAAGCTTCACGTAACCAATCGCGAGTGCGAAATATGGATGCTGAGAGAAAAGAAAACACTGAAGATCTAGAAGAGACAGTGCGACGAATTGCAAGTGAAGTGTTTACCGGAAGAAAGAAACTCCGCTGTTGGAATTGCGGTGAACTGGGCCATCCGCAAAGACTTTGTAGAAAGATGCAAAAGAAGACGGAATCTGCAAAGGAAGAAAAGGAGTCGGAAAACTAAATCGGGTTGATGCGAAGGAGCAACTGTCGACCCGTAATCTAGTAGCTCCACAATCCATCAGTTATGTCGCATCTCTTCATCATAAAGCCAATAGCATCTATGTGGATGGCTCTATTAACGGAAGGCCAATGAAAATGCTACTGGATACGGGTGCGACAAAAACTATAATTAGACCCGACTTCATAAGGAAAACTGGCAAGACGCATCTTCAACCAACCAAGTGGCGGTTACGCACAGCAACGGGAGAACAAGCTACCGCATTAGGAGAAGTAGATGTCACCATCTCTATTGGAAACACCTCCTTTAAACATCGTGCACTAGTAGCTGAAGTTGAAGATGAAGTAATACTCGGAATGGACGCAATGTCAAAGCATGGTTTTAAACTTGACCTGAAGAAGGGAGTGATGATGGTCAATGAAGAAGAACTGATATTAAATCCACGAGACGACAAGGTTGTGCGTGTACTAATGGCCGAAGACATCACCCTCCCAGAACGAAGTGAAACTATCCTGGGAGCACATTTAGATGGTAGTTTCTGTGAGGGAAGTATCGTTATGCTGGAGCCCAAAAATGATGATGCCAAAACTGGCACTGGAATTGTTGTTGGAAAATCTCTGGTCAAAGCCAGCCAGGTAATTCCAGTTCGAATAATGAACGTCAATTTTTATCCTGTTGTTCTGAAGAGAGGAACAATTGTAGGAGAATGCATGACAGTATCCTCGATTATTAGAACTGTAAAGGCCACAGGGAACACATCTCGGAAAGTCCCGGACACGTTAATCAATCAACTGACAACATCGTTTGAAGAATTGACCGCCGACCAGAGAACGAAGGCAAAGAATCTAATTGGAAATTTTAAAGATGTGTTCCAATTTGATGAGAAGAACAAAGGGAGAACTAATGTAGTTCACCATAAAATAGACACCGGAGACGCAAGACCCATCCGTCAACCAGCAAGAAGACTACCACTGGCGAAACGTGAGGAAGCAGAACGAATAATCGAGGACATGAAGATGGAAGGTGTGATTGAACCTTCAAGCAGTCCATGGGCTTCACCAGTGGTGTTAGTGAAGAAGAAGGATGGCTCTACACGATTTTGCGTCGATTATCGTCAACTTAACAACGTGACGAAGAAGGATAGCTACCCGCTACCTCGAATAGACGACACATTAGACACCTTAGCTGGCTCAAAGATTTTCTCCACTTTGGACCTAAAGAGCGGATACTGGCAAGTGGATTTGGATCCAAAAGACAAAGAGAAGACAGCCTTCACCATTGGTACAGGACTTTGGCAATTCACCGTAATGCCGTTCGGGCTCTGCAATGCTCCTGCAACGTTTGAACGACTCATGGAAACAGTATTGGCTGGGCTATCTTGGAAAACCTGTTTAGTGTACCTCGACGATATTATTGTGGTTGGTAAGACATTCGAGGACCACATGAAGAATTTGGAAGAGGTTTTCCAGAGATTGAGGAAGGCTAACCTGAAACTTAGCCCGAAGAAGTGTCACCTGTTTCGAAGAGAAGTTCATTACCTGGGACACGTGGTTTCCGGTAAGGGTATTGCAGTCGACCAGGGGAAGATAAAGGCTGTGAGAGACTGGCCAGCACCTAGGGACAAACACGAACTCAGAAGTTTCCTTGGTTTGTGTACCTATTATCGGCGATATGTACCTGGATTTGCCAACATAGCCAAGCCACTGACAAGGCTTACTGAAGAAGGAAGAAGATTTATCTGGGAAATGGACTGTACAGTTGCATTTAAAGAACTAAAACATGCTTTGACAAGCGCACCCGTCTTGAGTTATCCTTTACCTGAAGGAGAATTCATTCTAGACACAGATGCCAGCAACGTTGGAATTGGTGGCGTTCTTTCCCAGATATAAGATGGGCATGAGAAAGTTATTGCCTACTTTAGTAAGACCTTGTCAAAACCAGAAAGGAATTACTGTGTGACTAGAAAAGAACTCTTGGCAGTCGTGAAATCCGTGGAACATTTCTACAAATATTTGTACGGAAGACGATTTCTGATTAGGACTGATCATGCTGCATTAAAATGGCTGCTACAATTCAAGAATCCTGAAGGTCAGGTGGCTAGATGGATTGAAAGACTACAGGAATACGATTTCAAAATCGATCATAGGGCGGGTACCAGCCATCGTAATGCCGACGCATTGTCCAGAAGGCCATGCCAAGATGAGTGCAAGCATTGTAGTCGACTGGAAGAGAAACATTTTACTGTCGCCAGGACAACAGTAGTCGACGATAATTGGCAGACCGATGGACTACGCGAAGACCAAGAGAATGACCCGACGTTGAAAATACTGCTGGAGTGGAAAGCAGAAGAGAGAAAACCAAGATGGGAAGAAGTTGCACCACACTCACAGAGTGTAAAATCATACTGGGCGCAATGGGACTCGATGATGATTGAAGATGGCCTGTTAAAGCGTTTGGTGGAAAATACCGATGGAACTGAGAAGAGAACTCAGTTGGTTATTCCTAAGAATAGAATTCCAGACGTGCTGAAAGAGATCCATGACGGATCTGGAGGTGGCCATTTTGGAGTCAACAAAACATTAGAAAGATTGCGCCAGCGATTTTACTGGGTTAACTGCAAGGAAGACGTTAAAGACTGGTGCAAGAAATGTGTAGTTTGCGCTGCAAGCAACGGCCCTCATAGACGACGGAAAGCTCCAATGCGTCAATACAACGTTGGCAGTCCATTTGAGCGCATTGCGATTGACGTGGCCGGACCATTTCCAGAAAGCGAAGACAGAAATAAATACATCGTGGTTGTCATGGACTACTTCACCAAATGGGTTGAGGCCTATCCATTACCCAACCAGGAAGCTACTACGGTCGCCGAAACCTTAGTCAAGGAGTGTATATGCCGATTCGGAGTTCCACGTGAACTTCACTCCGACCAGGGGAGAAATTTTGAGTCTGCCGTTTTCCAAAATATCTGTAAGATATTAGGGATTAATAAAACGAGGACAACTGCATTACATCCGCAGTCCGATGGCATGGTTGAACGCATGAACAGAACGATCAACCGATATTTGTCGAAGGTAGTCTCCAACCACCAAAGAGACTGGGACCGACATCTTCATCTGTTCTTAATGGCTTATCGTTCATCCGTGCATGAAACCACAGGGCAAAGTCCTGCGAACATCTTATTTGGGCGTGAGTTGCGCCTGCCATGTGACTTGGTGTTCGGCAGTAAACCTGGGGAAGATCTGGCCGGGGAAGATTACGTAACGGACTTACGGAGAAGAATGAACGACATTCATGAACAAGTCCGCATAAACACTCAAGCTGCCAGCGACCGAATGAAGGACCAGTATGACATCAAGGCAGAAAAAGGTGGATACCAACCAGGGGATTTAGTGTGGCTTTACAATCCTCAAAGGCGCCGAGGTTTATCACCAAAGCTACAAAGAAATTGGGAAGGTCCTTATGAGGTCGTTAAGAGAATAAACGACGTGATATACAGAATTAGAAAAACACCTACCGGGAAGCCGAGAGTAGTACACTTTAATCGGCTAGCCCCGTTCGCCGGTGACAACAATGAAGACCAGCATGGAGCAACGGTTCGTCGGATCATAGCTCAGGAACCGACTTTTGAAGACTTCATGGAACAGTATTCCTTTGGTCACAAGGCGCGGTATGGCGTGACGACAGAAGAATATAGAGATCTGTTCACCGTGTCCTCAGATTATTCCCTCGGCCACTGCGTATCGGAAGACTTAAAGATGTCACGCGGCATAGCGTCAGTCTTTAAGACAAAATTTGGACGACTACAAGAACTGGCCAACCAAGGTCCATCCGTCGGGAAGACGCTACGACTGAGGGATAACAATACAGAACAGCAGCGGTATATCTACTACCTGGTCACAAAACCACGCTCGTACCAAAAGCCGTCATATCGCAATCTATGGAGCTCGCTGTGTGACTTGAAGGATCATCTGCTAGAAAATGACATTTTGAAGTTGGCAGTACCGAAGTTAGGCTGTGGACTAGATGGCTTGGATTGGAGAGTTATTAGGAACATGTTAGAGATCCTCTTCCGCTATACCGGTATCGAAATTCTCGTCTGCAGCTTTAACCCTAACAGACAGAAAGGAGAACTCCAGCGGACCATCGACTGTCACTTCTTCAAGACTTCAAAGTGTACCAAGGGCAATGCATGTAAATTTCGTCATCAAGAACTGTTCCGGGACGAAACAGTCTTAAGGAGGGGGCAGTGTGACGTGCGCCCCCGAGAGAAGAATATACAACGCCGCCACTGAACAAGAGCGATCACGCGATCCCTGGTGCCGCAGCGGCTGGACTCTTGATTGCGCCGTGACCTCGTTCCTTTGTGTGCCGGTCATTGTCGCGTGGAAGGCTTCGAGTGGCTTCTAGACTGTTACGCGCTATATAAATATTGGCCGGGAGAAGGCGGACGCTCAGTCTCATATATACCAGTAACCAGATATGAACTCGGTGATATAAATAAACAGTTTAACAGTTGTTAACATAAATAAATGTAGTTATATAAATAAGTGTTGTGATATAAATGTTAGTTAAATAAATAATCGTAGTGTTTAAGCATTTAATAATGTTCTTAGTGTTTATAATTATTTAATCGTAGTGTTAGTTGTTCTTTTATAATATTTTAATATTTAATCCTTTATCGTTTAATAAACGTATTCTTTTAGTTAATAATATTTGTCTATGTTTTACACTTCACCCATATAAATAAAAACGTTACAGTATACTACACGAAACTATCATGTTGGAAAAATTAGCACTCAATAGGTCCACAGAAGGGCAGAATTGAAATTAAGAAAAATTCGAAGACGGAGCTGGCTTAAATATGCGCGCATGTGAAGGACTGGCACGAAAGAGAGCTTCGAGATTAGAAAAGGATAGGGCAACCTATCCCATCTATTAACTAATATATTGCTAATGCTCCTATCCTTTACGTAGAAACTAGTTGAAGCCTAGACTGAGAGATGGGAATATCATTGCTGCATACGTCTATCTCTCTCTAATTCTGGTTCCCTGATTATGCGCATACACGTAA
The DNA here is from genome assembly GCA_951394225.1 of Harpalus rufipes. NCBI lineage: Eukaryota > Metazoa > Arthropoda > Insecta > Coleoptera > Carabidae > Harpalus > Harpalus rufipes. Next base: position 34,623,535 of record OX596281.1, read on the forward strand.
TATTTGACTTCTATTGGCTAACGGTGACAGCGACCGCCAGTTGATCCAGCGAGCACATGGTTAGTTTCATTCGTGTTTCATTTTCTGTTTGCACTTTGTGTTGTTTATATCGTTCGTATTCAGTCATACAGTGTTTTATTTTCGTAGTGAAAAGCATTTTTGTTTTTTAATATCATGCCGTATAGAATGAGTTGTGTGTGGTTCTAATGAGTCTAAAACTGTTAGTTTCCATCGGTAAGTCATTTAATAAACAAAAATGTACAATGTTTTATATTTACGGGTTATTTTTTGTTTATTTGTAGTTTTCCTAAAAACAGTGAAACAAGTAACTTGTGGAAAGAATGATGCGGTATCAGGCTAACTGACATGATATTTATTTGTAAAAAATCTGATGTGACCAACACAATACCTCCCGCCATTTACCTATGGGGTATAATTTTTATATTACTTTATAAATTTATCCATAGAATATACAGAAAAAATATTAAAGCAAACCTATATAAAATGGAATAATCTTTACTTTTTATAATAACAAATTGCGAAAAAATACATTTAAAGGTATTTTTTGAAGAAAAACTATCTTGAGCTTCAAGTAAACTGCCATTTCCGATTATCCGATTGCCACCAAAATCTAATGGCTTCTTGCCATATTAGAATAAGATAGAAATACACGGTTTCAAAACTTTCTGAATGATAGTATTTGAGCTAGGGCGTAAACAGGATCCACACACACACACATAGATACATACATACATACACACAGACATCATCGTGAAAATGTTAAAATTGGATTCTAGGAACCTTAAAACGTGGTCATTTACCAAAATCTCGATATGCGATTTTTAGCACGATCCCTATACCTCCCTTACCAAGGGTAGCGGGAGTTTAAAAGGTTGAAAGGGTATTCAGAGAAAACCAAGAACAATGTTTAAAAATAAAAAAACTAAAACAATAGATGGTTCTTAACGTATATCAACAATGTTTTACATATGTGTTTAATACAACAGAATTTTTGAACCACGTCAAAGAACGAACCATTTTAGACAACCACAAAACGCAAATTATAAAAATTATAATTGATACATTTTTTAAAATTAGATTTTATCACGAGACGAAGTTACTTTCAGAGAAAGACGATTATATTAAAAATAAGTTCAACAGAATTGTGTTATTTAGAAATCAATAAATATTTTAGAAATTATTTCTTTTAGTCTTTACCGTCACCAAAATAAATTAATCCTGACCAGATTTAATTCCTATTACTTTTACAGTACAATAAAGTAAATTATTTAATTCAAATTCAGTACTAGAATATTTCATTGTTATTTATTATTACTAATATTTACGTTCAAGAATTTACACACAAAATAAATACATAGTAGGTAAATTAGTACTTAATTTCTCAGATTTATAGTTATATACTCTACTCTAATACTCTACTCCGTACTCCATGGTATGATTTTGGAACGCACCCGGATCAACTGGCAGTCGCTGTCAGCGTTAGCCAATAGAATTCAAATATTACGTGCATGCGCATAATCAGGGAACAAGAATTAGAGTGAGATAGACTTATGCAGCAATGATATTCCCATCACTCAGTCTAGGCTTCAAGGAGAGCAGGGGATCCGCAATATGACCTATCCTTGGTTTTGAAGTTTCTCTAGCGACAAACTAATCCCTATCTCCAGCATTGGAGTTTTATAGCAGTAAGCGCTCTATAGGTCTTGCCAAATAGAAATGACCTGTCAATCATTTCTTGCGCATATACTGTGTACCATTATTTTTAGAGCGGAGTAGTCTCTCACTACCCATTTCATAATGATACATACACTTCTTCCGTGCGCCGCTTACCCGAAAAGAATTCCACTAGTCGCTCGTCTAAGTACTGTAACGACATAAATGCAAAACCAATGAAGACACAAGCGTTCAACTGACAATGGATGTAAACACTGTGTTGTACCAGTGGCGTAATAGTATATTGTGCAACTTGTGTGATTCCAGCCCTCGACTTCGTCTCGTGCTGAAACTTTCACACCTCGTGGGCAATAGGTGCTTTTCTGCACGAGTGGCACACTATACTTTTTCTACGACCACATTCTTTTGTAAGATAAATAATTTATTTTTAATAAAAAAACATATAGTTGGCAAGTCGTGGGATAAAGTGTGAGAAATAATTTCTCACACTTTAACCCACGAAATGATTAACTTTCGGGCTTTGTAAAGCAAGGGAATGTGTGAGAAATAATTTCTCACATTTTATCCCACGACTGTGGGAAATTAATAACTTTCGGGTTATGTAAAGTATGGGAAAAGTACAATTTTGTGTAGTGGTCATAGGAAAAAATAATTACGAAACAATAGTATTTAGAATACTTAAATTAAGCTTAAAATCTAAAATATGTACAAAATACCGATAATATAAAGATTATTTTGCAGTGTGTTCAATAAAAAACCTAACTCTGAGTAGGCTATGGACACAGAAACGTATGTCTGATCAATATTCAATTTAAAAGTCAAGTTATCAAAATTGATCGTGACATGTAATTTTAAGGAGAAAAGATAATAAAGAATGATACAGTGTATTGCCTTTCGTCGTTTTCTAATTTGTTTCCATTTCTAAAATAAGATTCAAGAAGAAAAGCTTTGATTTCTTTAGACAACATTTTTGGCAATATCTCGTGTCTAATTGATATTTAATTAAATATTTTTAAATTGACATACGTTTCTTTGTTCATAGCCTACTCCGAGTTAGGTTTTTTTTTTATCACACTGTATACCCAAGTAACACTGACCGACGGTCGACCAAAAAGTGACGTCGATTTCAGGTTGAATTTAAGTCATATACTGCCGTCTAATCTGACGTCTATACGACGACACTGTGACGTTGATTTATGGTCTGAAATAGGACTATTTTAGACGTCTATACGACGACACTGTGACGTTGATGGTTGGTCTGAAATACGACTATTTAGACGTCAGATTTGTGGTCGCTATGACGTCTATATGACGACTTTATGTGGTCATAATTAGGTCTATTTAAACCTTTTTTAAACGTCTAATTAAACGTCTTTATGACGAGTATTTTTACTTATTTTTAATATTATTAAAAATTCATATTCATATTTTAAATTTATTTACTTGTGCAATTAATAACACACGAAGGGATATATTATTTTTATTTATATATCAATTCATTATGCAAAAATATAACAATATATTGTTTATTATAAAGATTTTTTATAATTAGCATAAATGTAATATAAAACTTAATTTATATTTACATATATGTATAATATATATTTTTATTTATGTATTGTCATTACCAAAATCTACGATAGAAGCAGATTGGCACACCCAAATATGGATAAGCCGTGGTGATATTTATATTTTATTTATTTAACACAAATTACATGTTTACATAATTATTAATGCGAAACGGAAACAATTTATATCTGTTATATTTTTTGGTAAATATAAAAACAAAGATTTATCTATATAGTTTTACGGTTTTATCTGAGCATTTCCTATAGCTCCAAAAATTCCACTTTGCTAAGTTTTCCAAGAATCTTTACATCCCTTTCAAGCTATTCTAGAACGATTGGTTTCAAGTAAACCATCGACAAAGAGACATCATAGTGATTTTTAATACATATTTCGATTCTGGTGATCTTGACCAAGTTGCATTTTTTTTTTAATGGAAACTTAATTTCTAATTTCTCTTTTGTATAGTTTGGCATTTGCTGTAATAGAATTTGTTGGTACAAATTCTATTCAAACTGCCGAAATGTTGGCTGCGTAATAAAAATAATAAAATTTATTGCACTTGGCCCGTAAATTTAAAATATAAAAAAATAAATTGGTTCGGGCAATTAACAATTATTCCCAGCAGCCCAATTCTGAATATAAATTATACGAGGTGGAGATTTTAGAATAATTTGGTAAGTTATATTTTCATTATTGTATTTACAACTCTTCTCTAAAATTAAAAGAAATTACAGCAAAATAAAAATAAATCAAATAAAAATTGACATGTGCTCAGACTACTGTATATGTATGAACGCACCCTCCGTCATTTTTGTGTTGTGTCATGTCCAGCATTTTAATTACCACGGGAGAATACTGAAAATAATATTTCTTAATACGAACATTGAAAATTTAGTATATTGTAAGTAGATAAAATTGTGCTTATATTGCTTATGACAATTATTTTTTTATAGATCTGGTAAGACATATGAAGCCAAGTGCCATTATGAAAAATATAAACAAGCAATGGTGAACTAGTTGTAATATGCACCACATAACAACGTGCAAATAAATACATATTTTTTTTTTTGTAGATATAAGATGCATTATTTATTTAATTAATTTGTATTTTTCGTAATATTTTTTTTAAATCATTTTTATATTTATATTTATTGTTGATATATTATTTTGCATTAATATTTTTATATTGTACAGTATAAATAAAACGAATTAAATTATTTATTTTTCCTACCATCATTTATATTTATACCATAAAAATTAAAAACGTCTTAAAAAGACGTCGATACAACGTCTTACAATGACGTCGATACAACGTCTTATAATGACGTCAAATAACGACTTAAAATGACGTTTAAACATCTTAAAATGACGTCGTACGCTGAGATGTCTATGTGACGTAAATTTGTGTTATATTTATATATATATATATATATATATATATATATATATATATATATATATATATATATATATATATATATTATTCGGACGCCACTGAGAAAAACCCGCTTAAGTACAATGCATGTGATTGGCCCTTTAAGTAAGAAGGGCGGAGGATGCGTAAATGCGTTTTACGCGCAGGTCATTTCTATTTGGCAAGTCCTATATCCTATAGTATAGTATAGAACCTCACTGCTAGCACAATACCTCCCGCCATTTAATTTTTATTACCTATACATACCTAATATTGGCTACTGCATTAAGTTCATTTGCATGATATAGTAATTTAATTATTATTAAAAAATCTTTCAGAACTCATTATTCAATTAAAATGATACAACCTTTTTAGTTTTAGTTCATACTACCTAAACGTCGGTTTTTAAATCAATAAACAGAATAAAAACTAAAAACGTATCATTTTTGTATAATTATTGTTCCAATTTATTATGATCTGAAATGACCAAGGAGATATGTTTATCTTCAAAGCATATGCAGATATAAATATATAGAAAAAGTATTTATGCATACGTGTAGAAAATTTGATAATCGTGAAAAATTGTAATTTAAATGTATTTTTCGAAGAAAAACTGTTTTGTGCTTCAAGTAAAGTGTCATTTCTGGTTGATTTACAGAAAAATCTAATGGCTTCTTTCCATATTAATGTAGAGTAAGAATACATATACATAAAGAGGATCCACACACGCACGCAAGGACGCACACACACACACACACACACACACACACACACACACACACACACACACATAGAGAGAGAGAGAGACATCGTGAAATTGTTAAAATATGATTGTAGGGACTTTAAAATATGCTCATTTACAAAAATCTCGAAGTGCGATGTTTAGCACGATCCCTATACCTCCCTTACCAAAGGTAGTAATAGTATATTACATCCGAGGTGGGATATGTTTCATTACAGCCGAGGGCTTGTGTATATTACCGAGAGGCGAAGCCTCTAGCTGAGATATAGCGCGAGGCTGTGATGAAACTCCCACCGAGGTATATATACTATTTTATTCGCAATCATCCTCTGTTTAAATCAATAATTTTCAAAATAAATCAATGAGTTATAACTTTGAGAATATAATTCCTTAGTCACGTGACATGTTTTCCGCCAATCAACATTCAGAATCTCCCTAGCTACGCGTTTATCACAGCGATGATAAAAAACAAGGAAATAAACACCGTATTTATAGTCGTTACTAAGGGATTTGTTTTCTTTATTTATGACATTGACAGTTAATTTTGAGTATAAAAATAAATAATAACAATAATTCAAACTCCGAAATATTAAATAAAACTCGTAAGTACCATGTTTTAATACAATATGAATATGTATATCAAAAGTTAGGTTAGGTTAGATTGCAAAAATTCATTATATTCTCTCATTAAATATAAGCTCGTGATATGATTAATAATCGAAGATATTGCTCGTGAAACCGAAGCAGCACATTTCAACTCGTCCTTCGGACTCGTGAAATCTGCAGCTCGGTTTCACTCGAGAATATCATCGATGATAATCATATCACTTGTTATATTACGTATGAATATATAATACATATAAGAACGGCAACGTAATGTATTTAGATTAAATATTTTGAGAGAAGGTACCATCTATCCCTCCGTATACGAATTATTTCTGAGTTAGTTCAAAAAATACATAATAGGTGGATGTTGCACAGTGTTGCCACGTAGCTAGAACAGCAAGTTGAGATTTTATAAAAGTTTTTAAGTTTGCTACTGTAAAACAAGTATACGAGTGCCAACGGTTAAATCTGTTCATTTAAGTATACATGTACATTGAAGATTCAAAATATATTATCTGGTTATTATGAAACAATATTTTTGAATTATTGATTATTGAATACTTCTAACAAATAGTATCTGGCAATGCTGTCAGCACGATTTACCGTAGTTCATAGTTTTGTGGTAGGAGTCACTAGCTATCTATAATAATTTTGTGAATTAAAAGAGACAGATATAGTATCTTGCTAGGCCATATGCGTTCCGTTCTTATATGTATTATATATTCAAAGGTTATAACCTTTAATATGTTTAATATTTTTGACAGCTCCATTAAAATTTGTTTAGCCTACTTTATTATAGGGATGTATGATAATGTTTCTAGGCAATCCCTACATAAAAATTTCCAACCCGTGGGGTGGAAGTGAAATCTGTTATTTTCAACCCAAGAGATTGTCATTACAGTTAGGAATGATGTATTTCCCAACCTCTAAAAGGTTAGGAATCAACATATTACTATAATGATTGTGAATAAAAAAAACAAAATATGTCGAAAATAATCTAACTTTGTAAATAAATGAAGTGGTGTGATATTTTTTCCAGGAGTTTTAATCACAGAGTAAATAATACAATTAGTTAATTAGAGCTGATATGGCAGAAGTGGGGATGGAAGTCATTCCGCCTTTTTAAATATACTCTCGTCGTTGTCGTCAGTGTTGGAATTGCTATTATGTACTAAATCTAGTACAATAGCATGCTCGTCTCGTCATTGCGCTATTATTTTAAAAAGTCCCATTTTTAACTTTTTTTCATTACCAATTATTTTGGGCTATGGTTTTCAATATGAAGAACTCTGCAAAATTTTGTGTCCAAATTAAAAAAAATATATTAAAGGTTTGTTTACTCCACCGCACAACAACAAATACTTAGAAATAAATTTGCATATAAATACATGCATTGTAAATCATTAATAGATTATAGTAATAGCTGCATTAAAACTATGAACTGATATATTATGTAAACGGATTACGTTAAAATATTTTATTAAAGGATTTCACTAAAATTGTAATCACAATATGGTATTTCAACGGATCCGTTAAAATTAATATAAAAAATCTGATGTGACCAGCACAATACCTTCCGTCAATTATGTGTATTATGTATAAATTCCATACATAAATCTTCTTGCAAAAGATACTAAATTTCCAGTAAAATTATTTCATAAACACACGCAAATTGCACTTGCCACTGACATCTTTTTCTTCTTTTCCCATTCGTTACGGGCCGCTATTTTTTATTTTCTTCTTCCACTCATTTCTCTTTTGTGTGTCGTTCTTATTCAGTTCCTTTTCTCTCAAGTCTTCTGCAATACAGTCCTTCCAACTTATCTTTAGTCTTCCTCCATCTCTCCTCATGACATGTTCAAACCAATGTAATCGTCTCTCTTGTATCTTTCTAGAAACTTCTAACACTAGAGTTATTTCCCATATTCTTTCATTCCTTACCGTATCTTTCGTGTCTTCCCCAACATCTATCTCAACATCCTCATTTCTGCCACATCCATTTACTTTTCATTAGGTGCGTTCAATAAGCCCCAGGAAAACAAGCAATCAATCGGAAGTAAAATTTGTTGAACGACTTTACTAGCCTAGCATTTGCTTGATTTGCTCGCAAGCAATCCAAGCGCCAAATTTCGCGCTTGTTTTGCTAACTTATGAAATATAATGACGGGATAAGCAAATTATACAAACATGAATTTAACTTGTAGTGTTTCTATCTCATTTTATGGTGTGTTTATATCAACTACATGTCAAAAAGACTTTCAAAGTTTTGTGATGAATGTTCATAACATTGTTAAATTTGAAATATTTTCTTAGACCTAAAAAAATGTTTTAAATTAATTCCACTATCTGCAAATAACTGTACCTATCTATAAATTCATTTTGTATAACTTTCCAGACCAATAAAAGGGATATGCGAGACACACATGTTATATTTGACAACTGTATAACTTTTTCGATGACATTTGTGAATATCAGTTCGTCATATAGCTAGCAAATCTTTCAGTATACTAAGCAACAAGTCTCGTTTGCTTACCTAGCATTTGCTTGAACTGCTTACTTTATTGACCGCACCTATTGATACTGACATCTGCCAATTTGAATCATCTGAATATATTAGCAGTTTCCATGGTTAGCATATCTGGCTAATTTATGAAAATTAATATCTTTATAATTCTTTAACTTTATATCTATTGAATATGAAGTATAAAATGCGATCAAATCGTATAGAGAATAATATATTCTTCAAGTTATAATAACGTTAAATGTCAATAAATAATAAAACTTTTAAAATCTTCAAATGAGGGTACTTCCGGTTGACCATTTATAACCAAAATCTATTCACTTATTCTTCTGTATATAAACGAGAATTATGAAAAAATTATAACTTTTGGAATCGTGGTATTGAAGTTATGCGATCCGAAACTTTCGCCACACACACACACACACACACACACACACACACACACACACACACACACACACACACACACACACACACACACACACACACACACGCGCACACACACATACATACATACATGCAGACATCATCGTAAAAATGGTAAAATCGTATTATATGGACCCTAAAACGTACTTAATCACTAAAAACTCATCTTTGAATTTTTTGACCAAAGACAGTACCTTCCTTATCTAAAGGTGACGGAAGGTAAAAATCTGATGTGGCCAACACAATACCTCCCGTTTAGTTTAACTTTTATTCATGTAAATACTTAAAATTAAATTTAAATACCGGATTCGATCCCGACCGACACCAAATATTTCGAATTTTAAATGGCACAAAAATGACCACTGTGGTGCACTCTCCACGCCAGCAAGAAGTGCTCGTGAGGTAACACCTAGTAAATGCCCGCACGGTACAAATATGTCATCATCGTTACCGAAATCTGTGTACAAAGCAGATTGGCAGACCCAGGATTGGGTAATATGCCGTAATGATACATTTATTTATATACTTACCTATATTCATTGCTGGCGAGGAGAGTGCAACCCAGGGGTCAATTTTGTGCCATTTAAAATTCTAAAATATTTGGCGTTGGTCGGAGTCGAACCCGTTCTCCAGAATCGTGTGAAGGACGCCTTGGTAAACGCCTGTACGGAACTAATATGTCATCATTATTACTGACATCTGCGTACAAAGCAGATTGGCTTACCCATCAATGGGTAATATACCGTGATGATATATGTTTTTATTATCTTACATATACATATATTCCTATATGTATATTTACTTACGCTGGATGCTGTAAGTTCCTTTCAATATAATTATTGTTCCATTTACTATTTTCTTTTTAACACGTTAATATTATTATTTGAAATTATTAGTTTGTTGACAGTGACACATATCTGTCAGTTACAAACATTTAAGATCTGAATTGTGTAACCATGTGTATGAGTTGTGTTCAAAGCGTAGGGTCCGGGATTAAAATTATAGTTATAAATTTATCCATAAAATATATAGAAAAAAGTATTAATGCAAAGCTGTAAGGTATTTTTCGAAGAAGAACTATTTTGAGCTTCCAGTAATGTGCCATTTCCGGTTATCTGATTTCCTCCAAAATGTAATGGCCTCTTTCCATAAGAGTAAGGTAGAAATACAAGGTTTCAAAATTTTCTGAACGATAGTATTTGAATTAGAGCGTAAAGAGGATCCACACACACATATACAGACATCATCGTGAAAATGTTAAAATTGGATTGTAGGGACCTTAAGAGCATTGTGTACACTTTGCTCTAGTACTGTGCTCATCGGTGAGGTACAAGAGGGGTAGACCGCGTGGACATAATAGGCGAGGCCTATTATGGAAATCAAACAAACAGCACAGTCAAATATTCCATATGGTTCAGAGCATTGAGCGTTCCGTTCCCAGACCAAAAGTGCCCGTTTAGAAACAGAGTGAAGCGCTCGGAAGTCGTCGTAATATCCTCTCGAGGTTGGGAAAATAACACTATAGGCTAGAAAGTAACATAATAGATTGAAAAAATTCTGCTACATCGAAATATGAAGAAAAATATTTAATCAAGAAATGAAAAGTACAGTAAAAATACAATATTCATCACTCTTTTCTTTTCGGTGGAAAAGTTAAACATTTTTATTGTGTAATGTAAGATTAGAGTACATAAAGACAAATAAAGAAGAACTTATAAAAAATATGCAAGTGTCCTATCTTAAAAGGACCAATTAATATCTCGCTTATTTATCAATTTATTTACATAACTTGATTTATACAAAAAAAAAAAACAGATATTAAATAATAGTGGTTGTTATTTTATGATATCAATGTCGGTTGTAGAGTAATTAATAGCAACTTAGTAATTTCAAAAAATGTAACGTACTATTTCTTCATAAATTTGAAAAATAAGAAAAATTTACATTCCAATGATGCTACTAAACAAAAAACAATCCATATTTAAATAATAAAAAAAAATGGCAGGCATTTGACATAATGGTTCGAAGAACACTAAAATAGTAGGTCATGTAAAAAAAAAAATAATAATAGTTAAGCTACTGTTATTATGCTGTTATTATAATTTTAAGAAAAGTTAAAACTGTCATTTCTAATTTAAGGAAAGTCATTCTGAGGAAAGTTTAATATAAAAATAAAACAAGTATTTTTTTATTTATTTGTATGGGATTTTACTATTTTGTTATTGCAAAGCCTCCTATTTCAGCTTATCTTAAGGCATATTTCAAATACCCGTCATGAATCAAACTAAAAAAAACAAATCTTTTAAAAACAATAAGGAAACAGTTACATAAAACAATTTTCTTCCGCAATTTTTGGATTTTTTTTTCTCGATGGTATCTAATATGTATTTTGGTTCTCGTACAAACAAAGATCTTATATGTCTTGGGTAAACTAATTCGGGAAGTAAACAATTCATATAAAAAAAATCTAGTTTTGAAACTATTTCATTCCAGAAATCATCTTCGTTTTTATGTTTGTTAGCGAACAACCAAATTGTGGAGCATGATTTGATATTTTATAAAGTTTTTGTAACATATATGTAGCTTAAATTTAAAATTTTTCTACCGCTCATCTGAAATTTAAAATCACTATTTGATGTTTGTATATTCATTTCGGCTAAATTTTCCTGCAAAATTAAGTATGTATGTATATACTGCCGAATATATGGCGGAAGAAATTAATAAAAACAAAAAACTAGGTCATTATCTACATATGTTTTGCAGTCTTCTCCTTCATTGTAATTTCGAATACTGCTTGTGTTAAAATGTTGTCAATTTTTATACACTTTATTGTTCCAAAATATTATATAAATTGTCATGGATTTCTCTTTCTATTTTTCATGTATTTATAATGAATTTGCTGATGTTAAAATGGCAATCTTTAAACACTTTATTGTTCCGAAATATTATATAAATTGTCATGGAGTTCTCTTTCTATTTTACATGTATTTATAATGAATTTGCTGATGTTAAATGTTGTCAATTTTCATACACTTTATTGCTCCAAAATATTATATAAATTGTTATGGATTTCTTTTTCTATTTTTCATGTATTAATAATGACTTTGCTAATGTTAAAATGTTGTCAATCTTCGTTAAGATGTAATCTTGAAACGAATAAACATATTATTATTATTAATTATTATTATTATTTATTATTATTAATTATTATTAATTATTATTATTATTAATTATTATTATTATTATTAATTATTATTAATTATTATTAATTATTATTATTATTAATTATTATTAATTTTTATTATTATTAATTCGAATACTCAAAAGTATTGCATTCTGCAATACTATCCTCAACCATGCCTTCAATGTAATTTTGAATACTCAAAATATTGCATTCTGCAGTACTTCCCTAAACCATGCCTTCGCCTTCATTGTAATTTCGAATACTCAAAATATTGCATTCTGCTGTACTTTCCTCAACCATGTCCTCAACTGTTTCATTTCGAGAAAAAGGAATATTTTAGCTTTTGGTGTCAAAAAATATAGAGAAACAATAACAATAAAAAAATTCCGCCCGAAATTAAATTTGACTTGTTTTTGCTCTAATCTTATGTAATTTTAGTTGCCGAATTATTCGTAATAGCTAGTTTTTAAATGAATGCATTACTTATATAAAGTTTATTTATACTCATATATGAATTTACCCTATATTCGTATCCTGAAATGAAATTTCTTGAGGAATATTTGAAGATAAAATATTCCAAGAACTTTTTTAACCATATGTGGTAAATTCAGTTTTCTACATCTAAGAAAAAAAAAATGATTATACATTATAAAATTAACTTTAATAAATACCTAAATTACCGAAAATCGGTCACTTTAATATGTTGAGAGTGAAGATTTGTTGTATAATGTATATGTTGTTAGCATTTTCGGGTTTTTGCTAACTAAGAGGAACATGTGTGATTTTATGTATGTATTTTCTAAATTTTTAGATTTTTTGCGTTTTGCACTTAATTGCATACGCTTTTTAGTTCCGAAACGTTTACCCATTGTTGCGACTGCGAGAAGCTAACACTGTCGCACAAAACATGCATATTTGATACACATCAATTTATTTGATCCACTGTAAATCTCAAGGACAGCTCAATGTTTCTCAAACATTCCGCTAGGGGCAGTAGTGCACGAGACAAAAATCTTTCCAATTTACGCCATGTAGGACATTCGTTGTACCATTAAATTTTTGAAACTGAAAGCATTAATCAATTTTTCAAATACATGTACATGTTGACGACAGTTCATTTTATGTTGATGTTATGTTATTTTTCTAAAAAAGTTCACAAATTGTGCAGAAATGTACATTAAATATGCACAAATTGAATTGATTATAATATTGCAAAAATTTAATAATTCAAAATTATATTATTGAACTAACATAGAGCCAACCTTTATCTTTTAATTACGCTTTGGTTTGTTATTTTATTTAATATAGTTTTTGTGTAAAATGGGTTCGCGTACACCACGTTTTCAACGTTCACGGCAGATGTACACAATGCTCTTAATACGTGGTCATTTATCAAAATCTCGATATGCGATTTTTAGCACGATCTCTATACCTCCCTTGCCAAGGGTAGCGGGAGGTAAAAACGGATCCGTTTGCTACTGTAGGGCAGTATTGTCAAATTATAAATGCCAACATATATATCTTCTGATAATAACAGAATAAATTAAGATCTAAGCAAATATTTGGGCCATTTAAATTTGGAAATATTATTTAGTAACAAATTTATATTAACATACAATCACAATAATGTATTTTTTTTCAAAATAATCTTTCAAATGTTGGTAATACTTTGTTGTAATAAATGTCAAACTTGTCAGCCATCCCGGTGCAACTTGTATTGGGAAACTGGCAGCAAACGCAAACAGTAGGCAGTGAGAGTAGTGTACCCAATGTAACAGAGATGTCACTAAACGGTTCATGTCGCTGCTATTCGCGATACAAGCTTGGCGCTCGCTATCTAGCGGCGAAATTTGGAACCGTAATACCCGTTATGGCTGGTATGCTTTTATATGTTTGTATTGTGTTTTGTGTTGACCAGGTGTTCGACAACGTACATTTGCGACTCTGAGGCTAATTTTACTTAAAATGATTGTTTATTTACTTATAAAAAGTGTTTTCATTCGTTAGTGTTTGTATTCGTGTCTGTCGTTATTGTTTATGTACTTACAAAGAGTGTTTTTATTCGTTTCTGTCACTGTTCTTGTTTTGTGATTTCATATCCTAAACACAGTGTTTTTATTAATTATGTTTTTATTCGATTTTATTCGTTAGTTTCTTTATTCATACTGTTTGTATTCGTTACTTCATATATTTTGAAAATAGTAATACATACTGTTGTGTTCCGGGATGTAATTCTTGGGCAAAAGAAGAATCCCGAAATTTCGTTCCATGAATTTCCGAAGTCCGGAAAAGGAAAAGTATCCATTTATAATAAAAGAGGACTGAACGAAATAGTTGATCAGCATACAGTTTGGGTCATGATGTTGCGAATAGGAAAGGAAGTGAGGAATAAATTTATGTACAATAAAATTTTTAAAAGATGTCCGATCAAGGGCACCTGTATCACGAACGAATTAACAAATAGGCATACATTTATCTCTTTCTTTTGCAAAGGCTGTAAGAGTGTGTGATAAGGATGGATATAACACGCTTGTCTTTCAAAAATTCATATTGTTTCGACTAAGTTAGGACATTCCATTTATAAACGATGCTCGTTGTTGATAATACTTTCGCTGTAACGTAAATTTATTTATTAATTCAGATACATTACCTGGATTCATAGCCGTACGTATAACATTATATTCTGTCAGAGTCACTGACACTGACATTGTGTCAGTCAGGGGGGTGAAACTGCATACAGAAACGTGATAACAAGTTTTCAATCTAGTAGCGTTTGGAAATACTTCCTGACCCTTTCATAGATGGCTTTAGTAGTACAGATTTTACAGGGATTCTCAAACTTTAATGTCAAAATACTATAAAAAGGTAACATACGTTTGAGAACTGCTGTAAATTTCCCACAATTCTTTATTGCATCGTTCGAAATTCTTTGACATTTAAAACTGTTATTTGTGAATTTGTATCTTTATTGCAATATATTACTTTATCATTCAATATATTTTCGGTAAGTATATTAGTTTTCATACTAGCATTATTATACGGCGGTGATATAAAATATAACAACAAATTAATAATATTTCAGAAAAAGTTCACATGAACTGCATAGTGAAAACACATTCTCGCAGAAGTTGACAGTGCCCAATAGAAGAAATGGTTTAGTAAGTGGACCAGGAGAATTTACATCATGATGGTGCTCTTAGATATTTATACCGTAGAAGAGCAACAAAATATTATATTATTAGGTGAAAGGACGTGAAGCTTCATAAGATTCATCAACGAATGTTGAAAATAGTACGGTGTCAGTTTTAAGAAAAAATGAGTATAGAAGAGGGTAGATTTGTTAAAAAGGGGACAAACATCGATAACGAGATCAATGAAGCAGTGCATTTCTGGCAGACATTTAAAGTAACATCCCTTTTTTGAAATAATATTACCTCTTGTAATAATAATAATTCAAAATTTTGATTCCTTGAGTAGTATGTTCTTAAATTCTAATAGTTGCCGCCGTGTAGTTTGAGATTTGTAGTTATTTATTTATTATTTTATTTAAATAATGTAATGTATATATTTTAAAATAAAGACATTAACATATTAAGTACTGTATTTTTTTATAGTTCAACATATATTTCACATTTATTTATAATGTCTTTAATAAATTATCTATTTTCGATAGATTTTTTATTAATTACATTATCAAGAAATAAAATTTAAAGTTTCGAATAATTCAAAATGAATTCATATTTCCCGCGACTTTCTCGGCTGTCAAATTTAGTTCTCTGACCTTTTCATAGACGGCACTAAACTTGTTATCACGGTTTATAAGGGAGATACCCAATCTTCTACTATATATTTTCCTTAATCTATGGTGTCAGTATCTTATTTTTAACATATTTGGTTTTACATTTGCTTATAAACTTACTAGTTGACTTATTTTTGAATTTTGAATGTTTTTCCTGTAATATATATTTTTATAATAATAAAATAACAGTAGTATCTTACGTACCCTCATAAAAACTAAGCAAACGGCACTACTGAATTTGTCATGATGGGCGGAGCAAAAATCTGAATTCATACAATTCGTAGACAACCTTGATCGGACATCTTTCAAAAATTTTACTGTAATTATTTTCCTAGGAGAGGTAAGGGTATAAATATAGATCGATGATTAACACTTGTAACACAATAGTTTTGAAACGTTATGCTGTACCGTCCAAAAACCTCCCAACGAGTTCAGTTCCTGTTTATTCGCTCTCAGATACATCGTCGGAAAGAAAAGAGAGGCCAGTGCATCGCAAAAAGTTATTCCTTCATCTAGTTAATAAGAGCTAGTTTGTTCCTGTACCTAAAATATTCTTCAAGTCCTAGCTTCATTTTGCCTAAAACAAATATGCAAATTCCTAACCCAAACTTCTTAAATCAATCTTTTTACCTGTCTATGAATTTATAAACCGATAGATAAACAAAATAAATGAAACACACGGTTACTTCGTAAGTAACTATGTATGAGTATATTTTAAATCTTCAATACTACACAACACCTTACACACACAATGAAATAAACATTAATCGCACGCTTAGTTTTCTTGCTCTATGCGCACGCTGTAAACCACGTTTGACAACATATATACAAGTAATTTAATACCGGGTGCTCAAGTTAACATTTTCGCCGCTAGGGGAACTGACATCTACGCTTGCATCGCCAATAGTTTGAAATGAATTAAGTAATCTATGAAATAAAAAATAAAAGTTTATAAAATTATTTGTCAACAGTTGTGGTCAACAGTAAAAAAATATTGTTCGAAGATATTGTCATTGCTGCATTGTCAAGTATAAGTCGCTGTTTAAAAAATGTATATTATGGCTTATGATAAGTAAATAATTTAATTTTAGTTTATTTCTTCTAATCTAACTAACGTTTTCAGCTTTAATCGTCGTTATCAATTTAAATGTCGGCATCCCAACTGCGAGAATAAATATAAGAATGTTCTAAGTGATTCACAGAATAAACACATCTATAGATTTCCTTTAAAAAATACGGCGCGATGTGATATATAAAAAAAATTGTAATATTAACTCAGATGAAAATTTGTCATATTCCTTCATTTGCGAAGATCATTTGTATATAATCTTCCTTTAAATAGTAATCATGGTTGCGTTAATTTTGTTAGCTTACAATTCGTTAACCTTCATATTTAATTAATGTTATTGTAGGATGTTCATCATAATATGCATACTTAACAAACTTATTTTACAAATGAAAAATAATTTTATTAGTTTTCTTTGACTTTCTTCATTTTTATAATGTTAATGGTTTTAAACGGTTCATGTAATTTAGATTTATATGAATAAGTATATAAAAGTTAAAATTGAGGAGCTTTTGGGCACAAACAACCATACTCCAAATATTGTAAATTTGAGTTATAGAGCTACATCTACATTCGGGGATGCCAAACAGTTTGGTAAAAACTGTTTCTCGCAAAAAGTATCTTAGTTTCAAATGATTTACAGTTAGGTTTAAGTGTTTCTACAAAAATTTACTATAAAAATGACTTATGTAATTGAATGATTTTTTGAATATTTAAACATGATCCTGAGTTAAATTAAAATACAGAAATTTTAAACAGTAAGAAAAGTAGAATTTTTTTGATTATCTCAAATTCAAGAAAATGGAATATGGTTGTTTTTGCAATACTTCCTCAATTGTAAATATCCGTTTATGGTGTCGATAGGCCTAAAAGTTTCAAGAATCGTAATAGAACTTAAACAGACTGAGAATTCGCCAGAATTAATTATTGGTGCCCCATTATGTATTAGGCGAAGTTTTATTTGTTATTTAAAGAACTTGGCAAAATAATATTCACTTATTAGAGTATGATGATTTTTATCTCTATTAATATTATGATTTTTCCCCCAAATATATTGAGCGCAATGTCTTTAAGGAATCTATAAATGCATTTATCTTTGTATGTATGTTTCTGTGCGTATTTGTATGTGTATGTATGGTCGCAGTTGGGTTTTGCTATTTTGTTTTGTCTCATTGATTTTAATTTTTAAAAATTGTTACCAATTGGACCTACGGCCGTTATGGAAGAGACAAGCTTACGTTAAAGGATTCTTTCAAGGAATCTCTTCACGGACATTGACAACAGGAAGAATATAAAATTTCAAGGATTTATCCTAATGTTCTTGTGAAGAAAATTGGAACAACAGCTATAGATCTGATGTAATTGTATTAGTCTCTATGGTCTTCGTCCAAATAATGGGAAAACCGAGAACTTCGAAACTATGTAATTTCAACGTCGATTTTTGATGATGATGTGTGATATAAAATTATGGTCAATCACTAAATTTGCTGAGTGTCGCTTCCACGGGGACATCTTCTTTCTAACTATAAGCAACAACATGATCAATGAAAACATGTGAGAAAAGCAACTCGAGTGGTACAGTACGTATTCCGTATTGCATCTGTCTTAGAAGTCAACGTCTCGGCGGATGACTAAAGTACTGCTGGCAAGACAAAATCAGAGCAGGTAGAAAATAGAAGAGCCTACATCCCGAAAATGCATACGATCATTTGAAAAATCCACGCAGAACAACGTTCATAAGGAGACCATGTTGAAATAATGGGTAATCAATATGAACAAGAACTCACCCGGCTATTCCAAGTAATCAAGAATAAGAAGAAAATGCTTTTATTATAAAATATTGAATTTAAATATGTAATGTAATTTGTACATATAATAAAAATAATGAAAATAAATAATTTGTTATTTGAATATACCGAAATTATAAAAATTAAGTAATCACTGTATATTAAACAAATGAACGTTGACAGATTCATATGACATATATTTGACATGTATTTGACATATGTCAAAAATAGTGTACCCAATGACACCCAGGGGGCAATAGTTCCGTGCTGCTCACTTGATACATTGACTTGCACTCGTTTACCTTATTGTTTTGTGTTGTTAGCTTCATAACTTTATGATATTGTATATTGTTAATTTGAAAAAATAAAAGTGAACATAAAAAAGCAATACTAAATCATATTTGCTTATTAATCGTACCTAAAGCCTAAAGTAATAAAGAGGCACTTATAGTTTTATAAAATTGTTCTTTCATTTCCTAACACTAGGTTCCAAACCCCAACATGTATCTTGAAATTATAGACACCACTAAGAAGCTAATCTATAGTACCTATCGACAAAATGAACATACGCAGGGCTATACATAAAATAAACATAAAACTTTCATATTTATAAAAAAGTTAAGGGGGAGGGGGGTTGTCTTCTCAGACTCACCGTGTATATATATTAAAACAAGAAGAGGAAATGTGATTTAAAAGTGTTTATTTGTACCTCGCGACAAATGAGATCGGGAAACTGACTCCTGGGGCATTAATTGGCTTCTTAAATATATATTTATTTATTGTTAATCATTTCTTTATAATCTGACGAAATAATTTAAGTTTTTGTGTTGATAAAATATTTTTTTATCAAATATAAATGCTTGTCCTTCCAATCAGTTTATGGTAGCACCCATCTCTAGTCTCTACTTCATAAAGAAAGAAGATCTAGTTCACCATTGCAAAATGACGTCACGGTGCAATAAAAATGTACATATTCATTAGTTTTAATTGCACATTTCATTTGACTTCCAGACGATCAATATTTTTCGGGATTAATTTCTTGGTAATAATTTTCTTGAGACCAATTTTCATACGATATACTTTCCTTGTGATCAATTTTCTTCGTAATTATTTACACGGTTATGAATGGTGTTCATATGCCTTTTGAGGTTAGAACTCCTTTGAAACAATTTTTTGCATACAGGACATTCATATTCCTTTATTCCACTATGAATTTTCATATGGATGGTTAGGTGACTATTTTGTGTAAATAATTTATCGCATATAACACATTTACAAGTATACTCCTTTAATCCAGTATGTACTCTTATATGTCTTTCTAAATTAAAACTTTGTGCAAATGACTTACGACAAATCGAGCACTCAAATTCTTTTATTCCAGAATGAATTTTCATGTGTCTATTGAGTTGATGATTTAGTGTAAATAATTTATTACAAACTGGACACTGGAATTCCGTTATTCCAGCATGTGCTTTCATATGAACTTTTAGATAACTTTCTCGTGTAAATATTTTTTCACATATTTCACATTTATATCCCTTAGTTTCATTGTGACATTTCATATGGCATTGTAAGGTTTGTTTTAGTCTAAAGAATTCATGACAAATATTACACTGAAATTCTTTTTCCCCTCTATGTATTTTCATATGTACCAATAAGTTTGACTTCCGAGTGAAAATCTTATTACATACTACACAACAAAAATCGTTTGAATTAGTATTTCCATTTTTTCGAATTTTATCATTTATAGAAATTGTATTGTCATTTGCTTTGTCAATCTGTTCGTCATTATCAATTATACATTCTTCCTTCTTTATACCTTGCAAAACATTCTCATACACTTCACCGTCCTGTGAAATTTCTTCCAACGGTTCTTCTTTAATGTAAATTTCTTCAAAATTTTTATATTTTCTTACTGTTGTTGAATCTTCGTCCTTCACTTCTGCGCTAACTGGGGGCAATTGAGTGTCCATGAATACTTTTTATTTTACTAAACGAGTGAAGATTCCTTCCACAAATGGATCAGATGCTCATAGGAATTCTTCCAACTTGATGATACTCTGAAACAATTTAATTTTATGAGATATTTGTATTCATTTTGTTTGGAAAGACGATGTTTACTTTTTTTCTTTTGTTATATTATATTATGACTTATGAACGTTGAGAATTAAATCAAATAATACAATTTTAGATTTAAAAAATTGCAAAATGTTAAAAACTATTGACAGAAATACACAAAACAATCATTTTTTATAAATTCCCTAACACCATAATCAGTTCAATTTAATAAAATAAAGTTAAAATATTTGTATCTAGAATGTGAGTAATATAATTTATGTAAATACATTATTTTATATCTTTCAGATTTCCTTTGAAAAATAAACATATATTAAAATCTTGGATTATAAATGTAAGGAGAAAAGCTTTTACCCCAACTAAAGCTAACAAACTTTGCAGCGATCATTTTAAAGAAAATAATTATTTAGTTAGGACGGGAACTTACATTCGAAAATTGAAACCAGATGCAGTCCCTACGATATGTTCCGGTTTTCCTAGCTATTTAAAACAAAAAGAAAATAGCAGAAGGGTTTTAAATAAAAAAAAATCATGTAATTATTGCGCTGAAAACTGTTTAACATTGGACCATAATTACGTTTGCAAGCAGTATATAAAAATTAGATTGCACAGTATTGCAAAGTGGTCCAATCAGAATCAAATTGTTAGCAAAAGACAAATTAAATAAACTAATATTATTTTCTAATCAATAAATAGTGTTTAAGAACAAGTATTGCGTTTTATTTCACCAATTGAATAACAAATTATTTGTGATAACCTTCATATATCAATAATTATATTCTAAGTTTTATTTCATATTTACCATATCATACATTAATATTTTGCCTTTTTAACAAATAGCAGCCTTGACCTTGAGGCTCACTTTTACGTAGTTTGAGACATACGAAGTTGGGTATCTAGGTTATACATAAACATCTCTGACTCAACATTACATCTACTCTACCGTACAAATTTCGAACTATTTTAGGTGTTAGCTGTTTACACCGCAATAAATACATTTAGGCCGAGGCCTAGTATAGGTCAGGTCACATGAAAAAGTGGCCTGACCTAAGCCAGGTCGCTCCATATTTTAGGAGTTTACACAAGGCGGCCCAAATACATTTAGGTCGAAATTGGGGTATAGTTCGAATATAGGTCTACGGTGTAAACTAGGCCATAATAAAATTATATAAAAATGAAGAGGAAAATTTGCATTTATTTTCTCGTTTTTTTTTTATTTTTCTATTGATTTATACAATTTTCGGGAAAAATAAATGCACATTTAAAATGGTCCTCTAATGAAACGAATTTGCCTTAGAATAACGACTTCGTTTCTCTTGAGATGAGTAGAGCAGTAATATGTATTTTATTTTCGCATATATACTAAGATGGATCTTAAAAGGAGTAAATCGAATTTTAACTGGGCCGCCCACGAAAGTAGTTTCATGTCTTTTAAATTTGAAATATGGCACCGAAAATCGTGCTTTAATAATTTTAATAATAATATTTGGGACTTTTCAAATTTTATCCACATATTCTCGGGTCATTCTAGTACAAATTCCAATAATATTGGCCAAGTTTGGTTTCATGAATTCAAATTATTTAATGCATGTAAAAACGGTCGCCTCTCGAGTGCCATTTACTATACTTCATTTCAAATAAGAAAATATAATGTGAAATGAAATATAATTGCAACTTGTTAAAAAAATTGCGACGTTTAATTTAAAGTTTGCCTCATTTACACTCATTTGTTTCAAAACCACCCTCCGGCTCTGGAAGTTTTTTTTTTTAATTGATGTAGACCTTTGTTTTTTTTTAAACAATTGGTCCGGAGCAATGTAGTTTTATATTTCTAAATTTCTAGATTGATTGCCTGGATAAATGTTACAATTGATTTTATTATTTTACAATTTCCGATAACAATATGCTGAATTTTGTCGGAAATGCCACTCTCCCTTGAACTCTGGAAGTAACGCATTATTTCGATGGAATGTTTGAAAATATTTTAAGTATTTGTATATTGTACACTAAATTTTTAATTTCTCCATTAACTGTATAATTAGAATTACCGCCTTTATCTGTGAAAAAAAAACTATTGAGCCTGGTTTGTTTATTTTATATTGAATAAAAAGTACGTCTAAGACCAAAATAATAAATGCTTGCGTTTGATAATTGTACGTTCAGCCATTCAACGTCATATCCACGGAATGTACATATTGAATATCGTATTTTAAAATGTCCCGATAATCATGGGTTAATGCAAGATGAGATCAGTTTCTTGTATCCTTTACATACCTTTCCTCCCTTAGGAGTGTGTTTTCTTAGGCAAATATTTTCCTCGATGTCCTACACATTCTAAATTTAAATTCATGTTTAAATTATATACCTTTGCATTTGTTGATAGTGTCTTTATACTTCAATCTATAATAAATATGCAAAGTAATACGTGTTCTATATATCATAAAAATGTTTCGAACATACCTGTACACCTTATATTCAGTACTTTTTACATGAAAAAGTATTTTTGTCGAATATGTATCACCTGTTGATTGTGTCAAAAGTTTGTGAAATATGTTAAAGCACTTTTAAAACATATTTTTATATATATAAGCAACGAAGAACACACAATTAATAACATAAACATAATTTCATAAAATTCATAACGCTTTAAATTGAAGAAGTTAAAAGATATCCATTTAACTGTCATCTGTCAAGTTACGTGTGAAGTAAAGAGTAGAGTTTAATGTGAAATTAGTTACAAGAAGGTGTGTTTTGTGACCATAGATCATTCACAATACAGATAGGGCAGTCAAGTCAAGTGAAATGATACTCCAGCGCGCGATATTCAGAATTGGTAAAAAGGTTTTTAATTTTTTATTTAAAATTGTGTAATGTAATATAATTTCTTTGTATACACAAATAAAAAGGAAATAAATTGTCATGGAAATAAAATAGTTTTAATTATACTCGTAATTATTTATTCACCCAAAAAATATTTAAAATATTATTTTTAATATATCTGCAGTTCTAAATGTATTGTTTTGATTAAATTTGCTTCATAACGGGATAAGGAATAAAATATGTAAAAATTAAAAAAACGACATACGAGAACAATTTCAAAAATCCAAAAAACCTACTTTTTTCATACATTTTAATATTTTTCTTCTATACTAAACCTACGATGTTGTTCTACTTTATTATGTTTTGAAGAATATTGTTATACATAAAATATAAAAAATTCGAAAATTACACTTTCAGAACATAATTAAGGTAGTTGTCACTCGAGTGTACCTATTCAAAAACTTGTTCTATGTTCAAAATAAAAATTAAACTAATGCAGTTTATATTTGCAATAACTTCTATTTTTTAACAATATATTACATACACAAATTGTATAAAAATAGTTAAAAGCTAATATGAAACACTGTAAAACATGAATTTTCTTAATTTTTCCGTAGAAAAGTTTTTCTTTGAACTGTACCAATCGCACTAACCCGTGCACAAGTGTCGTATTCCAATATACTCATCCGAAGCTATGAATGTTGAAGAAACTGTGGTAACGTCGCGCTTAGACAAGAAAGAGATATTTTAATATTTGGTTTGCGTTGAGAGCTTCAATTTTTATTTTGACATTTGTGTAAATCGTGAAAATGTCCAATCGTTTACGGTATAAAGCAAGATTTATAAAAGATAAAGTATGTACATTTGTAGTAGCAGTCGACAATGAAATTAAGTTATAAGAACTTACAATTTCATTTCAAACTTTAAAGGTTTTAAGACGTATAATTTCCAAAAGCATGATTTAAAAAATTACAAATACTGGAATTAATTTTGAAACACTAAATATAATTTATACAGAAAATGGAAGAAAAGTTGTTATACAATTTTTATCTGAAAATGTAATCGGTATTCCCACATTTGTTGGTACATTTGGGTATAAAAGTAATCAGATATTTTGAGATATAATACTAATTCTAAACTACAAATCGGAACTGCAAAACAAATTAATATATTTTTTTTCTGAAAATAACAAAAGAAGTATCATATTGTTTAAACTTTTCATGCTTTTCTCGTAAAATACATATTTAAAATATATTTCCTTCGAATGTACGTCCGAAATTCTTTTAAGGTAGTTATATCGTGAAATCATTTTCAACAGAATTAATTGAAATATTAAGTACATCTCAACTGAAGTATAATCTACCTGCTCTCCAAATTTTAAAACAATTGAACAAGCGGAGATATTTGCAATTAAATTTGGCCTTTTTAACATGTGAAGAATAGGAAATGGCAAAATAAACACAACATTTTAAATTATAACTTTTGTATCAATTATGACATTTAATCGAAAAACTAGTATGTTATAGATAACCAATTAACGGATTTTATGTAAAAATTTGAAAATTATTTACCACCCAGATTTAATTTTATTGCCTCCAGAAAATTATAATCTGAAGAAACGATAAATAAGTAGAATTATACTTGACAACCATGTAGAAGTTCTCCAGATGGAATGTCAGTTAACAACGCCCACTGTGGTATTAGCGAATAAGAGGTGTTCTGTGGTTAAAGGAATTTCAAACGTACATTCGAAGGAAATATTTTTTATGTGGGTATTTTACGTGAAAAGCATGAAAAGTTCAAACAGTATAATACTACTTTCGTAATTTTAAGAAAGAAATATATTAATTTATTTTGCAGTTCCGATTCGTAGTTTAGAACTAGTATTATATCTCAAAACATCTGATTACTTTTATACCTGAATGTACCAATAAATGTGGGAAAATATTTCCTACTGCCCTTCCTTTGAAATAACGATGATAAATAGTCCGAAAAAGTAAAATAACATGAATGGAAATAATAAAGATATATACCTATATAAATATTTATTTGATGTATTTTTTTAGCACAAAGATAAAATATAAAACAAATATAACATTTAAAAAAACAATATTTATTTAGTTTGAGTTTATATTAAATTGAATTTCAGACAAAATTATTGATTTTTACTTAAAAAATCAACAATTTTGTCTAAAATTCTTTTGTTTTTGGTTATACGTGGTTTCGTGTTTCTGGTTACAATTTCTGACAAAAAATTGAATTACACCTTTTCTACCATTTTCTGTATATATTCTACTTAGTGTTTCAAAATTAATTCCCTATTTGCAATTTTTTTAATCATGTTTTTTGATATTATACCTCTGAAAAACCGTACACTGTTCGACATTTTCACATATGTCAAAATTAAAATTCAAGGTCTGAAAACAAACCAAATATTTCTGTCCTTGTCTAACTGCGACAGTGCGACGTTGCCACAGTTATTTTTCAACACTCGTACTGTTGTGTGAGTAAATTGGAATACGACACTTTTGTATGTGTTAGTGCGAGTGGTACAGTTCAAAAAAAAACTTTTCTACGGAAAAATAAAGAAAATTCGTCTGTTACAGTCTTTGATATAAGCTTTTAACAATTTTTACACAATCTATGTATATAATATAATGTTAAAAAATATTGATTATTGCAAATATAAACTGCATTAGCTTAATTTTTATTTTGAACATAGAACAAGTTTTTGATAGGTACACTCGAGTGACAACTACCTTAACCAAACACCTCTTATTCGCTTGTACCAAAGTGGGCATTGCTAACTGATACTGCATCTGGAATGCTTGTACATGGTTGTCAAATATATTTCTACCTATTTATCGTATCTTCAGATTACAATTTTCTAGAGGCAGTAAAATTAAGGTGGTTGTCACTCGAGTGTACCTATTCAAAAACTTGTTCTATGTTCAAAATAAAAATTAAGCTAATGCCGTTTATATTTGCAATAATTTATATTTTTTTAACATTATATTATATACACATTGGGTAAAAATAGTTAAAAGCTAATATCAAACAATGTAACAGACGCATTTTCTTTATTTTTCCGTAGAAAAGTTTTTTTCTGAACTGTACCACTCGCACTAACACATCCACAAGTGTCGTATTCCAATATAACTCATACTAAGTATGAATGTTGAAGAATAACTGTGGCAACGTCGCACTTAGACAAGGACAGAAATATTTTAATATTTGGTTTGTGTTGATTTGTGTAAATCGTGAAAATGTCCAATCGTTTATCAGAAATTTTAATCGGCAAAAATAAACCACGTGTAACTAAAAACAAAAGAGTGTTAGAGAAAATTGTTGAATTTTTAAGTAAAAATCAATAATTTAATCTAAAATTAATTTTTCTCTAAATCTCTTAAACAAAATAAATATTGTTTTGTGAAATGTAATTTTTGTTTTATATTCACAATACCTTTGTATTAAAAAATACATTAAATAAATATTTATATATCTTTATTATTTCCATTCATAAGTTATTTTATTGTTCAGACTATTTATCATCATTATTTTAAAGGAAGGGCGGTAGGAAATATTTTGCTTCTATATTTATATTGTTATTAGTTGCCTAGTCAATCTCATCTTTTTCTAGACAAACGCTTAAAAAATAACTTAAATTTTGAAGTTTTCCTACATTTATTGGTACATTCGGGTATAAAAGTAATCAGATATTTTGAGATAATATACTAATTCTAATAGTCCGCGAGCCAGGGTACAAATTTGGTCAATCATTTCCTCTCGGGCGATAACTTGTAAAATGCTTCAGAGAGTTGTATCATGAAGCTCCGTGAACGTCAGCTGCAGTTCGGTGGGTGGGTTAAGCAGCGGTAGCCTCCCACGCACGTTGAACAAAAAAAATGAATTTTAATCATTTCCTCCCGATTGAAAATTTATCAAATTATAGCTAATCCAATATTTTAAAGAAAAAAAAAGTCAGCTGACTATAAAGTGGTGGATAATACGTAAGCTGGTCACACGAACATGATAAAAAAATATATATAAAAGATTATATCTTTCAGTTAGAGCATGAAGCATAATGTCGAATAACTTTAGATACGTCATTTGCTCCCGGATAAAAATTTGTAAGCTGATAGTTAATATGATCCTGTAAGTAAAAAAAATCAGCTAGCAATACGCCGAGGGAAAACTCGTCAGCTGGTGCATTTAAATAGGCGATAGATGCTCCTGTCTGGCTCCGGCGTTACACCCTTCAGAGCATAAGCTGACAATCTACCCACCGAGATATAGCCAGCTGACATGTTTATTTATTCACGATATCATATAAACTGTCATCTGATAAATTTTCAATTGAGAAGAAATGACTGAACATATATATATATATATATATATATATATATATATATATATATATATATATATATATATATATATATATATATATATATATATACAGGGTGTCCCTTAACTTGGTGCACAAACTTTAAGGGCATATAATACTGATCAAAATGAGTAAAAAAAGCTCAGTCAAAATGTGTCCGATCTTTAATAGTTTCCCAGATATAACGCAGTAAAAAATGAGTTTTTACGAGATTTACCTTTGCTATCTCGAAAACTATAAGAATTACGATTTTGATTAATTGAGACTTTTTGTTTACCTTTGAGAGGTAATCTTAGATGGCCTTTTGTTATTTTATAAAAATCAAAAGTGAAATGTTGTGGCGACCTTGGTCAATATTTAATTTTCATATAACTACGTAACTATAAGAAATTGAGAAAAATGTTTCATATAAAATTTTATTGTTTTTTATAGTCTTTTTACTGACATAGACAAAATTTTATTCGATCGCTATCTTTGTCAGTTTTTCTTAGATTTTTCGCTTTTCTCGGAAACAGTTGAAGATCATTCCTATGTTGATGAAGCTTTTTTATTCATTTTGGTCAGTACTATATGCCCTTAAAGTTTTTGCTCGAAGTTAAGGGACACCCTGTATATATATATATATATATATATATATATATATATATATATATATATATATATATATATATATATATATATATTTATCATGTTCGTGTGACCAGCTGACGTATTATCCACCACTTTATAGTCAGCTGACTTTTTTTTTTCTTTAAGGTTGCCGTCGAATTGGGCTTGACAAACTAATCCGCTGCGGATCTCTAGCGCTACAATCGCAGGGAGAGGCGCCAAAATCTCAAAGAGCAAGATTTAAAAATTACGGCCAGCGCGAGCGATACCTCGCTTGGAGGCTAGTCTAGTACGTACTGGACGGGAAATATCTCTACACTGCAGTATTTTCATTCTTTCATACTTCAAGAACGAAAAGTATTTAATTTTGGTTTGAAGAAAAATTGTATTTTTATAAATATAATTAGGGTTTGAATTTATACTACGAGTACATAAAGAACATATCTAGAAAAAAACGCGGCTCCCTATAATTTCTCTATTATTCAAGTTAAAAATAATAATAATAATACTAATAACAATAATAATAATTTATTCTTCAAGTAAGACCAAAATTGCATCGGTATATGGAATGTCAAAAATACATGGCACAAATATAGTGTTCATGATATTTCAATAAACAAAGTACCTACTTAAAATTATCCGTATAATATTCATTAAATGTAGTAACATTTATCAATTAATAAATATTTTAGTTTCCTTTTAAATAAATTAAACGAATCAATGTTCTTTATATGTTTGGGTAATGGTTATATAATTTGATTCCTATTACAAAAGAATTATTTAGAGTTAAATGTCACTTGTTTTGGAAGCACTAAATTCTCTTTATATCTAGTATTATAACTATGACAATTCTTATATTTTAAAATTTTATTTTTAATTTTTTCTAATAAATAAAATGACATTTAAAATATACAAACATGGCAGAGTAAGAAATTTTTCTTTTATAAAACTATGTTTACAGGTATTTCTGTAGCTAAGGTTATAAATATTTCTAATATGTAGCTCGTTTCTGTATTATAAAAATGCGAACGGCATTGGGAGAGCAGCCCCAGAAAATTATGCCATATGACTGACTGACTATAAAATTTTGCAACATAATTTTTTTTGCTGTATTTACTATGGTATTTTGTGCAAGTTTTTTAAGAGCAAAAGCATATATGTAAATAATAAAGTTGTAGGAGCCAAAAGTGACAGCTACTTATAAAAGAAAATAGTTCTTCAAATTGGAATACGTATTTTTTTTAAAATGAAAACATATACTTTTACATAGAACGATAGATAATTTTATTCTGAATTTATTCTAAATCTAATTCCCTCAAGTGACTTATATCTCTTTTGCAGAATAACCCATTTGAAATTTTCCTGTTCATGATTTCCGGTAACATGCATTCTAAATAAAAAGTGGCGAGATTGTAACGTACCGCCACATTGTCAAATATTCGTTGACTACAATGATTTACAATCTGGCTAGTCGTGTGCACTTAGCTTGTATGAAAGCTATTCTTCGTTTATTAAAACGTCTATCCATATTGTGAAATGCATAGGTGTTTTATAATTTGGCTAATTTTACAATCTGACTAAGACATAATTAGAAAACCGGGATTAATACCGATACCGACGTGGGAGGCTAGGCACAGCTTATAAAGTATCGTTTATGAAAGCAATGTTATGATATATGTGACAGAAGTTTATGTTTCCGAGATATTTTTTATTAATCAGCTAAATAAATTTATTAGTGAATTTATTAGGAGGTGGATATACCTTTTCATTTTCAATTTTGTAAAATGTATCCTTATTCAGAGATTTAATGTTCATGATAGAAAGCAATTCTTATTTGTGCGAATTTATACTACCAGTTGCTATATTGCCCCATACGGAACCAATATTTATTTGTGATTTTTCTTTATTTGATTCTTCGGTGTATTTAGAAATTTCAATATCATACATTGAAAATTTGAAGCATGTTAGGCTTACTAGACCTAATCCTCTGCAGGTTTCGGATATAAGTGACCCATAATGCAAATTTTGGAATGATCCAGTTGTAATTTCATGGCCCATTTTCGAACATATCCTAATTGCTCAATTCTATTACCTGTTATGGTTTTCTCAAAATCAAATTCACTCGTAGGATTAGGATCACTTTCAATACATAATTTATAATTTTTTATATTAAAAATAAATTATTTATTAGAACCGTAAATATCAGAGTAGTTTTCACCTTCCGTCACGTTTTAGGGTCCGTAGAGTACGATTTTAGCATTTTTTTACGATGATGTGTGCGTGTATGTGAGTGCGTGCGTGCGTGTGTGTGTGTGTGTGACGATAACACGAACACTACAATTCTAAAAATTATAATTATTTCGTCTTCCTTTTATTTATATCCATATGAAGAGCTGATTAGATTTTGGTTATAATTGATCAACATTTAGAACATTTTATTGGTACATATCTGCCAACCTTACACTATATAAACTATATACATAAACATTTACAAAAGGAGTATTAACAAACCTTTCGTATACATTTTTTTGGCACCAAACATCTTCGAAATTAATTAAATCATCTGAAATATGTGTGCCATCTTCCAAACTAATTAGTACTTCAGAATTTTATGGCATTTGATTGGGAACGTCATACGAATCCAACAAAATTCTTCTAGTTGCTTTTTTGACCAAATTTATATTTGTTTGCAAGTTCTTTTGTTGAAGAAGAGCATTTTTTCGCCTCCTTAAAGCAGTAGCCGTTCGTTTCTTTGATTTTGAAGGCCTGTTTTGATTTGAATTTTTAGTTTTAACCATTTTATAATAAGAGTATATAAACTTGGCGCATAAAATTTCAAAACTGATGCTAGCCAGCTAGCCTCTATTCGGACCGAGCCAACAAGATTTCATGCGAAATCGTTGTCTCTCCTCTCTCTAGCTTGTGGGTATGACCTGAGGAGGGGTGGTGGCGAGCGCGGTGTAGAGAGAGTGACGGCAGAGCTCCAGTAGTGCGCTCCGACAAAACGCTGCACTAAATTTACATTACAGTATAGGGCAATATCGTAATTCAATTGGTTTATAACAATTACTTATTGCATTAAGTTTTTTTTTTCATTATTCATTATAAAAAAAATATCTGCATATGACGAACATGCTTTGGACCCATTTTTTTATTTTATTACGTGATTTAATGTTATAAACAATATTATTATTGTTAATAAAAAAATGAATATAAGTTCAACCATTAGATTTACATTTCTCAAAATCAATAAACAAAACTGCATTTGTTTTAATGAATTCCTTCAATCAAACAAACTGAATTAAGATTGGACTGTATTCGACGGCGACCTTAAGGGTGCGTTGAAAAAACAGCGCCATGAGGTGACGCTGAGTTAATTAAGAACTAATTGTAAATGATAAAAGTATTCCACAGATGACTCTGTTTGCAGGTTCAAATCTTAGCTAATATGAAATTAAGACTTCCCTGAGGCGGGACGGGGGACGCATGTCTAGCGCAAAATAGAGGGTTGGATGGTTGGCAGGATATTCTATTATCGAAGCTGTTTCGTTATTAGTATGCTGCTCGAATTTTCTATTTCATTGATTTTGACAATTTGTTATTATCATTATTAGTAGTTTTGTTATTGGTATTGTCTCTGATTTTTACAAAGGTACTTGTTAGTTTTTGTCGTTTTTGTTATTATTCTTCTTGTTTTCATATAAATCTTTTTTATTTAATAAAAAAAATGATAAACCAAGAGAAGTTTATTTTCTATCGTGAACCTTTTATTTTTAATAAGTATTTGTTTTCATTTGAAACGATGATTATTTATAGAAAATTATTTGACTTGAATCATTAAATCATTTACAACCTGCTAAGGTTGGTATACTGTATTTGATCTACTTCTAAATAACAATCCATTATATTACTCAGCCCTATTATGAATGTCATTAAAGTACTCAAAATGAGGTTTAAAAAATGGATAAACCCAGACAAATACTGTAAAAAGTGTGTGAAGTTGACTTTTTTAATTAGAGTGGAGATAGACTTGGCACAAAAAAGCTGAAACATTAGTATTTCTTTATAATTATTCTTATAACTAATAATATTTTGAATTTTTATTTTGTTTCTAAATATTGATTTATGTTAAATATTTCAGTTTATTTTCCATGGTGATCCCTTTATTTTTAATAAATAATTGTTTTCATTTGAAACGATGATTATTTAAAAAAATCATTTGATTTGAATCATGATTTAAATCAAATTGTTTAAATCATCTACCAGCTGCTAATCAGATGAGTATACTGTTTTTGATTTATTTCTAAATAATATAATTAATCCATTATATTACTCAGCCCTATTATGAATGTCATTAAAGTACTCAAAATGAAGTTTATAAATGTCATTATGTATGATACGGCAATATACAGTGAAGATTTCCGAACATACGGAATGAGTTTGTGGGTATAGCAAATAGTATAGTGAGAAATTTCTACAAATTTCTTTCGACTAGTTTAAAATATTGATTTTAAGCTTTCCAAAACTGAATATGTTATTCAAGTATTCCGCCGTTTAATATTAGGTTACATCGTCTTCATTAGTAATACCTGCTTTAATTCTATTAGGCATTGTATCCCTAAGCCCTGCACATTTTCCTGCGATTATTGTCATATATGTCTTGAAAGGTAGGTTTTACTGTACCCACTAGATTTATACGAAGTTGTTTTTCATTGTGCCAAAAGTAAAGGGTTGCGGTACAAGCTAAATCTGGACTAGAAGATGACCATTAAAATACCGGTCAAACTATTATCACCAGCAATTTGGTCCAAAGTTTTTTAAAGTTTTAAGTCTATATTTAAAGAAGCCGAAAGAATTTTGTAGAAATTTCTAACTATTTGTGTAGATATTATAATTTCTTGAAAATGTAAACTAGCTGAATTATTATGAGTTTGGGCTCGTATATCAATTGCACTTGACACTGATATCTGTCAATCAGAAATCAGAATTTTTTAATGTAGTACATATAGCTATTTCTTTATTTAACTCTAAATCCATTAAATATGATGCATAAAATCCAATCAAACAGTATAGAGAATAACATATTCTTAAATATTTATAATAACATTAAAAGTGAAAAATGATATTTAACAGCGTTTTTTCAAAAAAAAAAACTGTTAAAATCTTCAAGTGAAGGTACTCCCGGTTGACATCTTCCAACCTAAATTTAATCGCGTCTGCAGGAAGAGGAATGCGAAAAAACTGTAATTTCTTTGAATTGTAGTATTGGAGTTATCGGAACCGAAAGAATAGTCACACACACAACACACACACACACTGCTTATTCATTAAAAACTCATCACAGATTTTTTTTAACCAAAGACAATACTTTCCTTACCTAAAGCTGACGGAAGGTAAAAAATGACACACTTTATCAAAATACAAACTCTATCTGCTTAGAAACTAAAAAACATTCGTGAGTAACGTAAAAATATAATAATAATCTGAAAATACACACACACACACCATAACATAAACCATTTCAATAACCAGTAAATATCGTTTTTCAATACCGTCACATGTACACTTACATGTATATGCACAATGCACACATAAAATGGTTTCTGTTGTGGTACATTGTTCCTTATAACCGAGAATTCGCTATTGTTATATGGGAGTGTTCGCTATAAACAGGTTCGTTATATGCAAGCGCACAATAGGTATAAATAATAGGTAAGATTTCTATTATGGGAAATTATTTTTGTTCATTATAAACAAGTATTCGCTACATTGGGTGTACGTTATATCCGAGTTCATCTATACGTGTATTATAAGGATCGCAACATCAATCATGTACCGTCATGATTGATATTATGATCCATTTCACATAATAAATAAAAATAAACCATATCATTTTTGGTATTGCAACAGCGTGAAAAAGAATGTGATTGTGAAATTCAAAATGTCAACTATGTAATTGTTCTCATTTAAAGAAAATATAAATATTTCACGAAATTTATATTTATCTACCAAATCACTTTATTCATTATATTAGTAATTGCGCGCTATTTTTCATATTCTATATTACCGATCACTCAAGTGTGATGCTATCTTACAGAGAAAGCTTGCACTACGAGCAGTGACTAAACTGTAAAATTGTGCAAAATATTACCATTTCTCACTTTAAACAATATAAGAAAATTACAAGAATTGAGGGCAACACTTGAAAAAAAATTAATTTATTTAGTTAGTATAAAATAGTAGTTATCACCTAAAACTATTTACGTCATAATGCGAAAGCAGATTAGAAAATTAAGTTTTTTTAAATTTTGTGATAAATTTTGAAACTTATTTAAAATAGTTTTAAATAATAGTCCAAAAAAAATCATGAATTTTGATGTTTAATACATTATTCTTTGTTGTTTAAACAGGCTTAAAATTATCAAACTTTAAATACTCTGTTTGAAACGCACCCTTAAGATATTGGATTAGCTATAATTTGATAAATTTTCAATCGGGAGGAAATGATTAAAATTCATTTTTTGTTCAACGTGCGTGGGAGGCTACCGCTGCTTAACCCACCCACCGAACCGCAGCTGACGTTCACGGAGCTTCATGATACAACTCTCTGAAGCATTTTACAAGTTATCGCCCGAGAGAAACTTGGTCATGAAAATCTGTTGCTGGCTCGCGGACTATAAACTACAAATCGGAACTGCAAAACAAATTAATATATTTTTTTCTGAAAGTAACAAAAGAAATATCATATTGTTTAAACTTTTCATGCTTTTCACGTAAAATACCCATTTAAAATATATTTCCTTCGAATGTACGTCTGAAATTCCTTTAACCAAAGACACCTCTTATTCGGTAATACCAAAGTGGGCATTGCTAACTGATACTCCATTTCCAACGCTTGTACATGATTGTCAAGTATAATTCTACTTATTTATCGTATCTTCAGATTACAATTTTCTAGATGCAATAAAATTAAATCTGGGTGGTAAATAATTTTCAAATTTTTATATAAAATCTATTAATTGATCTTCTAATAACACACTAGTTTTTCGATTAAATGTTGGTTTGGATGTAAAAGTTATAACTTAAAATGTTATGTTTATTTAGCCATTTCCTATTCTTCACGTGTTAAAAAGGCCAAATTTAATTACAAATATTTCAGCTACCGCGTGGTCAATTATTTTAAAACTTGGAGAGTAGGTAGATTATACTTCAGGTGAGATATACTTAAAATTTCAATTAATTCTGGGTAAAATGGTTCCACGATATAACTACTTTAAGAAAATTAATTATTTTTACTCAAATGTGTGAAGTTCTATTTCTAAAAATTGTTTACTTTTACGTACTATACACATTTATATATTTTTCAGGTAAGTATTGTATATATTTACTAAGATATTTGTAATTAAAACAAATTCGGGAAGTATTTTCCTGAGATGTCAGTAAGTGGCGCTATGAGTAGACCTAGCGGTAAATAGATGAATTATAATAAAATCGGTGGCTCTATGGAATATTGAAAAATATTTTTGATTCCCGCCAAATTTATATACTATCTTACAGTTATTTTGCAGTATTCATTTTATATTGCGATTCGTAGTGTAAAATTATATTCTGTTTTTTATTTGTAGTCACGCGTTTTTATTTTGTGAAATGGCAAGCTGGCAGCCAAAGTTTTTTGTTGAAAAAAGAGCAGCAAACGAGGCTCTAATTTCTTAAAATTGGGGTACATAAAACATTTACATGCAGATTGTTGTTTGAATAAGAATCTAGTATGAAAGTTGCGTTGTTATTTTGTTGGTGTAAAAAATTTGACATTTAATCTTATCATTTTTCATGATCTGTAATTTTTCTAATAAACTTTTGCTTCAAGCCGGATCTAATTGTATTAATTATAGGTTTGTATAACATAATTTCTGGTGCTTCAAGCCGGATCTAATTGTATTAATTATAGGTTTGTATAACATAATTTCTGGTCCTTCGTCGCCTATACAAAACCTAGTCCTGTGGAATATAGAATTCACTAGAAGAAAACTATGTCTCTTACGAATAAAGATAGGAAAGAGATAAATGTACCAAAGGGTAAAAGAAGTGAACGTACTGGAAAAGGGATTCCACCAGAACGATTCGGAGATTGGGAAAAGACTTCGAAAGAAGATAATAAAAACACGCAAACTCAATCTAAAGAGGAACCCATTCCTACTACGAGTAAGAAAGATGAAGAAACTGTCAGCGAAAAGAAACGTCAGGATACTAGTCAGAAGTCGAAAAAGAGTAAATCTAGTAAACTAAGTACACGAAAACGTAGAGAAGCTGAAGTTGAATTAGAAGCGGCAAAAAAGATTGCAGAATATGAAATGAAGCGGTTAGAAAGAGAAAGACAAGAAGATGAGATTAAGAATAATTTAATAGAAAAGGAATATCAATTGAAGAAAGCTCAAATTGTCGAAAAGTTTAGTGATATTTCAGACGACGTTGTGAGCGATGAAGATTTATCTGTCAATAAACGTGCATATGTCACTGAATATGTCAAAAATACTAAAAATTGGATGGCAGGTAATATTGAAAATGAATATAAGGATTATGAAAGAGATAATAATGTGATGAAAGCTTTAACAGAAGCTATTGAAGCGTTAGATAATTCAAAAGAAAATATGACTGAAAATATTAAGCTTCTGGCAACCCGTCAAGCTGTAAATAAAGATCTACCGTATTTTAGTGGAAAGCCTGAAGATTGGCCAGCATTTTATGTGGAGTATTTAGAAACAACAGAAACATGTGGACTTTCAAAAAGAGAAAATATAATAAGGCTTCGTCGGTGTTTGAAGGGAGAAGCTAGGGAGATCATTGAAGGATTTCTGATAAATCCAGAAGGTGCAGATGATGTGATAGAAATGTTAAAAAACAGATATGGACAGCCGCATCATATTTTGAAAAATTTAATATGGAGGTTGAAGAATGCACCACCTGTTAAAGAAAATCAGATAGATTCAGTCGTAAAGTTATCAGCTGTAGTTCAGCAACTTGTTACCAACATGATACGTCTCGACTTAGAAGATCAATTAACTAATATGCAAACGATTGATGAAGTTTTATATAAACTCCCAATCAGCTGGAAGCTACAGTGGGCACAATCCAAATATAGAAAAGAGAAACCTAATTTACAAGATATGGCAGAATGGTTAAAAGAAAGATCCAATCTAATTAACTCTGTTTGTAACTTTTCAAGTCAAATGAAACCTGAGAAAAAAGAAGCAGGTAAAGAAGCCTGGAAGTATAAAGATAATCGAGAAAATGTGCTAACTACGGCTGAAAAAGATATAAAGCGAACGTGTATTATATGTAAAGGACAAGATCATTTTATCCAAGATTGTAAAAGATTTATCAAACTGCCCGTCGAAGAACGAAGAAAAAAGGTTCAAGAATTTGGTTTATGTTATACCTGTTTGAAACAAGGACATAGAGCATTTAAATGTCGACGCCGAAGAAAATGTGGAATAAATGGATGTGAATATTATCATAACAGACATTTACATTTAGAAAATTCTGTGAATACGAACAAGACGAAGAGTGATTCTCCACGTGAAGAAGAAAATTATGATGCAGAGAATGTGAGCCATACTACAATAAACACGAATAAAATTTTATTAAAGGTTTTACCAGTGTATGTGTCTGGGCCAAGAAGAACTGTTCTAACTTATGCTTTATTAGATGAAGGGTCAACTGTAAGTCTTATTCAGGAAGAATTAGCCAGTCGTATTGGATTGAATGGGCCTTACGAAAAATTAAAACTAAGGTGAATGAACGACAATGCTCTACAGGAAATTAGTTCGAGAAGAGTATCGTTTAATATCCAAGGAAAAGGTTGCCCTAAGAAATATCAGCTTAAAAATATAAGAACAGTTGCCTGTCTCAATTTAACACCACAGACATTAAATCTGAAGAAAATAAAACAAAACTGTAACTATTTGGTATCAGATTTAAAATACAATATTGAAGATTACGTCAAGGCGAAGCCACTCATCTTACTTGGGAAATGATTGTTAGCAGAAAAATAATTCAAGGGCCTAAAAATGCGCCAGCTGTTTCATGGACAAGTCTAGGCTGGGTGGTACACGGCAGAGTTGGTATTGGCAGTAATTCTGAAGCGGATGTGATACATATCAGTAGTGAATGCGATGACATACTGCATAAATTAGTTAAAGAAAGCATGAAAATTGAAAATTTCGGAATAATAACAAGAAAATCGGATTTAACCAGGGAAGAGGAAAGAGCCAATACTATTATGAAGGAAACTGCTTGCAAGAAAAATAGTAGATGGGAAATCGATCTACCATGGAAGGAAGACATAATATCGATTCCAGATTCATACGAATTGGCATACAAAAGGTTATTAGTAATGGAGAAGAAACTCAATAAAATAAACATTTTTTAACAGAGTACTGCGAGAAAATTCAAGAATATGAGAAGAAAACTTACGCAAGAAAGTTAGAAGAAAAAGAATTTGGCACAGGTGGTCCTATTTGGTATCTTCCACACTTTGGAGTTATAAATCCAAATAAGCCCGGAAAACTTCGTTTTGTCTTTGATGCAGCCGCCAAAACTAATGGAAAAAGTTTAAATGATCTATTACTTAAAGGTCCAGATTTAATGGCAAGTCTAACTGGAACATTATTCAATTTTAGACAGAAAGAAATAGCATTTTCTTCTGATATAAAGGAAATGTTCCATCAAATTAGAATTCGGAAAGAAGATCAACATGCCCAAAGGTTTTTATGGAGATCTGCAAATTCACGAGAAAAAGCTGATTGTTACGTCATGGAAGCCATGATTTTTGGAGCGATTTCTTCACCATTTTGCGCACAGTACATCAAAAACAGAAATGCTGAAGAATTTAAAGAGTTGTGCTCTCGAGCATATCAAGCAATAACAAAGTTTCACTATGTAGACGATTAGTACCAGCACAGTAGAAGAGGCGAAGAAACTTATTTGTGAAGTTAGAAAGATCCATGAAAGTGGAGGATTTCTACTAAGAAATTGGTTAAGTAATTCAAAAGAAGTTTTAAATCATCTTCCTGAGGATTTAAGAGGAGTAACAAAAGAATTTAATGAGAGTACAGACAATGACGTCAAAAATGAAAGAATTTTAGGAATGATGTGGAACATACAAGAAGATGTATTGGCATTTTCTACAAAATTTAACAAAATAGAGAATGATTTGTTAGAAGGTGAACGTTTACCATCTAAAAGAGAATTGCTTAAAGTCGTAATGTCAGTTTATGACCCACTTGGATTACTGTCAAACTTTGTCATAAAAGGACGCATTATAATACAAGAAGTTTGGAGAAAA
The DNA here is from genome assembly GCA_951394225.1 of Harpalus rufipes. Taxonomy (NCBI): domain Eukaryota; kingdom Metazoa; phylum Arthropoda; class Insecta; order Coleoptera; family Carabidae; genus Harpalus; species Harpalus rufipes. The sequence goes on from OX596281.1 coordinate 34,663,580, forward strand.
CAAATTGACTGGGATGATACCATCGATAAAGAAACTGAGAAGAAGTGGCTGAAGTGGATAGAATATTTAAAACCTGTGAAACTACTTAAGATACCGAGACCTTATTGCAAAGTAATGAAAAATGTACAAGAAAGACAACTACATGTGTTTTGTGACGCTAGTGAGCAGGCTTACGCAGCTGTAGCATACATAAGAAGCTCTACTGAAGAAGACGTATATTTATCATTGGTTTCTGCGAAAGCACGAGTAATACCTTTGAAAGGACTTACAATTCCTAAGGCTGAATTACAAGCTGCTTTACTGGGTACGAGATTAGCAAAACTAATTATTAAAGAACATACTATAAAATTTGATAAAGTATTTTTTGAACCGATGCTCAAATCGTATTAAAATGGTTAAGATCCGTTGATAAGCGTCACCCTTCTTATATCTCAAACCGAGTAGGATAAATTTTAGAGAGTACTAATTTAAAACAGTGGCACTGGATTTCATCTAAAGAAAACGTAGCAGACGAAGCAACAAGATTTGAAGCTGAAATAAATTTTACGGACACAAGTCGTTGGTTCAATGGTCCAGAATTTCTTAAATTAGAAGAATCTATGTGGCCCAAAGAAATTATAACTTACGAAGATAAAGATGTCGATAATGAGGCGTTATACAACATAACGAGTGAAGACGAACATCTCATAGAATTTACAAATTTTTCCAAATATGAGAAACTAATTCGAACGATTGGATGGATTATAAACTGGGCAAACAAAAGGAAATCACAAGAATATGATGGTACTTCAAAAGTCATTTTGTCTCAAGAAATATTAAATATATCGGAATTGAATATATGTCGTTTAGCTCAAAATGAAATGTTTCCCGAAGAATATCGTCAGTTACAAGAAAAGAAAGCGTTACCTAAATCAAGTAAATTACTTCAGTATACACCATATATGGATGAGAGAGTATATACCTTTATTAAACAAACGTAATAAATGGTTTACAAGCAAACAAGAGATCAAAGAGGGAGGTTATGTTTTAATAATCGACAAAAATATTCCTCGCGGAAGATGGAATAAGGGCGTAGTAGCCAAATGTTATCCGGGAAGCGATGGAATTACCCGGGTAGCAGATATAAAAACAATTTTTGGCATTTTTCGGCGTCCAGTGGCTAAATTATGTATTTTGAAAATGTATCCTGAACTGGAAATTTGAGAAAAAGTGCCACCTTTTTCGAGGGGGAGAAAATGTTGTTTGAATAAGAATCTAGTATGAAAGTTGCGTTGTTATTTTGTTGGTGTAAAAAATTTGACATTTAATCTTATCATCATTTTTCATGATCTGTAATTTTTCTAATAAACTTTTGCTTCAAGCCGGATCTAATTGTATTAATTATAGGTTTGTATAACACAGATGATATAATTTGTTGTTTTGGGTTAAAATGAGAAGCAACTGAAATGAATGATAAAGAGAATATTTGTAGTTGGAAGAAATATGAAACTAGTGGTGAATGTTGATAAATGGAAGATGTTAGTATTTGAAATCGTAAAATTGATAGGAGAGCTTGCTAGAAACGTAAACGTATCTAGAAATGCTCGGTTCAGTGTATATTAGCGTTGCCAAATTTTTATTTTACCAAGTCGGGTTTTTTACAAGGTGAAATGTAAAAAATCGGAATTTAGGAGCAAAAGGACAACCTAAAAAATGTATATTAAATATTTCAACATGTTTATTTATATATCAATCATAAATGACACAAACAAATTAAAATAGTATATTAAGTATTAAGAACGGTAAGGACAGTTTACCGATCGAAGACAATTATTTGGGGGAGGAGCGTAATGACGACTCCAATTATTTTCTGAGATCGATACAATCCTTAACGTTCGTAATGCTTATATTATTTTTTGCACGATCAAGACTAAATTTCTTTCAATATCACAATTGGGAGTTGGCCTTCCAAAATTGCAGAATATTTGAAATTAGAATACCCAGCTAGTTACACCGGCCATTCATTTAGACGTACTTCGGCTACATTGTTAGCCAACAAAGGGGTGGATGTTCTCGCACTGAAGCGACACGGAGGTTGGATGGAAATCTTCATCTGTGGCCGAGAATTACGTTGAAGATTCCATGCAAAATAAAGTGGAAATTGCAAAAAAAATTGCATGATAGCAAGACATCCTGCAACATCCCTAAAGATGTACAACCGCGGTCTTCCGGTTCTTTTTCCTGCGACACATTTTCTATGTGCAAAAATAACAATGAAAATTCGTTGCCATTGTATTTTAATAACTGTAATGTTAATACAGGGGCGTGCGGTCCATGGAAGCAAGGGAAGCATTGCTTCCCTTAAAATATTAAGTACTAATCACCGCAAATACCTAATGCATGAATTGTGCAGTTAAATATTAGATAAATAAATAATGCTCTCTTTCTTCATCTCATTTAATAATTCTTGTTGAAATATTGTACATTTATATTAAAAAGAATGTTTCGACACGCGCCTACTAAAAAGTATGTAAAAATGTTTTTGTTTGAGAAATAAAAAATGAGTTGCAAGTTGTCAATAGAATAGATTAAGAAAATGACATGTAATTTATAAAATAAAATAAAAACTAATTCTTTCATCTCAGCAAGATCTATATTAATTAATATGGTAGCAGAGCGTAGTTTAGAAAAAGAAGAAAATAATAAGTAAGACAAGGAAGAAATTTTCAAAAGCGTCAGGAAAATGACGGATGTTACGATACCGGTGTTTGATGGCGAAGATTATGGAAGTTGGAAGAAGCGTATTCTTATGTATCTAAAAATGAAAAAGTGTGACGTGACGGTTTCAAGAGTAAAACAAGATACAGATGGAGAAGACTGGGATGAAAATGATCTAAAAGCTATAAATTACATATACAGTGCTATTACAAATAAACAATTAGAGTTTGTGAGTGACAAAGAAACAGCATCATATGATATTATGAAGAAATTTGATAAACTGTATTCTAAAGAATCAACAGCATTACAAATAGTTTGCAGAAATAAATTAGAAAGATTGAGACTGAAACAATATAGTGATACGGCAACATTCTTCATTGATTTCGAAAAAGCCGTAAATGAATTAAAAACCGCTGGAGCGAAGATAACTGAGAAAGAAAAGATGAACTACATGTTGCGAACATTGCCAAAATCTTTAAGTTATATCGGTGATTTGTTTGATGTTTTGAAAGAAGAAGATCAAACAGTAGAATATGTGAAGAGTAAAATAAAAATGAGCAGTTTGAAAGACAATGAAGAATACGTAAATTCGAACCCCAAATCAAACGCTTTTGTAACAGAAAACAAATCGAGAACGAGGAAGCAAGAACAAACGTGCTACAGTTGTGGGAAGGCAGGACATTTCAAAAGAAATTGTCGTCAGGTGGCAGTAGGCAGAGGTTCGTGGAGGCGCGGCGCAAATTATCAACAGCAGCGTGGAAGTTATGGACATTGGCAACGTAGTCGAGGCGGCGGTGGCGAGCAGTAGAGTTCGAGAAATTGTTGATATCCAGGTGGCCGAGGTTAATGGATACGGAATGAACAGCTTCCATACAGAAGTTCAAACTATGACGATATGCAAAGAAGTAGGAGTAGGTAATAATGATAAAATAAAAATTAATTGGTTGTTAGATAGTGGCTGTACAGATCATGTGATAAATAATGATAATGTAACATTTTTATTTATATGGGTGAAGTGTAAAACACAGCCAAATATTATTAACTAAATGAATACGTTTATTAAACGATAAATAAATATTAAAAAGATAATTAAAGGTTTATAAAAGTAACTAACACTATGATAAACAAATATTAACACTAGTTTAAAGACTAAGAATATTATAAGACACTTAAACACTAAGATTATTTATTTAAACAATTAACACCACTCATTATGTCACTAATTACATTTATTTATGTTCACTTGTCAACTGTTGTTTATATCACCAACTATTCACGACGCTTATTTATATCAGACTTCTTTACTCGTTGCTACTACATTACAGACTGTGTTCGCTGGCTTTGGCAACGGGTTATATATCTGGCGACTTTAATTCTTGAACCTCCTGGAGAACTTCTAGAGGTAAACAACGTACATAATAGATCGCGACAAGTTTAAGCGCGTCTGTTGCTCGCGACACCGTGGCGCCTGCGTGGCGCGGCGGCGGCGAGGGCTACGTTGCACTACCCCCTCTTTAAGACTGTTTCGTCCCGGAACAGTCCGTGATGACGAAATCTGCATGTACTACTCTTGGTGCATTTCGAATTCTTAAAGAAGTGACAGTCGATGGTCCGCTCAACTTCTTTTTCCTGTCCGTTGAGGTTAAAGCTGCAGACGAGAATTTCAATGCCGGTGAAACGGAAGAGGATCTCTAACATATTCCTTACAATCCTCCAATCCAGACCATCTATACCACAACCTAACTTCGGTACCGCTAGCTTCAAAATGTCATTCTCCAGTAAATGATCCCTCAAATCGCATAGCGAGTTCCATAGGCTGTGATACGACGGCTTCTGGTACGAGCGTGGTTTTGTAACAAGGTAGAAGATGTACCGCTGATGGTCTGCATTGCTATTTCTCAGTCGTAACGTTTGCCCAACAGATGGACGTTGGTTGGCCAGTTCTTGTAGTCGTCCATATTTCGCCTTAAAGACTGAGGCTATGCCGCGGGACATCTTTAAGTCTTCTGATACGCGGTGGCCGAGGGAATACTCTGAAGACACGGTGAACAGATCTCGGTGTTCTTCTTTTGTCACGCCGTACCGCGCCTTGCGCCCAAAGGAGTAGTTCTCCATGAAATCTTCAAAAGTCGGTTCTTGAGCTATGATCCGACGAACTGTTGCTCCATTATGGTCTTCGTGATTGTCTCCGGCAAAAGGGGCTAGCCGATTAAAGTGTACCACTCTCGACTTCCCGGTAGGTCGTTTCTTAATTCTATATACCACGTCGTTTATACTTTTGACTACCTCATAGGGGCCCTCCCAATTCTTTTGCAGCTTTGGTGATAACCCGCGGCGCCTTTGTGGGTTGTAAAGCCACACTAAATCCCCAGGTTGATATCCACCTTTTTCGGCTTTGATGTCATACCGGTCCTTCATTCGGTCGCTGGCAGTTTGAATGTTCGTACGGACTTGTTCGTGAATGTCATCCATTCTACTCCGTAAGCCCGTAACGTAGTCTTCTCCGGCCAGGTCTTCCCCAGGTTTGCTGCCGAACATCAAGTCGCATGGTAAACGCAACTTACGTGCGAATAAGATGTTCGCAGGAGTTTGTCCTGTTGTTTCATGCACGGATGAACGATAAGCCATCAGGAACAGATGAAGATGTCGGTCCCAGTCTCTTTGGTGGTTGGAGACAACCTTCGACAAATATCGGTTGATCGTTCTGTTCATTCGTTCAACCATGCCATCGGACTGCGGATGTAATGCAGTTGTTCTTGTTTTATTAATTCCTAATATCGTACAGATATTTTGGAAAACGGCAGACTCGAAATTTCTTCCCTGGTCGGAGTGAAGTTCACGTGGTACCCCGAATCGGCATATACATTCTTTAACTAAAGTTTCAGCGACCTCTTCCAAATTCATCATGTGGTCCTCGAATGTCTTACCTACCACAATAATATTGTCGAGGTACACTAAACAGGTTTTCCAAGATAGCCCAGCCAATACTGTTTCCATGAGTCGTTCAAACGTTGCAGGAGCATTGCAGAACCCAAACGGCATTACGGTAACTTGCCAGATTCCTGTACCAATGGTGAAGGCTATCTTTTGGATCCAAATCCACTTGCCAGTAGCCGCTCTTTAGATCCAAAGTGGAGAAAATCTTTGAGCCAGCTAAAGTGTCTAATGTGTCGTCTATTCGAGGTGATAGCTATCCTTCTTCGTCACGTTGTTAAGTAGACGATAATCGACGCAAAATCGTGTAGAGCCATCCTTCTTCTTCACTAACACCACTGGTGAAGCCCATGGACTGCTTGAAGGTTCAATCACACCTTCCATCTTCATGTCCTCGATTATTCTTTCTGCTTCCTCACGCTTCGCCAGTGGTAGTCTTCTTGCTGGTTGACGGATGGGTCTTGCGTCTCCGGTGTCTATTTTATGATGAACTATTAGTTCTCTCCTTGGTTTTCTCGTCAAATTGGAACACATCTTCAAAATTTCCAATTAGATTCTTTGCCTTTGTTCTCTGGTCGGCGGTCAATTCTTCAAACGATGTTGTCAATTGATTGATTAACGTGTCCGGAACTTTCTGAGATGTGTTCCCTTTGGCCTTTACAGTTCGGATAATCGAGGATACTGCCGAGCATTCTCCTACAATTGTTCCTCTCTTCAGAACAACAGGATAAAAATTTACGTTCATTATTCGAACTGGTATTACTCGGCTGGCTTTGACCAGTGATTTTCCGACAACAACTCCAGTGCCAGTTTTGGCATCATCATTCTTGGGCTCCAGCATAACGATACTTCCCTCACAGAAACTACCATCTAAATGTGCTTCCAGGATAGTTTCACTTCGTTCTGGGAGGGTAACGTCCTCGGCCATTAGTACACGCACAGCTTTGTCATCTCGTGGATTTAATACGAGTTCTTCTTCATTAACCATCATCACTTCCTTTTTCAGGTCAAATTTCAAACCATGCTTTGACATTGCGTCCATTCCGAGAATTACTTCATCTTCAACTTCAGCTACCAGCGCACGATGTTTAAAGGAGGAGTTTCCAATAGAGATGGTGACATCTACTTCTCCTAATGCGGTAGCTTGTTCTCCCGTCGCTGTGCGTAATCGCCACTTAGTTGGTTAAACATGCGTCTTGCCAGTTTTCTTCGCCAAGTCAGGTCTAATTATAGTTTTTGTCGCTACCGTATCCAGTAGCATTTTCAGTGGTCTTCCATTAATAGAGCCATCCACATAGATCCTATTGGATTTATGATGAAGAGATGCGACATAACTGATGGATTGTGGGGCTTCTAGTTTACGGGTCGACAGTTGCCCCTTCGCATCAACCCGATTTAATTTTCCGACTGCTTTTCTTCCTTTGTCGATTCCGTTTTTTTTCGCATTTTTCTACAAAGTCTTTGCGGATAACCCAGTTCACCGCAGTTCCAACAGCGGAGATTCTTTCTTCCGGTAAACACTTCACTTCCGATTCGTCGCACTGTCTCTTCTAGATCTTCGGAATTTCCCTTTCTCTCGGCATCCACATTTCGCACTCGCGATTGGTTACGTGCAGCTTGTTTGGCAGCTTCATGCTCGAATGCATATGAGAGTGCGTCAATTAGTTTTTGGACGGACCAATCGCAGTGCTTGCTGAGTTTCGCTGTCTAGAACCCCGTAGATGAATGATTGAGTGGCCAGGCACTTCAAAACGCTGTCAGGAGCTGTAGGATGTGCGAGACGAACCAAACGGGCTACGTCGGCTTAAAATTCTTGCAGGTTTTCTTTTGAACTCTGATATCGGTTCCTCAGCTGCGTCTGATATACCTGCTCCAGATGCGCATTGCCATATCACATATCCAACCGCTTGACTAGTTGGTCATAGTCTTTTTGTTCCTCTTCCTTCAGCGTTTGTAGAATGTCGATAGCTTCTCCGCGCAACGAGACAGTCAACGCTGTAGCCTTCTCCTCGGATGTCCAATTATTCGCTTTTGCGGCCGCTTCAAATTGTTTTAAATAATATGGCCACGGAGACTTCCCATCAAATTCCGGAGTTTTTATGTGCATTTTTGAAGTAGTATCAGGTATTGCTACTTTTCTTCCTTCTATTAGACTTGGCTCAGCCACACCAGAATTCGGAATTGACGACGATGTAATCTTAGTGAATTTTTCTCGTAATTCTTCTATCTTCCTGTCATACTTTTCTTCTAAATTCTTCAGGTCTTCTTCAGTTTTTCTAGAATTCTCCTCTAATTTTTGTTCTAATTTTTCTTCTAAACTTCTATAATTTTCTTCTAAACTTCTAGAATTATCCTCTAATTTTTGTTCTAATGCTCTAGAGTTTTCATCTAATTTTTGTTCTAATGTTCCTGTCAATTCTTCTTTTAATGTTCTACAATTTTCTTCCGCCTTTCTAGAATTTTCTTCCAATTTATTTTTTAAACTTCTAGAATTTTCCTCTAATTTGTGTTTTAATGTTCTAGAATTTTCTTCTGCCTTTGTAGAACTTTCTGTCATCCCCTGTTTTAATTTAGCAATTTCGGACGGGTCAAATAAGTAATCGTCAGCATTTTCACCTGCAGCAATTAATGCTTGCCGCAGACGAGATTGTAGAACGCTTTTCAGTCCTATCGTATCTAATTCTCGTTCTTCCAGTTCTCTTTTGAGATCACTTACTTTTAACTCACTTAATTTTATTTGTTTAGTCGCCATTTTATTTATTTTTATTTACATTTCACAGTTAACAACAAACCCACACCTGACACCAATTGTAACGTTTTTATTTATTTGGGTGAAGTGTAAAACACAGACAAATATTATTAACTAAATGAATACGTTTATTAAACGATAAATAAATATTAAAAAGATAATTAAAGTTTTATAAAAGTAACTAACACTATGATAAACAAATATTAACACTAGTTTAAAGACTAAGAATATTATAAGACACTTAAACACTGACACCAATTGTAACGTTTTTATTTATATGGGTGAAGTGTAAAACACAAATATTATTAACTAAATGAATACGTTTATTAAACGATAAATAAATATTAAAAAGATAATTAAAGGTTTATAAAAGTAACTAACACTATGATAAACAAATATTAACACTAGTTTAAAGACTAAGAATATTATAAGACACTTAAACACTAAGATTATTTATTTAAACAATTAACACCACTCCTTATGTCACTAATTACATTTATTTATGTTCACTTGTCGACTATTGTTTATCATAAGACACTTAAACACTAAGATTATTTATTTAAACAATTAACACCACTCCTTATGTTACTAATTACATTTATTTATGTTCACTTGTCGACTATTGTTCAGGGTTGGCAGATATATATATATATATATATATATATATATATATATATATATATATATATATATATATATATATATATATATATATATATATATATATATATATATATATATATATATCAAGTGATATATATCCGATATTTATTGATTGATATATATCACTTATTAATTTTTTACAAAATAAATACCCAGAGTGAAAAATTCTTGATATTTTGAATAAAAATAAAAACGTGGCAACAGTGCGTTTTGCGGTTACAACTTACAATTCGGGGATTCCCTGCTTTTGGTTTAGGGGATTCACAATACGACGCCGACGATTGCACGGTTTTCGTTTCTTAGGTGATTCCCCGGGCTTTGTTTAGTCTTTGTAGGTGCATCGCGCACACAACTCAAATTGATATTACGTCGTATGTTTGTTCACCTTTAAGTTTTAAGCGTGTTATAACGTGACTGTTTTCGTTTTCAAGTATCTAGACGTATTTGTTTTACGAAGAAAATGCCGAAAAATAAGCATCCCGTGTGGGTTAATTTTGAGTGTAAAATTAAAAAAGGCAATTCCGGTAAATGGGCTGTATGTAAAAAGTGCAAGAAGGAAATGCAAGGTATACCCTCAAGAATGATGAACCATTCAAAAGTATGTACAGGCCATGCAGAGACTATCTCAGATCCAGAATCGGAAACTAACTCAAGGGATTCAAATGATAAGGAGGTTGATTTAATATCAAACAAGCAAACAGGTAATCATATTACGAATTATGTCTTATTTTTTTTTAAACTCTCAGATTTTTTTGATGTTTTAAAATTTTTAATATGTATTAAAATTCTCTATCCGTCCCTGAAGTAAACCTTTTCAAACCGATTGGGGGTCTCATACGAAAGTGCATTCTATGTATTTGTAATTCAAAATTTTCTATAAATAATCATTTTTAATTATTTTCAACTTAATTTAACTTACTAATTAACTATAAAAGTTTTTATTGTGGATTTTCAATTCTTCAGGATTAAATATAATAGTGTCTCTGCCTCTCTGCAATGTTGGCTACATGCGAAAAAAAAAATTAGAAACTTCTCTTCAAACAATAAATTCTGCATGTCTGACAACTTAAAAAACATAATTGACTTGGTTATAATAGTTTATTTTTTATTCATTATAGACCACCAACCTCGACCCTCAACATCAATGGTAACTTCAGTAACTTCACCAACAAATGAAAACATCAGCATCAGATTAGAAAATCCTTTCAGCCGTCAACAGGAAATTGAGGTAGGAGATATTGTGTCAGAGGCTTCAATAACCAAGACAGCTTTACCAACTCCATCTGGCAGCTTAATTTGTTTGCAGAAGACCTCGATATTCCAGGAGTCACCGAGCATATTTTAAAAGTCATTAAATACTTTAGAAATAAGCATTTACCAGCTGCTTTTTATAAGGAAATGAAAGGGAAAAAACTAGTTATGCCTCAGGTAGTCCGTTGGAACACAATGTGCGATGCAATAAAGTCATATTTGGATAACCGGGTAATATTGGTCCAGCTATGTCAAGACCACCAGGATGTTGTCGATAAAGAAATTATTAAAATAATAAATGATACTCATATTATGAAAAATGCGATGGATATCATGAACCGACTTAATGCCATTAGTATTGCATTAGACCGTATGCAACGGGATCAAACTACAATTGGAGTTGCAGTAGAGATATGGCACCAACTGGAAAAAGATTTGGGAATGAAGGATCAACCCAGTATGGTAAAAAAAGCGTTTGCCAAGAGGAAAGATATGTCGTTGGGATCACATCATTATTTGGCGAATATGCTCGATCACAGATTCTTAGGACAGAATTTAACACCACCCCAAAAACAACAGGCTTTCGATATTCTGAATTCAATAAACCCAGAATTTGTTCCGCTTGTTATGGCTCTTACTACAAAGTCTTCTCCATTTCCAAACTATTTATTTTCCGCACAATTTCAAACAACAAACCCAATGATTTGGTGGAAATCAGTTGCGATTCCTGAGTCGGAATGGCCCAAAAAGGAATTTTTACAACTATGTGAGCAGTTATTCAGTGCAGTAGCGGCAACAGCTGGTTTAGAAAGAATCTTTTCAAGCTTTGGAATAGTTCAATCTAAATTAAGAAATCGTCTGGGCAACGAAAAAGCGAGTAAACTAGTATTTGTTTTTAAATGTTTAAATCAAAATACCGATAAAAAAGCCAAAAGCTTGGACTGGGTCTTCTCAAAAAGTGATGAAGTCGTGTTACGTGAAGATAATGATGATGATGATGATATTCCTTTGGCCCGGTTGTGCGAAACTTAAAAACATGTCAAACGACAAGTTATTTTGATATTTATGTAATATAAATATTTAGGAAAATGTTATTTTTTGTTACTTAAATAAAAATATGAATATTTTATATCATATGTCAAACTACAATAGTATTTACTCATTTAGGTATTTACTATTTATATAATATATTTAGGAAAAATGTTATTTTTTGTTACTTAAATAATAATAATTTTTGTCTTGTTTTTTGTTATTTTAAACTAAAGTTTGATTTTTGTTGTTTACCAAAATAAAGGTATTTTACGTTTCATGTTTTTTTTTGCATATAGCCTAAGAACGAAATTCCTGATATATATCGGATATATATCGGATATATATATCCGATATTATGATATTTATATAAATATCATGATATTTGCCAACCCTGCCTATTGTTTATATCACCAACTATTCACGACGCTTATTTATATCAGACTTCTTTACTCGTTGCTACTACATTACAGACTGTGTTCGCTGGCTTTGGCAACGGGTTATATACCTGGCGACTTTAATTCTAGAACCTCCTGGAGAACCTCTAGAGGTAAACAACGTACACAATAGATCGCGACAAGTTTAAGCGCGTCTGTTGCTCGCGACACCGTGGCGCCTGCGTGGCGCCTGCGTGGCGCCTGCGTGGCGCCTGCGTGGCGCGGCGGCTGTGAGGGCTACGTTACAATAAATATTTTAGTGATAGTATAATTTTAAAACAGCCTGTAAATGTTAAAATAGGTGACGGTAAAATTTTAAAAGCCACAAATGTAATTAGTTACTTTCCAGTTTATAATCGAAAAATTCAAATTAATATGTTAAATGTATTTTATGCTAAAGAAATGAATAGAAATTTAATTAGTTATGCTAAAGTCACAGATAAAATAAAATTATATCAATAAATAATACTTCAAAAAATTATGATACAAATAGTAAATTGATTGCGATTGCTTGGAAAGAAGGTAGATTGTATAAAATGACCAATGAAATTGAAAACAAAGAAGTTAATATAACAAGTAGAAGTAGCAAAAGAAATTTGACATTAAAAGAGAAATAGCATCACATACTAGGTCATGTAAATTTTAATTATTTAAATACTTTGTGTAAAATTAAAAATCATAAGGAGTTATTTACCCTCCACAATGGCGCAAAATAGATTATCAGATCTCGCAATAATTTCAATTGAGTCTGACATACTGGATAAACTTGATATTCAGGATATTATCCAAACTTTTTCTTTGCTAAAAGCTAGGAAAGTAAAATTTATTTAATGACTTATTTACATTGTTTGTATTTAATTTACCGTATAATATGTATTATGTTTATATTATAAATATTATATTTTTCATTTATTATTGTTGTTTATCTGTTTTCTTGTGTTTGTAATTTTGTATTTTAAATAAAAAGTTTACACAGACTATTTAAATCTTTGTGTGTTTTTTATTTCAATGCGTTAAGAATATAACAAAAACAGTCATTTAAATGTCCCTAAACATAAGCCTAAAAATTATAGTATTTCAAATTAATTATTCATTATTTTTTTATTCATGACGTATTACTTAAAAATGCTACTAGAGAATTAAAAATTAAAGTGTTCGAACCTATAGTTGTTGGGGCTCTTATCACCTAGGCATGCAAAATATTTATAATATTAGTTTTTGATACAAATGTTTTTAATTAATGGGGCGCCATCAAAAATTTTGACACAGGCGCCGCATGCTCCTGGCGCGCCCCTGTGTTCGCCCGGTATATAGGTATAATACGAGTTAAATATTATGGTTTATTGCGTTTATTTGAGATCGTAATGGCGTCAATATCGGTTGATGGGGCGAATATTATTGAAATGGTTCAGCAATATTCCCATTTTCAAATAATATTTTTAATATATTGTAAAGTAAAACAAATTATATTGTATTCTGAGTCAAAACAATTGATGAATTAAAAAAAAATCATAAGCCAAAGGGGAAATGAATTCAATAATTTTTGGAACAGTATAATTGGCCTAATATATGAAACCGAAGATATTAATACGAAAAAAAAAAAATGCTAATGAACTACTGAACTTTTAAAAAACGCAGAATTGGAAAAAGCTTATTTAAAAGCAGAGCTGGGCAAATTACTTTCAAAAAGTAATTGAATACAATTACTTTAACCAAAATATACTCAAATTACATTTAAAAATAATTACTGTTCGAGAAATGTAAGTAAATTACCAATTATTTTTGCATTGTAATTGACATTTTAATTACTTTTTCAATTACTTTACTAAAAAAAATCTTTCACCTTACATTAATAAAAAATAATAATACTACATTGTTTAATATGAAATACAAAATAAATAAAAATAATAAGAGTAATAAAACAAATTGATAAAGAATTGCCGACTCTGTAAAATTTTGATGTAGTCGTAGCTACCTTTTTGGATTGAAATTATATGCAACTCGAAGGTTGAACTATTCTTCCTTTTTAAATGTCGATGCACAAATATCTGTTTAGCGTAGGAAAACCTACCTCAGTCCCAGGTAGACACGAAAGTGACCCTTCATATAGTGGAATGCAAATGTTTTAAAGTGATTTGGAATTTCCGTAATACAAGTTACCTATATATAGGCTGAGTCTCATATAAAAGTTTTATTTTTTATTTAAATATACTATTTGATGGCAGATGTAGATATTTTTTATAAAGTCACGTTTACAAGATACAACTATCAACTTTTATTTTTAATATGAAAAAATCGAGATTACTTGTAATAAATATGTTGAAAGTGTGGGCATCTTCCCAGTCCCATCCTGTATATATGTGTATAGGGTTATTAAAAATACTTTATACTGATTTATATGAAACCCTATATGAAGACATTGCAAATTACTTGAAAAGTATATTACAGTAAAACCCCTCTATAGCGGACACCGATGGGACCCCAGTTTTTGTCCGTTATAGAGAGGTGTCCGTTTTAGAGGGGTACCCCCATCATGTAATGTTAGCACCATTCTACCTCCTCCCAAACAAATAGGTGTTGTAAAATTAGAAAAATTTCCATCTTACAATTAAATTGAGCATGTACTCGATATGTTTAGATTTATTGCCAAAACACGCAACGAACTCTTATTTTCATCATGGTGTTTAATCACACCCATCTTTTCTTTCGACGATAACGACTTTCGAGGTACTTTGAGAGGAGACATATTTCACAACGATGGACGAACCTATATACACTCGAATTGAACCTAACGATGGCCAGCGAGAGGTAGAGGAAAGCGTTTCATAGGAAGAAAGAATTCTAATCAGTCCAGTTGTACAACCCCAATGCCTAGAGCTAACAGCACTCAGTGTCCGTCATAGAGGGGTTGATTTACGTATAAAATCGTCCGGCGGGGGCGCAGAAAGCTGTCCGTGTCCATTATAGAGGGTGTCCGCTATGGAGGGGTTATACAGGGTGTTGCACGACTCGACCGACAAACTTTTACCATATATTCCAGGGGTCATTACGATCAAAAAATGTTATTTGACCTATAGATGAATTCCTCTTTGTTTCGGAGATATCGAAGAAATTAAGAAACAAAATGATAAAAGAAAACTGCATTTAAAACTACTTCTTCAGCGTGCCCATCTCCATCTCTTTCTACACGACGACGTGGAAAAAATCCTGTCTCTCTCAAGAAACGAAAAACGTTTGAAAAAGTTGTATGGTGAGGAACAATGCGATCTGGGTATCGCCTAAGGTACTCCGCAGCTGCAGCACGTCCACTTCCATTGCAAAAACCATACACGAAAACCATATCGGCATATTCTGCATTAGTAAAATGCGGCATAATGGCTTAAATTAATAAGACAGCACAAAAATCATTCAGCATTAACTACGATAGTAAACACGTCATTAAACTGTTTTTTTTTTGTTAAACAAATCCGTCAAGGCTAACTCAATTATCATTTTTTACCTTCCGTCACCTCTAGGTAAGGAAGGTATTGTCTTTGGTCAAAAAATTCGGTGGTGAGTTTTCATTAAATAAGCACGTTTTAGGGTCTTTACAATACGATTTTACTATTTTTACGATGATGTCTGTATGTGTGTGTGTGTGTGTGTTCGTATGTGCGTGTGTGTGTGTGTGTATGTGTGTGTGTATGTGACCGCTTTTTCGTGGACGATATCTCCAATACTAGAATTCCAAAAATTACAATTCTTGCGTATTCCTCTTCCTTACAACCATATGCAGATCTGTTTAGATTTTGGTTATAATTGGTCGGCCGGAAGTACCCTCATTTGAAGATTTTAACAGTTTTTCTTGAAAAAATCAGTTAAATGTTATTATAACTTAAAGAATATATTATTATCTATACGATTGATTGCATTTTATATTTGTTATTCAACAGATATAGAGTTAAAGAAGAATACAAATAATAAATTTCATAATTCAGCCAGCTATGCTAACTTAACCATGGAAACTGCTAATATTTTCAGGTAATTCAAATTGACAGATGTCAGTATCAATAAAATGTAAATCAATGAAAGAATAAGGGAAGTAACTCCAGTGTTAGAAGTTTCTAGATATATGAGAGACGATTACATTGGTTTGAACATGTCATGAGGAGAGATGAATATATTAATAGAAGGTGGAAGAAACATAGGAAGACCATATATAAGATGAAAAGACTGTATTGTAGAAGACTTGAGGGAAAAGGAACTGAATGAGGAATGACACGCAAAACAAAAATGAGTGGCAGAAGAAAATAAAAAATGGCGACCCCCTAACGAATGGGAAAAACTAAAGAAGAAGAAGAAAATGTCAGTGTCAAGTGCAATTTGCATAGTTTGTTAATGAAATAACTTTACTGGAAATATAGGATCTTTTGCAAGACAATTTATGTATGGGCGCGTGCAGTAACATTATTTTGAATTTGTACATAATACACAGGATTGACGGAAGGTATTGTGCTGGCCACATCAGATTTTTTAAAATTTCTTCGATATCTCCGAAACAAAGAGGAATTCAACTATAGGTCATATAACATTTTTTGATCGTAATGACCCCTGGAATATATGGTAAAAGTTTGTCGGTCGAGTCGTGGAACACCCTGTATATTCATTGATTCCTCAGTCCCAAGGCCGGGACTCAGATAAACCTGTCCGTTACGAGGGGTGTCCGCTTTAAAGGGATGTCCGTTAAGAGGGGTTTCACTGTATTACTATTAGGATTCAGAAAAAATAATAAATTATAACTTAAGTAAAAGTCCAAAGTACGTCGTACGTCCCAACGCGCATGAAAAGTTGCATTTGTAACCTGTTGTAACACGCACAACGCAGATAAACTACGCTACGCCCGAATCCCGGGGATTCCCTTACTTGTTGGTTCAAAATAGTAATTAATATTTTAAAAAACAAATTTTCAAAAGTAATTGACTTTTTACTTTTTTTACAAAAGTAATTAATTACAAATTACAATTTAGGGAAAAGTAATTTAATTAGTAATTTATTATAAAAACTAATTAATTACTGCTCAGCTCTGTTTAGAAGTGATAAAACTGTGCGAGTTAGTGTTAACAATCCTCGCTAGTAGTGCTTCTGTAGAACGTAGTTTTTCGGCACTTAAACGAAAAAGAATGTTGTGAAGAATTCAACTGGGCGAACAAGATTTTCTCAAGTGTCAAAATTATCAATTGAAAATAACCTGATCAAGGAGATGTCAGAATTCCCCGTTTTTACGAAAACATAATAACAGAGTTTTCGAAGAAAGAAATAAGAATTGAATTGCACTATAAATATATAATTTTATAAAAATTACTTGCCTTCCTCAAAACTTTACTTTCAATTTTAATAATAAATGAAACATATTGTAACGTGCGCCACTGACTAAAGAGTATTCGGGCGCCGCTACTGGTGGAATGTTCCCGAGCGATGA
Organism: Harpalus rufipes; assembly: GCA_951394225.1. Classification (NCBI taxonomy): domain Eukaryota; kingdom Metazoa; phylum Arthropoda; class Insecta; order Coleoptera; family Carabidae; genus Harpalus; species Harpalus rufipes. Next base: position 34,680,798 of record OX596281.1, read on the forward strand.
CGTAACCCCGGCGGCGGAACGGCTAGACGTGTTAATTACACTGTTGACCTAAATCTATTGTGCACGGTATCACTGTGGCGTCTGAGGGTTCTAGAAGGACGCTGGGCTGTATAAATACCGTCCGAACGGCAGCGGAGATAGTCTGATATATAGAAGCAACGAGCAATGAAGTCGGTGACATAAATAAATAGTCTACGAGTGGTGTACATAAATAAATGTAGTTATATAAATAAATGTAGTGATATAAATATTGTTTAAATAAATAATCTTAGTGTTTAAGCATTTAATAATATTCTTAGTCCTAAATTAGTGTTTATAATTATTTAATCATAGTGTTAGTTATTTTTATTATCTTTTTAATATTTATCCTAATTATTTATCGTTTAATAAACGTATTATTTTAATTAATATTATTTCTCTTATTTTTACACTTCACCCATATAAATAAAACTTTACAATTGGTGTCAGGTGTGGGGTTATAAAATAAACTGTGAAGTGTAAATAAAAATAAATAAAATGACGACTAAACATGTAAAATTAAGTGAATTAAAAGTAAATGATCTCAAGAGAGAACTGGAAGAACGAGAATTAGATACGACAGGACTGAAAAGCGTTCTACAATCTCGTCTGCGGCAAGCATTAATCGATGCTGGTGAAAATGCTGAAGATTACTTATTCGAAATTTCATATGGCTTATGCCTATCCGACATTGATAAACTTATGAAAGAAAATTAGAATAAACTTCTAGAACATTAAAAGAAGAATTAAAACAGGAAATGGCAGAAAGTTCTAGAAAATCAGAAGAAAGTTCTAAAACATTGGAACAAAAATTAATAGATACTTCTACAAAGGCAGAAGAAAATTCTAGAACCTTAGAAAATAAATTAGAAGAAAATTCTCGAACATTAAAAGGAGAATTGACCGAAACACTAGAACAAATATTGGAAGAAAGTTCTAGAAAACAAATGAAAACTCTAGAACATTAAAAGAAGAATTGACATGAACGTTGGAACAAAAATTGGAGGTTCTAGAAAAGCAGAAGAAAATTCTAGAACAAAAATTAGAAGAAAATTCTAGGGCATTAGAACAAAAATTAGAGGATAATTATAGAAGTTTAGAAGAAAAATTAGAAGAAAATTCTAGAAGTTTAGAAGAAAAATTAGAAGAAAATGAGTATGACAAGAAGATTGAAGAAATACGAGAAAAATTCACTAAAATTACATCTCATTACCGATATCTGTGTATGAAGCAGATTGGCACACCCAGCAATGGGTAATATGCCGTGATGAAATATTTATTTTATTTTATTTTTAATTACATCTTCGTCAATTTCGAATTCCGGTATATCAAAGGCAAGTACGAGTACATTGGAAGGAAGAAAAGTAGTAAAACCAGATACTACCTCAACAATGCATATAAAAACACTGGAATTTGATGGAAAATCTTCGTGGCCGAACTACTTAAAACAATTTGAAGCTGCTGCGAAAGCAAATAACTGGACGACCACGGAGAATGCTACAGCGTTGACTGTCTCGTTATGTGTAGAAGCTATCGACATCCTACAAACGCTGAAGGACGAAGAAAAGGAAGACTACGACCAACTAGTCAAGCGCTTGGATATGCGATATGGCAATGCGCATCTGGAGCAGGTATACCAGACGCAGCTGAGGAGCCGATATCAGAGTTCAAAGGAAAGCCTGCAAGAATTTGAAGCCGATGTAGCCCGTTTAGTTCGTCTCGCACATCCTACAGCTCCTGACAGCGTTTTGGAGTGCCGGCCACTCAATCATTCATCTACGGGGTTCGAGACAGCGAAACTCAGCAAGCACTGCAATTGGCTCGTCCAAAAACTTTAATTGACGCACTCTCGTATGCATTAGAACATGAAGCTGCCAAACAAGCTTCACGAAATCAATCGCGAGTGCGAAATATCGATCAATGAAGATCTAGAAGAGACGATGCGATGAATTGCAAATGAAGTGTTAACCGGAAGAAAGAAACTCCGCTGTTGGAATTGCGGTGAAGTGGGCCATCCGCAGAGACTTTGCAGAAAAGTGCAAAAGAAAACGGAATCGACAACAGAAGAAAAGCAATCGTAAAACTAAATCGGGTTGATGCGAAGGGACAACCGTCGATCCATAATCTAGTAGCCCCACAATCCATCAGTTATGTCGCATCCCTTCATCATCAGGCTAACAGCATCTACGTGGATGGCTCTATTAACGGAAGGCCACTGAAAATGCTACTGGATACGGGTGCGACAAAGACTATAATTAGACCCGACTTGGCACAGAAAACTGGCAAAACGCATCTCCAACCAAGTGGGGATTGCGCACAGCGACGGGAGAACAAGCTACTGCATTAGGAGAAGTAGATGTCACCATCACTATTGGAAAAACCTCCTTGAAACATCGGGCGTTGGTAGCTGAAGTTGAAGATGAATTAATACTGAAGTATTATAGTTTTTGAGAAATCGTCCTTCCAACACCCCCAACACAAACATATTAAAATCGGATTGTAGGGACCTTAAAACGACCTTAATGCAAAAAAATAATTTTGTTTATTCGTTCAGATGAAAATTTTATTTGAAACTTTTTTACTTAAAATAATTAGGGAAGCAGGGAATAACGAAAGTCTGATTTTACATGTTAAAATCCTATGTTCGGCCGTTCCGGTCACCGCTCTGTATATGTATAAAGTGTATTTTTTTTAAAGAAAATACAAATAGTGTAAAATAATTCAAATTATTTCTTATTCCAGAGACAGGAATTATGTTATTATAATAATGTGTCTTTTCATAAAGCAGCTTCAGTATCAGTTTTTGACAGAAAGAAAAATAAAACACCCACCATATTCACGTGTTTAAGATTTCCGGAGTTTTCGACTGAAGAAGAAATTAATGATGCAATCTGTAGTTGATCATAATTATGAAATCATTCCAAAAGAAGATTGGTTTGGAACTTTTAAGAAGTGATGGGAAGAATGGCGAAGTGTATTAGTGTTGAAGGGAATTACTTTGAACATAATTTAAAATAAAATTTAAAAAAATATGAACCTTGTGTCTTATTCTTTATAATTATAGCGTGACCTTCATATCTAGTAAAACAGGTTTTTAAAAGAAATTTAAAATATTTATTACAAAATATGGAAGACATACATATAAATTATTTACATATCAATTGCGAACAGGGTTGTCCGTTATTACAGTCTGGATAAAATCACTGTATTGTGAGACGAGAGTATAGACACCGTACTGATGATTATTACATATTAAATTATCTTGAGGTCCCACACTCACTATTCCACGTAGGTAGTATTTCACCCTGTTACTTAAGGGGACCGGCCACGGAAATACCAACCCGCCGCCACTGTCGCCTAGACACACACTAGATCCTATAAACATTTTATATTTAAGGTAGTTGGAGCATGAAGTGAAATCCATAAAATCTTAATAATCTTTGGCGTAAAGCTAGATTAAATATTGCTCGATGTAAACCCAAAATTTTAGCCAATTTGGTCAGTTCCGATCGGAGTTATTGAACTCCAAAGTTGAAAGATTTAATAAGGTAATTGCATCTAGGGTAATTTTATATACAGGTATAGCCATGGGCCAAAATCTCCGCCATTTGCGGGCCAATAGCAAACATACTGAGTATTCATTTCTCTATTTATTTGTAAGAAATGTGATATTAAAGGAATACTAAAGGATTATGGGGTTTCGTGGCCGTGTGCCTAAGTGTCTGGTCGCGAATCTGACACCCGGGTTCGATCCCGACCGACGCCAAAATTTATTTCGAATTTTAATGGCACTAAATTGACCCCTGTGGTGCCCTCTCCATGCCAGCATTGAGTGCCCGTAAAGTGACGCCTGGTAAGCGCCCACACGGTACAAATATTTCATCGTTACCCATATCTGTGTACAAAGCAGATTGGCATACCCAGCAATGGGTAATATGCCGTGATGATATATTTATTTAAGGAATACGAAATAAACACCCTATGAATTTCTAAAGGAAATAAAAATATATTTATTTAAGAGATACACAATTATTATTATTACACATATTTAGAGGTTATGTAGAGTATAGGTTATAGGTTGTTATTATCACTTTTAATTTAATATCTGTAATTATTTACAAAGTATATATTCTAAACTTACCTATTAAAAATTTAAATGTTTTTGTGCTTAATATTGGCATGTATTGTAGGATACCCTATATCCAGGGTATGGCCATGACGTAGCTCGCGTTTCGTCCGCCATTTGCGGGCCAATGTCATATGTGTTGCGCAAATTACGAAGGTGGATTGAAAAGTTTCCGGAATGACATGAAAATATATATATATATATATATATATATATATATATATATATATATATATATACATACATATATATATATATATATATATATATATATATATATATATATATATATATCACTCTTAAATGTTTATGCGCCAACCGAGAAAACAAAAAAGGAAGAAAAGGAAAAATTCTACGAAAAAATGGAAAATGAACTAGAAAATATTACAAAAAAAGACATAATAATAGTATTAGGAGACCTAAATGCACAAATAGGGAAAGAGGAATATATTAAGGAGGGAGCAGGAAAACACACAATACATAACATAACAAATGATAATGGTCAAAGATTATGTAACTTTGCATTAAAGACAAATATGATAATAAGTAGCACAAAATATGAACACCCGTGGCAACACAAAATAACGCAGACATCGCCAGACCAAAAATATCATACACAAATTGACCACATACTACTATAGGTCGTGCCAAATAGAAATGACCTGTCAATCATTTCTTGCGCATATACTGTGTTCCACTATTTTTAGAGCGGAGTAGTCTCTCACTATCCATTTCATAGTGATACATGCACCTTTTCCGTGCGCCGCTTACCCAAAAAGAATTCTAGGGACTGCCCACTAGTCGCTCGTGTAAGTACTGTAATGACATAAATGCAAAACCGATGAAGACACAAGCGTTCAATTGACAATGGATGTAAACACGGTGTTGTGTCAGTGGTGTAGAAATAATTAGGCAACAATAGTATTTAGAATATTTAAATTAAGCTTAAAAACTAAAATATGTACAAAATACCTAAAAATAAATGAAGATCATTTAATATTCTCCATAAATTTGATTACCTTGTACACTAACAACCTACTTTTACTATTTAGTACCATGTTTTCTAGTCAACTTCACTATACACAATAAATTTAAATCTTTAATAATATTATTCGGACGCCACTGAGACAAACCCGCTTAAGTACAGTGCATGCGATTGGCTCTTTAAGTAAGAAGGGCGGAGAATGCGTAAATGCGTTTTATGCGCAGGTCATTTCTACTTGGCAAGACCTATAGTTATAGGTCTTGCCAAATACAAATGAGCTGCGCGTAAAACGCATTTACGCATTCTCCGCCCTTCTTAATTAAAGGGCCAGTCACATGCATTGTACTTAAGCGGGTTTGTCTCAGTGGCGTACGAATAATATATATGAAACATGAAGCTATTAAAGCTATATCATACAAAACCAATCCCGTGCAGGACTTGAACCTAGGATACCAACATGCCCATGAGTCCATGACCAAGGGTTTTCCGAAAATCTAATTAAGGCCACCGACCCCATCCTCTAACGATTACATAGTAATGCCATTATACAGTGTGTTAAAAAAAACCTAACTCGGAGTAGCCTATGAACAAAGAAACGTATGTCAATTTAAAAATATTTAATTAAATATCAATTTGACACGAGATATTGTCAAAAATGTTGTCTAAAGAAATCAAAGCTTCTCTTCTTGAATCCTTATTTTAGAAATGGAAACAAATTAGAAAACGACGAAGGGCAATGCAATACACTGTATAATTTTTTATTATATTTTCTCTTTAAATTAACTTTCCAAGATCAATTTTGATAACAACTTTTGAATTGAATAATGATCAGACATACGTTTCTCTGCTCATAGCCTACTCAGAGTTAGGTTTTCATTGAACACACTGTAAAATAATCTTTCGGTATTTTGTACATATTTTAGTTTTTAAGCTTAATTTAAATATTCTAAATACTATTGTTTCGTAATTATTTCTACGCCACTGGCACAACACAATGTTTACATCCATTGTCAGTTGAACGCTTGTGTCTTCATCGGTTTTGCATTTATGTCGTTACAGTACTTAGACGAGTGACTAGTGGGCAGTCCCTAGAATTATTTTTAGGTAAGCGGCGTACAGAAAAAGTGTATGTATCATTATGAAATGGGTAGTAAGAGACTACTCCGCTCTAAAAATAGTGGTACACAATATATGCGCAAGAAATGATTGACAGGTCATTTCTATTTGGCAAGACCTATAGAATAAGACAAACAGAAATAAGAGATGTGAGAACATACAGAGGAGCTTGTGCAGACTCAGACCACTATGGTAACAGCGACAATAGTACAAAAGATAAAAAAAGTAAGTAAACACAAGAACAAAGAAATTAAATGGAATACAGAAAAACAAAATAATGTACTAGATAGAAATGAATATGTAGGAAAATTAGAGACAAACATTATAAGTAAAACAATGAATGAAACAACCATTGATACAAACTGGAGTGAAATGAAAACAAGCATAACAAAAGCAGCTGAAGAAAAGATAGGAATACAAAAGAAAGAAAATAAAAAAGAATGGTTTAACGAAGAGTGCAAAGTATTAACAGAAAAAAAAACAAAAATAATAATCAAATGGATACGAACAAATAAAGACGACGATAAGAATGAATATGAAATAATACGAAAAAAGTGCAATAAGGTTATAAGAAGAAGTAAAAGAATATGGATGGAAGATAAAATAAAAAACATAGAAACGGAAAGATTGAATAGGAACACGAAACGCTTTTATGAAAAAATCAGCCAGCAAAATTATACAAATAAGTTAAGTATAAATAACATGAGAGATAAAGTGGAGAAATTACAGAAACAAAAGAACAATACATACAAGTGTGGGAAGATTATTTCAAGGAACTACTGACTGAAATAAACACAGATACAGAAGAAGAAGAGGAAGAAACTGAAGAGAATATAGTAAGAGAGCCAACGCTAAAAGAAGTTAAGAAAGTAATTAAAGACAGTAAAAATGGTAAAACACCAGGAAACGACGGGATAAACATGGAACTTATAAAGTATGGTGGTGACACATTACATGAACAAATACATAAAATAATAACCAAAATCTGGAGAGAAGAAAAAATGCCAAAGGAGTGGAAAGTAGGTCAGGTTGTTACAATACACAAGAAAGGAGATCCTCGAGAATGCAAAAATTACAGAGGTATAACACTACTTAACAAACAATGCTTATAAGATCTTATCAGCAATAATTCAAAAAAATCTGATGTGGCAAGCACAATACCTTCCGTCAATCCTGTATATTATGTACAAATTCCATACATAAATTTTCTTGCAAAAGATTATAAATTTTTGGTATTATGTGATTATTATATATTGATATTATACCTTTCTCGGCAACTGAATTCCATACTCCTGATAACAAACAAACCACATGAAATAAGAAAATTATGAAATTTTGATTGAAAAATTATAACACTTGTCAGTTATGGACATAATTAATTGCTGTCATTTTGACATGGGTAAAAGTCAGGTTACTGCACGCGCCCCATACATAAATTTTCTTGTAAAAGATCCTATATTTCCAGTAAAGTTATTTCATAAACAAACTATGCAAATTGCACTAGACACTGACATCTTCTTCTTCTTCTTTAGTTTTTCCCATTCGTTAGGGGGACGCTATTTTTTATTTTCTTCTTCCACTCATTTTTGTTTTGCGTGTCGTCCTCATTCAGTTCCTTTTCTCTCAAGTCTTCTACAATAAAGTCTTTTCATCTTATATTTGGTCTTCCTATGTTTCTTCCACCTTCTATTAATATATTCCTCTCTCCTCATAACATGTTCAAACCAATGTAATCGTCTCTCATATCTAGAAACTTCTAACACTAGAGTTAATTCCCTTATTCTTTCATTGATTTACATTTTATTGATACTGACATCTGTCAATTTGAATTACCTGAATATATTAGCAGTTTCCATGGTTAAGTTAGCATAGCTGGCTGAAATATGAAATTTATATCAAATTTATTATCTTTATTCTTCTTTAGCTCTATATCTGTTGAATATCAAATATAAAATGCAATCAAATCGTATAGACAATAATATATTCTTTAAGTTATAATAACATTAACTGAGTTTTCCAAGAAAAACTGTTAAAATCTTCAAATGAGGGTACTTCCGGTTGACCAATTATAACCAAAATCTAAACAAGTCTGCATATGGTTGTAAGGAAGAGGAATACGCAAGAATTGTAATTTTTGGAATTCTAGTATTGGAGATATCGTGCACGAAACGGCGGAAACACACACACATACACACACATATACACACACACGCACACACGAACACACACACACACACACACACACATACAGACATCATCGTAAAAATAGTAAAATCGTATTGTAAAGACCCTAAAACGTGCTTATTCAATGAAAACTCACCACCGAATTTTTTGACCAAAGACAATACCTTCCTTACCTAGAGGTGACGGAAGGTAAAAAACTAGCAGAATCGGCAAAAAATAAAATAGGGCAATACCAATGTGGATTTATAAAAGGAAAGTCAACAATAGACGCAATACATACACTAAAACAAATTATAGAGAAAACACAGAAAGCTATAATAAAAATAGAAATGCTTTTCATAGATTTGCAGCAAGCGTTTGACTCTATAAAAAGAGAGAAACTAATGTTAGCACTAAAAGAACTAAAAATTGAACCCAAACTAAGAAAACTAATAAAAATGACGATGCATGACACAAAAATATGTATAAAGACAAAATATGGAAATACAGAAGAATTTACAATAAACAAAGGGTTAAACAAGGTGATGCACTGTCTGCTACACTATTCAACTTAGCACTAGAATATGTGACAAGGAGAATAAACAAGAACTCAATAAGAACAAATGGAGGACAAATGATAGCATTTGCTGATGATCTCATTATAATAACAAAGAGAAGAGATGTAATGACAAAAATGTTAGTTGAGATAATTACAGAAGGAAAAAAATTGGACTGAAATTGAATGAAAATAAAACAAAAATAATGAGATGGACAAAATAATAAGAACAAGAAGATAAAATTTGGAGAACAAGAATTCGAAGAAGTAGAAAAATACAAATACTTGGGAGTAATGATAACAAACAAAGGAGATAGAGAAACAGAAATAAAAGAAAAAGTATTTTCAGCAAATAAAGCCTTTCACATATACAAAAAAACTATTAAAAAGTAAAATACTGACAAGAACAACACAAATAAAAATTTACAAAACAATAATCAGACCCATATTAATGTATGACGCAGAAACATTAATAATGACCAAAAAAGAAGAGGAACAACTTAAAATAATAGAAAGAAAAATATTAAGAACAATACTAGGAATGATTAAAGTTGGTGAAAATGAATACCGGACACGAATGAACAAAGAGATACTACAAGAAATAGAAGAAGAAGATATAGTACGAAAAATAAAACAGCAGAGAGTAATGGTTGGGACACATATGGAGAGCAGGAATAGAAGCAATGACATACTGTATATTACAATGGGAACCCGGAAATAAAAAATGAGGTAGACCCCGATCAACATGGATAAAAGAAGTAAAGGAAGACCTAAACAACGCCAATATCAAGAACTGGGAAACAAAAACAAAAAATAGGAATACATGGAGGAGTATAATAAAGAAAATATAAAACGGAGAAAATAGGGAGTGATCCCCCCTATATAAAAAAGGATCTAGAGAGCTTCATATGAAGCGGCTTAACCCGGGGTGTCCAGCAACTAAATATATATTTAACACGGACTACATTTTATTTTTCTACATAGTCGCCTCTGAGGTCAACACACTTGGTCCAACGTTTTCCTAACTTTTCGATTCCCTCCCGAAAATGGTTTTCTTTGAGGTCCTCAAAATAAGCATTTACTGCTTCGATGGCTACTTCATTGGATCGAAATTTCTTTCCAGAATGTTTTGAGTTTCGGGAAAAGATGGAAGTCCGAGGGAACCTAATCGGGCGAGTACGCTGTAGTGGGGGACTATTTCAAACCTCAGTTCGGTAATTTTTTGTTGAGCAATACGACTTGAACGAGCTGGCGCATTGTCGTGGTGAAACAAGATATTTTTCTTTGCCATTCCCGGGCGTTTCTCTTGAATTGCTGCTTTCAGCTTATCTAAAAGTGTGGCGTAGTATTATCCGGTTACAATTTTTCCTTTATCAAGATAATCAATTAGCAGAATGCATTTGGCGTCCCAAAAGACTGACGCCATCACCTTCCTGCCGATTCCTGGCTTAGCTTTCTTCGGGGCCGACGCACCATGTCCAATCCACGCTTTCGACTGAATTTTAGTCTCTGGAGTGTAGTGGTGTATCCAAGTTTCATGCATGGTTATGAAACGTCTTTTAAAATCGACCAGATTTTTTTGAAACAATTCCAAATTTTCGGCTGAAGTTCGTGCCCGAATGCGCTTTTGCTCCAAACTATGCAAATGCGCCACCCACCTGACGCACATTTTTCTCATGCCCAGCTCATTATGTAAAATATGAACTACACGATCTTCTAGAACCATATCATGGACTTTATCAAAAATTTCCGGTGTGTGGCCGATTTTGGGCGACCTGAACGTGGCTCGTTACAGGTATGCGTTCGGTCATGCTTAAATTCCGAAACCAAGAAACTCATCGTGAAAAACGAAGGTGAAGCATTCCCAATGACAGCATCCAACCTGGTCTTGATCTCCGTTGCCGTCTTTCCTTCCAAATAAAAAAACTTGATCACCGCACGAACTTCGTTTATATCCATTATCGATTTAATGCTAGGTATATCGACACAGACGCTTCTCACGATTAGACTGATAGACAGATTGTACTGAAATTTCTTGACAGTTCATATGAAAAGTTAAACAAAACAACATAACATTGTTTTCGAAAAACCAAGGCCTTCTCAGTGATTCTGTAAACTTTTCAATCCACCCTCGTATTATGTATTTTCGAGGCCAGTTATTTATTTTAATGAAAAACAAATTTAAATATACTTTTAATATTTATTTATAATGTAAGTACAGTAGAACCCCGGTTAACCGAAATAAAGGGGGCGCAGCCGTTTCGGATACCGAATTTTTCGGTTAACCTATTAACACCTAAAAATAGCCTACATATGTACTAAAATGGGTGTGTAGGGGAAATGAATTATTTTGAAACAATGTACATTACATAATATACATATGTAGTATGTAGTTACAGTTTTTAGTTACAGTACAGTATGTACATATGTATTCAACTTCTTTGATAGCAGCTAATTTATCCGCAATAGAAATCACAATACACTTCCGCTTAGATGCCATCTCACAACAATACGTGGAATTGTTTCGGTTACCCCGGGTTTCGGTTGACCCGAGTTCGGTTAACCGGGGTTTTACTGTAATATTTTTATCTTATTTACTTGTGTATTTTCTTGAGATACTGACTACGATTACTGTGATATTGAAAACAAATAAAAAATATCAATTTTGAGCACAAACATTTAAATTTTTAAAAGATAAGTTAAGAATAGATACTTATCATGTAAATAATAAGTACAGTTATTAAATTTGTTGTATTACCTATATCCTATAGAACATTCCAGAATGACGTCACAGAATCGTCGCCATGTTTGTTGAGGGGCATACAAAGCTGTAATTCACATAGTACTCTCGTTTGAAACCGTTGGGCCGTTGATACTTTGTGCTTTGTGACAAATATTTGCTTATATATCACAATTATGGATGTAAAAAGTGATTATTTCTAAAATAATCTGAGTGGTGATGCTAAAGAACGTTATAAGAAAAAAATATCTCTTGTAAATAACTGTAATCCTTACTGTTTGAAAGAGCTGTTTGATTGACTATATTTCTGAAATTAAAAATTCCGAGAAATTAATAATTATTTGGAGTGATGGATACACCTATCTAAACTGGAATAGTGTTTTAGCTTGTGCTTTACTAAAATTTGCGATGGACTCTGGCATTACAGAAATTTTTAGAACGTGGGCACACTCAAATGGAGTGTGACTCTGTGCACGCAGCCATAGAAAAGAAACTGAAAAATCGACAAATTTATTTACCATCGGATTATATTTCAGTCACAATTGAAGCTCGCAAAAATCCTAAACCTTACGACGTAAAGTATATAACATACGACTTTTAAAAAAATGATACACAGAGTGATTTACCCCGTTATAATTCTATTAGACCTGGATCAAAACCGAATGATCCGACAGTTACGGATATTCGCGCACTACGAAACAGTGCAAATGGAGTAATAGAATATAAATGTAGTTTTGAAGATAAGTATGAAATACTCCCACAACGTTTGAGAAACGAAGAAAACCGTGTTGTAGGTGTTATAAATTTATATCAAGATAGGATAAAAATTAAACATACGATAACATACCTCATCATTAAACTTTTTCTTTGTACTTTTATTTAATTATTGTCTACAATTGTAATTTGTTTACAGAGTGTAATTTATTTTCGTTACATATATATTACAAAATATTATTTATTAATATGAAATTATATTTTGGTATAATAAAACGTATCTCCGAAATGTTATGTGTTCCAATGCTCAATAACACCCATCTCCAATTTAAATTGTTCCAGGACGCAAAAAACGTAAGTCATATTACAGAATACATTCTCGTAAACTATTCTTTAACTTTATTAATAAAAGTCTTAATACAATATTAACATTATCATTTAAAACAGTTTTTATTGATTTACTCGAAATGATGATTTCGAACATACGAGGTATTGTTTCTTAACCATCGATATATATATATATATATATATATATATATATATATATATATATATATATATATATATATATATATAATTTACTTTAATTGCAATAATACTACTTTACTTCCTACAATATAAAACTAATGTGTGTATGCCCCTCAACAAACATGGCCGACATGTCAAAGTCACGTGATCTGGAATGGTCTATACTCCACATAACCTCTAAATCTATGTTATAATAATAATTGTGCTTCTAAATAAAATACCTTTATAAATTCATAGTGTGATTATTTAATATTCCTTTATAATATAATATCACATTTCTTACAAATAAATAGGGAAATTAATACTCAGTACGTTTGACATTGGCCCGCAAATGACGGCGATCTTGGCCCATGGTCCTATCTGTATATAAAGATACCCTAGTTACATCTAGGGTACCTATATACTCAGGGTATGGCCATGACGTGCTCGCGTTTCGTCCGCCATTTGCGGGCCACTGTCATACTCGTTGTTTCTGCGTAAATTATTATGTATTTTCGTGGCTATTTGTTTTATTTTAATGCAAAACATTTAAATATACTTCTAATATTTATTTAAAGTGTAAGTAATAATTTTATTTATTTGTGTATTTTCTTGAGATACTGACTACGATGATTGGCAATATTGAAAACACATAAAAATGACCAATATTAAGCACAAACATTTAAATTTTTAAGAGGTAAGTTTAGAATATATACCTACTTATTATGTAAATAATAACCACAGTTATTAAATTAGATGTGATAATAACAACCTATATCCTATGCTCTGCATAACCTCTAAATCTGTCATAATAATAATTATGTATCTCTTACATAACTGAATTTTTATTACCTTTATATATTCATAGTGTGATTTTTTAATATTCCTGTATAATATAATATCACATTTCTTACAAATGAATAGGAAAATGAATTATCGGTATGTTTGACATTGGCCAGCTAATGGCGGCGATCTGGGCCCATGGCCATACCCTATATATAAAGTACCCTAGTTACATCATGAGAGCAATGCCGTCTATTGATTCCGTGCCGAACAATGTAGACAAACTCAAGAGTTGCCTGCCTGCTTCAAGTCAAATGGCTATTTGCATATTGTGTTTATTCTGCTAGGTATTGCAACAGCTAATGGATGTAATCGTGAAGTTAATAAAATAAAAATGCCGATAGTTAGAAATCATCGTGGGTGTTTCTTAAAACGTGGACGGCAGTGCTACCAACAATGTGCGTGAAAATTTTAGAGATTGAAAATATTTGATGAATTTCTCATTAAATTGTTATATCTTTGAAACCAGGTGGGCATGTATGTTTTTTCCTCAGACCTTTATTTATATTCACCTAGGTACTTTTTAGTCAAAAGTTTATGGGTTTTCACAATTCTAGAGGCAATTATGTTGATGATTTCTTGAGCTATACTCGCCAAGTTAAATCTTCCAACTTTCGAGTTCAATAACTCCGATCGGAACTGGGCAAGTTGACTAAAATTTTAGATTTACAAGAGATCGTTTCAGAAAAAAAATGTATAATACCGTTTGTTAATCCAGCGCAAAACTTATCTGTCGTCACCCATCTAACAAACTCTTGGGGTACAGTATTTAAACATGCTTTGGTGTCGATATAAGGAGCAGTTAATTTTTTCAATTCTTCACTAGTTGTTCGTTTGTTTGGATCTACGTATCCCCACCCCACCACCTAGAAATTCGATAAAAAAAAATATTTTCGACATTTGTTGTCAATTTGTATCAGATAACTTACACTTCCATTGGAATCTGGTCTCAGTTGATCGCTTTCAAACTCCTTGTTCCAATCTACACAAACTGGTTGCACTACATTTGTCAACTGGAATGATTTTTGCACAACTATAACAACTAAATCTGCCTGAAAGTTATTTGTATATCCTCGGTAGAATGGTGGAATGTGAATTTCTTTTACCTAAAATTTTTTTCATTATAGAAAATTACTTAACTACAGGGTTGCTTGGGTTTTAATTAGTCCAGGCAGTGGACACAAACAAAAACCTTTGCCTTACAAAAGGTGGGGTACCTAGTTCTGATTTAATATATGTTGTTTAGGTCGGGAATCTGATGTAAAATTCAAGTTTTCGACCTTGGGGAGGGTCGGCGCGAGTCAGTATCTTTGATTAAAGATGCAGAAAAAGTTTTTAGGTATTTTATCAAAAACAGTGGCCCGTATCAAAATTTTACAAGAATGCAAAATTAAAGCTCGTAATTTTTTGTATAAAAACGGGTTCTTAAATTTTTTTACATAGAATGACCTGTTAAAGAGTTATGTTAAAGATTATATTCATTGTGGTATGGAAAGAAGTAAATTATTGATGATTTTTAAATATTTTTACCTCCCGCTACCCTTGGTAAGGGAGGTATAGGGATCGTGTTAAAAATCGCATATTGAGATTTTGGTAAATGACCACGTTTTAAGGTCCATAGAATCCATTTTTAACATTTTCACGATGATGTCTGTGTGTATGTATGTGTGTGTGGATCCTGTTTACGCTCTACCTCAAATACTATCATTCAGAAAGTTTTGAAACCATGTATTTCTACCTTATCCTAATATGGAAATATCTGATTAGATTTTGGTGGCAATCGGATAACCGAAAATGGCAGTTTACTTGAAGCTCAAGATAGTTTTTCTTAAAAAAATACCTTTAATGTAATTTTTTCTCAATTTGTTATTATAAAAATTAAAGATTTTCTACAAGTTTGCTTTAATACTTTTTCTATATATTGTATGGATAAATTTATAAAGTAATATAAAAATTATATACATAGGTAAATGGCGGGAGGTACTGTGTTGGTCACATCAGATTTTTTGTTAACGCGTTCCTACAAATTCATCCACCATTCTGACCCAGGTAACGATACGACAACGCGGTTTGAAAATTTGAATAAGTACGAAATTCTCCTTCATATCATGTATTACACGATTTTTGATTCGATGAGCGATTCACGAGTAACAAATTAAACTTTCTTTCAATTCTTAAAAAACTAAATTTATAATAATAAAGTATAATTTCTCAAACACTCTCTCGCTTAATAATAATAAGAGAAAAAAATTGGTGGAACATTGAATGAAATTTAATTTTAAAATAATGAATTTAGTGTATTTGTTTCACTATGGGCAAAACAGAGTACTCGGGAAGTCGGTAACACATGACCAACAAACTTAATGTAAATTGTAACAAAACTATAAGAAATTTAACAAGTTTATTAAGATTCAATTTGCTATATCGACGGTTAAGATGTAACACCACGTTATCTACATTTTTCAGGTAACATGAGTTATGCACATCAAAATGTGCAGAAACAATTTCTGCGCGTTTCTGGTGATCCCTCGTACTTACATATCCGACGTGGTTCGAGCAAACGTTAGAAATATACGTATACATATTTTGATGTGCATAACTCATGTTACCTTGAAAATGTAGATACGATTCGATTTCAGAATTAAAATTATAGCGCTAGAGCATCGGTTCGCACATAAGTTTTATTTTCAGTTCATCGAATGCTTCCTGATCTTCATTTGTCCAACACCAACCTATTTCTTGTTTAAGTTTATTAATTTATTTATTAATTTACATGGAACGTTGTCGCCGTTATCACCGTCGGCCGTTGTGGCCGTTCTTGACTCTGATTGGCTAAAATCAAACATGATTAATGGCGCGAACGTTGCAACCGTTCAAGGTCAAATTAGAACTGTGTTCTATTCTGTCGGCCGTTATGACCGCTGCGCTTGCGTAAATTGAGTTAGTTCTTCATAAATCAGGTTAGCCAACTGAGCGATATAAGTATAAGTTTTCGTATTTGTGTTGAATTGTGTAATCTAAAATCTCATATTTGTGTAATTACTATGGATATAGAAACAATCGCGGTGCTTTATATTTATATTCATTTTTCACTTTCGCGATCGCAATGTAAACAGCAGTATCTAGTGCCCTATGATAATTTTTGGAAAAACAAAAGCACATCTGAGATGGCTCCCTATTCGCAAGTATTGTAGGGTACCTATGTATTCAGGATATAGCCATGACGTCGCTCGCGTTTCGTCCGCCATTTGCGGACCACTGTCATATTCGTTGTTGTTGCGCAAATTATTATGTATTTTCGTGGATATTTCTTTTATTTTAATGCAAAATACATTTAAATTTACTTCTAATATTTATTTCAAGTGTAAATAATACTTTTATTTTATTTATTTGTGTATTTTCTTGAGCTACTGTCTACGATGACTGGCAATATTGAAAACACATAAAAATTACCAATATTAAGCACAAACATTTAAATTTTTAAACGGTAAGCTTAGAATATATACTTATTATATAAATAATAACTACAGTTATTAAATTAGATGTGATAATAACAACCTATATCCTATGCTTTCCATAACCTCTAAATCTATGTCATAATAATAATTGTGTATCTCTTAAATAAATTAATTTTTAATGCCTTTATAGATTCATAGTGTGATTATTTAATAATAATAATAATAATAATAATAATAATAATAATAATAATAATAATAATAATAATAATAATAATAATAATGTTTATTAACTGGAGAGAAATTACATGCACAGTACGTCTTAGGAAATCAAAATATTCCTTTATAATATCACATTTCTTACAAATAAATAAGAATATGAATGCTCAGTATGTTTGACAATGGCCCACAAATGGCGGCGATCTTGGCACATGGCCATAGCCTGTATATAAAGGTACCCTAAAGTATTGCTAAGCGATATGACATCTGGTGGCAAAATAATGAACTACACGTTGACTTGTTACTAAGGTATGTAATATTAGAAATTTGTTAAATATTATACGTATTTGTGTATCTAAATTGACATACATATTGTAATATGAGTACCAATTATTATTGCTGCTTACTTGAGTGCACATTGTCACGTCTTGTATACCAAATTTGAAAAGTTTTGGATTATATTTTAAAACAGTTTTTCATTAAAATGTATTATAGGCTTCATGTAAAGTGCCACTTCTGGAAATTGTGTAATAACCAGAAAGGGAGATGCACAACTACATGTTATAACAGTCCAAAATAGAAAATTTCAACTTTCTACGGCTTACCGTTTTTGAGTTATGCGAGATACGTACGTACGTACAGACGTCACGACGAAATTAGTCAAAATGAATTCAAGGATGATCAAAATGGATATTTCCGCTGAAATCTGAAAACCGAAATTTTTCGCGATTACAATACTTCCTTTACTTACGTACAAGGAAGTAAAAAGAAGTGGTTATACAATTTAAGTTAAAGTTTTATAAAAGTGTACTTGGAATTTACATTAATTTACCCTTAATGGATAATATAAAACCTACTATAAAATAATATAAAAAGATAATTAAATATTATACAGTACGTATGTTGAACTGACTTTGTGGTTGGCACGTGGTGAAACATTTTGGTATTATGTATATTTGATAAATTAAATAAAACACCTGGTGTAGTTTCACAGCTTTATTAATGTTTACAACGATCGTTTCGATCTTGCGATCATCTTCAGGTAACTAACACAAAAAAATAAATGAAAGTGTCTTAAATACTATTCAGATTACCGTTGTAAGTAGGGGTGAATTACCTAGTTCTGTAATTTCATTCACAACATTCTCTCCTCTGTTTATAGCTTTTTGAATTTCCAAGTTTTCCAGTAAGTTGAATTTTAATCACTTTTCTTGGACATGCAGCGCTTGGAAATTTCCGTTGAAGGAATGGTTCTTCTCGAGACAATGAATGGAAAAGCCAGTTGTAAATTTATTGCCTTCAATGGATTTTTGATGTTCTTTCATCCTATATTTAAATTTTCTGCCACTCTGACCAATATAAACCGCGTTGCAATCGTTACACTGGATTTTGTATACGCCTGATAAATCTTTTGGTTTTTCTTTGTTGTTGGATAAAAGTTTACCTAAATTCGTTCTGTTAAAGTTCACACTAAAAAGCTTAATTTAAACATAATTGCAACAAACAGAACGAATTTAGGTAAACTTTTATCCAACAACAAAGAAAAACCAAAAGCCGAAGATTTATCAGGCGTATACAAAATCCAGTGTAACGATTGCAACGCGGTTTATATTGGTCAGAGTGGAAGAAAATTTAAATATAGGATGAAAGAAAATCAAAAATCCATTGAAGGCAATAAATTTACAACTGGCTTTTCCATTCATTGTCTCGAGAAGAACCATTCCTTCAACGGAAATTTCCAAGCGCTGCATGTCCAAGAAAAGGGATTAAAATTAAACTTACTGGGAAACTTGGAAATTCAAAAAGCTATAAACAGAGGAGAGAATGTTGTGAATGAAGTTACAGAACTAGGTAATTCACCCCTACTTACAGCGGTAATCTGAATAGTATTTAAGACACTTTCATTTATTTTTTTGTGTTAGTTACCTGAAGATGATCGCAAGATCGAAACGATCGTTGTAAACATTAATAAAGCTGTGAAACTACAACAAGTGTTTTATTTAATTTATCAAATATACATAATTATACAGTACTATGAAAAATACACAATTCTATAAATTATGTGTTTGCCCATTTGACAGTGGGTTAATGTCATATCTCGTTTGACCTGCAGTTCAAAACTTGTCACCGCAACGCTGCGATCTTAAAAATACATGGCCATGGGCCAACTTCCCCGCCATTTGCGGGCTAATTTCAAACATACTGAGATTCGTTTCCCTATTTATTTGTAAGAAATGTAAAATATTATAAAGGAATATAAAATAATCACACTATGATTCCATAAAGGCAATAAAAATTCATTTTTTTATACACAATTATTATTATGACATACATTTAGAGGTTATGTAGAGCATAGGATATAGGTTGTTATTATCACATTTAATTTAATAACTGTAGTTATTATTTACATAATAAGTATATATTCTAAACTTACCTTTTAAAAATTTAAATGTTTGTGCTTTAATATTGATAATTTTTGTGTTTCCAATATTGCCATTCATCGTAATCAGTATCAAAGAAAATACACAAATAAATAAAATAACAGTATTATTTACACTTAAATATTAGAAGTATTAGGGGAAAGGTTTTAAAATAAAACTTAAAATGTCTATTTACACTGTTCTTTTAATTTTACTGACCGGTTTCAATCATTTACATGACCATTGATTATCAAAGTCCGGTAGAGACAACAAAATACAAAAAATAAACAAATATTTTAATTTATATAATTAGAAGTATAATTAAATGTGTTTTGCATTAAAATAATACAAATAGCCACGAAAATACATAATAATTTGCGCAACAACAACGAATATGACAGTGATCCGCAAATGGCGGACGAAACGCGAGCCACGTCATGGCCATACCTTGAGTATATAGGTATCCTAAAAAAATACTAAGGTATACCTTGTTCAAAGATATTTCGTTATGGCTTTAACTTACTAAGCCTGTGGTGAACCGCACACAGCAAGAGATTCTACCTGTTGGCGCTCAGGGTAGGATTGCAAAATATTTAAATTCGGAAATCTCTAATCTCTGTGCGCATTACGTATTTCAGATTTACTTGAAATAATAATGAATTCGCAAAATTAAATTAAGTCTTTGACTATTACTAGAAATATAAGATGAGAAAATCGTCCTTGACTAGTATTAATACATATTGGGGAAACTAAGATACCAAAGGCATACCTAGTTTTCAAAAATTTAAAATCAGTTGTAATACAATACTTCGTACTGAGGTCAACAATATACGTATTTAATATGTGGCGACCATTTGAAGAAGACAATACTGATGTTTTACCAGATGAAAATTGTGATAATATTGAATACATACCTGTCCTTGCACCGCTATAAATCAAGCTTAAATCCCTAACAATAGACCCGCTGAGAGGGCCATAACGAAATATCTCCGAACAAGCTATACCTTTATATACAGGCTAAGATCGCCGGCATTCACGGTCCAATGTCAAACATTCTGAATATTCATTTTCTTATTTATTTGTAAGAAATGTGATATATTATAAAGGAATATTAAATAATTATACTATGAATCTATACAGGTAATAAATACTAATTTATTTAAGACATACACAATTATTATTATGACTTAGATTTAGAGGTTATGTAGAGTAAAGGTAAACTTACCTTTTAAAAATTTAAATGTTTGTTTGTAATATTGGTAATTTTTATTTGTTTCCAACATTGTCAGTAGTCGTAGTCAGTATCAATGTAGTCGAAGGTATAGGCGGGTATACGCCGTATACCCTCTGGATTTTTTAGGTGCCCTAGATCAGTATCTCAAGAAAATACACAGGTAAATAAAATAAAAGTATTACACTTTAAATAAATATTAAAAGTATATCTAAATGTCTTTTTCATTAAAATAAAACAAGTAGCAACGAAAATAATAAAAATAATTTGCGGAACAACAACACATTTGACTGTGGACCGCAAATGGCGAACGAAACGGGAGCCACGTCATGGCCATACCCTGGATATAGAGGTACCCTAAAAAATACATGCCAATTGGTGCACAAAAAAGTTCCATGTACCCGACATTGTATCACTTGTTCTAGAGATCCTATTGGTGCCAGCTCTAAATGGGACATGCTATATACAGGGTGTTTGGCGTAAGTCCGGCACCACGAATATTTCGTTTATTTTGAGAGATACAAAAAAATGTTAATCAGCAAAGTTAAACTAGACAAAAGGGCTCATAAGATGATCATAGCAGAAATTTTGTGTCACTTCCGGTTTTAGCGGAAATGGGTACACCTTTAAATCTAGCATAGGGAATCGGTATTTTTATATTTTTTTTTTTTTCAGAATATATATAAAATTAGCTTCACAATGATACCAAATTATCATAGTTTTACTTTAACCATTTCAAAATGGCGACATTTATTCTTAAAATATGTATTAATAAAATTCCATACAAAATAAAACATAGCAAGCTATGAAAACAATTTTATTATCTTATAACAAAAGAAAAGAATTTACCTACATTTGTGATAGTGACAATTTCTTGTAATAATTAAATAATTATGGCTCAAGTGAATTACACAAATGAAGAAATGGTTGATATGATTTTAATATTCGGAGAATGTCAAAAAAATTCTGTTAGAGCACTTCAACTTTATGAAGAGAGGTATCCTCACCGACGACAACTGAGAAGACAATATTTTAATAAATTGAAAACACATGGATCATTTAAACTGAAAAATCGATGTGCAAGAAGAGGAAATGAAGTAAATAATCATCGAGATGAAGAAGAAGAGAGAATATTAGCTTACATTAATTACAATCCTGAAGTGTCGGTGAGGGAATTAAGTAGAAAATGTGCGGTATCATGTATAAATTGTTTTCATAGCTTGCTATGTTTTATTTTGTATGGAATTTTATTAATACATATTTTAAGAATAGATGGTTGCCATTTTGAAATGGTGAAAGTAAAACTATGATAATTTGGTATCATTATGAAGCAAATTTTATGTACATTCTGAAAAAATATATAAAAATACCGATTCCCTATGCTAGATTTAAAGTTGTACCCATTTCCGCTAAAACCGGAAGTGATACAAAATTTCTCCTATGATCATCTTATGAGCCCCTTTGTCTAATTTAACTTTGCTTATTAACATTTTTTTGTATCTCTCAAAATAAACGAAATATACGTGGTGCCGGACTTACGCCAAACACCCTGTATACAGGATATGGCCATGACGTGATTCGCGTTTTGTCCGCCATTTGCAGGCCAGTGTCAAATGTGTTGTTGCGCAAATTATTATCTATTTTCGTGGCTATTTGTTTTATTTTAATGAAAAACGCATTTAAATATATTTTTAATATTTATTTGAAATGTAAGTATATTTTTATCTTTTTTACTTGTGTATTTTCTTGAGATACTGACTACAATTACTGACGATATTGAAAACATAAACATTATCAGTTTTAAGCACAAACATTTAAATTTTTAAATGTTAAGTTTATAATATATACTTATTATGTGAATAATAACTACAGATATTAAATTAGATGTGATACTAACAACCTATATCCTATACTCTACATAACCTCTAAATTTAGGTCATAATAATAATTGTGTATCTCTTAAATAAATGAATTTTTATTGCCTTTATGGATTCATAGTGTGATTATTTTATATTCCTTTATAATATATTACATTTCTTACAAATAAATAGGGAGATGAATACTCAGTATGTTTGAAATTGACCCGCTAATGGCGGCGATCTTGGCGCAAGGCCATACTCAGCCATACCTGTATATAGAGCATCGACCTTCTGAACTATAGATAGCGCTCATCCTATTTTGTTAGAAAAATGTTCCATGATAACAGTGCAGATAGATATATATATATATATATATATATATATATATATATATATATATATATATATATATATATATATATATATATATATATCCATCCTTCAAGTTAACCGAAGTCAGGTGTAAATGTATACTGTGCATGTGTTGTGTACTAAACATAAGCATTGACGTTTTGCATTTCGCGGTACGCCATTCTTATTTCACGTTTCGTTGGTTTGAGTTGTTTGTGCTATAAGAATTTTTGTGCTATTTTCTAGACGTAATCATGCGAATGCGTTGTATTTTGTACGTTTGTTAATCAAGCAAATTGAATTTAAAATTGTATAGGTTACTTCGAGGGTTACTTTTTTATACCTGTCAGAAATTATGAAATACAATGTGTATCAAAATAATAGCTCTTACTAATTTATTACTTTTCTTTGTGTGAATAATTATCCATTTTCAATACTGATAACTCAATCAGAGCGTTTTGGACAGGTAAAATACGAAACATGAAATAAGTATGGCATACTGCGAAAAGCGAAACGTCAGATTCAAATTCAAATGCTAATAGCAGTGTTCCTTCGATCTGTTGTGATTTTTTGAATCCTGATTAGTTTAATGTGATCCTTTTGAATCATGATTTAAAAAATATATCAAGAAAACAACTTGAATAATATAAACACCACCTAGCGTGGTGTTTTTTATATGCAGACCAATGTAAGCTAACTTATTTTATTTTATAAATAATCCACTGTCAAATGTTATAGTCAGTATGGATCATATTGAACATATACCTATTAACTAATGATATTGAATTAAAAAAATGTTTTTGTAAGGAATATGCAGTATGTTTTCTTAAAAAAAATCTTTTATGTGAAATATTTTCTTTGTTTTCAAAAGTGTAGTGGATCATTCCATGCTTTTGTAGGAAAATCGTATTTCCTTTGATGCAACAAACCAGGGCATCGAACCCGCCAAAAACTGGGTTAGGTTCAGGTTAATTTCTTTTTTGAGAGATGGGTTCGGGTGCGGTTCATGGTTCAGCAGTTCCATTCGTACATATGCAGCTACAGTTAATCAACCTGAGTTACCGCCCCCCGTCATTCTTAGGCCCTTAAATAGTGACCAATCAACGTCAGCAACTAAAGCCGATATATTATATATATTATATCCTGTGTCTGCTAACATTTCTGTCAATAATGTGAAATCTTTAAATAACGGTGCTGTGTTAATTAGTTGCAAAGATTCCGAAAACTCAAATAATTTCAAAAAACTAGTTAATGACAATCTTAAAAATAAATATGAAATAAAACAATTATCTAATCTCCATGTTAGGCTTACTAGACCTAATCCTCTGCAGGATTCGGATATAAGTGACCCATAGCGCAAATTTTAGAATGATCCAGTTGTAATTACATAAATTATTTATTAGAACCGTAAATATCAGAGTAGTTTTCAACCTTCCGTCACGTTTTAGGGTCCGTAGAGTACGATTTTAGTATTTTTTTTACGATGATGTGTGCGTGTGTATGTGAGTGCGTGCGCGCGCGTGTGTGTGTGACGATAACACGAACACTACAATTCTAAAAATTATAATTATTTCGTATTCCTTTTATTTATATCCATATGAAGAACTAATTAGATTTTGGTTATAATTGATCAACATTTAGAACATTTTATTGGTACATATCTGCCAACCCTACATTATATAAACTATATTCATAAACATTTACAAAAGGAGTATTAACAAACCTTTCGTATACATTTTTTGGGCACCAAATATCTTCGAAATTAATTAAATCATCTGAATTATGTGTGCCATCTTCCAAAATAATTAGTACTTCAGAATTTTGTGGCATTTGATTGGGAACGTCATACGAATCCAACAAAATTCATCTAGCTGCTTTTTTAGCCAAATTTATATTTGTTTGCAAGTTCTTTTGTTGAAGAAGAGCATTTTTTCGCCTCTTTAAAGCAGTCGCCGTTCGTTTCTTTGATTTTGAAGGCCTGTTTTGTTTTGAATTTTTAGTTTTAACCATTTTATAATAAGAGTATATAAACTTAGCGCATAAAATTTCAAAACTGATGCTAGCCTCTATTCGGACCGAGACAACAAGATTTCATGCGAAATATTTTTCTCTCCTCTCTATAGCTTGTGGGTATAACCTGAGGAGGGGTGGTGGCGAGCGCGGTGTAGAGAGAACGAAGGCAGAGCTCCAGTAGTGCGCTCCGACAAAACGCTGTACTAAATTTACATTGCAGTATAGGGCAATATCGTAATACCATTCGTTTATAACAATTACTTATTGCATTAAATATTTTTTTTCATTATTCATTATAAAAAAATTATCTGCATATGACGTACATACTTTGAACCAATTTTTTTGTTTTATTACGTGATTTAATGTTATAAACAATATTAATATTGTTAATAAAAAATTGAATATAAGTTCAACCATTAGATTTATATTTCTCAAAATCAATAAACAAAACTGCATTTGTTTTAATGAATTCCTTCAATCAAACGAACGGAATTACGATTGGACTGTATTCGACGGCGCCCTTAACTGATCAGTCGTGATCATACTTTATCTATATACACTGCCGTCCAAAAGTATTGCATCGCTTCGTGATATATTTAGTGTTCACTCTTACTATTATGTGTAAAGCTTTTTTTATTGCAATAATGAGTATGTATATAATATGTTTCAACATTTAGTTATTGTTTTCATTATTCAATTTATATCCCAATCGTGCAGTGTTCACAAAAATATATAAAAAAATACGCAACATAATTTTCAATAAATTTTGTTTGGTGAATTTATGCAAGTTTATGCCAAATTATTCCCATTATTTCATTTTTTGTTGAATCAGGTTAACATGGGTTGATTGGTTATCAATATAAGTACAGGTAAGATCGAAATATTGAGCAGTAGTCAGTAGTACTTACAGAGCAAATTCAGAGTGCAATTGCTTTTAATTAATGGCTCCTAAACGACGAAATACTGAAATTAGTATAGCAACCCGGTCTGCAATTAATACGTTTCAGAATGAATATTATTCAGCCAGAGAAATAACAGCAAAAATCTGAGTAAGTCAGTCTACAGTTGCGCGCACGTGTCAATGATTTACGAAAACGGGTTAGTTATCTTCACGTAAGCGATCGGGATGACCTCGAATAACATCGTAACAAGAAGATCAATTTATTACTGACATTCACCATGCTTAACTGTTTGAGCTAACATTCTTTCACCTTTTAAACGACGCACATATTGGCTCCGTTCTGCACCAAACAATTCGAACTTTGATTCGATTATGTTAGGACAAGGATGTCGCAACTGCATCTATAGTTTCCAAGGTCGATGATATAGAGGTACCCTAACTTATTTTTGTTTAGTTGTTTGTTCATTTTGAGCTGAGCTTGAGATGTTAAACTTGAACGTGAACACTGTGAAGAAATGTGTATTTTTGTAGTGTTGTGATATATGTTTGTGTATAATAAAATAATTTTAAGTTCCCAGAAACTTGTTAAGAACATTGGAATCGCCTAAATAATTCTACAAACTTACTTGACGCATTTGAGCAAGTTCGTCTCCAACAGCATTATAGGCACTGTAATATTTTCCAGCTCCTATGTAATACTCTTGCGCTTGATACTCCTGATCTCCATATTCTGATATGAAACAATGTGCGGCTACAAAAAACTCAAATAGGTAATGTGTTTCATTAATTATATACCATATTTTGCTTACCTGATATGATAACTAAAGGCGTAACTAGAGAACCGCCACATTTATACTCGTATTTTCCATCTAGCTGGAGATAAAGCCCTATATGCCATGGAAATTCTCCTTTTTTAGCTGCTACGCCGTTAACAATAGTTGTTATACCTTTTGGTATTACTTCTCCGCATTCTAAAACAAATAATAGTATATCGCTAGTGAACTGGCAATATCTGCTACGTTAGTTTGTGTTTTCTATGGTTGAATGGGTTGAATCTTTGAATATATAATACAATACAAGAACGGCAACGTAATGTATTTAGATTAAATATTTCGAGAGAAGGTGCCATCAATATTTTTGAATTATTGATTATTGAATACCTCTAACAAATAGTATCTGACAATGCTGTCAGCACGATTTACCGTAGTTCATAGTTTTGTGGTAGGAGTCACTAGCTATCTATAATAATTTTGTGAATAAAAAGAGACAGATACAGTATCTTGCTAGGCCATATGCGTTGCCGTTCTTATATGTATTATCACAGACAACCAGCAAGCTTGCTTGCTGTTTTCTGTGGTATTATATATTCAAAGGTTGAATGGATTGAATGCAGACGTATGTCCACTTATTTTCTTTTGACCAAATTAAAGTTCACTAGATTATCGACAACGCATTGATGTTACCATGGAGGTAGGAATATATATGGAGGGAGTATTTGCAATCGCTAGTGAAGTTGCTTCCCCTTCTACATTGTGACCGCTGTCAGTTTGAACTTACAAGGTTGTTGCTGTCATTGAGCATTGTTTGTTTTTAAACGTGTACGTGTTTTGGAGAAGTGTTTACCGTTTATGACTTTTTAATATATGTATATCGTGGTTTATATTGACTTTTCTTTAAGTGCTTCGTAACATTTGGTGAAAATTAAGATTTTTTATTCATGTGAGTTATGAAATATTGTTTTATTTTAAAACTGTAACTCAACGTATATTTCGTGTTTATAGCAATTTAACAGAACAAACATTATTTGGACTAGTTGACTCTTGCACTACAATATGTAAGTTTTCTTGCAATAATATTGTATGTTTCATTTAACATAGGTAATTATTTGCAGATTGTTTGTAACTTGGTGACTTGTTGTGTTGTGGGGTACTCCAATAAGTCAAGAGGAAAGTTTTATTTTTATATTATTTAACAATAAACAATTAAAAAATCTAATGAGTGTATTAAACAATTGTAATTTCGTATAAATACCTAGCCTAGATCTATCGATTTAAATAAATATTGTAAAAGATAATCGTATCGGTAACAGGTAAGTGGAATTTTAATTATTTATAATTTTTCTATATTGTAATTTCTTCTAAGTACATATTTGCTAAAAAATATTTGTTTATTGATATTACTAGAAACAAGAAATCTTAATTTCAAATATTTAATTTTATATTTGCCGCGTGAATTCCCACCACAATGTGACTGCAGCAGTACCTGCGTCCGTCCCCACAGGCCTGCATTCCCCTTGTCCTAAGTTCAAGTTTATGCTCCCTCCATGTTTATTCTTACCTCCATGGATGTTACACCACCATTGAACACGCGTTGAACTAGCTTTCGTAGTGACATCTAGTGACAGGTAGCCTAAACTTTTTCATTCGGTTTTTGAATGTTCTGGTTTTGAATTTTCGGGAGTTGAATGATTCTGTGCATGAATATTCGGGATTTGAATGATTCTGTGCATGAATATTCGGGCGTTGAGTATGCACCCCACCTGTGCGCCGTTGCGCCACGCCGCCGCCGACATATTTTTCACGCCGCCGCTGCCGTTGTTTCAACTACCGGCGCGCCGCCTTTCAGTTGTACGGCGCGCCGTCGTTGTTCTCGTCTGTATTAAGTAATTATAATATTATAAATGATTATATTTTCAGTAAATAAAATCATATTAATTGCAAATATTTTTAAAAGTAATATTAATGTACAGAAATCTTTTTCTCATTTAAATCGTGTTCTCTCGTTTTGAATTTTTGCATAAAAGCTTGTCTAATTGCAATGGCCAACAAGAAAATTTGTAATACAAATTGTCGCGTATGTGGTTGTCTTTCAAAGGCTTCTAGAGAAACTAATTTTTCCTACCATCGATTTCCAAAACCTGGAATACGAAAAGTATTTATAATAAATAAGTTTGGTGTCCAAGAATCAATAGATCGTAGATTGACGTGGATCAAAGCAATTAAAACAGGGAAAAAGGTTTCCAATACGATGGTTATTGGTTCCAAACATTTTAAAAAAGAACATTTCATATTACCAGGTACGTTTGTGAATATTTGAAATAGGGTTATATTTTAATGGTTAAAGAAAAATAATACTTTAATGACCAGTACTATTAAACGAAAGTTAAATATCAAATATCGTTTAAATAAATTAAAGCAAAGCGAATTAATGTTTTTATTGCTGTCATGTACCTATTTGACTAGTTTTTGTCAGATAAAACCTTTCTCAAAAATTGTACTTTTTATACTATCGGGCCTGAATATTACATATATTTGTTATGTGGTTAATATAATTCACTATAATATTTTTAGACATTCAATCTCAAAGAAGAAAATTAAAGTGTACTGCAGTTCCGTCACAACATTTACCAAAAGCAACTATTTCGAAGGCACCTCTTCCGCGAAGTAGTCGAATAAATGATATTGAGAAGCACATTGAAATTGAAAATACGCTAGATGCAATTCCAAATGATTTAGGTCCAAGTATTTTCTGAAATTTCAATATAATATCTACTCAAGCATAATAATGCACACTGATACAGTGGATAACGTGGATAACTATACTAGATAGAGCGGCCATATTGTAAACGACTGGGGCGTCACCAACGGTGATTCTATTTGCGAATATAATATGGTAATATCACAGATCAGTACATTAATTTGTGCTCTGTGGTAATATCCTATACCGATGTAGTGAATTTAACCGCTGTATATTTAATTAGGGCCCCGATCACATTAAAAAACATGTTAAAAACATGTATTTATTTATAAATTAGTAAATGGAGACCAGAGACTGATAATTTTTTTTAAGAATTACTATTTATTTTTTATTTGCTAGAATTATCGTTTATTCATTTGTTATATGTAATCAATTAATAGTGAAAATATTTGAATTTCCCGCTATATTCTTAGATAGGGATTTTATTTGGAGTGTATTGTAAAAAATGTTTAGAAAACTATCAGATCAGAAAGAAAATGAGAATGATACATTTAACTGGTACTAGTACTAGCAGTGAGCGAATATTTTGTGTTACAGGATTTACTGTAACAACGAAATGGAGTTCATTATCGCCACTCTCCGTAAACTAATTTATATTCATACACGATAATTGATAATTGTAAAGAAATATTGTAGTTTACGTTTTATTTAGGTATAATTGAGTAAATCACTCTTTATAGTATTTGTATTAAAACGCCAGCGTACGCTGGTGTGCGGCCGAACCAGCAAGTACGCCGTCAAAAAATAAAGAACACGCTGGCGCTCCGCCGCTGCCGTTATTTTTTTAACAATTCGCCACCGCCGCCTTGACCATTGTCAGCGCACAGGTCTACCAGTGAGGTACAATGTATTATTTATTTACTTATTTGCAGACATGTATTGTTGTAATCAGCCTTGTTTAGCATGTGTATAGCTAAAATTTATGGAGAAACTAAGCATATGTTTGATCCATTTTGAAGAAAAGTCTGAATAAGGTCCTCTAGCCTTTGATGAACTGAGTTGCGCAGAAATAAAAGATGGAAATAAGAAGAAAACTGGAAGGCGCTTCATAGAAGATAATAAAATTTTAACGATATTTCACGTTTACAAGTAAATCTACACTTCGACGATTGTTGCATAAAACTTAATTTGCACCTGAGTACCAATGAGGCACATACGCGGGAGGTGATGTCACGATTGATGAAATGATTATTTTAATTTATGAGAAAGTTCGAGTCACGGGATAATAAAATATAATCCGTTAAATAAGTGACCTTTCTCTGCAAGTATGCTTTTAATGACCTTACGTTTTTATTTTAAAAACATATATTTATTTGTAATTACTAATGTTTAAACGTTGCTATACATATTGTACTATATTTTATGTAAATATATATTTCTATGTACGTATACTTTGTATTATTTTAAAATTATTTGAAAAAATAAATTTTAAATATAAAATATGAACAACAGCGCTCTGAAAGGGTTACAAACTACAACAAACCTCGTTGCCATGATGGTCGTGGTATGCTAGCATTGAATGCTACAGGAATGCTTATTCTTGTTGTATATCCTCCTTGCAACGAGCTATAAGTAACCAGTGTTGCCAATATTCCTCTTTAAAAAATCCCCTTTAATCACAAAAAACTCTGTTTTAAAATAATTTATTAAAATAACATTTTGTTTCCATTTATCTCTATTCAAATTTAGCGCTTAATTTTAGAACTAAAATTTACGTTTTCTATGGAGTACATCAGTCTTCTGGTAACTGCAGAGGTATAGGGATCATGCTAAAAATCGCATATCGAGATTTTCATAAATGACCACGTTTCAATGTCCATAGAATCCGATTTTAACCTTTTTACAATTATGTCTGTGGGTATGTATGTGTGTGTATGTATGTGCATGTGTGTGTATGTGTGTGAGTGTGGATCTTCTGTCCACTCTAACTCAAATACTATCATTCGGAAAATTTTGAAACCTTGTATTTCGACCTGATTTTAATATGGAAAGAAGGCATTAGATTTTGGTATAAATCGGATAACCTGAAATCGCACTTTACTAAAAGCTCAGAATAGTTTTTCTTCCTAAAATACCTTTAAATGTCATTTTTTAGCGATTTATGTTATATAAAAATTAAAGATTATTGAATTTTCTACAGGTATGCATTAATAATTTGTCTATATATTTTATAGATAAATTAATAAAATAATCAATTTTATAAATCCCGAAGTCTATGATTTAAAGATAAACACAATTTCTTAGTTATGCAGTCACTATCAACATTTCAAATAATAATAGTAACGTTTTAAAAATAAAATTATAAATAAAACAATAGTTATATGGAAAGGAACTTAATATACATAGTTTCCAGCATTAGTAAATATACAGGTACGTATTTAAATAAAAAAAAAAAACAAATAATATATCATCACGGCATATTACCCATTGCTGGGTGTGCTAATCTGCTTTGTACACAGATTTTGGTAATGATCATGACATATTTGTATCGTGCGGACGTTTACCAAGCGTCGCCTCACGGGCACTCATTTTTGGCGTAGAGAGTGCACCACAGGGGTCAATTTTGCACCATTTAAATTTCGAAATATTTGGCTTTAGTGGAGATTGAATACAGTTCCCCAAATTTGCGACCAGATACTCAGGCACGCGACCACGAGACCCCATAGGTATATGTATTTAAATTAATAAAAAAAATAATGGCGGGAGATATTGTGTTGGTCACATCAGATTTTTATATATATAATTTATTCGCTGACTAGAGAATATGTATCTAATTCTTGATCAGAAACAAGTATCATTCTATAAGTTCGGCTCCAAAATTTTTCTTTTTTGACCAATAGAATTACTTGTCTCTGTTCAAGAATTAGTTCCACATTCTCTCATTTCAGCGAATGGACTATAGGTATCTGAAAATGAACTTTATATGAAAAATGAGATGAATTAGAATTAATAATATAAATATAATATATGATAAATTATACATATTTGGTGTTGTTTCCAAACTGATGGCAAAATCCCTGAATTATTCTATTTTAAATCCGTCAGTGTTGCCATATGTCGGAAAGCGAAATATCGTACTTACGCACTCAAAATTTCCGTATTTTTTGAAAAATTACGGTACACATAAATAAAAAATATTATATTTATTAAAGTTTAATTCGTCGAAAATTGAAACGAAGATCTTTTTGGATTTGGGTTGTAAATTTATTCGGGGAATCATTGATTTCTGTTCAAACTTGTCTACTATGGCTATGTTCATAGATATTTTAATTGTAATTTACGTAAGAAAACCTGAAAGTGATACTTTACTGAGTGAGGCAAACATATGAAAGCTTGTAAGCCTAGTAAAGACACTTTCAGGTCATGTTGGGTATAATTTATTTTCGCGGACCTGATAAATGAATAAATAAAAATCTATAGGTATGCATTATTTTATTTTTTATTGTGAGAAAATAAGAAATAAATATATAAACAACTGATCGCCATAGAATCATCCATGTACGGATAGAAAAGTTACTTTCCGATTCCTTATACACAATTTTCCGAACTAGTTTAATAAAAAAGGACCGTTTTGGTCAAAAAAAAAAATTCTAACTCGGAGTAGGCTATGAACAATGAAACGTATGTCAATTTGAATAGGAAAATCACTTGGTTATTTCACAAGATCGGGCATTTTTATAGACTGGTTTTGATTAGTATCCACTCCCGTTACCTTCCCTAGTTTTCGGGCACCGGTTAGGGGCTGTAGCAAAGGCTTGTGCCGGGTTGGTTGCAACACACATAAATCCCGTAACAAAATAAAAATAAATAGTAGTGTCTGCATGCCATAGTCCCTCTAGGGATGTAACTCGAAAGGAGTTCAAATCCCGAAATAATATACATAACTTTATACAATAAATTAATTCATATCTAACCTGGTACACAACGAATAAGAGGATAATCCCAAGATCCGCCACTGCACCGACTTGTAGGGAAGTGCGCTGCATCAACTGTCGTATAAAATTGTTTACATTTACTTTTTGCTACGGTACCCTCTACTAAAGATTCATTGCAACTGACTGCCACGCCATCTATAGTACATGTCACATCCACAGAATTAGAAATTCGCGGTGAACATGTTTCTGTAATAAAATTGTTAATAACTGATTTTTAGAACTTAAATTGTACCTTAACAAACTTACGCTTACATTCGGGAAGTTTAGTGTTCCAATTACCATCAGTACAGAATACTACAGAAACTCCTGGATATAAAGCATAATGCTGATTACAAGAAAATTTCACTATGGATAAATTTGGTATAGCAAATCCTTGTATATATTGATTACCCATTACTAGGAATTTTCCATTTTCTATTATTGGCACTGCGCAGAATCCATCACTGTAACATAAAACCAGTATTAAATAATAAAAGTTATGCAAACTGCAGAGATACTAAAGCTGGCCTCACATGGATTAATTTTGCGGCCGTCATAACAACTACTGTTTACATGCTCCGTCATATATATATATCGATACGCACAGTTCCAATCTTGAAAAACGAAATATGATTAAAACATAGGTATGTGTTATATATCTTTACAAAAGTGGTAGTACTCGTAACATCCGCACTATGCTTTCCGAAGGCGCCACCTGTATTACGTAGGTGCCCGGCGAACGCAGAGGGTCGCATATTCTGATGCTAATATATTATTTCAACTTATGATGCCAGATGCCAATATTTATTTCAACTTATTTGCTATCTCTCTCTCTATCTTTGTATGCGCTGTATTTATTTATAACCAACTTTGCGTTTTATTGCAATATTCTGGGAGAATAAAAATATAACATTTTAAATTAATAATTAAATAATTATATTTTCACTAAATTTGTAAATATTAAAAAAAAATCATATTACAAATCAATACAATATCTCAAACAGAAATATACTGTTATTACTACAGTTCGGAAAATTGATAAATCCAAAAATATGTATTAAAAATATATAAATTATAATTATAGTAAAATATGCACTATAAATGCAGGCAATTCTTTTGTCAGGATAATCTCAAATACTACATATGTTATGAAAAAGTAAAATGCATCTGAAGTCCTTAATTTGTAAAGATGGTTTTGAAGTAAATTTTAATCCAAAAAGATTTAAAGTTGTAAAAAATATTTTTATTACTTATATAATAACAAATTTACAAATGTTATTTTATATTCGTTACAATCTATGTTTAATATAATTGCCATAAACCAAAAATTTTTCAAATCAGTTGAGCCGTTTTTGAGACTCGTTGGACAAGTCTTCCGGGGAATGGGGAAATTAATTATTAAAACAAACATAAATAATGCAAAATGTTAATTGCTTAGTGGCGACATTAACATATTACAGGTCTCTTAAGGGAAAATTTTAAAAATCCTGGTTGTGGAGAAGATTCTATGTGTTAATAGATTTAACCACGACTAAATTAATACGATGTGAGGTCTAAAGTGTATACTACTACTATATATATTACTATATAGTATAATATATATATATATATATATATATATATATATATATATATATATATATATATATATATTATAATAAAGTGGAGTCTCGTCTAACTAACAAGACGAATCCCCAAACTAAGGGCTGAGTCTCAACAGATCGCAGCGTGGCAACTGCTCTACCGAGTACAACACCCCGTCCGGTACGTAAGTCGTCTACAGACAATTCCGAGCCCCAACATCGAAACCTATGCTGAAAATGTAGAAGAAGTGATATGTTCTAGGAAAATTAAAAAAATATGAACATTTACTCATTTTGTTGGGACTATTTGTGCTCTGATACAAGAGAGAGCATACTAATTAATATAAAAAATCGGGGGAGTCTCCTATACCCCTCAAAAGATATGATGTTTATTTGTAAAAAGGCTGAAAGGGTATTCAGGCAAAATCAAGAACAAATGTTTAAAAATAAAAAAAATTAAACAACAGATGGTTCTTAATGTATTTCAACAATGTTTTGCATATGTGTTTAATACAAAAGATTTTTAAACTACGTCAAAGAACAAACGCAAATTATAAAAATTATAATTGATACATTTTTAAAAATTAGTTTCTATCATGAGACTAAGTTACTCTCGCAGAAAGAAGATTATATTAGAAATAAGTTTAACAAAATTGTGTTATTCAATAAATATTTTACAAATTATTTCTTTTACTCTCTATCTTCACCAAAATAAATTAATCCTGACCAGATTGAATTCCTATTATTTTTACAGTACAACAAAGTAAATTATTTAATTCAAATTTAGCACTAGAATAATTCATTGTTATTTATTTTTACTAATATTGATGTTCAAGAATTTATACACAAAATAAATAGTAGGTACATTACTTAAGCCGTTTTTTGGGGTTGAACCTGTTTCGTTATGTTTTCAAAACTATTTCGTACATGACGTCATAAATGTGGGGATCGCTAAAATACTGTGTTTTGAAATGACGTATAAATTTCAATCTGTCAAATGTAAATTGGACGTTTGTGTGAGTTTGAATTTGTGGTGTATATAAAAAGTATTGAAAACATTGTAATTATTATAAACTGGTTACTTGGGTGCACCTTATTGTTATTTTCTAAAAAGTAAACTCTGTATTTTTATATTTATTTATACGTACAAACGTTTATTTTTTTACAAATAATAATGGAGCATCCAGAATTATTGTTTTAAATTAATATAGAATGATTTACAAACGTTTATCAGCGTTCCGTGTTCTCAAGGTTTACCCCCTCTACTACGAAATAATTCGAAACTGTTTCAAACCAGCCCAGCGGATCGGTTTGAAAACATACGAAACTGTTTCAACCAATTTCGTCTCTGACGACACCGTTGCGTCGCCAAAATATAATGGTTTGAAACACTACGAAATAGTTTCAAACCATATCGCCAGAAAACGCCTTTAATTTCTCAGATTTTAAAGTTTGTGCTAGAATAATCAGAACTTAGATATCGTCGTTACCTAATAGGATTTAAATATTACGCGCATGCGCAAAATCAAGACTTGGGAAATTGAGTGAGACAGGCATATGCAGCAATGATATTCCCATCTCTCAGTCAATGTTTCACGGAGAGTAAGGGCTCCGCAATATATTAGGTATACCGGGTGATCATTTGAAAACTTCCCACCTTGAATAACTCTTTAATTAATAAAATTATCAAAAATCACTAAAACAGGTCAATGTTATTTTGGAGGGGGACATTTAATAACCTATTCCAATCAGTTGGGAAACTTTCACCCTCCCCTCCAGCCACCCCCACCCCAAAATTTTAAATGGCACTACCCCATGTGTGATACATCATTTTAAAGGTTGTAAAATTCTCAATATTTTAAAGCAAAGAAAATTAAAATCGGCCGAGCCGTTCATGAATTAGAGACAAAAATGTATGCCCATTTTGAGTGGTTGATCAAGCCATCTACCTACGTTTTGCTTTGAAACAAAAGAACGTGCGTCGTACAAGTTCAAAGTGTCAAGTGTTGTAGAATTCAGGAATTAAATATCGCCGCTTCAGATAACTTTAGATTACTTTGATTTGGGGTAGCGTTTGTGCCAATTGTGTCACTGAAATGACATACACTTTAGAAGAGAGAATTGAAATAATTTTCATTTATGGAGCTGAAAATCAGTGTGCTCGACGTACAGCCAATGAATTTAATGCAAGACATCTAAATAAACATGTATCCCATCGATACGTTTTAGATTTGGTAGAAAAATTTGAAGAAACTGGATCAGTAGCAAATAAAAAAGGACACAACCTCGAATTGTGGATGAGGACTCTCAAATAGAAATATTAGGACAATTTGCTGCAAATCCTACGAGCTCAATTCGGCAAGTGCGCAACATAACTAGTTTTTCGTATGGGTCTGTTCATAAGGTTTTAAAACTTCATAAATGGCATCCATACAAACTTCAAAATCACCAAGCTCTAAATGAAGATGATTTCGATAGACGAGTTCAATTTTGTGAACAAATGACTGTGATGATAAATACCACTCCAAATCTAATTCAAAATATTTGCTTCAGTGACGAATGTACTTTTTTTTTGAATGGCTATGTTAATCGTCATAATTGTCGTTATTGGGATGATGAAAACCCGAATCTATTTAGAGAAACGCATACTCAGTGGCCACAAAAAATTAATGTGTGGGCTGGTATACTGGGGGACTCGGTCATTGGTCCGTTATTTATTAATGAAAATTTAAATGGTACTATTTATCTCAATATGTTGGAAGATGTCATAGACCCCTTGATTACGAAAGCAATAGAAAATCAAGTAGACGACGAAGGAAACTTAATTTTGGATGAAAATCAAGTTTATTTTCAGCAAGATGGTGCCCCACCACATTTTGTGGTACCAGTTCGAAACTGGTTGAATAACAAGTTTCCAGAGAGGTGGATTGGAAGAAGAGGAGCAGTAGAGTGGCCAGCAAGGTCTCCTGACCTAACCCCTCTCGACTTTTTCCTTTGGGGCCACCTTAAATCCATCGTCTATCAAATTCCCCCAGCCAACATCGACGAACTGAAACAACGAATAACATCCGAATGCCGATTAATTCCGCGGCGAGTTTTCGAAAATGTTAGAAGAGAGTTTGAACATCGGCTTTATCATTGCCTAGCAACCAATGAAGCGCAATTCGAGCATCTATTACGATAAATTTAATTGTTTACGTTTGTGAGTTTTAGTTTTAGGTATTTTGTAAATTTTCCGATTTAATACATTTTTGTCTCTAATTCATGAACGGCTCGGCTGATTTTAATTTCCTTTGCTTTAAAATATTGAGAATTTTACAACCTTTAAAATGATGTATCACACATGGGGTAGTGCCATTTAAAATTTTGGGGTGGGGTGGCTGGAGGGGAGGGTGAAAGTTTCCCAACTGATTGGAATAGGATATTAAATGTCCCCCTCCAAAATAACATTGACCTGTTTTAGTGATTTTTGATAATTTTATTAATTAAAGAGTTATTCAAGGTGGGAAGTTTTCAAATGATCACCCGGTATGTGTTTCGCCATGGACAACTTTCCGGAACTCTTAAAATTGGCGAAATAGTAAAATATCCCTGTTTATATCATCCACCCAAAAAGAAACATAAAAAATAAAATGCAATAGATTTTTTTATGTCAAACTGGTCTGAGTTAAAATTTACGGCGGCAACGCCGTTAAAAATTTAAATTTTTCAACGGCGGCCGTTCGTAGCGCCGAGACCGTTTGTATCGTATGATTTCCACCAATCACAACACAGACCAGTGTAAACGGTGAGAAATTTGACAATGATAACGGTACATGTGAATCCAGCTTAATAGGAGTTCGCATACCCCCACAAAATTAATTGTATGTCTATTGCTGCCCTCTTTGTGTTAGATCGCGAACTTTACATCCCACCGTAAATTTAAAAAATGATCAACCAGCAATTATGTCCATTGTTAAGGAAGATAGCGAATATCTTCAAATAAGTGAATTTACTATAGTCAATATAAGGACAATATATATCAAGTGTGAAATTTCAAATAGAACATACTATATTTTTTATATTTTTGAAAAGTACACAAAATTTGCTCTACAATGATAGCAAATAAGTGGAACGTTGTATTATTAAAAATAAAATGGCGGACGTTTGAATTATCTTATAAATTAGATCAAGAGAATGTGAAATTTTGTTTTATTGGTTCTGTTCCCCAGGTTACACTATGTAAATGAATTTGTCTGAAAAAAAAAACCATCATCTATGAACAAAAAAAACAATAAAATCTCACACACTTTGAGGGTCATTGCATAAATAATGTACAGGCTGGCAACATTGCGAATTGGCTGATGAAAATAAAGTGAAATTTACGTCAGTTGTAGTAGAAGGCTTGAGGAAGGAGCGTGTGTTTTGTTTTCAACTATAACGTAATCTGTTTTTGCACAATCGTGAGCTAGAAATGGAGCCTGCACGTGTCTTGGGTATTGTGACTGTTGAAGATCAGAAGTCGTATATTAAGATCGAAACTTTACGTGGTAGAAATAGTCGCTATTGATGAAACGTGGATTAGAAATTTTGAGCCGAAGTTGAAATCACAGTCCAACGAGTGGAGAGGTCCAAATTCCCCACGGCCAAAAAAATTTCGGAGAGCTCAATCAAAAGTCAAACAAATGAAGATCTTTGCTTATGATTACAAAGGAATTTTCATGTGGAACAAGTGTCACATCAGTTTATTATCGGGCCTTTATGCAAAAACTGCGCAGAAAATAGCACAAAACCCGACCTCAGTTG
This sequence comes from Harpalus rufipes, assembly GCA_951394225.1. Taxonomy (NCBI): domain Eukaryota; kingdom Metazoa; phylum Arthropoda; class Insecta; order Coleoptera; family Carabidae; genus Harpalus; species Harpalus rufipes. The sequence goes on from OX596281.1 coordinate 34,720,834, forward strand.
CTCGAGGCTGGGCCACTCATTCTCCATGACAATGCTCGCCCCCACATCAGAGGCGTGAATACGGTTGGGAAGTGTTACCTCATGCTCCCTACAGTCCGGACATCAGTCCACCTATTCCCAAAGCTGAAACAGCCTATGCGTGGACATCGTTTTCCGTCTCTGGAAGAGCTTCATGCTGCCGTTACCCAAGCCATTCGACAGATGAACAGAGATGGTGTCTTGGATGGAATAGTAAAGCTTGTAAAGAGATAGTGTAATAAAAATAAAATGAATAAACTAACAATTGTGTACATTATTTATGAAATGACCCTCGTATACTATGTTCCATTTGAAATTTTAAAGTTGGTATCACAATCTGGACCGGAAGTGAAAGAACGCTTCTTGGTACATCTTATTGCCGGAAATAAGCAATATGACATCTGGTGGTATTTTCGGAACTATAGTTGAAGGAAAAATTATACACGTGACATTTTCTTGATTGTATAAACACAAGTGTTATCTATTACGTTTATAATATTTACGTTTACATATGTAATATCTCTTCATATTATACACTTAATGCATAAATACAATTAGTAAATGCCAAATTATCCCGTTAACATTAGTTCCACTTTGGCGCTGCGATCTTATTTCCCATCGCCTATAGTAAATTTGCTTATTTGAAGGTAATGGTATCTCACTTAATAACGGAGATAATGAGGTCCTCCACTCTAATTTTTTTGTTATTTTACATGAAAGTTCGTATAATTTTAAAGCAATTCGTAGTATTAAAAAGTTATAATTGTTTTTAGTTTAACTGCATGTGATTTTTAACGAAACCTATAGCTATCTTTCTCGCAATAGTGACTATAGTAGGCTGCGCGAGAAAGATACCAATAGTTGTGACATCACAGTGGCACTGAAAATAAATTCAAATATTTCGCAAAGTAATCATTCGGGAAAGGTTTTTTTAATCTTAATCGTTATTTATTGAGTAGTACTTTAAGGATAAAGTGTACATTTTATTATTTTTTGTTATGGTACAGACCCCATTGCAGGTTCATTCTCGCTTGTTCACCTGTATATTTTACCTTAGTGGTGGTTGAGGAGTAGTCGGTTTCTGTGTAGTGCCAGTGCCACAAAGAACTGCATCTTCATCGGAATCATCTGCGCAATCTTTTTGATTGTTACATTTCGAATCAACGTCGACACATGCGCCGTAGTTGCACTGGAAAGTGTTTTCTTGACATTGGATATTATTGCAATTCTCGAACGTTTCATCCGAACTATCGGTACAATCAACTGTACCGTCACACACCTTGTGAAAATGCAAGCATTGGTTGTTCGAGTTGCACGAGAATTGATTTCTGAAAGAAATTATAGTACTTCAAACAATCGCTTAGATATGGCATTGTTTCGAAAAAATTCGTTACGATAATTACATTGGACTACCATTAAACACACCCCTTACAGCCCCGATTTGTTCCAGTATTTTTTGGCATAATGAAGGGATATTATTGATACAGTAAAATCGTATTCTAGGCAGAGCTGGGACCAGTAGTGGCAGCACGCACTTTAGAATTCTATCATAGAAAACAGGCGAATGCGATTTTACTTTTACGAATCTAGGTAGCATGCACTTTAGAATTCTATATTCGGTTTTCGTTTCGGGAACTTTCGGGTTTTATACTATTAACATAGAAAATATTATGACAGTTGTATATAATAAATTTATAAATTATATATAAATTGTCTTTCAATTAAATTGGGACGTTAGTTTAATACTTTCGCCTCGAGTCGTACACTTGCAGGGGAATATTTTGAGACACGCATGCTACCAAATTTTCGCTTTGGGGCGAAAAGCGAAAACAAATGTATCATTTGATAGAATTCGATAGAAGTGCATGCTGTCACTACAGTACTCAAAAAAAGTACTAAGTAAAGTAATATTTTAAGTACATTTTTTAAGGGTAGTTTATAGAGAAATCTACCTAGCCATGAAACAAAAGACAAACGATAACAATTTTTTCTTGTCGGATTTGTGTGTCATTTTTAATTTCATACAGTAAGTTGCATTCAAAGCATATTATTTATTAAAGTTTAGCGTAGAATTTTGGGTTAAAAATGAGTGAAACTAAATTGGAGCATTTGTGATAAAAATTTTAACAAAAGAAGGCAATGGTCCTAAAATTATTCATGAGCGAATGATGGCCGTGGCAAGATGCCCCAAGTTATTTTAAAGTAAAATTTTGGTGTAAACAGTTTCGATGGGGAAGGGATCCGACACAGGATGATCCAAACTCTGGTCGACCGCTTGAAGCACGAATTGCAGAAAATGTTCAACAAATTGAAAAATTGGTGCTTATAGATCGACGGTTGAAGGTTTCTGTTATTGCCAAGGAACTGTCTTTATCTGAAACCAGTGTTTGGAAAATTTTACATGATGATTTGGGCATGAGGAAGGTGTCTTCGCGGTGGATACCCAGACTACTTACACCGGAGCAGAAACAGACAAGGAAAGAAATTTCGCAAGAAAATTTGACTTTTTCTCGGAGAATGTGACTGGAGATGAAACATGGGTGTATCACTGGGACCCGCATATACCAAAAAAGAATCTATGCAGTGGGTTCATAAGGGGACTCCTCCGCCCAAAAAGGCCAAGACACAATCTTCAGGGAAAAAGTTGATGGCAACAATTTTTTGGGATAATGAAGGGATATTATTGAGTATATGCCAAGAGGGTCCACAATTAATGCAAAGGTATATGGTAAAACTATTCAGAACTTAAAACTTGCTCTGGAAGAAAAGCGTCCGAATTCATTCAAACAAAAGATATTGATGTTGCATGGCAATTGCAAGGTTCACAAAGCGCGTAAAGTGAAGATATTATCAGGGACTGCGGTTTTACAGAACTACGCCATCCATCTTATAGCTCCGATTTAACACCTAGTGACTTCTTTTTATATAAAAATATGAAAAAGAAGATGAGAAGATTTGAATTAGACGAGGAGATAATGGATGATGTTGCAGATCTTCCAAAAAAATATTTTTTTGACGGAATGGCACAGTTGAAGAAACGTTGGGAAACGTGTGTTAGTGTTGAAGGAAGTTATGTTGAAAAATAAAGTATTGTTCAAGTTCAATGTGCCTTCTTTCATAGCTAGATAGATTTCTTTATAAATTGCCCTCGTACTTATACAGTACCAGAACCAAATAGTTTTTTAAATCAGTTAAAATATGACAAATGCATGAAAATGTCTGTTCACATGCGTTTAAAAAAGGCTTCGTGCACATAAAATGTTTCAAAATAAACTCTATAAGAAATTCTTTGCATTTTACGCATCGCTTTTAAACATAACACTTCACGTACTGCGATTAATGTGTGTAGCTACTACTTCACGCATAAGAGTAGAAAAATTATTTACTTATTTATTTCTATAACATTGATGAGCAAGTTTAATAAATACGTTGTTCAAAATCTACGTCTTGATTTAACTATAGATAGCGAAAACTTTAGTACCTACCTATACTTGCTATGTTCTTGCACATACGTGAAGTATGTATTAGTATTTAAATTATTTAATTTACTTTAAATACTTTTGGATACTTTAAGTATCAAAAAGTATTTTAAGTACTTTTTATGAATAAAAGATTTTAAGTACAGTACTAAGTACTAATTTTCAAAAGTATTTTAAATAAAGTATTGTAAATACTGGATATATTTAAAGTAATACTTCCAGTACTTTTACTTTAAGTAATTCCCAGCTCTGAGTCCACGGACCTTAAAACGTGTTTATTTATTAAAAATCACCATCGATTTTTTTGACCAAAAACAATACCTTCCATACCTAGGTGACGGAAGGTAAAAATAATCGGTGTGTGAATTAGAAATATTACAACTGAACAAGTCCGGTTTAAATTTGAATATAAACTCCGTTTCCACGACTTGATCCCGAAGTTATCAATCGTAACCATATGATACAAATCGCCGGGGGAGGAAGAAAATTGATGACGTCATATTGTCGGGTAAAATCGTCTAATTTCCGTAGTATTTATGCAAATAAAAACTGACAGTATATAATATAACTTATACCGTGTGAATATTATTATTCCTCAAAATTCGAAGTGAGACATGTATTTCGCAATAATAAATCAACTGAATAATTATGATGTCAAAACTGACAGTATTACAATAAATAACACATATATTGTGTTATTTTTGTTATTCATCAAAATTCGAAGTATAAGTAGTTATTTAGCAATAATAAACGAATTGAATAAATACGGTATAAGAATAATGAATGTACTATACCTCTTTTTATTGTCCAAGGAAAAGCATATGTTGCAATAATTGTTGGCAATCTTAGAAACACCGTCTTTGCAATAGAAAAATGCACAATATAATACCAATAATTAACAAGATTACCCACACACAACGAAACAAATTATCGACGTCAAAATCATCTTTATCACAAGATTTACAAAATGACATGAATATAATTTAAATATTTGAAAATGACATTTGTTACCGCGGTTACAATAGTTTCTCTTTTATTTGTGTTAAGATCGGATTCTAGGGACCTTAAAACGTGCTTATTCAATAAAATCTAGATATGCGATTTTTAGCATGAATCAATGACTCTCTTAGCGAGAGGTAAAATAGAATGCCTAGGGTGTGTCAAGCCGTTATCAAAGCTAGAAGAAGTTTTTCCGAAGAACCAAAAATTTAAATTCACTAAAAGCCAATTTTACAAAACTCAATATTTTGAACGTCTGTGGGATGAAATGAAGTATCAAGTCTTCAACAACAGACAATTTGCAAACCATTTGGAAATCAGTTTCTAATTTATTTTTTTTGCAAAAAGTAATACAAGAATGCTTTAAGCCAAGCTGGAGGAAGTTTTTCGAAGAGTCAAAAGTTAAATTTTAAACGTTCCTTAAGCTGACAATATCGCTTCGAAAGGAAATGCCCAATGAATTATTATGTATTGCTGTCAAAGTTTCTATTTGCTTTTTATCACTGTCTGTGAAATCATTCAAAATTATTCGCGGCAACAGTACATTGCTATTATGTTGAGCTTAACCCGTCTGCTCACATTGGTTCGGCTCGAAAATCCTTCTTCCGACCAATAGAACGAATTAGTTCAAAATTCTCTCTCTATCGTGAATGAATTATAGGGTATGAAATGTAATATAATTTGCACATGTTCGTAATTGATTTTAAAACATTAAACTAGTTGTTGACCTTTATTTGTTTGTACTCGTAATCTTCTTATATGGAGAAAGTGCCATAAATATCGCATTTTGTTGTTTACATAAATCTTTATGTTGCAAACTGGATATTTTATATAAAAACTAGTGGAAAATAGTACTAATTTATTAATAAGCACTTACTTGCAGTCACTTTGTCGTCGGTGTCTTGATAAAGTTACATTGGAATGTGGAAATAAGTGGTATCCTAAACTTAATGAATTAAAATCTAAAGCAAAATACAAATTAGCGAAGTTGTGAATAGAGATGGAACTATCTATATTGCAATAATTTTGTACTAAAATATAATTATAAATTCAGAAGATTTAATTTTCGCCTATGTCTTGTCGGTAAATAATTAATAGCTTTAGTTTTTACTAAGTAAAAATATGAATGTGCTTAGTTTTAAGCATAAAGTAACATTCAAAATATGCGTATTTTTGAAGGGCAAGGTAATAAAGAATATTTAAAAAAAAGATAAATTCGAAATACATTTAAATTATTTTAACAAAATAGAACATTGTTATAATAAGAATGATAGAGAGAATACAATTAGTTGGAAGAAGAATGAATCTGGTGTTGAATGTTGATAAATCCAAAGTGTTGGTATTTGAAAGGAGTAAATTGGTGACTGAGTGCAATGTGTTGATGAATGGAATAAAATTGGAGCAGGTGAATGAGTTTGTATTTTTGAACAGCATGATGTCAAGGGATGGTCGAATAGATTGAGAAATTGAAAGGAGAGTGAGTGCGGGATGTAAGGTAATAGGTGCTCTGGGTAGGTTTGCTCGAAACATCAACGTATCTAGAGATGCTCGGTTATATAATGGAGTGCTAGTTCCTGCTTTGATGTATGGAAGCGAATGTTGGGCATGGACGGGAAAGCATAAAAAGAGAGTGACTGCTGTGGAAATGAGGTATTTAGTATTTACGTAGTGTATATGGGTGTGTAAGACGCGATTACGGGAGGAACAGTTTGGTGTGTGCAGAATGTTTGGTTAGGAACAATGGTGTTTAGAAAGTTGGTGTGAGTCAGTTGAGATAGTTTGGTCATGTGGAGAGAATGACGAGTGAACGACTTATAAAGCGTATATATCTTGGTGAAATAGAGGATGTTCGATTACGTGACCGTCCAGTGTGTAAATGGATTGATGTGGTTGATAGGGTGCTAAAAGAGATAAAGTTTCCGAGTGGGAAGAGAAGCAGAGCATGTATGAATGCGATTATGAGTGTGGCCGAGGTCGAAGCGAAAAAAGCATGCTTAGACAGGAATGTGTGGCGAAGGATGATTGTTTTGTAACTATTATTGTGACAAAAAAAAATTGTATTTAAGTTTTGAGTTCTTAATAACGACCTATGTATTTTTTTTATTACGAGTAGATTTAGTAAAACATTGCTAGAAATAGAAGCTGATTTTTAAATGTTTTGTAAATTATGCCACAGCTAATTAACGTGATTGCATTGGAACTAATGTGCTAACATTTATATTTTTTTTGTTCTTTTAATGTCTAAAATAATTATAATTTTAATTAATACAAGTATATTCTATGAACGTAAGTCTCCTTTACCGTTCCCATTTCTGTTGTGCAGCCGCTTTCATTTTGTTTTGTATTTTTTTTTTGGGAATTATATGAGAAATAATTTTTATTTTGTACCTGTAGGCTTTGTGCGTCATTTTTTGTTGATAAAGTAACAATATAACATCAACAGTAGATAAAGTTATTCTTTATCTACACTTTGATTTTTTATCCACACTTTAAAAAAATGCTGAATATCTGTATAGATAGTTTTGTAGATTTCATCTTTAACATAACTCCATAAAAAAAAGTCCAGGGGATTAAGCGAGGGATTAAGGTCTGGTGATCTTGCGGGCCACGGAATAGGACCATAAGTATCAAATCTACCGATTTGGAAATCGTCCGTTTAGGTAATCCCTAACTTGACGCGAATTGCGAGCCTGGTGCACCATCTTGCTGGAAATAAATGTTTCCCAACTCAGCTACTGGTGTGTCTTACAAAATAATACCCAGCATATTTTGAATTAAATTCAGGTATCTGTTACCACTCAATGTACCTTCGTGCATGTGTACGTAAATATTATAACTGAAAATGGCGCACCAAACATTTATATTAAATTTTCGCTGCCAACTTCTCTCTCGTTCAACAACAGGATTTTCTCGGTTCCAGTAGTGTGTGTTTTTTCTATTTGACATGCCATTATTAGAAAAATTAGCTTCGTCAGTCCAAATAATTGTTTTTAAGATATCTGGATCCTCATTTATCAATAAATTACAAAATTTTAATCTTCGCTCACGATCACCAGGATGTAAATGGTGAATTTTAATCATTTTGAATAGTCAGTATTTATGTTTCTTCAAAATCCTATGGATCGTGCCCACACTTAAATTACACTCAGCGGCAGCCATTCTAACTGAAGCTGTTGGATTAGCTTCAAAATATGCGAATATATTTATTTCAGCTTCTTGATTTTGTACGCTAACTCGCTTCGATACGAATGCATCCGTATTAGCGCGCAGTGCTAATTCTAATTTTCTAAAATACTGACGACAAGGAACTCGCCGCTCAGGTTAACGTTCCCTATACACATATTCTTTGCAGCAACAGTATTTTTCAGAGATAATATGAAAACTTCGTACATATCAATTTTTTTTTCGTGCGTAAAATTAATTTTAACACAAAAGAAAACAAGAAAATTCATAAACGAACTACATACTTTGACATGTGATACAAAACAAAATATTCAATTGTTTTTGTCATGGCACTCTGAGTACATATAGAAATAAATATGAAAATAATAATTTTTCCTTTGCATTTTTCTCGTTTTTTTTTCGTTATGTAAGGGTATAAACATTTTATATCGTTGTATTCAGAAAAAAATGGTGAATCGAATAGGCGAATAAAAAAAGTAGGTTCTCATTTAAAATTAAAAAGTTGAATTCTGTATTTTGAGAACCACTGGTTGAAAATAATTTTTGTAATGCTCATTTTAATAGTCTTATAATATAGAAATTGTTTGCTAATTTAACTGACTTCATATCTCTTACAGTTCTCGAGATAGCAATAGTGAAACACTTAAATTGAACATCCTGTATATCAAAGTAGTTTTGTTTACGTTACGGCAGGTGCTTGGGTTTGGGTCTTCGGTACGGTAGTGTAGGGGCAAATAAGAGAACTGCTGAGTTTTTTCCGCACGAATCACAAACCGCAATATGCAATAGAAAAATAAATTTGAAAGGATCATAATAATTTATTATTAAATATGATATAACAGAATAGTAAGTAAAAAATCTGATGTGGACACCACACGACTTCCTTGTACGATTATTAAACTATACATATTTTTTTAATAAATAAATTCATCATCATCATGTTTAGCTCTACAGCCCGGGGTGGGCCTTGGCTTCCTTTACAATTTTCCTCCATTCACTTCTGTCCAGCGCCTTACTTCTCCATCTTTTCACTCCCATCTTGACTATATCATTTTGCACATCATCCAGCCATCTCAATTTTGGTCGTGCTTTTCTTCTTTTCGAGTACAATTTTCCTCTCAGAATTCTAAGCGGCATTCTTTCTTCTTCCATTCTTAGCACGTGTCCTATCCATCTCAATATTTGTGACTTTATAAATCTTATGATGTCTTGTCCTTCAATCAATTCTTCCAGTTCAGCATTGTATCTTATTCTCCAAAGTCCTCCTTCTTGTACACCTCCGTATATCTTCCTCAAATTTTCCTTTCAAATGTTTGTAATTTCGTAATTCGTACTAACGTTCTGTGTCAGTGTCCACACCTCACAGCCAAATGTGACGACTGGGCGTACTGTGGTTTTATATATTTTGAGTTTAGTTTTCCTTGATATAAGTTTATTCTGAAATATCTTGAGATTAGTATAGTATGCTCGGTTACCTTGCATAATTTTTTCTTGGATGGTTGACCCTATGTCGCAATTATTTGTCACTTTAAGACCCATGTAAAACTACTTACGCCTTCAAATGTATTTCCACCGACTTCCAAGTCTTGAACTAATCTTCTAGCTTTTGGTGTGGAGACTTTCATATACTTGGTTTTATCTACGTTCACATGTGTAGCAGTATTATTTGCCACTACAAATTGTAAAAAATAGAATGGGTAAATTAAAGTGTATAATATATAGAATTAATAAATTTATTTGGGACGAGAAAGATTTTGTTGTTGACAGTTCGAATGATATAACAAGAATAAATATTTATTTTCTTTTTGTTTCCAAGTCTTGAACTAATCTTCTAGCTTTTGGTGTGGAGACTTTCATATACTTGGTTTTATCTACGTTCACATGTGTAGCAGTATTATTTGCCACTACAAATTGTAAAAAATAGAATGGGTAAATTAAAGTGTATAATATATAGAATTAATAAATTTATTTGGGACGAGAAAGATTTTGTTGTTGACAGTTCGAATGATATAACAAGAATAAATATTTATTTTCTTTTTGTTTCCAAGAAACCTCGGAAAACAATTGTAACAATGGGCTATGCTAGTTATGATAGCTTGATGTCGTTGCATGATAGCTTGATGTCGCTACATTATCCCCCCCCCCCCCCAGACAAAAAGAAAATAAACATTTTAACAAAGGTTGTACAAGAACATGATGAAATATAAACAATATGAAATAATAATACAAACGATAGTAATATAAGTTAGGATAATATTATCTTGTGTTTCCTCTAATCTCTCCGTCGTCCGGATATTCTTCATGGGGTGCAAAGGTTGTTTGTGTTTGTTTATGTTTGTTGATTTTGGAGTGAATTTGGGCTGGTTTAAGTCTATCTATTGAAATGTTTTGTAACGTGTTGTCTATTTTTATCGTGAAATATTTATCTGTTTTTGCTGTAATTTCGTATGGACCTGTGTATATAGGGTCCAGAGGTCGTTTAATTGCGTCTGTTCGAATGTAGACGTAGTCTGAGTGGAAAAGGTCCGGATGTATGAAGTGGGGTCGGGTGTTTGTTAGTCGCGGGGTTGTTGCTTTTAAAGTTGTCATGTATTTTTTTAGTTTTTGTACGTATAGTGGGATATTTATATTGTCCATGTAATTTTTGGAGATTTTGTATTCTATTTCCCCTGGTAACCGCAATTGTGTGCCGTATACTAATTCCGCGCAACTACATTGAATGTCTTCTTTGATGGTAGTGCGTAATCCTAACATTATTATTGGGAGGTTGTCATGCCACTCATCTGGGTAGTCGCAGGTTTTTAAGGATGTTTTTAATTGTTTGTTGAATCTTTCTATTAGCCCGTTTGATTCGGGGTGATAAGATGTAGTTCTTGTTCTACTGCAGTCTATTAAGGTTAATAGTTCTTTAAAGAATGTTGATTCGAATTGTTTTCCGCGATCTGTTGTGATTTTTGATGGTACTCCGAATCTTGATACCCAACCCCCTATGAATGCTTTAGCTATTGTTTCGATTTTGACATCTGGCAATGGTATTGCTTCTGGCCATCTTGTAAATCTGTCTATGATGGTGAGTATGTAACGGAATCCTCGGGAAGTTGGTAATGGGCCGATGATGTCTATGTGTATGAAGTCGAAACGAACGGAAGGTAATTGTAATTTTTGGATTGGTGATTTTGTATGTTTCGTTATTTTACAAGATTGGCATTTGTTACATTGTTGTGTCCATTGTTTGATATCCGTGTGCATATTTGGCCAAATGAATTTTGATGTTATGAGTTTGCGTGTTGCTCTAATTCCTGGGTGTGATAGGTTGTGAAATTGTTCGAAGACTGATTTCCGAAAGGGTTTAGGTATGAAAGGTCTGAGTTTGTTTGAAGATGTGTCACAGATAAGGTGTAAATTTGTATTTGGGAATTTAATTTTTTTTAGTTTGATGGATGTATTCTTATTTTTAATTATGAAATCTATCTCTTTGTCTGAATTTTGGTGTTTTGCCAAATTATCGTAGTTTATGTGTTGTATGCTGTTGGATGTTGTTGGATGCGTGATAGTGCGTCTGCGGCGTTGTTATATTTTCCTTCTATGTGTCGTATATCTGTAGTGAATTGGGCGATGAAATCTAAATGACGTATTTCTCTGGGTGAATGTGTGGAAGAATTTTGATGAGAGAGTATATTAGTGGTTTGTGGTCTGTCAAGATGAAGAATTCCTGCCCTTCGATATAGTAACGGAATTTTTTTATTGCTAGGTAAATGGCATATAATTCTCTGCCAAAGGTACTGTATTTCTTTTCGGTTGGTGTGAATGTTTGTGAAAAGAAAGCTAGTGGTTTCCATTCACCATTTTCGAGCTGTTGAAGGACCGCGCCTGCGCCTGAGTCTGAGGCATCTACCATGATGCTAGTTGGTGTGTTTGGTTTTGGGGTTGATAGTTTTAAATTGATTAATGCGTTTTTGATGTTTTTGACAGCTGTCATTTGTACTTGATTGAGTGATAAGTGTTTAGTTTTTGGTGTTTTATTGTTTATTACTTTATTGAGAGGTTCTAGAATGGTTGCGCATTTTGGGATAAATCTGTGATAAAAATTAATGAGGCCTAAAAATTCGCGGAGTTGTTTTTGTGTGGTTAGTATTGGGAATTTTTGGATAGCCTCGACTTTTGATGGTGAAGGCATTGGGTAAACCGAATTGGCATTTCTCGGGATTAATGATAATGCCATATTGTTGTAATCTGTCAAAAAGTAGTCTGAGATGTTGTATATGTTCTTCTTCTGACGAACTGGCGATAAGAATGTCGTCTATGTATGCAAAACAAAAGTTTAAGTTGCGTGTTATTTCGTCTATTAGGCGTTGGAATGTTTATGCGCTGTTGCGTAATCCGAATGGCATTTTGGTATATTCGAAGAGGCCGAATGGTGTTGTGATTGCTGTTTTTGAAATTGATGAATTTTCCATGGGTATTTGGTGGTAAGCTTTTACTAGATCGATTTTAGAGAATATATTTGCGTTTCCTATATTGATGGCGAAGTCTTGTATGTGTGGAATTGGGTAACGGTCAGGTAGTGTAATTTTGTTGAGTGCTCTGTAGTCTCCGCAAGGTCTCCAAATGTTTGGTGATTTTTTTGGTAGCATGTGTAAAGCGGATGACCAATTGCTGGAAGATTGGCGTATTATGCCTAACTTGAGTAATTCATCAAATTCCTTTTTAGCTGCGGTGAATTTATTTGGTGGTAGGCGGCGCGGTCTACAGAAAACAGGTGAACCGTCTGTAATTATGCGATGAGTGACATTATGTTTAATTTTGATGTTTGACGTAAAGGGGTTTGTTAAAGAACGATATTCTGATAGTATCTGCAGGAAATTATTATTTGGCTCAATTGAGGCCACGTAAGGGTTTTTTGGTATTGATTGTTGAGTGAAAATTCTTTGGTTACTTACATCGATTATTATTTTGAATTGTTTTAAAAAATCTGCTCCCAAGATTGCATGTTTTACATTTGCGATTATAAATTCCCACTTAAATAGTCTGTCGAGTCCGATGTCTATAGTTAAGTGTGTGTGACCGTATGTGTTAATTTTTGTGTTGTTAATTGCGTTGAGAGTATTTTTTCGTAGGTTATGGTGATGCGTATATTTAGGTGGAATGACACTTACCTCTGCACCCGAATCGATAAGGAAATGACAACCAGATAAACTGTCTGTGACGAATATGAGCGGACTTTTGACGGAGGGATTAGTTCTGGAATAAGAGAATGAGTTGTGGTTTGTAGATGGTAATGAAAATTCAGTTTTGATCGTACATTTTTGAAATGTTTTCTTGTTATTGTAGAAGTATTTGCATTCGGGGCTGCATCTTCTGGCGGCGGGTCCAAAGTTGTGGTGATACCAGCAGATGGGCTGGCTGCGATCGTGTAGTTGGAGAGGAGGCGTCGCATGCGGTATTGCTTGGGGCGTAGGCGTCGTTGGTGGAGTTCGTAAAATTTTGCGTTGGTAGATAGGATTAAATTGGTTTTGAGTTAAGGTTGTGAGTGTTTGCTTTATATCTGATATATCTGCTTGTATAGCTGTTTGGTTGTACGGGGTGACATTTGTAATGTTTGTTTTGGTGGGTCGCGCAATTTCGATCATTTTGTCGGCTAAGTCAGCTTTTTCTTCTATTGACAGGTTTTTTGATGATGTTAACATTTGTTGAATGTGCGTTGGTAGTTTTTGTAAGAAAAAATGTTCTAGTAGCGTGGTGTTTTGATTGGTGCTTCCTGCTAGTTGCTTCATTTTTCGTAGTAACTGTGACGGCATGTCGTTGTCTAAATTTGTAATATTTAGTAATGTATTTAGGTTTTGGAAATTTGTAGGCGTCGTTCTTTTTAGTAATTCTGCTTTTGTTGTGGTGTACGGATCCCTCGTAGGACGGTTTAATATTAAGTCCCTGATTTCGTTTGCATGTTCTGGTCGGAGTGAAGTAATTAGTGCGTTGTATCTACTGACCTCGGAAGTGATGCGTCGTGAGTCGAATATGACTTCGGCCTGTCTGAACCATAGTTCGGGGTCTTCGGCCCAAAATTCTGGTATGTTACTTGCGGTGATTGCCGAAATACTGGTTTGTTCTTGGTTCGTGTCGTTTGTCCTGTTGGAGTCTTCGGAGGTGGGTCTGGTCGAAGTCATGTCGTCCGGTCGCGCTTGGGTTCAAAAGGGGGTCACCAGTTGTAGCAGTATTATTTGCCACTACAAATTGTAAAAAATAGAATGGGTAAATTAAAGTGTATAATATATAGAATTAATAAATTTATTTGGGACGAGAAAGATTTTGTTGTTGACAGTTCGAATGATATAACAAGAATAAATATTTATTTTCTTTTTGTTTCCAAGAAACTTCGGAAAACAATTGTAACAATGGGCTATGCTAGTTATGATAGCTTGATGTCGTTGCATGATAGCTTGATGTCGCTACACATGTAATCCTAAACTTTTTGTGTGTCTTTCCAATTCTGTGTATATATCTTTCATTTTCGTGATATTTTCAGATACAATTAGGACATCATCAGCGTATGCACAAATCTGGATTGACATCATGAATATGGTGCCGGGTTTAGCAATTCTGCCTATTGCTTTGTGCAGGATGAGTTTAAATAGTGTGGCTGAGAGCCCATCTCCTTGTTTTACCCCTGTTTCGAAAATAAAACTCTCACTAAGTTTACAATCTACTTTAACTTTTGCTTTTGTATCTTGCATTGTCATTTTCACCAGTCTCACTAATTTTGTTGGTATTTGATCCGTTGTACTTCTGTTAGGGCGAAAGCCGCATTGGTACTCTCCTAATATCTTTTCAGCATATTCTTTAAGTCTTTCGTTGATGATTGATGATAATATTTTATAGGCTACACTAAGAAGCGTTATACCTCTGAAATTGCTGCAAGTTAATTTATCTCCTTTTTATGTATGGGGCATATTAATCCTAATTTCCATTCTTCAGGCATTGTTTCCTTTTCCCAGATTATTTTTATCAATTCATGAAGAGTGCCAATAATTATATCCCCACCATATTTACCAATTCCGCGACTATTCCATCCTCTCCAGGGGCTTTGTTATTTTTCAATTTAAAAATCGCGTTCTCAATTTCTTGACGGGACGGTATTTCTACTATTGGTTCATTGTTATCGCCGTTGGGAGTATCATTCTCATTTATATTGTATATTTCTTGCTTTTTATTCAATAAATCTTTAAAATGTTCGACCCATCTATTTAATACCTCCCTCTCTTCTCCTAGTTTTACGCCATTTTTGTCTCTACAGCCATCTATTCTTGTTTGGAATCCTTTCTTTAGATTATTCACATTTTGGTAAAATTTTCTTATATCTTGCATAAATAAATTACAAAATATTAATTTTAACTTCAAAACAGTAAGATATATAGCGACCATAAAGGGAGTTTTTAAAGAGAGTTTTGATTACAACAATGAAATATTTGATTACAACAATGAATATGACTAATTTCACAATAAAAATATAATATTTGTTATTGTACGAATCATAAAATTGCACGTATTTAACGTAATTTGACATGAACATTTTTATTTTTTTGTCCTAATCCATAGCAAGCTTTATTACAAAAACAAAAAAGTATATAATTTTTAAATTTACATATCTCGCTTATACAAAGGGCTAATTTAATAATACTTGATGTTGATGTGCTAGACGCAGAAATTAATTCTCTAAAACTTTTATTTGAAGCATTTATTTCTAAAATCAAAATATAATCATTTTATTCAAGGAAAACTGTTAACAACTTCAAGCAATGTACCACTTCCGGTTAGCCTATTTGAACCAAAATCTATTATGTTATTTCGATTGACATAAAAGTCTTGTATACCAAATTTGAAAAGTTTCGGATTATATTTTAAAACAGTTTTTCATTAAAATCTATTATAGGCTTCATGTAAAGTGCCACTTCTGGAAATTGTGTAATAACTAGAAAGGGAGGTGCACAACTAGATGCTATAACAGTCCTAAATACAAAATTTCAAGGTTCTACGGCTTACCGTTTTTGAGTTATGCGAGATACGTACGAACGTACGTATGTACAGACGTCACGACGAAATTAGTCAAAATGGATTCAGGGATGATCAAAATGGATATTTCCGCTGAAATATGAAAACCGAAATTTTCGCGATTACAATACTTCCTTTACTTACGTACAAGGAAGTAAAAATAAAATAATAATAATAATTAATAATTTACTATTAAATAACAAATATATTTCGGAAAAATGAGAGAAAAACCAAGTATGTATTTGAAATATAAATAAGTCAAAATTGACAAGTTAAAAATACAATCAGATTCAATCAAAACCGACAGATTGTGTATCCATGTTTAATATTCATTGCAGGATTCAAAAAAGTCAAGTAAAACTTTACATACTTAGTAGGTACTACAAATATGAACTTTCAAAACTCTTGACGGTCTCGGGAAAATTACTATTTACAGAACACTGGGACACGCCTGGTGTTTATAAAGCAATGCATGATAAATAAATAAACAGTTAAAATAAAATAATTATTTTTCCTTATACGCAACAATTTTACAAGTTGTTCAACTGTTTAATTTATAGGTAGGTATTATTAAACAATAATTTTCATGTTTCAAAAGTTCCGGCAAAAGTTTTCGGACACTAGAAATTATGAACATTTATTGCTTATATTAAATTACTGATGTTTAATTAAGGATGTGTCAACCAAAAATAATAATAATAATCGTCAGTAATAGTTTTTCTTTGCATTTATTGCAGGAAAATTCTTTTTGGCTTGTTTTTCATGCTGAAAGCGACTCTTTGCAGCACGCTTCGATATCCTAGCAACGAATTTTACTTATGATTGTTGTATCCCTGGTTGTATACAATATTTGTTGGCAATAAACGCATCCTAAATAAGTGTCAAATTATTTTTGAAAAAATTCTTTATTTCCTTATTTTTTATCTTACAGGGGTAGAAAAATAATGTGTAGAACACGTGTTAAAAGTCCTTTGTCGGACACAAACGATTGCAGCTTGAACAAAGTATTTTGGTTTCACAAAAAAAAAACACTTTTACCACTTGGTATCCAAATAACTATTATTTCCTCTTGTGATCTCAATAAAACACATTAATATTTTAAATTTTTATTTTAATAGAGCAGATACGGCCATTTTAGAAAGAGCGCACACGATAATGTCAGACAGAATACGAACTATATGACGTCACCGTCGGTGAATACTGATTTGACAGTTTGTTGGCGCTATTCGTGAGTGAAAGTTTGTCAATAAGTTTCAAATTGTGTTTATATCACCTTTTATTTTTGAGGTAGGTTGAAAATTTAATTATTTTATTATTATTATTGCGATAAATTTGATATATACTATTCAAAAGTGAATAAGGATAATATTAAAAATATTTTTTTCGTGTAAATATTGATACAATTAACATAAGCAATGGATCGCTATCAAAAAAATACAACATATTTACTGTAACCTTTCTTTAGATGGTATTATTATATGCTCATCTCCAAGTTGCAGAATTGGAAGAACTGGATGTAGAGTTGGAAGAAGCTGATCTACTGAGATGAAATCTAAGAGATGCTCAATATTCTTGTGGTATGTCAGAGACAGAATTTGTGGGCAAATTTTAGTTTAAATAAAGAAGCTTGCGGAAGCCATAGTGGTTTTAAGCAAGAAATGAGATGTAGAGAATTATTATCCCTTTAAAAATAAAAGTATTTTTATATCTAATGTTTTGTTCTTACATAACATTTATTTATGTCTTTACATCCACAGAGGATATGTCTATTACGAGTAATGTGAATATATTCATTTTTCACTACAATTTTTAATCTGAAATATGTATATTTGTTGACTAATTTATGCGGTTGTTACACGTTTTGAGGAAATGTCAGATTTTAAATGCATGACCAACCCACTTTGATTTCCCCAACATGGCCTTGGCCACAATGAGTGCCGTTAAATCCCTTCCAACAAAAGTAATAAAATGGGTTCCCAGACTCGAAATCTCTCTGCTATAGTGACATCATGCCCTTCTATGTTACATGATGAAATCATGATTGTAGGTGATCTGAATATAACTTCTCTTATGGACAATTATAGTCATGGGTTTAGAAATAATGTCATCACCTGATTGGAAAATTTCTGTAATTTTCTGAATGCTTCACAAAAAAATCTTGTCACTAATAGTGATGGACGAATCCTTGATATTGTTGTATCTAATGTCGAATGTACTGTCGCACG
Source organism: Harpalus rufipes (assembly GCA_951394225.1). Taxonomy (NCBI): domain Eukaryota; kingdom Metazoa; phylum Arthropoda; class Insecta; order Coleoptera; family Carabidae; genus Harpalus; species Harpalus rufipes. The sequence goes on from OX596281.1 coordinate 34,738,784, forward strand.
TCATCCTTTTCCTTTAACCAAAGAAGACAAATATCATCCTACTCTATCAGTCGTCTTCAATTCTCAACAACATCATCCTAGTAATGCTTCTTTCAATACTAATTACACCTATAATTTCAAAAAGGCAAATTTTGATTTGATGTACACTCTTTTAGATGAAGTTGATTGGACTGTTTTATTACTGTACAAAGAGGTCAATTCAGCTTTTAAAAAATTCTACAATATATTAGATGATATATTTAAACAATATGTTCCACTCACTAAGAAGAAAAAATCACCATATCCACCTTGGTTTACAAAAGAAATAATAGCGGATATTAAACTTAAAAGTAAGTACCATAAACTTTATAAAAAAATTAATATTGAATATTATTATAATACATTTAAAAGCTTACGAACAAAAGTAAAGAATGACATAAAACTAGCACTAAAAATTATATAATTAATATTGAGGAAAACATTGCTAAAAATGCCCAATGTTTTTGGACTTTTTTACACAATAAAAAACAGTCATCTCGTATTCCTGGGGAAATGCATTTAGATAATATCGAATACAAAGACACCCCTACTATAGTTCAGGCTTTTGCTAATTATTTCGAGTCTGTATATACACCCTCATCTACATCAATTAACTTCGAAAATATTAGTACTGCACCATTTAATCTTAATCAATTTAAAATTGACAAAATTACTGAGGACGATATTAGACATTCAATTAATTGCCTAAAAGTGTCTTGTACACCAGGTCCAGATCATATTCCTGCCTATATTCTCAAAGGTTGTAAAGAATTATTTATCAAGCCATTATACATTTTGTTCAATCTTTCTCTTTCTACATATACTTTTCCAAATATGTTAAAAACTTCCTTCATATGTCCTATTTTCAAATCTGGTGATGCACATAACATTTCTAATTATAGACCCATTTCTGTACTATCTAATATTTCTAAATGTTTTGAAAGGATTATCTATAAATGTATTTATCGTTCAGTACAGAATGCTATTACACCTAATCAACATGGCTTTATAGAAGGTAGATCCACATCTACAAATCTTATGAATTTTACAAACTTCGCAATTAATGCGTTGAATAAAAATAACCAAGTCGATGTAATCTACACAGATTTCGCAAAAGCATTTGACACAGTAAATCATGAAGTACTATTATACAAATTGAGTAAACAATATAACTTCTGCCCTGAAATGATTTTATTCATTAGATCATATATTAGCAATCGTCAACAATATGTATCATATAATAAATACAAATCAAATTACTTTGTTCCTTCCTCTGGTGTTCCGCAAGGTTCAAGCCTAGGACCATTACTTTTTGTCTTGTTTATAAACGACATTACTAGATGCCCAAAATATTCCAACTCACTATTGTATGCTGACGACTTAAAAATCTTTAAAATTGTTAACTCTTTATCTGATCAGGCAGAATTACAATCTGATATTGACAGATTACTGAATTGGTCTTCATCCTCACATTTATTGTTCAATTTTAGTAAGTGTAAACATATGACATTTTCAATGAGAAATAGTTTATCGAATTTTACATATTACATGTATAATGGCTTCCTTACAAAAAGTCGTGGAAATTAAGGATTTGGGTGTCATTTTTGATCCTAAATTACAATTTAATTTACATATTTTGTATATTACTAATACAAGTTTTCGAAATTTAGGATTTATCTTGAGAAATTCAAGACATTTTCGTAATTTGAGTACTCTCAAGTCCTTATATTTTTCGTTTGTCAGAAGCAAACTTGAATATTGCTTTGCAGTGTGGAATCCACTATACAATAAGTATGTTAATGATATTGAACGGATACAAAAAAGGTTTGTTAAATATTGTTTACTAAAATTTTGTCATTCCTTTAATTCATTGGCATACAGTTATACATCATCATTAGACGATTTTAACCTCATATCTTTATCTACAAGACACAATATATTGTCATGTATATATCTTTATAAGCTTGTGAATAATATAATTAATGATGTTTCAAGTTTGGGTCTCATAAATTTCAATATTCCACGACTACCCATTAGAATCAGTAAACAGAAATGTACATTTAATCTCAATCTTGTAAAAACCAATTATGAACTTCGTGCCCCACTTCGAATGCTTTGAAGAATTTTTAATCTATGTGAATGTAAAATAGAACTTGATATTTTCAATGATTCCTTCAACACCTTTAAAAGGTCTTTATATACAAATTCAGTATTACTATAATTGTACATACACACATTTATTTATATGTATTTTTTTGTCTCTTTTCGCTCTGTATATGTTTATAATGATTTATAATTATTTATTTTTCAACCCTCAATAATTGGGATTTTTTTCAATCCTGTTGAGTGGTATCAATAAATAAAATAAATAAATAAAGTTACTGGACGAAAATCACGACCTATTCCGAGAATATCAGAAGTCAAACAACACTCAAACGATGACGTATAGGTGTTTGTCAATAAGTTTCAAATTGTGTTTATATCACCTTTTATTTGTCTAAGGTAAGTTGAAAATATAATTATTTTCGTATTATTATTGCAAAGCGAATTTGATATAAACTATTCAAAAGTGAATAAGGATATTAAAAATACTTTTTTCGTGTAAATATTGATACAATTAACATAAGCAATGGATCGCTATCAAAAAAAAACTTTTTCCAAGATAACATATTTATTGTAACCTTTCTTTAGATGGCATTATTATATGCTCAACTCCAAGTTGTAGAAGAGGAAGAACTGGATATAGAGTTGGAAGAAGCTGCTCTACTGAGACGAAATCTAAAAGATACTCAAGATCCTTTTGGTGTCTCAGAGACAGAATTTGTGGCGAATTTTAGATTAAATAAAGATGCTTGCGGAAGCCATTGTAGTTTTAAGCAAGAAATGAGATGTAGAGAATTATTATCCCTTCAAAAATAAGTGTTTTTATATCTAATGTTTTGTTTTTATTTTATTTTATTTATTTTCCACTCAACAGGATTACAAGAAATCCCAATTACAGAGGGAGAATAAGATACAAACAATATATTAAAAGAATAATTAGAGAAAATTGCCGAAATGAATAACAAAGAAAAAACAAATAGCAAAAATGTAATATCTTTAACTTAAAATTAAATATCAAATAAAAACTGCAAAAATAGAATGAAAAAAAAAGTATCATATGCATTAAATATTAACTGAATATAATCGTGCTACTTTTCTTTTACATGATTGTAAGTTGTCATGAAAGAGATCAATTTCCGACCATATTAAATTAAATAATTTACACATGTGAATACTAGGCGACATATTTTGATAATTCCTAGTACACATAGAGATATAAAAAGTAATATTTTGTCTAGAACACAAGCGTGGAACGTTAAAATATAGATTTTCCAATGTACTAGAATCATCAATAATGCCATTAACTAATTTATATAGATGTGATATTGATAAAATAGTTCTTCTAGTTTCCAAAGTTTCCAGTTTAAATTCTTTCAACATATCTGAATAGGCAATATCGAAGGAGTAAATACCAAATTTTCTGTACCAGCAATACCTCAAAAATTTCTTTTGTATTTTATCAATTTCACATACATATTTATCATATACTGGATTCCAAACTTGAACACAATATTCTAGTTTTGAACGTACGTAATAATAATACAGCATCAAAATAGTCTTTAAGTTTATAAAATATTGAGCACTCCTTATAATGAAACCAAGATTTCCATAAGATATTTTAGTTATATACGTTATATGTAGATCAAACTTCAGCCTAGGATCGAAAAGCACACCTAAGTCTTTATATTGAGATACTCTGAGCAAAGTATGTTCGTCCATTGTATAACCAAAAACTATATTATTTCTTTTAGTTGAGTAAGTCATAGTTGTGCATTTCTGAAAGTTAAATTTTAATCTACATTCATTAGACCATACCAATAAGCTATCTAAGTCATTTTAGCAGTCACAGACTGAATTAATTGCTTTGAATAATTTCAAATCATCTGCGTAAAGAAGTATTTTGGAGTAACGTACACAGTTGGTTATATCATTGATAAATAATACAAAAAGTAGAGGACCAAGATTAGAGCCTTGTGGTACTCCTAAGGTGGGTGTAAATAATTTTGATTTATATCCACTCAAATGAACATACTGTTGCCTGTTACAAAGGTACGATTCTAAAAATTCACATAAATCATCAGATATATTGAAGTTGGTCCTTAATTTTTGCAGCAAAATTTGGTACAATTTTTCAACCTGAAATATGTATATTTGTTGACTAATTTATGCGTTTATTACACATTTTGAGGAAATGTCATATTTTAAATGCATGACCAACCCACTGTAATTTCCCCAACAACATAGCCACTATAAAGTTACGGGACGAAAATATATCAAATTCACTTTATAATAATAATAAGAAAATAATTATATTTTAACTTGCCTCAGAAAAATAAAAGATATAAACACAATTTGAAACTTATTCACAAACTTTCACTCATGAATACCGCCAACAAACTGTCAAATCAGTATTGCTATGTCCCTTAACATCACCTATATAGGTGGTGTTATCCCTCCTGCCCTTTTTCAAGATTTTTTACCGAGAGTGACGTCATATAGTTCGTACTCTGTCTGACATTATCGTGCGTGCTCTTTCTAAAATGGCCGTATCAAGACGATATCGGTGTTGCTAAAAGTTATAGAATAGGGGTCCAAGACGTCACTCTCGATGAAGAATCTTGTAAAAGAGTAAGAGGGATAACACCACCTATATAGGTGGTGTTATGGACATAGCAATACAGATTTGACAGTTTGTTGGCGGTATTCGTGAGTGAAAGTTTGTCAAGAAGTTTCAAATTGTGTTTATATCACCTTTTATTTTTTAGGTAAGTTGAAAATATCTTATTATTATTGCAAAGTGAATTTGATATATACTATTCAAAAGTATAAGCATATTAAAAATATTTTCTTCGTGTAAATATTGATAAAATTAACATAATCAATGGTTCGCTATAAAAAAAACTCCAATATAACATATTTATTGTAATCTTTCTTTAGATGGCATTATTATATGCTCAACTCCATGTTGTAGAAGAAGAAGAACTGGATGTAGAGTTGGAAGAAGCTGCTCTACTGAGACGAAATCTAAGAGATGCTCAAGATCCTTTTGGTGTATAAGGGACAGAATTTGTGGCGAATTTTAGATTAAATAAAGATGCTTGCGGAACCCATGGTAGTTTTAAGGAAGAATTGAGATGAAGAGAATTATTATCCCTTTAAAAATAAAAGTGTTTTTATAACTAATGTTTTATTTTTATATAACATTTATTTGTCTTTATATCCACAGCGGATATGTCTACTACGAGTAATGTGAATATATTATTTTTCACTACAATTTTTTTAATTTGAAATATGTATGTTTGTTGATTAATTTATGCGATACTAACTGTTGCTATACGTCATTGTTTGAGAGTTGTTTGACTTCGGATATTCTCGGAATAGGTCGTAATTTTCGTCCAGTAGCAGTAACTTTATTGTGGCCATGTTTTTGGGGACATCAAAGTGGGTTGGTCGTGCATCTAAAATGTTATTTCCTCAAAACGTATAACAACCGCATAAATTAATCAACAAACATACATATTTCAAGATTTTTCATCGAGAGTGACGTCTTGGACCCCTATTCTATAACTTTTAGCAACACCGATATCGTCTTGATACGGCCATTTTAGAAAGAGCACGCACGATAATGTCAGACAGAGTACGAACTAAATGACGTCACTCTCGGTAAAAAATCTTGAAAAAGGGCAGGAGGGATAACACCACCTATATAGGTGGTGTTAATGGACATAGCAATACTGATTTGACAGTTTGTTGGCAGTATTCGTGAGTGAAAGTTTGTGAATGTTTCAAATTGTGTTTATATCTTTTATTTTTCTGAGGCAAGTTAAAATATAATTATTTTCTTATTTTTATTGCAAAGTGAATTTGATATATAGGTACTATTCAAAAGTGAATAAGGATATTAAAAATATATTTTTTGTGTAAATATTGATTAACATAAGCAATGGATCGCAATCAAAACATAAATTTTTCCGACATAACGTATTTATTGTAATCTTTCTTTAGATGGCATTATTATAATGCTCAACAGTGGCGGCTTCTCAGGGTAGGCAGATGAGGCAGTGCCTCACCAGACAAGAAATAAAGCTGCAAATGTAAAGAAGTATTTAAATTAAATTGGATGTAGAGTTGGAAGAAGCTGCTCTACTGAGACGAAATCTAAGAGATTCTCAAGACCCTTTCGCTTGTCAGAGACAGAATTTGTGGCGAATTTTAGATTAAATAAAAAAAGCTTCCGATGTATAATCGAAGTATTGCCTCCACATATGGAAATTATCCTTTTAAAAATAAAAGTGTTTTTATATCTAATGTTTTGTTTTTATATAATATTTATTTATGTCTTTACATCCACAGAGGATATGTCTACTACGAGTAATGTGAATATATTTATTTTCCACTAGAAATTTTCAATTTAAAATATGTATATTTGTCGACTAATTTATGCAGTTGCATGACCAACCCACCTTGATTTCCCTAACATGGCCACAATAAAGTTACTGGACGAAAATCACGACCTATTTCGAGAATATCCGAACAACACTCAAACGATGACGTATAGCAATACTATATGTTGTTAAAGTTACAGAATAGGTGTCCTAGGCCCTGGATATAGAGGTACCCTAATTTCAATAAGAATGGAAACCAGGTGGCGAAATTTAGAACTAAAAAAAGGAGCAAATTTATTTTATTCGTATACTTTTACATAGGCGCGTACAGTTAATAGTGGAAAATAAGTAATAGAACTAATGTTTACAATTAATTAAACTACTACTATTGAATATTTATTGTAAAACTGGTCCCTACGAGAAAAACTAAACTGTATACATAACCTAAAAACTACTATAGTAGTTTTTAGGTTATAACTAAAGTATTTAAAATGAAAAATATAATCTACTGCTACAATTTATAAAACACGAAATAAGGGAATATACTGTACCTAAAATAATAATAAACACTCAAAGATAAGTCAAAATACAAGAAGAATCAAAGAAGAACTACTGACAGCAATGATACACTGTGTGATACACTTATGGAAGGTAAACAGATGTGTTCTCTTGTCCAAGGTTTGACGTTGATGGGTTGATGTACAACACCAGCACTTCTACCTTATTCTAATATGGCAAGAAGCCATTAGATTTTGGTGTCAATCGGATAACCGAAAATGGCAGTTTACTTGAAGCTCCAAATAGTTTTTCTTCAAAAAATACCTTTAAATGTTGTTTTTTCGCAATCTGTTATTATAAAATTTAAAGATTATTATATTTTCTACAGGTTTGCATTAATACTTTTTCTATACATTTTATGAATAAATTTATAAAATAATATAAAAATTATATCCCGGAGCCTATACTTTAAACACAGCAGCAGTTATAACAATCAGTTGTGAAGAATTTAAAAACATTTGAAAATCAGTTGCTAGTAATACAAAAACTATCAATATAAAAATCTGTTGTGGTCAGCATAATACCTCCTGCCACTTCCGTTTTTGGTTACATTACAAAAGTATAGGGCGCGAGCAGTTATGTGACATTGTTTAGTAATTATGTAGATAGATGTCAAATGTCAGAATTTTTCATTAAAAATTTCAAGATTTTCTAAATTCACGTAGTTAATATGTCACCAAGAGTGTGGAATTTACTTGTCGAGGAAAATAAACCACATGGAATTGGAAAATCACAAAATTTAGAACGCAAAATTATGTTATTTGACAACTATGTACATAATTACTAGCTACCATTCAGACACGGGCCCCCAAATATCTGCTTGTAAAGGCCAATAAAGTCATATGACTGCTCGCGCCCTATTGTATTTAATATTTCTTATACAATCTACACCAAAAATTCTACTTATATCTATTCTTTATATTTAGATTTTCTTAATTTTAAATTCATTCTAACAAGAAATTTTGCCCAACTCTTCTAATTTTTTGAGTTGTTTCCTGCTCATTGTCGGAATTGACAGTATTTTTGAAAGATATATGTAATGTACCTATAATTTTAAATATTTAACTATTAATACAATAAAAAAATAATATAATGTATGTACTTCCCAGAAAAAATCTTCAGTAATGTCCCTGGATTTTTGACACTGACATTTATCTGTCAGTTACAAACATTTTAATTTTTCAATAGGTTTCCATGACATTATTTGGGCTGTGAGATTTATTACAATAGATTATTATATACCTTATATTTATTTATATCTAAATCTATAAAATATATAATAAAATATTTATATGTATCAGATAGAGAATTTACTCTTCTTTAATACTAGCAAGAACAAATTTTTAAAAAAATAATATTTAGAAGATTTTTTTTAAGAATCTGCTACTTCCGGTTGTCCAATTATTACCAAAACCCCAAAACCTTTTTAGGTCTTCCCAGTAATGTCCCATTGAGAAATACGTAGTTAAACCGATATTAAGTATTATAGTTTTTGAGAAATCGTCCTTCCAACATCCCCCCCCCCACACACACACACACACACACACACACACACACACACACACACACACACACACATACACACACACACACATTATCGTAAAAATATTAAAATCGGATTGTAGGGACACCTTAAAACTTGCTTATTCATTAAAATCTGGATATGCGATTTTTAGCATGAATCCCTCTTAGCGAGAGGTAAAATAGAATGCCTAAAGTTTGTCAAGCCATTATCAAAGCTAGAAGAAGTTTTTCCGAAGAACTAAAAATTTAAATTCACTAATAGCCAATTTTACAAAACTCAACATTTTGAACGACTATGGGATCAAATGAAGAATTAAGTCTTCAACAACAAAGATTTTGCAAACCATTTGGAAACCAGTTTCTAGTTTTTTTTTGCAAAAAGTAATACAAGAATGCTTTAAGCCAAGCTGGAAGAAGTTTTTCGAAGAGTCAAAAGTTAAATTTTAAACGTTCCTTAAATTGACACTAGACTTTATATTTATTTAACTACGTATTTCCCAATCGGACATTCATGGGAAGAGCTGAAAAGGTTTTGGTACCAATTGGACAACCGGAAGTAGCAAATTCTTGAAAAATAAATTTCTTAATATTATTTTTTGAATATTTTTCTTAGTAATATTAAATAAAATTAAATTCTCTATCTGACACATTTAAATTTTTTATTATATCTTATACAAGTTTGGAGATATAGTTTATAATAATATAGAATAATCTGTTGTAATAAATCTCGTTGCCCAAAAAACAGTTGAGATATTTAAATGTTTGTCATTGATAGATAAATGCAAAATGTCAGTGTCAAAAATCAGATTTTTCTGGGAAGTACGAGTACATTTAATATATATTATTGTCAGGCCCGGCAGTTGGTGTTGAATCCGAGTGGGTAGTTGACCTGGGTAGGGGGTTCCCCCTCCCCCCCTCCCCTTAACTCCCACCGAAAATGTATTTGAACAAAAACTTTCTTTCATTTTGTTTAACCATTTAACAACTATTGTTAAATGATGTACAGTGAATAAAAAGGGATATTGACGGTTAGGAAATGAGGTATTTCTGGAAATCAGCATTTATGAAATATTTTTCTCACCCAAAATCCCGAGTGGGTACTTTCCCCACTCGGAGTGTCTCGAGTGGGTACAACTACCCACTGTACCCACATTATCTGCCGGGCCTGATTATTGTATTATTAATTAAATATGTATTTAAATTATAGGTATGTTAATATTTATAACATATATCCTCGCATATATCCTTAAGAAATACGGCTAATACCATCAATGAATTTGAAGAATTTTGAACATATTAGAAGAGTAGGACAAAATTGCTCATAGAACGAAAGAAGATATACAATTTCAATGGGAACTTATACAATTCAAATATTTTGGTCGCCATCTAGTGTGTAAAAAGTATTTAATAATTAGTTATGTAGTGAGCAAGATTTAGCTTTAAGTTTGACGTTTATCACGTGATCCATATTTGATCCCACGTGATCACAACAACCATTGTTTGAAAAGAAACATGAACATGTCTGAGACTGAACACGGAAGTTGAAATAATATGATTAATATAAATTGAATATGAATTAGTAATGTATTTATAGGAACCTGTGATAAAAAAGGAAGTTTAATTATGTACAAAATAACAATAAAATGACGCAAACCTATGTTTGTAAAGTGGACAAACATAATCAAACTTATTTTGGAAAAACAAGTACAGCAACTTTAATAAAGCTGTCTACTAATAGACACATGTTTATATTAATAAAAACATACAAAAATTGATAATAAGCAGAACAACTCCACACAGAAATAAAGATTAATAAGGAAAGTAGTACCCAAACAGTCAACAATTATTATGTAAGAAAGTTATTTGGTGCTGTAGAGACATCGAGAAATGAAACTAAATTTGTCAATAATTGAATACTAAATTTTAATTTATTAAGCAATGCTGCTGTAAAATTTATATATTTCAAATTTTAATGTTCTATATGATTTGTTAAATCCAACAGTTATGCCAAAGTTGAAATACAGATATTTCCAAAAAACGCCAAAGAAAACTAAATTTAATAATTTAACATCCAGAGACAAATTATGTATGACTTTAATACTTTAATAAGATTAAGACGTGGATATACAATAAAAGAAAATTCATCATTTTTTTCCGTCTCTCTCAACAGTGGAATTTGTAGTGTTTACATGGATTCAGTTCATGTTTTTTCAAATTGAAACGATGAAATCGAATTTGTTTTCCCTCCGTGAGAATCAGAAAGATTCGTTTCTGCAATGTTTCATTAATAACAAGCACTACACATAATAACTTAACCAAACTTTGCTGACTAAATAACAAATTATGGAATCAACGGGGTGGTGCTGAAGAGGGAAAGCAAGCATTTGATCGACTCGGCCATGGTATATCACCTCGCTCTTTCTAAAAATTTCTTGTCCCTTTCTAAATTGTGTGTACAAGAAATGTTAAATTCGTTACTTATAGGGCGCGAGCAGACATGTGACTTTGTTGGTCTTGGCAAGCAGATTTGTGGGTCCGTGTCAGAATGACAGCTAGTAGTTATTTACATAAATGTTACAAATGTCATGTCATAATTTTCATTAAAAATTTCAAAATATTCTGATATAATGTTGTTTATTATATGTCATATATGACGAGGAAAATGATACACATGGATTTGGAAAATCATGATTTGAATGAAAACTTATGATACTTGACATCTATGTACATTATTACTAGTTGTCATTTTGACACGGGCCCCCATATCTGCTAGCCAAGGCCAACAAAGTTACATAACTGCTCGCGCTCTATGCAACATAAAATGAAAATGGCGAGAGGTATTGTGCTGGCCACAACAGAATTTTTTTCTTTGGGTCGTTCGAAGTTAAAAATTAAGCTTTATTGATGCAACTGGGTATAAGTAGTTTTTCACAGTTAAATGCTTATAACAATGTTCACTTTTGTAAAAATAAACATTAACTTTAGTAATTCACAAATATTTGTATCGCAAATGGATTTCTCAACTGGGTATAAGTAGTTTTTCACAGTTAAATGCTTATAACAATGTTCACTTTTGTAAAAATAAACATTAACTTTAGTAATTCACAAATATTTGTATCGCAAATGGATTTCTCAGTAAAAATTATCTGTATCACTAATGCATTTTATCATTAATGTTGTTAAAAGTCAAAATTTGTTCAAAATAAAATAAATATTTGTATTGGAATATATAAGTGTAAATTATTTGTCTTATAATATTCTGTCTATTATAAAATGAAGAGTGCAGGGAAAAAAACCAGTTATGTCACTTTTTTTTCAAAGCGAGGAATTTGTGTTTTTCAGTTTTAATGTCAACTGTGTTCTTCTAAAAAATATAAAGTATTTTCTTGTATTACAACGAAATAATACTTATTTCAAGAAAAACTGAAAAAAATAAACAAATTTAAGTTGTACGAAAATGCTATTTTGAAAATGCCAAATTTCAATAAAATGAAATTCCGATTTTCAAAAAAAAATATTTGAATATAAACTATGTTCCTCTTTAAAATCATATTTTTCTTTAAGCATTACGATGAAATTAAATATTGAAATTTGGCATTTTCAAAACAGCGTTTTAAAAACAAGGCTTGTGGTACCAGCCATTGCTTTTACTGTAAATTACTACTGTAATTATTTTATATATTTTTAATAAAACCTAACATTCTTACAACTTAAATTTATTTAACTTTTTTCCAGTTTTTCTTGAATTGAAGTATTATTTCATTTTACATTAATACCTACAATAAAATATTTTAAAAACTATATCTTGCTATGTGTCATTAGAACGACAAAATGTCCGTAATATTAATAAAAATTGGCGATAATTTACGTTAGTTATTATTTGTATCATAAATTAACTAAATAAAATTAAATTAAAGAGGGTAGGCCAACTGATGTGAAACGGAGCTCGTATAACGAAAACAGTGTGAAATAGTAAAAAAATATTTGGGCTCAAAAACTGTCCTCTCTTCCTTGTACGCCAAAAACTTGTATGGGAGATCATAGGAGACAAAGTTAGTTTTTTCCAGTTTTAAGGTCTTCAAAGATAGGTTTCCAAATATGGAATTGAATAATAAAATAAACTTAATTTTAAAAATAACGTAACCTCTGGTTTTTTTCCCTGTAGTCCTCAAATTCACGAAGCTAGAACTCAATAAGGAAACATATTTAATATTCACACTGTCCCAGATTAAAAAAAAACTCCGTCTACGTCACTGGTAACTTCTTCAGTCGACCATGACCCAACAATGGCCCCCACAGTGGCGTATTAACGCAGAAATCATGAAGGTAGGAATAATATGGAAGGAGTATTTGCAATCACTAGTGAAGTAGCTTCCCCCTCTACAATGTGCCCCATATAATTTTGAAATTACAAGGTTATTGCTGTCCATTGTGAATTGCAATGTTTTGTATGTCGACGTTTGTTGGAGAATCGTTTGCCGTTTGCCACTTTTTGATATATTTCGTGTTTTATATTGATTTTCCTTTAGATGTTTCGCAAATTCCCACTACAGTGTGTACTAATACCGTACCTGCGTCCGGCCCCACCGGGTTGCATTCCATATGCCCCTAGTTCAAGTTTATGCTCTCTTAATATTATTCCTACCTCCATGGCGGAAGCCTACGAAGCCCTGGCGCAAAATTTACAGGAGACGCAAAAATCCTACGAGCCCAGGATGCACAATTATTTTAAGGCCGCGAAGTGCTAAAAAAAAAGAAAACAAGAACCGAAACCTAACCACGGGGGCGCAAAATTTGAAGGACTTCTGGCGGCAAAATATGTTAATACGCCACTGGGCCCACAATAACGAACAACACATGAAATAATAATAATACACATTGCACAACAAAAGAACAATTAAACAACAACTTACACATAACAAACACTGTTAGCACCAAAAACACATAATTTCTCACTATCATTGCTCTAGGAACTGTACTCGTACAACCTATACACGAAGAAGTTGTTAATTCGTCTTGCAAACTGGTCTGACTTGAGTTTCGGAGTTGATAATGCGGACATGACATAATCCCACAGTCAGAGTCGTTGTGTTGAAGACAGTAGGAGCGATAGTTGGATAGTATCTGCTGGGTTTTTCCAGTTTTTCTGTATTAAGGGGGTATCACACGTACGCAGATATCTGCAACTCATTTGACGCAACTTTTCAAAATACTCAACTCTTGTTATCACACGTGCGCAGAGTTACATATATTTTAGGTTATTTACATATTTAATGTTGGTAACGTTTTTCTACACGTCTCATATCCCATAACTCTGAAACATCTCTAATTACTAATTACATCTATCAACGTTTCCAAATATGTCTCCAAATGATTGTCTACTGTGTCTGTAGCACACATTTTTAAACTTTACATCAAAACATAAACACGTGTGTTTAGGGACTTTTAAGTTCTATGGCACATCGTTTGTACGCACATATCTGCAACTTGTCAAGAAAGTTTTCAAACATGTTCGTAAACTAGTTGCATGAAACTAGTCTCTTTATCATAATCAAAAAAGTTGCATGAAATAGACAAAATTGCAGAAAATCTGTGACAATTGTCACAACTTAAGTTGCGCGTATGTGCTTAAAATCCCTGAAATTCCGAATATATTGCTATTCACTGACAATTGTATATTTTATAAGTATTTGGTATTTGTCCACAAAATACGTAACGTTTTGTTTGTGTGATCATTATCACAATTTTCGGGGAATTATTTTTTATTTCTTATTCAAAATAATATTATTGCATTTTTTAACCATTATTACAAATTATAATATACAGGTTGGTTCATCTGTCTGGTTTTTAGTTAATTAATTTCAAAAATAATGAAAAAAACTTTAAAGCATTAACAATTTTCCACGGCATATCTTCTTTGTTTGAGGGAATATTTTGACGTTTACCTGATGTATGTATCATTTGTTTTAGATTATTTTGCATTGTCAAAGAATTGGCGTGTATTGCTAAGCGATATGACATCTGGTGGCACAATAATGAACTACAGGTTGACTTGGTATTAAAGTATGTAATTTTAGAAATTTGTTAAATATTATACGTATTTGTGTATCTAAAGTGACCTATATATTGTAATATGAGTAACAATTATTGCTGCTTACTTAAATGCACATTGTCACGTTAGAAAAGTAATAAATTATGTTGTCACGAATCCCCTCGTAAACTAAAAGTTCGTGTTGATATTAAAAATATGCTTGACAAAATGAAAAAAGATAATAATATAGTGCGTGAATCAGAAAATTATAAATTAATATATCCGTCTTGTGTACTTTGAAGATTTATTCATTATATTTCAAAGAAAACTTTATTTCAAAGAAAACTTTATTTCAAAACGAGATTAGTTTTATAAATGTTCACAAAAATATCATTTAAGTTATCTTCACTTCTACGAATACATCCTATACTAATGTTCACAAGTGAATACGAAATATAATCATGAAATTTTGCTATTTTAATTAGTTTTTTAAATATATCATCCCATCTAAAACAGAAGTGGTTTTACAATTTAAGTTAAAGTTTTATAAAAGTGTACTAGGAATTTATATTAATTTACCCTTAATGGAGAATATAAAACCTACTATAAAATAATATAAAAAGAAAATGAAATATAATACACAATTCTATAAATTATGTGTTTGCCCATTTGACAGTAGATTGACGTCATATCTCGTTCAACCTGTAGTTCAAAATTTGCCACCCCAGCGCTGCGATCTTAAAAATACATGCCAGTAGGGTGGTTGCACGATTTTTGTATTTGTAAAATAACATTATATCCTCATAATTTTGCTTACTTAAACGTTATTTATTGAAAAAAATTATAATAATTCCTATAAAGAATGAATTATTAATTGTTAAAAAATGTCTATATTTTCAAATATATCACGTGATTAAAAACAGATTGTGACGTTAAAAGGCACTTGCGGCTGCGCTTCCAATACCAATAGGTGCCTTCTTAAGTCATAAGAGTGAGGAGTGGTTTTTGGCGCGATTCTTTTTAATTCAACATTTAAAAAAAATATGAACAAGATTTTTTTTTTCATTTTACTATGAATATGAATTAAATTGTATAACCTTTCACATAAAATAATATAAATATGTCCACCACCCTATTAAGAAGGTGTTGACTGCGTCACCAGAATGTAGGACTTTAATATGTAAAATTATACTTTCGTAATTTCCTGCTTTGCTAATTACTACCTCTCGCTAAGAGAGGTATTGGATTCATGCTAAAAATCGCATATTCAGATTGTAATGAATAAGCACGTTTTTAATATTTATACGATGATGTATATGTGTGTGTGTGTGCGTGTGTACGTGCGTGAGTGCGCGTGCGTTTGGGTGTATGTCAGGATATTGGAAGGACGATTTCTCAAAAACTATAATAACTACGTATTTCTCAATCGGACATTACTGGGAAGAGCTGAAAAGGTTTTGGTAATAATTGGACAACCGGAAGTAGCAAATTCTTAAAAAAAATCTTCTACATATTATTTTTTGAATATTTTTGTTGTTGCTAGTATGAAAGAAGAGTAAATTCTTTATCTGATACATATAAATATTTTATTATATCTTTTATTTATTAAGAGACAAAGAAATATAAGGTATATAATAATCTGTTGTAATAAATCTCACAGCCCAAATAATGTCATGGAAACCAAATGAAAAATTAAAATGTTTGTAACTGACAGATAAATGTCAGTGTCAAAAATCCAGAGACATTACTGAAGATTTTTTCTGGGAAGTACATATATTATATTATTTTTTATTGTATTAATAGTTAAATATTTAAAATTATAGGTATTTACATATATCTTTCAAAAATACTGGGAAACATTTCGAAAAATTAGAAGAGTAGGACAAAATAACTTGATAGAAAGAATTTAAAATTACCTCCCGCCATTTACCTATGTATATAATTTTTATATTACTTTATAAATTTATCCACACAATATATAGAAAAAGTATTAAAGCAAACTTGTAGAAAATGGAATAATCTTTAATTTTTATAAGTCAATGTTTCAACGCGAGTAAACACGTTTTTTTGTTGCTCCGTCCATTTTTGCATTTTTAGTGAAAATTTGTGTATTATTTCCAATTTTTTTTCGGAAAATGACCCGTGGAAGAACCGCCAGTGCTTTAGAAAACGAGGCATCTAAATTATTCGACGATGATGCCTTTATAAATAAGCTGGCTGACAAATTATTTGTTCGCCTTGACCAAAGGTTTGAGGAGCAAAAGATCCATTATGAAAAGATCATCCAGGAACTTACCCTCAAAAATCAACATCTGGAAGAGGAGGTCGACAAACTGGAACAATACTGAAGAAGGAATTGTGTCCGTGTCTTTGGTATTCCTGAGGAACCTTCCGAGGATCCAGAATCGAAGGTGCGTGATATTGCCAAGTCCAAATTGGGTATTAGTGTTTCCCCAGAATTAATAGACAGATATCATCGAGTCGGCAAACCTCCTATGAAAAGTGCGAGTGTTCTTAGTGATATGCCTCCTAGACCACGTGGTATTATTATTAAATTCACATCGTACAAATCGCGTCAATTATTCCTGAAAAATAGAAATAAACTAAAAGGTACTGGCATTGTAATTACTGAAGATCTTACCAGGTTCCGGCATAATTTATATAAAGCTGCTTGTAAAAAATTCGGAAATAAAAGTGTGTGGACTTTTGATGGCAACATCTTCCTAAAATGTGAGGACGGGATCATTAAAAAACTTTCACTGGCTAGTAATATTGAGGAATTGTGAATTTATTTATTGTTAATTGTTACACATAATTACCTTTTGAATTCTCTGGAGCAACATTGGGCATTGTTTACTGTATTTGACTGATCTTTTTCTCTGTTAAATATATTCGTTTTATTCTTTGTTAATTATTACACTTGCTTTGAACTGTCTGAATTTATCCGTGCGATCTTGTATAGTTTGTATAAAATAATAACGTATCTCTGTATATAGTGTATCCAGTTTATGAATATTTTGTATCAAAACGTTAGAGGGCTTAACACAAAATTGGAATGCTTTTATAATAATTGTAGTTCCTTAAACTATGATATTATTGCAATAAGTGAATCTTGGCTTACACCGGCCGTAACTAATTCCGAAATTCTACCGTCGGCATACGAAGTATATCGTCATGACAGGGATAGAAGTATTACTGGTAAAAAAACTGGTGGAGGTGTCCTTTGCGCTGTTAATTCAAAATTTAAATCTACTCTTGTTAATATTAATCTTCATCCTAATTCTTCAACTGATATTCTGTGCATAAAATTTTTTCTCTCTCCTATTAAATATATATTTATATATTTCTTATTGTGTTTTACTGTCCTCCTCCTGTTACTTTAACTCAATTAGAGTATTTGCTCGACTCATTGGAAACTTCCTTACCTTCAATGAACAATAATTTTATTATTCTTGGTGATATAAATATTACAAGTCTTGGTATTGCTGCAGACGAAGGTTCTGGATGTCATTTGTCACGTAGATTCAGAGATTTTTTAAGTTTTATGAACGCATCTCAGTATAACTCAATAACCAACTCTAGGTCTAGAATTCTTGACGTTCTAGTATCAAATAACTATTGTAATGTCTCACTATGTTCTGATCCTGTTGTTGTGGAAGACCCTAATCATCCTGCTCTTGATGTTCATTACTCGTGTCATGTCAATCCTACATCTAATAACTCTACATTTAATTCTTCTCTTACTTATAACTTCAAATCTGCAAATTTTCCACTTCTATATAACCTACTCTCTGAAATCAATTGGGATATTTTAAAGACTTTTGACAACGTGAATGATGCGTTTGATAATTTTTTTGAAATACTTTACCGCATTTTCGATCAATGTATACCTAAGATCAGCAATAAACATTCTTCTAACTCTTTTCCATGGTTTACGAGATCTATTATTCACAATATAAAGCTAAAAGAACATTATCGTAAGCTATATATAAAAAATAAATTCGAGTTCTATAATTGTGAATTTAAAAGATTGCGTGCCCTTATTAAAAAAGATATAAATACAGCTTACAGAAATTATATATCTTCTAGTGAGAACAAAATTAATGATAATCCTGCCAGCATTTGGAACTTTATAAACCTAAGAAAAATAATACGCGTATACCTGGTAAAATACATCTAAAAGATAAAGAATACAATTCTACTCCTGACATTGTCCTTGGATTCTCAAGTTATTTTTCTAGTGTATATGAAAATAATGAAATTTCATCCCCCTCATTAATTAATACACATGATTCTGGAGGTTATGTAAATATCATTAATATATCTGAAGAAGATATCAGGCAAGCAATTAATGATATCAAACCATCCCGTACTCCTGGTCCTGACAACATTCCCGCCTATATCTTGAAAGGATGCCGAGAAATATTCATTCTGCCTCTACACATACTATTCAATCTCTCTCTATCTACAAATACTTTTCCTTCTTCTCTTAAAACTTCTTTTGTTACTCCAGTATTTAAATCTGCCCAAGTAACACAAATGACCTAAAATCGACGTCGCTGTGACGTCCTAATTCACGTCACATAGACGTCCTGTAGACGTCTCAGCGTGGAGCTGTACGACGTCATTTTAAGACGTTGTTTAGACGTCATTTTCAGACGTTGTATCGACGTCATTTTCAGACGTTGTATCGACGTCATTATAAGACGTTGTATCGACGTCATTTTAAGACGTTGTTTAGACGTCATTATAAGACGTTGTTTCGACGTCATTGTAAGACGTTGTATCGACGTCATTATAAGACGTTGTTTCGACGTCATTTTAGGGCATTGTTTCGGCGTAAATTTTATGGTATAAACATAAATGGTGGTAGGAAAAATAAATAATGTAATTCTAGTTTTATTTATACTATATAATATACAAAATATTAATGCAAAACAATATACCAACAATAAATATTAAACATAAAAAGTATTTAAAAAAAAATATTACGAAAAATACAAATTAAATAAATAAATGCATCTTATATCTACAAAAAATTATGTACATATTTATTTGCACGTTGTTGTGTGGTGCATATTTCAACTAGTTCACCATTGCTTGTTTATATTCTTCATAATGGCACTTCGCTTCGTGTCTTTACCATATCTATAAAAAAAAATGTCATAAGCAATATAAGCACAATTTTATCTACTTACAATATATTAAATTTTCAATGTTCGCATTAAGAAATGTTATTTTCAGTATTCTCCCGTGGTAATTAAAATGCTGGAAACAGAGATGTTTATACAGTAAATATCTCTGGCTGGCATGACACAACACAAAAATGGCGGAGGGTGCGGTCATACAGTAGTCTGAGCATATGTCAATTTTTATTTGATTTATTTTTATTTTGCTGTAATTTCTTTTAATTTTAGAAAAGAGTTGTAAATACAAACATGAAAGTATAATTCTTTCGACTTACCAAATTATTCTAAAATCTCCACCTCGTATAATTTATATTCAGAATTGGCCTGCTGGTAATAATTGTTAATTGCCCGAACCATTTTTTTTTATATTTCAAATTTTCGGACCAAGCGCAATAAATTTTATTTTTATTACGCAGCCAACATTTCGGCAGTTTGAATAGAATTTGTACCAACAAATTCTATTACAGCAACTGCCAAACTATACAAAAGAGAAATTAGAAATTAAGTTTCCATTTAAAAAAAACATGCAACTTGGTCAAGATCAGCAGATCGAAATATGTATTAAAAATCACTATGATGTCTCTATGTCGATGGTTTACTTAAATCCAATCGTTCTAGAATAGCTTGAAAGGGAAGATGTAAAGATTCTTGGAAAACTTAGGAAAGTGGGATTTTTGGAGCTATAGGAAATGCTCAGGTAAAACCGTAAAACTATATAGATAAATCTTTGTTTTTATATTATATATTTCCTTTTATTTATACATTTGCTTTTGTATTAGCAACTAGGTTTTGTTTAAATTGTTGAAAATTAATATGTCCATGATTTTTATACCAAAAAATATAACATATAAATTGTTTCCGTTTCGCATTAATAATTATGTAAACATTTAATATGTTTTAAATAAATAAAATATAAATATCACCACGACATACCTATATTTGGGTGTGCCAATCTGCTTCTATTCGTAGATTTTGGTAATGACAACAATTAAATAAAAATACATACAGGGTATCCCTTAACTTCTAGCAAAAACTTTAAGGGCATATATTACTGACCAAAATGAATAAAAAAGCTTCATCAACATAGGAATGGTCTTCAACTGTTTCCGAGAAAAGCGAAAAATCTAAGAAAAACTGACAAAGATAGCGATCGAATAAAATTTTGTCTATGTCAGTAAAAAGACTATAAAAAACAATAAAATTTTATATGAAACATTTTTCTCAATTTCTTATAGTTACGTAGTTATATGAAAATTAAATATTGACCAAGGTCGCCACAACATTTCACTTTTGATTTTTATAAAATAACAAAAGGCCATCTAAGATTACCTCTCAAAGGTAAACAAAAAGTCTCAATTAATCAAAATCGTAATTCTTATAGTTTTCGAGATAGCAAAGGTAAATCTCGTAAAAACTCATTTTTCACTGCGTTATATCTGGGAAACTATTAAAGATCGGACACATTTTAACTGAGCTTTTTTTACTCATTTTGATCAGTATTATATGCCCTTAAAGTTTGTGCACCAAGTTAAGGGACACCCTGTATATTATACATATATGTAAATATAAACTAAGTTTTATATTACATTTATTCTAATTTTAAAAATCATTATAATAAACAATATATTGTTATATATTTTTGCATAATGAATTGATATATAAATAAAAATAATATATCCCTTCGTGTGTTATTAATTGCCAAATTAAATAAATTTAAAATATGAATTTTTAATAATATTAATAATAAAGTAAAAATAATCGTCATAAAGACGTCAAATTAGACGTGGAAAAAAGGTTGAAATAGACCTAATTATGACCATATAAAGTCGTCATATAGACGTCATAGCGACCACAAATCTGACGTCTAAATAGTCCTATTTCTGACCAAAAATCAACGTCACAATGTCGTCGTATAGACGTCTGATTAGACGTCTAAATAGACCTATTTCAGACCAAAAATCAACGTCACAATGTCGTCGTATAGACGTCGGATTAGACGGCAGAATATGACTTAAATTCGACCTGAAATCGACGTCACTTTTTGGTCGACCGTCGGTCAGTGTTACTTGGGTGGTGACAAATGCGATATATCCAATTACAGACCTATCTCCATCCTCTTTAATCTCTCTAAATTTTTTGAATCTGTTCTTTACAAATACATATAAAAGGTTTTCCAATAAGAGGTGTTATTTTGAATAGCCCGCTATTTCGGTAGATGTCGCTTTTGAAGCTGTCATTTTTTGACATTTGACAAGTAGAAACTACGCCATTAATAAAAATGGAACGATACACGCTTCAACAACGCATTGAAATTATTAAAATTCACTATAAAAATGGTGAAAATTTGGCAGAGACGGTTCGTAAAACTCGACAATTTTTGGGTTTTCGTGAAGCACCTTGTCGGACCGCAATACAGAAATTGGTGGAAAAATTCGAGCTGTTGGGACAAATTAGTGATGTGAAGAATAAAACCCGTGCACGTCGCTCAAGAACAGCCGAGAATATTGCTGCTGTAGCCGAAAGTGTTGAAGAAAACCCAGGTTTGTCCATTCCTCGTCGTTCTTTGGAATTAGGCATTCCACAAACGTCATTACACCGTATTTTGCATAAAGATTTGGGTCTTAAGGCTTATAAAGTCCAGTTAACACAAGAACTCAAGCCGGCCGATCATCAACAACGTCGTGTCTTTGCTGATTGGGTCGTTGAAATGCATGAAAATGATCCGAAATTCCATCGAAAAATCATCTTGAGTGATGAGACCCATTTCCACCTCGGTGGCTTCGTCAACAAACAAAATTGTCGCATCTGGGGCTCAGAAAACCCAAGAGTTATTGTTGAAAAGCCTCTCTATCCTCAACGTGTGCCTGTTTGGTGCGGTTTATGGTCCGGCGGAGTCATTGGACCTTACTTTTTCGAAAATGAGGCTGGAGCAACAGTTACGGTGAATGGATTGCGCTATCGAGAGATGATTAACGATTTTTTATGGCCGGAATTGGATGGTATTGATCTGGACAACGTTTACTTTCAACAAGACGGCGCTACGTGCCACACAAGCAACGAAACCATTGATCTTTTACGGGAAAAGTTTCCGGACCGTGTTATCTCTCGAAGAGGTGATCACAATTGGCCACCGAGATCTTGTGATTTAACACCTTGCGACTTCTTTCTTTGGGGCCACATGAAAGAGAAGGTCTATGCCAACTGCCCAGCGTCGACTCTAGACCTCAAAGATGGAATTCGTGAGGCTATCGAGGACATAGGACAGCCACTTTGCGATTTGGTTATGGAAAATTTCATGAAAAGGATATTGTCCTGTCAGCGTGGTCGTGGTGGTCATTTGTCTGATGTTATTTTCCACTATTAACGGCATACCTTCCTCTTTATAATGAAATAAACATCCGATCATTTATATTAAAAAATGGCATTTTTCTTTGAATATCAAAATAACACCTCTTATTGGAAAACCCTTTATAATGCAACTCAGAAATGCATTGCACCACAACAACATGGCTTTATGAAAGGTAGATCGACTACTACTAATCTTATGAATTTTACTGAGAAAAGTTTAAGAGCACTTCGTGACAATAGACAGATAGACGTAGTTTATACAGACTTTGCCAAAGCTTTCGACAAGCTTAATCACACTATCCTTCTTTCTAAACTTTCTCATAATTTTAACTTCTCCCCTAATCTTATAGCTTACCTTTCTTCATATCCAATTAACAGAAAAATGCAAGTACATTACAATAACTACCATTCTGATCAGTATACTCCTACTTCTGGTGTACCACAAGGTTCAAACCTAGGTCCTTTGTTATTTATATTATTTATAAATACTTGTGTTAAACATTCCGACATATTTCTCTATGCCGATGATATGAAGATATCTAAAATAATAAATTCACCTGAAGATAGTTTAATGTTACAAGAGGATATAAACAGCATTCTAGACTGGTCTAAATCTTCTAAACCTCATTTCAATATAAAAAATGTAAAATTATGACATATTCCGTAAGACACTTTAGCCTGCTACTCTTATAAAATGGAACACCATCTACTTGAACGAGTTACAGAATTTAAAGATTTAGGAGTCATATTTGATGCTAAGCTCTCTTTTAATGTGCATATAAATTACATTGTAAGGTATGCCTACAAAAACCTAGGCTTTATAATTCGGAATTGTCGTTCCTTTCATAGGTTAAGAACTTTAAAAATATTATATTTTTCATTTGTGCGTTCAAAATTGGAATACTGCTTACAGATATGGAATCCGTTATATGTATAAGGTATATTGCAACAGCATCGAAAGAATTCAAAAAAAAATTGTAAAGTACTGTTACTATAAAACATATGGAGTTTATCCTACTCATGATATATCATACAACAACTTATTATCCATTTTCAACTTGATGTCTTTAGAAAATAGAAGAAAGATGCAATCTTCGATTTATGTATATAAATTAGTTAACAATATTATAGACGATCCTATTTGTTTAGCTAGTATTCCATTTTCTGTTCCACGCCTATCTTCTAGAAGTAAATACACATTTCAATGTTCACTTATCAGAACTAACTATGAGGCAAGATCGCCCATCAGACAATTATGCTTTATTTTTAATAATATTTCAAATAATATTGATATCCATTACTTGTCATTCAGACACTTTAAGCAAGCATTAATAAATATACTTTAAGTTAATTTTTCATGTTATAGATATATATTTTTTTCTCTTTTTGTGCTGAAACATTGTTGTTTGTACCATAATGTAATCTTTGTGCATCCACCCCGTAATTGGGATTTCGATCCTGTGGGATGGATGGGATGTTAAATAAATAAATAAATAAATAACAAATTGAGAAAAAAATACATTTAAAGGTATTTTTTGAAGAAAAAATATCTTGAGCTTCAAGTAAACTGCCATTTCCGGTTATCCGATTGGCACCAAAATCTAATCAGTTATTTTCATATTAGAATAAGGTAGAAATACATGGTTTCAAAACTTTCTGAATGATAGTATATGAGTTATCCTGAAAATGTTAAAAATGGATTCTAGGGACCTTAAAACGTGGTCATTTACCAAAATCTGGATATGCGATTTTTAGCACGATCCCTATACCTCCCTTACCAAGGGTAACGGGAGGTAAAAATCTAAATATAAAGAATAGATATAAATAAAATTTTCGGTGGAGAGTGTAGGTATACAAGAAATGTTAAAAACAATAGGGCGCGAGCAGTTATGTGATTTTGTTGGCCTTGACAAGCAGATATTGGGGCCCGTGTCTGAATGATACTTAGTAAATATGTACATAGATATCAAATATCATTATTTTTCATTCTAAATTTAGTGATTTTCCAATTCCATGTGGTTTATTTTCGTCGACAAGTAAATTCCACCCTCCTGGTGACAAATTAACTATACGTGAATTTAGAAAATCTTGAAAAATTCCGACATTTGACATCTATGTACATAATTACTAATTTGTCACATCACTGCTCGCGTCCTATACTTATGTAACCAAAAACGGAAGTGGCGAGAGGTATTGTGCTGGCCATTACAGATTTTTATCTTCCGTCATGTATGTGTGTGTGTGTGTGTGTGTGTGTGTGTGTGTGTGCGTGTGTGTGTGGGTGTATGTGTATGTATGTGTGCGTGTGTGTGTTTCGGATCGCGTAACTTCAATACCAAGATTCCAAAAATTATATTCTTTTTCGTATTCCTCTAGTTTACATCCAGAAGAACAACTGATTAGATTTTGGTTATAATTGGTGAACCGAAAGTAGCCTCATTTGAGGATTTAACGGTTAAATTTGATTTATTGACATTTAAAGTTATTATAACTTAAAGACTATATTATGCTCTATACGATCTGCATTTTATACTTCATATTCAATAGATATAGAGTTAAAGAATTATAAGGAAATTAAATTTTATAATTCAGCCAGCTATGCTAACTATGAAAATTGTTAATATATTCAGATTGACAGATGTCAGTATCAATAAAAAGTAAATTAATGTGGCAGAGATGGGAATGTTGAAGTAGATGTTGGGGAAGACACGGAAAGATAGGTAAGGAAATAACTCTAGTGTTACAAGTTTCTAGAAAGATACAAGAGAGATGATTACATTGGTTTGAAAATGTCATTAGGAGAAATGAAGAGTATATTGGATGAAGAATGAATAGCTGAGTAATAGAAGGTTGAAGAAACAGAGGAAAACCAAAAATAAGATGGAAGGACTGTATTGCGGAAGACTTGAGAGAAAAGGAACTGAATGAGAACGACACGTAAAACAGAAATGAGTGGAAGAAGAAAATAAAAAATAGCGACCCCTAACGAATGGGAAAAGTTAAAGAAGAAGAAGAAGATTTAGTGTCAAGTGAAATTTGCATAGTATGTTTATGCAATAATTTTACTGGAAATTTATAATCTTTTGTAAGAAAAATTATGTATGGAATTTATACATATTACACAGGATTGACGGAAGGAATTGTGGTGGCTACAACAGATTTTTTTAGACAAGAAAAGATTCAAAATGAAAAGAATTACTTTCAACTTAAATAAATTGCAGGTAAAAATAAAAAATGCTACTCTTAAAACATACTTTTAATTTAAAAACTATTATAATTTTATTTCAAACTTAATAAACTTTTAGATGGTTATTATATATTTTTAACTTAAATATTGATACTTTTGTTTTGAATAAAATTTACTTAAAAAATAAAGTTATACTTTTGATATGAAATTAATACTGTTTAGATAAAAACTTATTTCATTTGTGACCAAAAATTGAGATTTTGAATTGAAAGTGAAAATATTTTTTAAATTCAAATAAACGTTTTGTTAAAATCAAAGTAAAATGTTTTCTCTTCAAAATAATAATACGTTTAAATGTAGGAATAACTTTAAATACAAAAATTATTACTTTCATATTAAAACATTTACTTTTACGTTAATATATTTAATTTTAAATTAATTTACATACAATTTTAAATTAAAAGTATTAAATTTGGACATCCATTTGCCGAATTTTGACTCAATAAATCGTTGTCGTCAGTGTTTTGCGTGTGAGTAGTAAGTTCGCTGAAAATACTGTAACGGTTTTTATTTATATGGGTGAAGTGTAAAACATAGACAAATATTATTAACTAAAGAATACGTTTATTAAACGATATATAATTAAGGATTAAATATTAAAAGATAATAAAAACAACTAACACTATGATTAAATAATTATAAACACTAAGAATATTATTAAATGCTTAAACACTACGATTATTTATCTAACTAACATTTATATCACTACACTTATTTATATAACTACATTTATTTATGTTAACAACTGTTTATTTATATCACTGAGTTCATATCTGGTTCCTTGTAAATATGAGACTGTCTCCCGCTGTTCTCCCGACTGTATTTATACAGCCCCTATCATTCTAGAACTCTTCTAAAGCGACAATGACCCGTATACAAAGGAATGAGGTCACGGCGTAATTAACCTGTCTCAGCGCGTCGGGGATTGTATTATCTCTCTCTTTCGAAGGGATTACGTCATTGTTCGCGAACATGCTATCAGTAGCGGCGCATGCATACTTTTCTCTCAGGGGCGCACGTCACACTGCCCCCTCCTTAAAACTGTTTCGTCCCGGAACAGTTCTCGATGGCTATATCTGCACGTATTACCCTTGGTACATTTGGAAGTCCACGTGGTACACCAAACCCGCATACATACTCTCTGACTAAGGTTTCAGCGACCGTGATGGCTTCCTGGTTGGGTAATAGATAGGCTTCAACCTACTTGGTGAAGTAGTCCATGACAACCACGATGTATTTATTTCCGTCTTCTCTTTCTGGAAATGGTCCGGCCACGTCAATCGCAATGCGCTCAAATGGACTGCCAACGTTGTTTTGACGCTTTGGACTTTTCGTCGTCTATGAGGGCCGTTGCTTCCAGCGCAAACCACACATTTCTTCCACCAGTCATTAACGTCTTTCTTGCACTTAACCCAGTAAAATCGCTGACGCAATCTTTCTAATGTTTTGTTGACCCCCAAATGGCCACCTCCAGATCCGTCATGGATCTCTTTTAACACGTCTGGTACTCTACTCTTAGGAATGACCAACTGAGCTCTCTTCTCAGTTCCATGGCATTCTCAACCACACGCTTTAACAGGCCATCAATCACCATGGAGTCACATTGCGCCCAGTACGATTTTACAATCTGTGACTGTGGTGCAACATCTTCCCACATTGGTTTGCTCTCGTCGCTTTCCATTCCAGTACTATTTTCAGTCGGGTCCTTTCGTAGTCCATCGGGCTGCCTACTATCGTTGACTACTGTTATTCTGGAAATGGTGGAATGTTTTCCTTCCAGTCAACTACCATGATTGCCTCCCTGAGCATGGCCTTCTGAACAATGCGTCGACGTTACTTCCCTTTCTTTCAAGTTCCTCTCTCTGTCTTGACTTTCTTCTTCCTTGTGGTGAGAGGTATGCCATCTTCGTCATCGTTATCTAACTCGAGTTTTCGTTTCCCACTCGAACTGTCCATACGAATCACCAAGGGCACGTCTTCCCCGCTGTCTTCAGGCCCCGTTTCAAACTACTTAGATTGGAATCGCAGCTGCTCGTCGGAGAACTATTCATTTCAGGTTGGCTTTCCTCTACTACTGGAATTTCTTCCTAGATTTCTTCTGTAATTCCTTGCTGAACACGCTCTCTTTCTTTCATGCGTTCTCTTCCTTCTTTTCCCTTCCGTCTTCTTTCTTCATATCCATCCTTGACATCAACGGATTCTTCCATTACAATTTTTTTTAATTTCTTGCTGAGCATGCTCTCTTTCTCTCTCGCGATCTCTTTTTTTTTCGCTTCCGTCTTCTTTTGTAATAGCGGAGTTTCTTTCTTCTAGCAAACACTTCATTTGTAATTCGTCGCACTTTTTCATCTATGCCTTCGGTGTTTACATTTCCCTCAGCATAATTATTACGCACTCGCGATTGATAACGTGAAACTTGTTTGGCAGCTTCATAATTTGATACATATGAGAGTGCGTTAACCATAGTTTTTGGGCGGCCGAATTGCAGTGTTTGCTGAGTATTGCTGTCTCGAACTCCGGAGATGAGTCCCTGAGTGGCCAGGTACTCCATATCGCTGTCTGGAGCCGTAGGATGTGCGTGACGACCCACACAAACCACATTGGCCCCAACCTCCAGAAGGCTGTCGTCAGTTTTTCTAGAAGTCTTCTCCAATCCTTGTTCCAATTTTTGCTCCAGAAATCCAGAATGCTCCAATTTTCGCTCCAACATTTGCTCCATGTTTCCAGAATTCTCCTCTACTTTTCCAGAATTCACCTCCAATTCCTGTTCCAATTTCTGCTCCAGAATTTCATAATTCTCCTCTACTCTTCCAGAATTCGCCCCCAATTCCTCTTCCAATTTCTGCTCAAAAATTCCAGAATCTTCTTCGGCTTTTCTAGAACTCTCGTTCAATTCACGTTGCATTGTTCTAGAATGTTCCATTAATTCTTCGTCCAGTACTCCGGAATTTTCCTCCAATTTTCTAGAACCTTCATGCAATTCCCTTTCCAATGTTCTGAGATCACGTACTTTCAATTCACTTAATTTTAATAGTTTAGGCATTTTATTTATTTTTATTTACGCTTCACAGTTATGAACAACCCCACACCTGACACCAATTGTAACGGTTTTTATTTATATGGGTGAAGTGTAAAACATAGACAAATATTATTAACTAAAGAATACGTTTATTAAACGATATATAATTAAGGATTAAATATTAAAAGATAATAAAAACAACTAACACTATGATTAAATAATTATAAACACTAAGAATATTATTAAATGCTTAAACACTACGATTATTTATCTAACTAACATTTATATCACTACACTTATTTATATAACTACATTTATTTATGTTAACAACTGTTTATTTATATCACTGAGTTCATATCTGGTTCCTTGTAAATATGAGACTGTCTCCCGCTGTTCTCCCGACTGTATTTATACAGCCCCTATCATTCTAGAACTCTTCTAAAGCGACAATGACCCGTATACAAAGGAATGAGGTCACGGCGTAATTAACCTGTCTCAGCGCGTCGGGGATTGTATTATCTCTCTCTTTCGAAGGGATTACGTCATTGTTCGCGAACATGCTATCAGTAGCGGCGCATGCATACTTTTCTCTCAGGGGCGCACGTCACAATACAATAGCAATAATCATGGACATAGCAAACACAGAAAATATTATTATAGAAATAGAATTATATAGGGAATTATCTTAAAGACAACAAAATTGAGAATGTTGTTCCATATTTTAAAGGTAAGAATATTTGTCGTAATAGATTTGGGAAATATACACTCAAAATGATGCGTATAATATTATTTATTCTTGGGAAAACAACTAATTCTAGGCTCTCTACATTCTGTGTCACTTAAACGACTTGGCTCTGAAGGAATTGATTCCTGACTCGAATTTCGGATTAAAGATATTAGTGCCAAGACAGCTGAATCTTTGGAAAGTATGTATTATTATTAATATTTTTACTTATAAGATAATATTATGTTTATTTACTATATTTTTATTACTAGTTCAGAGAAGGATGTAATGCTGATTGCAGATGAAACTTTTAACTGACTACAAAGGTACAAGAATGGTTAAATCAATTATCGCCATCAATCACAACCACATCATACGTTCAAGTAAAAAGAAAATGTAGGATGTATTTGCAATTACACATAGCTACTTATAAAATTGCAAGTATAACAAATATGAATGTTAATTAAGTTCATTTAGACTTAAGGTAGACTTAACATATGTTTTGTTAATAATTATTGTGTATATTATTCTATGTACAATTATCTTAGAAATAAGTTTCCATTTCCATTATAAGATCATAAATCAGAATGTTTTGTTAATTATTATATAATTATTAAAATAAAACAAGAGTATTGGGTACCAACATATTAAGTAATTTTAAACCTCGTTCATAAGTTTAAGTAAAGATTTTTTATTTCAAATAAATAAAAATATTAATTTAAAAATAGAATAAATTTAAATGATACATATTTTTTCAAAATGAATACTAATAGATTTTAATTTCACTGCTTGTTTATTTTGGGTTAATGTTTTAAAAACATTGTTCTGAAATCATACGTTTTTAATTCAAAATTAAATACATTTCACTTAAGTACGAGGTGATTTAAAAAGTAATACAATACTTTTAACAAATTTGCTTTTGATATGGCGGAATTTACTTTTGTCTCAAAATCCAAAATAAAGGTTGAAAGCAAGGGTACTTTTAAATCAAATATAAACTTTGTTGGATCCTTTTTAAAAGTAAAAATATTTGATTTAACCTGCAATTCCATAAGTATTAAAGTAAAATTTCTTTGGGTGTGTACAGCACAAAATTCTACATTAGAATCAATAAACAAAACTAATTTTGCATGCTCTGTGACGGCAGAAATTAGGTATGAAAACGTCGAAAATCACCCAAAAAATAGCAATAGCTGTGGAATTGAAACTAAAAATTAACAAATGTTAGCGATTTATTTTATTATTAGAAATTTGTAATTTCTGTTAAATTATATTTTTTTAAATTAATAGATAATTGTTCACTTGAAATGATATTCCAAGTAATACCTAATAAAAATAAGTTAATCTAGCTTGACAGATAAGTCGTTATACTCGCCGTCAAATAAATATGGACTGATGCTCAACTTTTTCTCTTCTCCGCACCCTGTGCCTTGCCCTGCGGTGTTGTCTCTTCTTCATGACTTAGCATTTTTAACATTGCCCATAGGAATTGGTAACTATGTATAACATTTGTTAATTTTTAGTTTCAATTCCATGGTTATTGCTATTCTTGGGGTAATTTTCGCCATTTTAATACCTAATTTTTACCATTACAAAGCATGCAAAATTAATTTTGATTATCAAGTGCATAATTTTAAGCTCTACAACTTGTATTTGAAGCATTTTAACCTAAAATAATTAGGGAAGCAGGAAATTACGAGATTATAATTTTACATGTTACAGTCCTATAATATTTCGGTGTCGCAGTCAACACCATGTACGGGGGTGGATTGAAAAGTTACCGGAATCATTGAGAAGGCCTTGGTTTTTCGAAAACAAGCTTATGTCTTGTTTTGTTTAACGCTTCATATGAACTGTCAAGAAATTTCAGTACAATCTGTCTATCAGTCTAATCGTGAAAAGAGTCTGCGTCGATCTACCCAACATTAAATCGATAACGAGATAAAATCGAAGTTCGTGCGGTGATCAAGTTTTTTTTATTTGAAAGGAAAGACGGCAGCGGCGATCAAGACCAGGTTGGATGCTGTCCTTGAGAATGCGTCACCTCCGTTTTCCACGGTGAGTTTCTGGGTTTCGGAATTTAAGCGTGTCCGAACACACGCCTGTGACGAGCTACGTTCAGATCGCCCAAAATCGGCTACCATACCGGAAATTGTGGATAAAGTTCATGATATGGTTCTAGAAGATCGCCGAATGAAAGTGCGTGAGATTGAGGAAGCCATAGGGATCTCTTATGAACGTGTAGTTCATATTTTACATAATGAGCTGGGGATGAGAAAAATGTGCGCCAAGTGGGCACCGCATTTGCTTAGTTCAAAGCAAAAGCGCATTCGGGCACGAACTTCAGCCGAAAGCCGGATGAAACTTGGATACATCACTACACCCCAGAGACGCAAATTCAGTCAAAAGCGTGGATTGGACATGGTGAGTCGGCCTCGAAGAAAGCGAAGTCAGTTCAATCGGCAGGAAAGGTGATGGCGTCATTCTTTTGGGACGCCAAAGGCATTCTGCTAATTGATTGTCTTGATAAAGGAAAAACTGTAACCGGACAATACTACGTCATACTTTTAGACTAGCTGAAAGCAGCAATTCAAGAAATACGTCCGGGAATGTCAAAGAAAAAGATCTTGTTTTACCACGACAATGCGTCAGTTCATTCAGGTCGTATTGCTCAACAAAAATTGACCGAACTGAGGTTTGAAATCGTGTCCCATCTACCGTACTCGACCGATTTGGCTCCCTCGGACTTCCATCTTTTCCCGAAACTCAAAACGTTCCTCGCTGGAAAAAGATTTCTATCCAACGAAGAGCCAAAGAAAACCATTTTCGGGAGGGAATCGAAAAGTTAGAAAAACGTTGGACCAAGTGTGTTGACCTCAGAAGGGACTATGTAGAAACAAGTAGTCCGTGTTAAATATATATATATATATATATATATATATATATATATATATATATATATATATATATATATATATATATATATCAGGGCTGTAAACCGCTGCTAAAATAGATTCGGTTTTGGTTCGCGGTTCGGAGTAGTTTACCGGTTCGGTTTTTGTTCTGGTTTAATGAAATTTAATTCTGGAACGGTTCGTGTACCGGTTCATAAGATCGGTTCGGTTTGGTTCATCTTATTTCATAAATATATTTTCATTTTCCTCTTACCAACCATGATAACAGCAGTTTTAAACATGTGTAATTTTTTGTCGATTTAAATAAGTAAACACTTATTATTCAGCCTTTTATTTATAAAAAAATGTATGTAATTGAACAAAAAGTACAACAGTTAAAAAATAAACTTGTAAAACATATTAATTATTCTTTGTAATGTTTAATTAAAATTAAACAAATTAAATGAAAAATATATATAATTTTTATTGTTTATTAAATATCTCGAAATATCGGATTAACATAATATTTTCAAGAATCGAACTTGTTAATGTGGCTCGTTGAGGAAACATGAATTTTAACCCGCTAAACAGCCTTTCCACGCTTACTTGAGTTGCTGGAGTGGCTAGTATATATGTGGTTCAGTTCATTTAACCGGTTCAAAATAATCGGTTTGGTTCGAGCTAGTGGTTCATATAAAATGTCCGGTTCGTTCCGGTTTCGGTTCAAGTTCCGGTTCGGTTCGAAGCCCTGATATATATATATATATATATATATATATATATATATATATATATATATATATATATATATATATATATAATTGTCATTCCGGAAATTTTTCAATCCACCCTCGTATACGAGGTGTACAGTAGTGTTCGCTTATAACGAACCACCTTCGCTCGCTTCTAACCAGTATGTGCACTTCTTTAAATAGTTGCGTAGAAAAGTTAGAAAAATCTTTCCCTCGATATGTATCGTAATAATGATTGAATTTTGTACAATAAATAAATTAAAAATATAAAAATAACTATTTATAAAAGTATAAAATAAAAATAAACAGTTCATCAATAAACTTGTGTTTTTGTTTTGTTACAATTAAACCAATGGTAAGTATTTATTCTAATTTATAATAACTAGATAAAGAAAAGTGTTGTGTATATTTTTCTGTGGTTTTTGCAATATTCACACATTATATAAGTAATATATTTTTAAATAGAATGCAAAAAAGTTAAGGTTAAATTATAAAATCTTAAATATCCCAATAGCGGTTGAGCGCTTCATTGCTTCCTAAACCAATGAGGTTCTAGTGCTATAGTTAAAACCTCACTGCTTCTAACCAATATGTGCACTGGTATTTTTGTTACCAAAAAATTTGTAGAAGGACAAATGTACCTGCTGTTAAAGCCGCAAGATGGCTTGTATTTAGTGATGTGCCATTTGAAAGTTTCATATTGAAAGTTTCAATTTTAAAATTCCAAAATTGAAAATTTCAAGCTTTAGATTTCTTGAAACTTACTATAATGCACATGCGCCATGTACCTCTTTGGACTTGCTCAGATCAACATGCATGCACTTTTCATCGTATAAGTTTGACGTTTTAACAGAAAGATATGTTCGATAAATCTGCATGTTGATTGTTGAATGTATACTTTGTTCATAATAAAATTCAGTACAGTTTATGTGTATTTATGTCATTTTGTCATTTCATTGAAATTTATAGTGACACATTTGGGGAACTTTCTTTCAATAGAAAATTTCAGTGAAACTTTCAAAAAAATAAGTTTCTGAAATTGGCACATCACTACTTGTATTAAATTACAGCCGGGATTATTTTCAAATTCAAAACAAACTCTGCATTTAGGTGGAGGTAAAACTTTGTGATACCTGTGCTGATTATTTTGTTAGTGTTGTAATATAATCAGTGTTTTTGTAAGAACTTTATTATTTAGTAAATACCGTCATTTTGTAATTGTTAATGTACATATATTTTTTGTCCTTTGGTGTTTTTGATGTTTTATATTTGTTATTGTTAATATTTGTAATATCATTTTGTATTTTGTTTTATTGTTTTGACAAAAAACCAGTAGTATTTTGTATTAATTATTTTCTAATTATTTATATATGTTGTTTTCTCTTTTATTGTTATGGTTCTTTTATATTTTTTAAAATAATTATTGTCACAAATATGACAAACTAAAATGACATTTTACCCAGTAAACATATTTTAGTTTCAGCAACGTTTCAAGAATATCAACATTTCAATTGTGATGTTATAATTTATATTCTCATATCTATCGCATAAATGTTGAGGAAACTGCCTATGTCCGCCCTCAGGAGCGTTTTTTGGAAACGTTTTTGAAACATTCTGTGATGATTTCGATACATTCCAGCAACGTTTATATATACATTTTTGAAACATATTCACAATGATCCAATTATATGTTCTTGAAATATGCATAAAGCAGTCTACAAAAACAATACTGAAATGTTTCTTTTTTAAAATTATGGGTTTTTATAATTAATTAAAGAAAATATAATAAATAGTTTATTACTATTGTATATAAATATTTAACAAAAATAATATTTCTTTATAAATATAAAACTTCTTACAGTGTCTATACAGGCATTTGAAAACAAGTTGATATTGATTTTGATGAAAACAAAAACAATTTAGGTATTTTTTGTTATTTAATGCAAACTGCCTGTTTAATTCGGCTCACTAATACTAGACACATGACTCAAGTGACCTTGAAGTGCTTGGAATTAGCTATTTTGTCAGCGCTTGTCATACAGACGAAAACAATGTTTAGACCTATTTTGATTTTGAACAGCTACGAAGTTATTATTTTTCTTTTTTCAGGCACAAAAACAAATGGAATTAAAAATAATAACATTTGCAGTACAAAACCAAAATAAAACATAGCATTATTCTCGTCATACTGATAAACGCACACAAATAAGCTGATTCCTAACACTGTAAGGTCGTTCAAGTAATGTGTCTGCTCGCTATAGATACGTTTACATTAAAAAAAAGCGCACTTCACTAATAATTATGTGCAAAAACTTACATTTTAAACATAGAAATATATTACTATCATTATCATAATTGCTGGATTAACCTACGAATTGGACTATACTTTTGTCTAATTAACTGAAGTAGAATTTATTCTAATTCAGGAATTATTATTATTTTTGGCCCCATTCCAAGAACATAATTTACCTAATTTATCTGAGAAAACTTTAGCAGGAGGTCTTCTGATGCAATTTTTTTAATCTGTTCCTCCCACTGAAGTAAGTACTTGCAGCTGAAATGAAATTAAAGACATTATTATAAAAAAAAAAAACATTATAAAAAAATAATACCATTTGGGATGATGCTTCATTGTTTTCTTGCAGGTGATCATTTAAACTAATTAAATTATTCGTATAGTTATCAGTGGAATTTCTGGAATTAAATTGAAAATAATAATAAGTCCGTCATTTACGTCAGTTTTAAATAAATCTTTTATATTTTGTTTAGTTAAATGTTAACGAAAATGTTATTTCTTAAGCAGAATAGTAGAAAGTGTATTACCCACCATAAAGATGTTAGCTACAATGCTAAGATTATGTTATGTATAACACGTAACAAAAAAATTCGTCTAACCACTTCGTCACATTTCTTTTTCGCGTTAGATTCCAATTCCACTATTGGTTTACGCATTTCATGTGGTTTATTTGCATATTTTTTCAATCCACCCTCGTATACGAGGTGTACAGTAGTGTTCGCTTATAACGAACCACCTTCGCTCGCTTCTAACCAGTATGTGCACTTCTTTAAATAGTTGCGTAGAAAAGTTAGAAAAGTCTTTCCCTCGATATGTATCGTAATAATGATTGAATTTTGTACAATAAATAAATTAAAAATATAAAAATAACTATTTATAAAAGTATAAAATTTCATTTTATTTTGAGATTTGAAATTTAGCAAGCGAGCGCGGGAAATTCAATTAAACGTCAAACTTTAAATAGTTGCGTAGAAAAGTTAGGAACGTCTTTCCCTTAATATGTATTGTAATGATGATTAAACTTTATACAATGAATAAATAAAAAATATAAGAATGGGTATTTACGAGAAGAGTATAATGTCATTTTAGTTTGTCATATTTGTGACAATAATTATTTTAAAAAATATAAAAGAACCATAACAATAAAAGAGAAAACAACATATAAATAATTAGAAAATAATTAATACAAAATACTACTGGTTTTTTGTCAAAACAATAAAACAAAATACAAAATGATATTACAAATATTAACAATAACAAATATAAAACATCAAAAACACCAAAGGACAAAAAATATATGTACATTAACAATTACAAAATGACGGTATTTACTAAATAATAAAGTTCTTACAAAAACACTGATTATATTACAACACTAACAAAATAATCAGCACAGGTATCACAAAGTTTTACCTCCACCTAAATGCAGAGTTTGTTTTGAATTTGAAAATAATCCCGGCTGTAATTTAATACAAGTAGTGATGTGCCAATTTCAGAAACTTATTTTTTTGAAAGTTTCACTGAAATTTTCTATTGAAAGAAAGTTCCCCAAATGTGTCACTATAAATTTCAATGAAATGACAAAATGACATAAATACACATAAACTGTACTGAATTTTATTATGAACAAAGTATACATTCAACAATCAACATGTAGATTTATCGAACATATCTTTCTGTTAAAACGTCAAACTTATACGATGAAAAGTGCATGCATGTTGATCTGCGCAAGTCCAAAGAGGTACATGGCGCATGTGCATTATAGTAAGTTTCGAGAAATTTAAAGCTTGAAATTTTCAATTTTGGAATTTTAAAATTGAAACTTTCAAATGGCACATCACTAAATACAAGCCATCTTGCGGCTTTAACAGCAGGTACATTTGTCCTTCTACAAATTTTTTGGTAACAAAAATACCAGTGCACATATTGGTTAGAAGCAGTGAGGTTCTATACTATAGCACTAGAACCTCATTGGTTTAGGAAGCAATGAAGCGTTCAACCGCTATTGGGATATTTAAGATTTTGTAATTTAACCTTAACTTTTTTGCATTCTATTTAAAAATATATTACTTATATAATGTGTGAATATTGCAAAAACCACAGAAAAATATATACAACACTTTTCTTTATCCAGTTATTATAAATTAGAATAAATACTTACTATTTGTTTAATTGTAACAAAACAAAAACACAAGTTTATTGATGAACTGTTTATTTTTATTTGAACTGAAGTCTTACAATATTTTTATACTGAGAAGTAAATTACATATTCTATTTCCGTCTTAAAATCGCAATTTAAATGCAATTAAATTTTATCGCGGTAGATAAAAATCGTTACTGTCACGCAAACGCACAAGCAGCAGTGTCAAACAGGTAGTATATTCATCAAGTGTCGTTTGTTTACGTTACAATAGAAGAGTTTATTGTGAAAGGCTGTTAATACTACTAATACACTTTTCATTGTTTTCAAATATTTTACTAGAATAAACAAAAGATTAAATAGTTGGTAGTTTTTATAAATATGGGAAATTATTTTGTATAATAACAATGTGATTTTATAAGTATTTAAGTTGGAATAGCCTATTGACACACCCAACAATGTAAAATAATATTTATGTTATGGCTACATAAATGTATACTTTATTCTTCAAATTATTAATTGTGAAACAAAATAAAATATTACAAAACCATTATTAAAATTAAAATTACTTGATTTATCTGAACTCATTTGCATTTTTATCCAGCTGGAATACATATCAACTCTTACATAAACACTAGGTTTTTCAACACTACAACTAGCTCCAAAAGAAACTATTCCATATAATTCGTTATTGCAAACCATAGGCCCACCAGAATCAGCCTGTAATAACAACGCAAGAGTAACATAAAATAAGTTTCCAAACATTTTGAATAACTGGGCTATATTATTTTTATACGAGAGTTGTTCTAGTAAGTAACAGCAAACACAGTCCTGGCAAAAAAACGGACACTTAACAATATATTAAAAACAAGTTTTATAAGGCTTCAGGCCATATTTACTGTATATATAACACGAAAAAATCTGATATGGACACCACATGACTTCCTTGTACGATTATTAAACATTAAACTATACATATTTTTTTAATAATTAAATTACAAAATATTGACAGGCTTAAGCCAAGCCCGAGAAATATTTTGATATAGAACAAAAAATAATTCATTTACTACTATCATTCTTAAATTAACATTAATCTAACCCGGTTCATTTTAAAGAGAGTTTTGATTACAACAAAGAAATATTTGATTACAACAATGAATATGACTAATTTCACAATAAAAATATAATATTTGTTATTGTACGAATCATAAAATTGCACGTATTTAACGTAATTTGACATGAACTTTTTTTTAATTTTTTTTGTCCTAATCCATAGCAAGCTTTATTACAAAAACAAAAAGTATATAATTTTTAAATTTACATATCTCGCTTATACAAAGGGCTAATTTAATAATACTTGATGTGCTAGACGCAGAAATTAATTCTCTAAAACTTTTATTTGAAGCATTTATTTCTAAAATCAAAATAAAATCTTTTTTTTTCAAGAAAAACTGTTAACAACTTCAAGCAATGTACCACTTCCGGTTAGCCTATTTTAACCAAAATCTATTATGTTATTTCGATTGACATAAAAGTCTTGTATACCAAATTTGAAAAGTTTTGGATTATATTTTAAAATAGTTTTTCATTAAAATCTATTATAGGCTTCATGTAAAGGGCCACTTCTGGAAATTGTGTAATAACCAGAAAGGGAGGTGCACAACTAGATGTTATAGGAGTCCTAAATACAAAATTTCAATTTTCTACGGCTTACCGTTTTTGAGTTATGCGAGATACGTACGTACAGACGTCACGACGAAATTAGTCAAAATGGATTCAGGGATGATCAAAATGGATATTTCCGCTGAAATCTGAAAACCGAAATTTTTCGCGATTACAATACTTCTTTTACTTACGTACAAGCAAGTAAAAAATACGAATTTGGCCCATTATTTTGAGTTTGGTTCGTGGTTTCGTTTATATTTTTTGACATTTAACGTTCATTTGGCAAACAATATTGTTAAAAAACTAATATACAAAAAATTATTCCCTTTATTGCTGTAACCTGTATTACACTTATGTATTATAGTATTAAGTTGTATAGCTATGCCATCTATGGGCAGTATGTAACCTGAGGGGACACTCAATAGGTAATTACTGATTTTC
This sequence comes from Harpalus rufipes, assembly GCA_951394225.1. NCBI lineage: Eukaryota > Metazoa > Arthropoda > Insecta > Coleoptera > Carabidae > Harpalus > Harpalus rufipes. Next base: position 34,779,118 of record OX596281.1, read on the forward strand.
GATTTAGTTATCTGTGCACTCACTTTGGCGCTAGTGTCCAGACAATTTGAATTAAATTTCCCACGCCATTTCTTAAAATTTGTAGGTGCAAATCGGGCGAATGTCAAACGAAAAGTGTAATATTGAAAATTAATACTAATACATTAGTGTTATTCATTGTGTTAACATCGTTTCATTATAAAGAAATAATTTCTCGGACTTGCAGTCAATAATAAAATTTATTCATGCCGACGTTTAGATTATATTGTAGTCTTCTTTAGGACTATGGTATAGTCGAAACACAGTGGAATATCATTTTTTTTTTGAGTTCTCATATTATATTTTACGTTATTGCTTAGTATTATTTGTGCTCATTTTGTATATTCTCGCATATACGAATGAAAACCATAGTAACGGCAACGGTATTGTTGGCAATCCGCTTGAGACGAACGGAAATTTTTATTCGACTCATAACGAATATTAATAACACTAAAACAGAAACAATAACAACAAACAAATTGACTTACTTCATCAATTTCAAGTTGTTTTTGCACTATTTTTATTTGTTATTGCCACTAACAATGAACGTTACAATATTATAATATTGTAAATATATTTACACTTAACACACACTAAAACACTATTAACAAGAACAGAAATAATTAATAACATTTAGATACATTGCAAATGTTGTTTACAAGGACAGAGATACCGATAAACTAAAACTAAACACTATCCAATGCTGTAATAAACGGAATGACCTGTAGAACATAAAGTGCCGCCCAGTGCCTGTGCTAGCCGAATTTGATTTTTTGTTATTGCAGTGTTAATATCAATTTTTCAACCAAATATTATTTTCTGTAAAAATCGTTATTACGAGTTGAAGGAAAATCTTTAAGAACAGATATTTATCCTGCTATTCAAACCCACATATGTTAAATTTTCACTCTTTTTTACCTCTCGCGGCGGTATTGGATTCGTGCTAAACATCGCATATTCCGATTTTAATTAAAAAAGCACGTTTTAAGATGCCTACAATTCGATTTTAACATTTTTACGATGATGTGTGTGTGTGGATGTATGTGTGTAAGTCGTTGGAAGGACGATTACTCAAAAACTGTAAGACTTAATATTTGTTTAACTACATACATATTTCCCAATCAGACATTCATGGGATAAGCTGAAAAGGTTTTGGTAACAATTGGACAATCGGAAATAGCAGATTCTTGAAAAAAATCTACAAAATATTATTTTTTGAAGATTTTCTTGGTAATATTAAAGAAAATTAAATTCTCAATCTGACACATTTAATTTTTTTTTATTATATCTCGTATAAGTTTGGAGATTTAGTATATAATAATATAGAATAACCTGTTGTAATAAATAATATATATATATATATATATATATATATATATATATATATATATATATATTATTGTATTATTAATTAAATATGTATTTAAATTATAGGTATGTTAATATTACATATATCCTTAAGAAATACCGCTAATACTGTTAATGAATTTAAAGAACTTTGAACACATTAGAATAGGACAAATTTTCTCATAGAACGAAAGAAGAAATACAATTTCAAATATTTATTCGGTACTTATAGGGCGCGAGCAGTCATGTGACTTTGTTGGTCTTGGCAAGCAGATGAGGATTCGTATCAGAATGATGGCTAGCAGTAATTTACAAAGATGTCACGATTGTGATATGTCATAATTTTTCATTCAAAATTTTAAATTATTCTGATGTTTATTTGTCATCAATAGTATGGAATATACTTGTGGAGGAAAATAATCCACATGGATTTGAAAAATCATGTTTTAAATGAAAACTTATGATACTTGACACCTATGTACATTATTACTAGGTGTCATTTTGACACCGGCCCTCATATCTGCTTGCCAAGGCTAACAAAGTCACATGACTGCTTGCGCCCTATGTAACATAAAATGAAAAGAGCGAGAGGTATTGTGCTGGCCACAACAGATTTTTTAGTTTTGCATTTAATATTTTGTGGTCTAAACATTTATATAATGATTAATATAAAACGCATCAGAAATGTATTTTTCAAGCTGATTTGACATATGTTCTAACATAAATGAATGCAGTGGTTATTTGAAATGCGAAGTTGCCAAATATAGTTGTTCGTCTTAAATGAATGCCAATCCGAATGACAATAACGAATGCTCAAAAATACATATACTATTTGTTTCCATAGTCATAATCGTCGTTCATTTCGATACGAATAGGAAAGAAATTATAAAGTCTCAAGAATAGAGACCCAGGTTATAGATAGACCACGAGACCACCGATTTGTCTAAAAATCGAAATATTCAGTTTCAACGAATACTGGATTATATGGTTTCTTCCGGATACCGGATATATCAGGTTTCCGGATATCAAATTTCGGTGATTCGGATTTCGGTTTCCCATATTCTGAATTTGTGGTTATCGGATTTTGGCAGTTCGGATTTCGGTTTTCTAGATTCCGGTTTTTCAGATTATTCGGATACCGGTTTATTATCCGGAATCCGATTTTTAGGACTCCGGATAGATTCATATGTAGATACCCGAATAGAAAAAAATAAATATTTAAAATATAAAGATGGAACTTCATGATATAACAATCATAAAACAAATTATTAACACGATCTTCTGTTCTCTTCCCTATGTGGGAGCCTGAAACTTATTCTAAAATATGTCAATTTACTGTTACTTTCGAATCACTCTGATAAATATAGGATATCTTCAACGGATTTCATTTACCTGACAAGCCCCTTTTTCGCCCGGATACCCACACAAATGCCCAATTAGAGATATTAAGCCTCTTTGAAAATAAGCTGAACATTCTGTAGCTGACATCAATTTGATTTCGATTTCACGTAATTTGTTTCCGTATTGTCCCAATTGTTCACCTATAAATAGACATTATTATAAATTTCACATTTTTGTTAAAATAATACGTTTCTCAAATAAGTAATTTGTTGAATTTTAACTAAAAAAATTCGATTAAGTATAAATATTTTGATTTTCATGTTCAATGTAATAATTTTTATAATATGAACTATGAAGTAAATACAGTTTAATTATGTAGATTTCAAATATTGTGATATTTTAATTCAAATGAGGTATTCTACCGTATTTTTAAAATATTCTTTTCTGATAATATTTAGAAATCTGTCCTTGTATTCCCACAGCTTCTTTGCAGCCTCATGTAGGCTTATAATCATGTTATTATATATATCAGAGAATGTGGAATCATCGTGCTTTTATCTGCTTCTTATCGAGTCGTTATTGGAATGGTTGTTTCGTACTTTTATTGTCGAAACTATCTAAGTTATATTTTGGGTGTTCTAATATTTCTAAGTTACCGGTACCGTCACTCTCATTACTTTTATGATCTTTTTTGAATGGGAATAAAAACGTAGCTCTTACTAGGTAATGATCGGACCCACATGTGGCTCCTCGTAGAACTCGTACATCATTTACTTGCATTGCTGATTTTTGTTTAGTAATTATATAGTCAAGAATTGACTTTAAATTTCGAGTATTTTCGATTCGAGTGTAACGATGTATATCCTTGTGTTTATAAAATCCATTATTTCTTTTCAAATTATACGAGTCGCATAAATTTATTAGTCTATGTATATCGTTGTCACTAGAAAAACTAACTACATTTTCGCCAAAGGGACCTACTATTCTACTATTTTGTTGACATCCTGTTCTGCCATTCAGAACCCCAAGCATTATTATCTCTGTTACTGCCAGTTTTATAAGAACTTCTTTCATTTTGTCAAAAAAATCTTGTTTTGTATTGACTCTTTCATCATTAGAGGGGGAGTAAGCTGCAGTTATAGTGACACTGTGTCCTTGTAATTTTATGTTTAGTTTATTCTCATTAATCGCTTCCCAATTAACGATTTTATTCTTAAGATTTTTTTTATGAATAACGACATTCCTCTGGCTGCTCTTTTACCTTCCGTCACCTTTAGGTAAGGAAGGTATTGTCTTTGGTCAAAAAATTCAATGATGAGTTTTTAGTGTATAAGCATGTTTTAGGGTCCCTATAATACGATTTTACCATTTTTACGATGATGTCTGTATGTATGTGTGTCTGTGTGTGTGTGACAAAAGTTCCGGGTCCCATAACTTCAATACCACGATTCCAAAAATTATATTTTTTTCGTATTCCTCAAGTTTACATCCAGAAGAACAAGTGATTAGATTTTGGTTATAATTGGTGAACCGGAAGTACCCTCATTTGAAGATTTAACAGTTAAATTTGATTTATTGCCATTTAACGTTATTATAACTTAAACAATATATTATTCTCTATACGATTTGATTACATTTTATACTTCATATTCAATAGATATAGAGTTAAAGAATTTTAAAGAAATTAAATTTTATAATTCATCCAGCTATGCTAAACATGAAAACTATTATAGATATTAAGGATACAAGTTTGATATAGCGTTCATAATGAAACGCGTGTGATGTTAAATCACGAGGCGATGAGCCGAGTGTTTTAATCACGCAAGTTTCATTATTAGGCTATATCAAACGTGTATCCTTCAATATTTTATCTACGACAGTTTACATTGATCTTAAAATACATTTTTCATTTGATTTTTGACATAATGAGAAACATTGAAATGTTCATTCGTAGCCTACGTTATTAATACGTATTAATAAGGTAGGCTACGGTTCATTTTATTCATTGTTATGGTTACTACGTTTGTTTGTTTGAAGAAAAAAAAACAATTTATAGTTATGTCAAATTCTTTAATATACGGGTACATTTTACCTAAGTTTCCAAGATAAAATGAGTGATTCCGAATCAGGTAGTGTGCCATCGGAGATTGAAGCCGGTGCCGAAAATGTTGTGGCTTCTCTTATTCCTGAAAAATCAAGAGAAGCTTACGAGCAAGCTTATATAAAACTGGAGGAATGGTGCAACGGTAAAGGAATAAAGAACTACTATAATGAAAAGGTCATTTTAATGTATTTTGAATACCTTTCAAAAGAACGCAAACCGTCGTCGCTTTGGGTATATTATTCAATGTTACGCTCAGTAATTTCAGTGAAGAAAAATGTAGATATCTCTAAATATACCCATTTAATTGCATTTCTGAAAAGACAATCAGAAGGATTTCGGCCAAAAAAATCAAAAAATTTAAGAAAAGATGATATTACTAATTTTTTTGTTGGATCAGACACATAAACACAGTAGAACTGTTAATACTATTTATATTAAATAATTATCATTACATTTATTGACATTTTATTATACTTCATTCTAAAAACAAATCTCTCTCTTGAACGCCTTCTCATTCACAACCTTCTCTTATTTTTGACGCCGACCGGATCGCTTTACCTATCAATTCCCCCCCTTCGATTCGACGGTGTCTCTTATCGTCTGGCCAAATTTGCTGATGGCTCTATTCATCTTCTCTTCGTTTACAGCCTTTGTCAATACATCGGCTAGGATATCTTCTGTTGGTTTGTGGACAATATTTATATGTCCTTGTTCATTATCTTCCCTCACAAAGTTATAGATGCGATTGATGTGTTTCGTTCTTGTTGTTACGCTTCTGTTTACAATCCATCTTCGTGCTGCTTCGCTGTCTGTTTCTATGATGACAGGAATTGTGACATATTTATTGAATGTAAGTTCTTCTAATAAGCCTACTTCCCACTTTATTTCTTTGTTACATTCGCTCAGTGCAATCAGTTCTGATTCGCAGGTTGATAATGCTACTCTGTTCTGTTTCTTTGATTTCCATCCAACGGTGCTGTTGCCGATTTGTGTTATGTATCCGCTAAATGATTTCGAATCTTTTGTTGAATCCCAACTTGCATCGCTTATTCCTCTTAAAATTCCATATTCTTTATCGAATTTCAAAGCTAAGTTCTTTGTCCATTTAATATATCGGTAAGCCCTCTTCAAAGCTGCTAGATGAACTTGTCGTGGATCTTTGGAGTACTGTCCCAATGCACTCATTGTGTGACATAAGTCCGGTCTTGTACATGTACTAAGATACATCAAACTTCCTAACATTTCCATATAAATTCCTTTATCAATTTTTAGTGAGTTTTCGAATTCATCTAAATTTGTATCCTTAGTTTTTGGAGTTTTTGCTATCTTGCAATCTTCCATTCTAAACCGTTCTAAAATTGTATCGATGTATTTACTTTGATTCATGTAAATACCGTTTTCATCTTCTGTAATTTCTATTCCTAAAAATTTTGACTTGGTTCTTGTGAGCTCGAAACATTTTCTCAAATTCTTAATTTCTTCTTCTAATACTGAATCGTTTATTCCAACAGTTAGCAAATCATCCACGTAGATTCCAATGATGCATATCTTGTCTAGCTCTTGTTTATGGAATACACATGGGTCAGATGCTGTTCGTTTATAGCCAAGTTCTTTAAAGGTGTTGCTTAATTTTTCATACCAATTTCGACCTGATTGTGGTAGTCCATATATGCTCTTCTTAAGTTTACATACTGAATCGTAATTTTCAGTAAAACCTTCGGGTTGTTCCATGAAAATCTCTTCTTGTATGTTTCCATGGAGATACGCTGTCTTTACATCATACATACGTATTTTAAATCTTTCTTTGGCTGCTATCGCTAATAGAGTTCTAATACTTTCCATTCGCATGACTGGAGAATGTGTTTCTTGGTAATCAATACCAGGTCTTGCATTATACCCATTTGCTACAAGTCTTGCTTTATATTTCTTGTTTCTTCGTTCGGCATCTTCTTTGATGTTGAATACCCATTTGCTTCTCATTATTCTCATGTCTTTTCTTTTTGGTATTATATCCCACACGTCGTGTTTGTTCATTGAGGCTATTTCTTCTTTCATAGCTGCCTTCCATTTTTCATGTTCACTATTTTCTAATGCTTCTCGCACATTTCTTGGTATTTTCTCGTTCATTGTTGAATGGTGAGCTTGATTTTTGCTTTTAATTCTTTCCGATCTTCTTACTCCAACCTGAACTAGTCGAGCTTCATTTTTAGCTAATATTCTCTCATGTTCTTGTCGGATTTGTTCATTTGTAATTCCTTTCCGTCTTCCTCTATGTCTTTCTTGTATGATTGGATTTTCTTCAAGTATTTGCTGTATATTTCTATTTTCTTCTTCCGCTGGAGTTTCTAGTTCCTCCTGATTTTCTATATTTCCAAAGTTATTATCTTGTTCATCATTTCTTATTGTTTCTGATATATTTATCTTACTTAATGAATTTTCAGTTAGTTCTGTTAAGTACTGAAGATTCGTTTCTTCTTGGTTTCAATTTTCTTTCTCGTATAATGTACCACCATGTAATTCTTCATTAAATTTTACACTTCTTTCTTCGTAGACCTTTCCTTCTTTTGGTTCGAAGATTCTATACGCATTTCTTATTTTTGAGTATCCAATGAAGATTCCTTCTTTTGCTCTGTTCTCTAATTTTCCTTGTTCACGATTATAAAAGTAACAGATGCAGCGAAATCTTCTTAAATGTGATATATTGGGTTTACAATCTGTCCATAGTTCTATCGGGGTTTTTACGCTATTGTGTTTGTTGATAGAACAATTATGTAGATATGCCGCTGTTGATACAGCCTCTGCCCAAATTTCTTTGGTAGTTTTGCATCTTCTAACATGCTTCTGGATTTTTCTATTAGGGTGCGGTTCATTCTTTCCGCTATGCCGTTACTTTGAGGATTTCCAGGTACCGTTCGTTGATGTCTTATTCCTTTCTCATTAAATAGTTTTGCAAAATCTTCATTAATATATTCTGTTCCATTGTCGGATCTTACATGTTTGATTCGCTGTTCAGTTTCATTTTCCTTTTGTCTTATGAATCTTACAAAATTTTCATAAGCTTCGTTCTTATGTTTTAGGAAGAACACAAATACTCTTCTTGTGTAGTCATCTATTATTATCATGATGTATTTGGATCCGCTTAGTGAAGGAATTTGTAGTGGTCCGCATAAATCCGTGTGCAGTAATTCCAATCTCTGTCTTGAAGTTTCTCTATCAATCGTATGAAATGGTTCTTTATGCATTTTCCCCTTTACACAGGATGTGCAAAACTGCAATTTTATTTTTGGGTATTTCATTCCTATGACGACACCCATGTTGTTCATTTTGTCCATGTAATTTTCGTTTAGGTGTCCCAATCTTCTATGCCATAATTCTTTTTCATCTAAAGTCTTTGTTGCAAAACTTGAATTTGTGTTTTCTGTAGCATCGTCATCTTGTAGGCGTATCATGTACATGTCTTCGATGTCTTCAGATCTTGCCAGTAAGGTTTGCTGTTCATCATAAATCTTTGCTCCGTTTCTGTCGATTATGATGCGGTTCCCTTGTTCAACTAGGCTTCGTACTGACAATAAGTTGATTCGCAATTTTGGTACGTACAAAACATATCGTATTGTCACGTTATAACTGATCCCGTTGATGTTTGATTTTACTTTGACGTCACCTATAGCTATAGCTTCTATTTCTCTATTTTCTTCTGCTATAACGACTCTTCCGTTGTATTCTTGAATGTTGATCATTTTTTCTTTTTGATTTGTCATGTGTGATGTACATCCAGAGTCAATTCCCCACATTGTTTCGGCTTTGGTTTTAGTTTGCATCGCGTACGCCAGTTGTTTCGTTTTCACATTTACGTAGAACGTCTTGTTTTCTTTATTTGTATTATTATTTTTCTATTTTTGTTGTATCCGTGGTAATTTCCTTTCTGGTGGTCGTCTCGTTTCTTGTTATTGTTCTTTTCAATCTCGTCTTTTCGATACCAACAATCTTTGCTAATATGACCCATTTTCCCACAATTGTAACATTTCTTTCCTTGACCTCTACGTTCTTTGGCTTTGTAAGCAATACTTGTACTTGCAGACTTGCTTTCTTTTTCTCTAATTCGTTTTTCTTCTTCGCGTAAAGCTTGTGCGACCTCTTCCAGTTTTATGCTGCGTTGTGGTCTTAGTATTGATGCAATTGTCTCGAATTTCTGTCCAATACCTCTTATAATATGATATGTTAGTTCTCTTTCATCTATTGGTTTTCCTAGACTTGCACATTTCGATGCTATTCCTCGACCACGTGCAATGTAGTCGTCGACCGTTTCTTTTGACACCATATGTATTTCTTTAAGTTCCATTGTTGCGTCTATGGCCCGATCTTGAGCGTTTCCCGCATATATTCGCTTAAGTTCCAACCATACTTTTCTTGCATTTGTTTCGCCAATAAATTGACAGGCTTGTTCTGAACTTAGTGATACAATAATAATACCGAATGCTTCATCGTTTTTGTCTTCCCATTCGGTCCTTGCATTAGTATCTCCGTTTGGACCTACCTCTTCATTTTCAATGGCTATCTTGTACAATTTCTTACTTCTTAAAATTGCACTGATTTTTAGAGCCCAAATGTGATAATTCTCACTTGTAAGGAGTTCCACCCTATTCATATTTAACCCTTCCATCTTGTAATTTGACAAACGTCGCACTTTTATTCGCTCTCTTTCTTTTCTATATAGTTCTTGGTGTGGTCAACTACGCTCTGCTACCAATATTGTTGGATCAGACACATAAACACAGTAGAACTGTTAATACTATTTATATTAAATAATTACAATTACATTTATTGACATTTTATTATACTTTATTCTAAAAACAAATCTCTCTCTTCAACGCCTTCTCATTCACAACCTTCTCTTATTTTTGACGCCGACCGGATCGCTTTACCTATCATTTTTGCTGGAAATGCAAATTGCGGGTGCCTGTAGGCGCGAAGAATTCACCAATTTAATTTTACAAAATGTAAAAGATGAATGACAATGCATTCATATCATATTTCCAAAGACGAAAACAAAAATATCTAGAGAATTTTTTTTTACAAGTGGGAATATTGAAGACATAAATATGGTAGAAATGGTTCGGAGATATGTAGGGCTTCGGCCGAGTACCTAACACAGCTCACAGTCGATTTTTTGTCGCATACAGGAATGGAAAATGTTTTAAACAGCCGGTTGGCGTTAATACATTTGGAAAAATGCCAAGCACTACAGCATTTTTATTGTGTCTTCCAAATCATCAGCAATACACCGGTCACTGTTTTCGGAGATCGTCTGCGTCGTTACTAGCAGATTCAGGAGCGGATTTATTGACCGTTAAACGACATGGTGGTTGGCGTTCAAATACAGTAGCCGAGGCATACATAGAAAGTTCTGTAGAAAACAAGAAGAAAGTAGCGTCAAATATTTTGGGGGCCACTACCATATCAAATATTGGCTCTTCAACAAGTTCTACTAATCAAGAAATTAATTTTCTCTCAAAAAATTCGGCATCTTCTGGAATTAATGTTTTAAATTGTATTTTTTTTTGTTGTAAATGTGTATAAAAAATAAATTTTGTTTAAGATATTTCATAATAAAAAATATAAATTTTGATTGAATTTCTATTGTCTTACAAAATGAATATTTCATAATGACACTCAGTGCCATTATGAAATTCATAATGCCACTCAGTGCTATTATGAAACTTATAATGACATTCAAGTTAGTGTACCAATTGCGTATTAGCGCACTGTCGTAGATAAATATATTCATATAATTCAAATTGACAGATGTCAGTATCAATAAAAAGTAAATTAATGTGGCAGAGATGAGGATGTTGAAGTAGATGTTGGGGAAAACACGAAAAGATACGGTAAGAAAATAACTCTAGTATTACAAGTTTCTAGAAAGATATAAGAAATATGATTACATTGGTTTGAAAATGTCATGAGGAGAAATGAAGAATTATATTGGAACAAGAATGAATAGTTTAGTAATAGGATGTTGAAGAAACAGAGGAAGACCAAAGATAAGATGGAAGGACTGTATTGCGGAAGACTTGAGAGAAAAGGAACTGAATGATAACGACACGCGAAAATAGCGACCCCTAACGAATGGGAAAAGTTAAAGAAGAAGAAGATGTCAGTGTCAAGTGCAATTTGAATAGTTTTTTATGAAATAATTTTACTGGAAATTTAGAATCTTTTGCAAGAAAAATTGTGTATGGAATTTATACATTATACACAGGATTGACGGAAGGTATTGTGCTGGCCACAACAGATTTTTTTCTTTAGGAACTCCTATAAATATATGAATGTGTTTTCCCGTGACGCTAGTACCTGTCCCCTTTTTCTTAGTTTCAGTCAATGCTATTATATCTAAATACAGTTTTTTCTAGATCTGATGCGATAATGCCATTCTCCTGTTTAATACCTTGTACATTCAATGTTGCAATGTTCAATAACCGTTTTCTTTGCTTTGCCCGTGTCCTTAAAAATCCGTCCAAACTTCCGAGGCTTCGTTTAGGCTTTTTGGTAATCTTTGCCCCAACCTGGAGGACCAGGCCAGTTTTTTTTTTCACGGTGAGTATTTTATTTCCTCACTATCCGACTACTCTGCAGGATTGCAGATCCGATGAGCTTTCCCCAATTTCAATGGGGACGTGCCCGATGGAGGTAATTGGCAAATCCCCACACGGGTTAAAACTTCTTCCTCTTATCCAATTAATTAGTAATGGATAAAAAATGAAGAAATATCTTTAAAACGCATAAGATATTAAAATAAATATTATTTTTCTACAACTGTCAAAAAAACATGACATTTAAACATCGTTATGGATACGCGAAGTTTGTGATTTTTTACGTGTGAAAAAATAACAATTATTTTTTCACGTGTTAAAAAATATTTTTATTCAAAATTTAACTCAATTAACAAATCATTTTAACAAAATATTACTTATTATAAATGTTTAAATTAATTTTACAGTTGGTACAATTATTCCCTGCATAAATTCCCAACGAAGACAATGCAGATGGTTGGCCGTGGTAAGTATCCCCGCACAAATTTATCTCTTCCTTAGAAGTGGATGGCTGATTTATCTCATTGCATATCTTCTCTTTCGAAGTGGATGGTTGGCAGTTTAAAATTTTGTTTGATATGTCAATTTTATTGTTTAAACTGTCTTGTAGGTATATATCCCTCTGCTACGGTGGTAGATTTCCATCCTCCGTGGCGTTTAATAAAAGTCATGTCACCTCCTGCATTGGCCAAAAGAGTGACAGAGCTTCTTCGAAAGCAGTGGCCTGTGTACCTCTCAAACATTTCCTTTCCAAGCCATTTTGCAATCAAGCTGGGAATCTCTCCTATTTTGTTGATTCCGACATGTTGATTAACACACTTGCCATTCTTATACTTAAGGAATAATCGGCGACTTGAAGCATGTGTCGGCCTTAGAACTCTGTAATTACGGTATATCTCAATATATTCTGTATTTGAAACAGTGAAAGTTCGTTCAGAATGAGTTTTCGAATCCGGTATTTTCACAATTAATATAGAGCCTACATCTTCGATATCATCAATCGTCATTTTAACTAACTCTTCGCGACGACAGGCGCCACTTATACCCAAAATTAGCACAGTCTGCAATAAAATATCAACAAGTAGGTATTTATCTACTAAAATTAAATGGAATACTTACCTTCTTCAATAAATGCATTTCATCGTCAGCTTCTTAAATAAATTTAGTTATATCTTCTTTTGTTAAGACTTTTGATTTTTTCCCTCTATACCCAACTGATTTATTTTTTAGATAAGGCACCAAGTTTGTAAATTTTCGAAGGTCAATATTTTCCTTCACATTCAAAGTAGCTTTGAGCATGGAAAAGCTTGTCCATAGTATGGTTTTAATCTTGTTGACTTTTCTTCTAGATAAGCCACGTTTTCTGATACTTTTACCACATTTTTTCCTGTGCACCATTTTCGAAATTCAGTATATGTATTCTCATATTGACGTCTTGATTTGGCTGGCAATAAATTCGAAATTCCAGCATTTGCAGTTTCGTTTACCTCAGGAGGAGTATCGCTATCACTGATCTCGTCACAATCCATCGATATAAGCAAAAATTGATATGGATAGATCGAAACACCGGATCGAAAATACAAATTCGTTGACACTTTATTTTTATTTGTTTATTCAACATTTGCACGGACCCTTGGTTACAACACACCAGGCGACTACATTTTGGTAGCAGATTAATTTTATTTTGAATATTTTCCTATAGTTTACTTATATAAATGTATAATTATTGAATTATTTTTTTAACAGTTGTAGAAAAAATATTGTTTGCATTTCGTGGGCGAAATTTGTGTTTTTTTTTGGCGCGTTCGAATGACTTTTTTGCCTCGATCTGACGGTCTCGGCTAAAAGTGACCTTCTCACGCGCAACAAAAAAAACACTCATTGGCGAAATGAGTGGGCGACACTTAATACAAAAATAACTATTCAATCTATTTCATGAAACATTTTGAGAATGTTATTTATTTATTTCGTATGGCATAATAATGTAATAGTCCGACGAAGCAACTATTACGTATTTTTTTCTTAGGATTTGTTCTGTTAAATTTGTAGTTTTGAATTTTTCTTTAGTTTTGAAGTATTTATGAGACAGGGTAAAATTATGGTTCCGGACAGATGTTTAAAAAAGTCTCATGGTTAGAGCTTTTGTGCAGAGCTGTGAGTTCTAAGAAGTATTTGTCCGTTATTTGGTGTCGCAGTGAGCACTAATAAGTTTTCATAAGAAATTGGAAACTGTCTCGCGTTTTCTATATGAGATGAGCCGAAATTAAGGATTTGAGAGTCACTGGTTTCTATCCTTACAGAGTATAAAGTCAGAGTTTTGTCTCTGACTCCTTTTTGTTTGTTCTTGTTGTTTTCTTATTTTAGTGACTACTTGTCTTCTTATCTATAACTTTGTGTCTTAAACTGAGCTTATTTTAGTGTTAATAATCAATGAAATTTGAAATTGTACTGTGGGCTCTCTCATCGTGGTGTGATCGGGTATAACTATGTGTTTACTCATGTAATTGTAAACATTTGATTTTGTTGTAATCTTTGTGAATCAGTACTGGATGATTTGTAAATCGATGTAAACCGCTTGAGATTGATTTTGTGAATTAGAGATTAAGAACTTCGAGTTTATATGGATTCAATTGATCGCGTTGTAGTTTTATTTGTTTTATATAATTTTATTTGTTCGCGGAGAATTATTGAAGATTATATAGTTTCGTTATTGTTGGAAATACGTGTTTGTTCTGCCTCATACCCATTTCCAGCGTGTCTTAGTTGAACAACGCGTGAGTATCAATTGAATTACTTACTTACACTACCTAAATTTTGATTGATTGATTTGGTTAACTCGTTTTGCCCGTGTCTTTCTATACGGATAATGGTGGCAGCGATTCCGTTACCTTTGACGTTAATAGTTTTTGCATTAATAAAATTAGTGTTTTACTCTCAGGTCAAATAAATTTTCATATTGTGTAGGACTAAACAGTGTTAACTGCTACCCATCTCGATCACATATTTTTGTTTTCACTACCGTATCTGTTACAACTTTTGGTAGTTACCGGTGAGATATAAAATTACTGTTAGTATACATAAACAATACAGTTAAAAATAAAATACATAAATGGCAAGTACATTAACAAATAAATTAAATAACAGGAATCAAAAGATTATAATACTACGAATAAAATTATAATTGAATTTTTAAGCCATTACTCCATTCAACAGCTTCTTCGATAGCTTATCTTAGATAAAGGACCCTCAGTGATGAGGTGATGAGGAGTTTGTCTTGGATGACCACACTCGCAATCCTGTTTATCTGCTATTCCCCGAGATGTGTGTCCAGTAGTTACTTCTGCCATCATTAGGGCGCAGCCGATTAAGTTTTACCCATGTTATCCTTGGGAGCATTAATCCTGGATGACATAGCACTGGACCCCGAAATCAAATGGAGAGAATCAAGGTTGCTTTGAAACCATTCGTCCCAGGGGCGGATTAACACTTTTGCCGCCCGTAGGCACACAGAAAATTGCCGCCCATTTTTTTGGAAAAATGCGTATTGAGCTTTTCTCTAACAAAATAATAACGTAAAAAAAAACCGTAATGTACATATATGTATAATGATATCCACTTTTTGTAAAAATAATGTTAATAAATGTATTTATCCATTATATTTGTAATGGGTATTAGGTTACATTTATTTTTTGGAGGTTTATAATAATACCAGTGTCGTAAAATAACACAAATAAATGAAAATTATATTATAAAACAAATTCTTACAAAAAACAATATAATCAAGCAGAAGATACAGAGTGTTAATTAAAAACCTGGCCATAGGCGTTTAACATGGGAAATCAGTATTTCCTTGCGCAAAATTTCCAATTTATTATAGACAAAAATAATTCAAATAAATATTGTAGCGAATTAAATTCTGCTCTCAAATTAGTAACAAGATTTTATTTTAGACATTTCATAATCGAGAAAATCAATTTTAAAGTTTCTTGAAGTTTGCTGATTTATAGCGATAGCCATGGAATTCAAACAAAATTACAAACAATTGTATATCTGAACTGTCAAAAAAAATGTGTTTTGTGATTTTCGTTGAATAACATATTTCTTTGAAAGTATGGAATAGTTTTCTCATGAAGAAAAGCTTCAGATTATGAAATGGTGTTCTGGAAATACAATACTTCGGAATTTTGTTTGAATTCCATGGCTATCGCTATAAATTAGCAATCTTAAAAAAACTTTGAAATAAATTTTCTTAGTTATAAAACGTCAAAAATAAAATTTTATTACTAATTTGGATGCAGAATTTTACTCTCTACATTATTTATTTGAAGTATTATAATTTGGGAACTTTTGCGCAAGAAAAAACAGATAATTTTCTTTTGTTTTAATGATTAAATGTTTGCACAACCTCTACTTAAAAAAATCTGTTGTGGCCAGCACAATACCTTCCGTCAATCCTATGTATAATGTATAAATTTCATACATAATTTTTCTTGCAAAAGATTCTAAATTTCCAGTAAAATTATTTCATAAACAAACTATTCAAATTGCACTTGACACTGACATCTTCTTCCTCTTTAGCTAGCTTTTACCATGCGTTAGGGGTCGCTATTTTTGCGTGTCGTTCTCATTCGGTTCTTTTTCTCTCAAGTCTTCCGCAATACAGTCCTTCCATCTTATCTTTGGTCTTCCTCTGCTTCTTCAACCTCCCATTACTAAACTACTCATTCTTGTTCAAATATAATTCTTCATTTCTCCTCATGTCAAACCAATGTAATCGTCTTTCTTGTATCTTTCTAGAAAATTGTAACACTAGAGTTATTTTATTACCGTATCTTTCCGTGTGTTCACCAACATCTACTTCAACATCCTCATCTCTGTCGCATTAATTTACTTTTTACTCATACTTACATCTGTCAATTTGAATTATATGAATATAGTAGTAGTTTCCATGTTTAGCATAGCTGGCTGAATTATAAAATTTAATTTCTTTAAAATTCTTTAACTATCTAATATGAAGTATAAAATGTAATCAAATAGTATAGAGAATAATATATTCTTTAAGTTATAATAATATTAAATGTCAATAAATCAAATTTAACTGTTAAATCTTCAAATGCGGCTACTTCCGGTTCACCAATTATAACCAAAATCTAATCACTTGTTCTTCTGGATGTAAACTTGAGGAATACGAAAAAAACATAATTTTTGGAATCGTGGTATTGAAGTTATGGGATCCGGAACTTTTGTCACACACACAGACACACCCGCACACACACACACACACACACACACACACACACACACACACACACACAGACACACACACATACATACAGACATCATCGTAAAAATGGTAAAATCGTATTATAGAGACCCTAAAACATGCTTATTCAGTAAAAACTCATCATTGAATTTTTGACCAAAGACAATACCTTCCTTACCTAGAGGTGACGGAAGATAAAAATTAAAATAGAAATGAGATACTAACTTTGAATTAATTTTTATCAAATTTTTCACAATGTAAGGGTATGATATTATTACATCATTGAATTCAGAAGAAAATTTATTTTTTGAGTTAATAAAAATATATAATACCATTTAAAAAATGTAACATTGAGATATATGTTGAGTACCATTGGCTATAAAATAATAATGGTTATGTCAAAATGTGTCCCCCTCTATGCCTTACAAAATATCATAATCACTTTTTGTGTAACTTTTCATATACATGAATAAAATGCACTGTTCCATTATCTTGATACACCCTGTATAGGTCAATGACCGATTAAGAGTTTCACCTAAATATTTAGGGAAAGATTGAATTTAATTTGTTGGTCTTTAAAAGTTATACGGGACACGTAATTGGAAATTTGTTAGGTACTACATTTGAATTCAAACAAAAACAATGAATAGCAGATGTAGTTCGCCCGAATTCATCCGAAAACTTATCATAATAATAGATTCTGGTCAGTGACGTTGCGTTTACAATACTTATACCCAAATGCACCAGCGACACTAAAATTTTAAGCGACTCTTAATAATGTATTCATTTGACATTTAATTTCGATGCAATATTGTCAATTTAAGGAACGCTTAAAATTTAAGTTGCTGCAACCGGCTCTTACCCTTTTTATTACAACAAAGTAATATTTTATAATTTTATTTTATTCAAGTTTATTATTTCTTTTCCAATGGTAGAATACCCCATTTGCAAGTTGAAATTATGAATCTTACCATAATGTGTTTTGCCCCAACCCATAACTTTACAGTATGTTGTTTTTGTTCTCTCCTTCAGTACTCTGTTCACCTCTCGGGAGTCCGCCAAAGGTAAATATACCCATTTTGAAACAGGCATGTTTAACTAAAATAATATAGCAATATTTTAATTTGAAGGTAATTCAATAACACATGTTATTGTAAATGATAAATTTGGTAATTATGCATTCTCTAGGAATAGTATTTTAAATAAATGGTTAGTATTACAGGTTACAGAAATCCGGCGGTTTACGAGATATACCGCCGACAAAATATACAGGTGTTCATTTTTAAGTGGCTACCATTGCGATCTCGAGAACTAGAAGAGATACGAAGTTGGTTAAATTAACAAAGAATCTCTATTTCACATAGGTATTTCAATGATAAACTGAAAAAAGAAATTCAACCAGTGGTTCTCAAAATATGGATACCAACTTTTTTATTTTAAATAGAAACATATTTTTTATTTTCTCATTCAATAGAGCTCTTTATTCTGAATCCAACGATATAAAATTTTCATACCCTTACATAACAAAATTTTCGAAAAAATAATAATAAAGTTTTGAATTATTTTTTCTTAAATATGATATTAATTAGAGTGCCATGAATGAAAAAAGTGAACATATTTAAAAAAGAACTTTATTTTCAATTAAATGATTTAGTGTTTATAAAAAATAAAAACTGCTCAAAATTATCTCCTTTATTAACATAACTGAATTCTCCATTTAAAATTTTTCCAAACTTTTTTTAATTTTCTTCTGTCAATACCTCTTAATGTTTCTTCAATACAATCTTTTAAATGCTGTACGTCGGGATGCACAGTGCGGTAAACTTGATCTTTTAAGTAACCCCACGCAATAAAATCCAGTGAATTCAAATCGGGCGATCCAGCGGGCCATGCAATAGGGCCATTAGTACCAATCCATTGGTTTGGGAAAAATGTGTTCAAATATTCAGTTACTTGGCGGCAATTATGAGCTGGGGCCCCATCCTGCTGGAAGTACACATTTTGTACTGTAGCCAGTGGTATATCATCCAGAATTTGTTCAAACATATTTCGCAAAAGGGCTAAATATCTATCGCCAGTTAAAGTTCCTTCATACATGTAAAAATAAACATTATTATGTAAAATCGCACACCATACATTTATACTAAATTTATTTTGAAAACAACTATCGCGAACTAAAACAGGATTTTCATCACTCCAGTAGTGATTATTTTTTAAGTTAAACATTCCATTATTGGAAAAATTTGCTTCATCACTCCATATTATAAATTTTAAAATATCAGCGCCTTCATTTATCAACAAATGACAAAATTCTAATCTTCTCTCTTGATCACCGGGTTGAAGATGCTGTACTTGGTATTTATTTAAGCACGGTTCCTACACTCAAATTGCATTCGTGTGCAGCCATTCTTATCGATGCCGTAGATTTGTTGCAAAATACGCTAAGACATTAGTCTCAACATTTATATTTTCAAATCGTATACGTCTTTTTTGAAATGTTTCTGTATTAGCTCGTAGTCGTCGTTCTAATTTTCTAAAAAAATTGTAGTTGGGAATATTCCTGTTAAGGTATTGTTCCCTGTACATGTTAACTGTAGCACGAGAATTCTTATGACACAAAATGTAAATTTCGAACATATCTACCTTTTCGTCATGTGTGAATTGATCCATTTTTAGGTATTAAAAATGATATGAAGAACAATTGCTCATTTGACAGAAGTAGTAATAAACAAAATATTCACTTTTTTCATTCATGGCACTCTAATTAATATCATATTTAAGGGGAAGTAATTCAAAAATTTATTATTTTTTTTTCAAAAATTTTGTTATGTTAAGGTATGAAAATTTTATATCGTTGGATTCAGAATAAAGAGCTCTATTGAATGCAAAAATAAAAAATATATGTTTCTATTTAAAATAAAAAAGTTGGTATCCATATTTTGAGAACCACTGCTTGAATTTCTTTTTTCAGTATATCTTTGAAATACCTATGTGAAATAGAGATTCTTTGCTAATTTAACCAACTTCGTATCTCTTCTAGTTTTCGAGATCGCAATGGTAGCCACTTAAAAATGAACACCCTGTATGTATAAAAATGAATTAGGGAAAGTTTGATAAAGAAAATGTTTTTATTCAATTTTGACGTTTTAAATTGTTATTATTAACTCCATAGCAACAATTAAGTAACTGTTTATTTGTTAGAGAATTAAAAAAAATTAAGTCACTCACAGAATTTTAACTCACTCTGTAACAAATAATGCATTTAAAATAACATCAGGTGCGAAAATAACACTTTCTTCACAGTGTATCAGACAAATCAGTCATTTTCATTATTTTTTACGACACAAAAGACAGAAAATAAAGCTTAATTTATGAATAAACGACTTGACGTCTATCAACGACGATTAGGTATCATGCACATCCTACTAGTTGATTCGTTTTTTATTGTGCCAAAATTAAATATTATAATGGTTAATTTTATCATTTCGTCAAAATTGAATAAAATATTGTATAAAACACGTGAATTAAAAATGTTTATTCACTTAATGAATATAACCCACGAGCCTTATGGGCTCGTGGCATTATCTTGCTTTTCATGATAAACATCTTAGTACGAAGGTGTAGAAAGGACATAATAGAAAAATATTTATAATTGCAAGTTTCATCTTGCAATTAGGCATAATTGCAACCCTTTATCCGGCAATTAGGCGTAATTGTAAGGTTCAACTTGCAATTAGGTATAATTGCACCTTTTATTAGGTTAGGTTAGGCTAATTGTAAGATAAAACTTGCAATTATGCCTAAATGCAAGATAAAAGTTGCAATTAAGCCTAATTGCAAGATAAACGTTGCAATTAAGCTAATTGCAAGACAAAACTTGCAATTATAAATATTTTTCTTTCATGTCCTTTCTACGCCTTCGTATCTTATAGGATATAAATATCTATTATTTTATATGTAAAATTTTAATGTTGACTTCAGTGGTAAAATAAAAGAAAACACCTTGAGTTCGTAAATAATGTTAAATAGTGTAACGTTTATTTAGTTGGGTGAAATGTAAAAATCAGAGAAATATTATTAATTGAAATAAAAGTTTATTAAACGATAAATAATTAGGATAATTATTATAAATAATTAATACTGATTAAATAATTATAGACACTACTTTAAGAATATTATTAAATACTTAGACACTAAGATTATTTATTTAAACAATGTTTATTTCACTATATTTATTTGTACCGTCCGGCGTCCCTCTCGAACATTTGACGCGATAATAACACGGAATACAAAGGGATCAGAGTACCGGAAGTAATTATACAGGTCTAGACGGATTTACTACGCCGATACTCGTGAAGATTGCGTCATCGCCCACCATCGCTTACTCCTAGAATCAGTAGCGCAAGTTACACTGCTTCCAGTTTTTGATGACGAAATCTGCATGTATTACCCTTAGTGCATTTAGAAGTCCTGAAGAAGTGACAGTCGATGGTCCGCTCGAACTCCTCTTTCTGTTCGTTAAGGTTAAAGCTGCAGACAAGAATTTCAACGCCGGTATAGCGGAAGATGATCTCTAACATGTTCCTAACAATCCTCCAATCCAAACCATCTAGTCCGCAGCCTAACTTCGGTACCGCTAGTTTCAATATGTCATTCTCTAGCAGACGATCCTTCAAACCGCACAATGAGTTCCATAGACTACGATACGACGGCTTCTGGTACGAGCATGGTTTTGTTACCAGGTATCTACTACCGCTGTTGTTCTGAATTGCTATCCCTCAGTCATAGCGTTTTCCCTACGGATGGACCTCCTTGATTGGCCAATTCTTGTAGTCGTCCAAATTTCGTCTTAAAGAGTGAAGCTATGCCGCGTGACATCATTAAGTTTTCTGATACGCAGTGGCCGAGGGAATAATCTGAGGATACGGTGAACAGGTCCCGATGTTCTTCTTTCGTCACGCCATACCGCGACTTGTGACCAAAGGAATACTTTTCCATGAAGTCTTCAAAAGTCGGTTCCTGAGCTATAATCCGACGAACCGTTACTCCATGATGGTCTTCATTATTGTCACCGGCGAAAGGGACTAGCCCATTAAAGTGTACTACTCTTGGCTTCGCGGTAGGCGTTTTCCTAATTCTATATATTACGTCGTTTTAACGACCCCATATGGACCATCCCAATTTCTTTGCAGCTTTGGTGATAAACCGCAACGCTTTTGTGGGTTGTAAAGCTACAGTAAATCTCCAGGTTGATATCCACCTTTTTCAGCATTGATGGCATATTGGTCCTTCACTCGGCCGCTGACAGCTTGGATGTTCGCGCGGACTTGTTTATGAATGTCGTCCATTCTTCTCCGTAAATCCGTAACGTAATCTTCCCCGCCCAGATCTTCCCCAGGTTTATTGCCGAACACTAAGTCACATGGTAAGCGCAACTCACGCGCGAATAAGATGTTCGCAGGAGTTTGCCCTGTTGTTTCATGCACGGACGAACGATAAGCCACCAGGAACAGATGAAGATGGATTTATTTACTAATGTTTCAGCGACCGTGGTGGTTTCCTGGTTGGGTAATGGATAGGCTTCGACTCACTTGGTGAAGTAGTCCATGACAACAACGATGTATTTATTTCCGTCGTCACTTTCTGGAAACGGTCCGGCCACGTCAATCGCAATGCGTTCAAATGGACTGCCAACGTTATATTAACGCATTGAAGCTCTTCATCGTCTATGCGGACCGTTGCTTCCAGCGCAAACCTCACATTTCTTGCATCAGTCTTTAACATCTTCCTTGCAGTTAACCCAGTAAAATCGGTGGCGCAATCTTTCTAAAGTTTTGTTAACTCCAAAATGGCCTCCTACAGATCCGTCATGGATCTCTTTCAACACATTTGGCACTCTACTTTTAGGAACCAACTGAGTTCTCTTCTCAGTTCCATCGGTATTTTCCACCACATGCTTTAACAGGCCATCTTCAATCACCATGGAGTCCTATTGCGCCCAATACGATTTTACACTCTGTGAATGTGGTGCAACATCTTCCCATATTGGTTTGCTCTCTTCTGGTCGGGTCATTTTCTTGGTCATGCGTAGTCCATCGGGCTGCCAACTATCGTCGACTTCTGTTATTCTGGCAAATGGTGGAATGCTTCTCTTCCACTGGGATACAATGCTTGCATTCATCTTGGCATGGCCTTCCGGACAGGATGACTGGTATTTGTCGTGTGCTCGATTTTGAAATCGTATTCCATCTGGCCACCTGGCCTTCTGGAATCTTGAATTGTAGTAGTCATTTTAAAACAGCATGGTCAGTTCTTATCAAAAATCTTCTTCCGTGTAAATATTTGTAGAAATGCTCCACGGATTTCACGACTGCCAAAAATTATTTTCTGGTGACACAATAATTCCTCTTCAGTTTTGAAAAGGTCTTTATTAAAGTAAGCAATAACCTTCTCATGTCCACCTTGTTTTTGGGAATGAACGCCAGCAATTCTAACGTTGCTGGCATCTGTGTCTAGTTTGAACTCTCCTTCAGGTAAAGGATAACTTAGGACAGGTGTGCTTGTTAAGGAATGTTTCAGTTCTTTAAACGCAACTTTACAATCTATTTCCCAGATAAATCTTCTTCCTTCTTCAGTAAGCCTTGTCAGTGGCTTAGCTATGTTGGCAAATTCAGGTATATATCGTCGTCAGTGTATCGTCTATTCTTCGTCAAATTGTTAAGTTCACGATAATCGACGCAAAACCGCATAGAGCCATCCTTCTTCTTCACTAACACAACTGGTGGAGCCCATGGAATACTTGAAGGTTCGATTACACCTTCCATCTTCATGTCCTCAATAATTATTTCAACTTCCTCACGCTTCGCAGTCTTCTTGTTGGTTGGCGGATGGGTCTTGCGTCTCCGGTGTATATTTTATGGTGAACTACATTAGTTCCCCCTTGGGGAATTGGAACACATCTTGAAAATTTCCAAATAAATTCTTTGCCTTGGTTCTCTGGTCGGCGGTCAATTCTTGAAACGATGTTGATATCTGGTTGATTAAAGTGTCCGGAACTTCTTGAGATATGTTTCCATTGGCCTTTACAGTGCGAATAATCGATGATACTGCCAAGCATTCTCCTACAATTGTTCCGCTTTTAAGAACAACCGGAAAATAATTTGTTTATTATTCGAACTGGAATTACCTGGCTTGTTTTGACCAGTGATTTTCCGACAACTCCAGTACCAGCTTTAACGTCAACATTTCTGGGCTCAAGTATAACAATACTTCCCTCATAGAAACAACCATCAAAATGTACTTCCAGTACAGTTTCACTTCGTTGTGGGAGGATAACGTCTTCGGCCATTAGTACGCGCACAGCCTTGTCGTCTCGTGGATTTAATACGAGTTCTTCTTCATTGACCATCATCACTCCCTTCTTCATGTCAAGCTTAAAACCGTGCTTTGTCATGGCGACCATACCGAGTATTAATTCATCTTCAACTTCAGCTACCAGCGCACGATGTTTAAAGAAGGTTTTTCCAATAGTGATGGTGACATCTACTTCTCCTTGTGCGGTAGCTTGTTCTCCCGTCGCTGTGCGTAATTGCCACTTAGTTGGTTGAAGATGCGTCTTGCCAGTTTTCTTTGCCAAGTCGGGTCTAATTATAGTCTTTGTTACTTTGTTGCACCCGTATCCAGCAGCATTTTACTAGTAGCCGTACAACTGGCCCGTCTCTTACCTTTGACGGACGGACGTATATGTCCAACGTCTGTTAATTTCACGTAGACAACGACAAATAACAAATACGATGTTACTAAGCAACATAGGCGTTGGACCTATGGTCGCCCGCAGAGGGGCCCCATCTATGTTTTTAAAGAAGAAAAAAAAAATCGAATAAAATATTTATATATATCGATTATAGCCAAAGACCGGAGGAAATAGTATAATTTTGTATACACTTATACTTGATTTTCAAAAACAAAACGAACGCGCCTTTGCGATTCTAAAGATTTATCAATAACTGAGGTTATGAAATCTTTGTTATGTACAACCAGTGAAATGCGTCAGTAACACCCCTCCCGACAGTAAATTATTTTTCAGTCCCATTACGCTTTCAGCCCCATCTTATCAAAATATTTCCCAACGACATTCTAATTTACTCATAATACCCTGCAAATAAATAATATATTTCTTACGTTTATCAATCCAATGTCATTAACAGTAAACTTCTGATATAGGGGATGTATGTAAAAAGCATCACAATAGCGAATAATAACACCGGGTTCACTTTCCTGCTTGCTTAAATCTAATGCTCCTATAATAATTTTACAGTGAGCGGGTTCAAATTCCGTGTATTGCCTGAAATATTAATTCCTATAGAATTTAAGAAAAAATATCTTGTCTTTTTTTTACTTTTCATCCTTATGGTTAAAGAAGCAGTGACCTGCCGTCACCACCCAATTTGCGTCTATTAGGGTTCCTCCACAAATGTGCTGATTATACATGTGTACAGAAACCTGCAGACATTCGTATTATAAATATTTTGCCTATTTCGACTACTGTCTTAACTGGGATTAAATAAATTTTAGAAGAGATCCAATTTGATGATAATCTTCCAAACTGAACGAACTTAGGACATCAATATTTACTTTATTTTAACAAAATTAAGACAAAAATTAACGATTAAGGATTTAATGGTTAATCTGGATCATAAATAAAACATAACTTATAAAGATTAATATTATTATTATATTAATTGTAGATAGATATCTCATTTTTTGATGGCTTACCAAATATGGATATGGTTCTTTGGATTCTGTACCACCTACAATTCTAAAACTAGAATCGAAATCGTGATCATATTTTTTTTCAGATAATACAATATTGCAAACGATAAAAAGGCAAATCACTATATTTAAATAATTTTCAAAATTGAAATACATTTTTCAAATTTGACATTAGATATGTGACATGCAGATGTCACGTTGACGTTCATATCAAAATCAGCTATTATGTTGTTGACATGTGATATGTATTTGACCCAGAGGGATTAACGGAGCAAGGGAAAAAATAGTTCCTTGCATATTTCTTCAGAGACAAGCACAATCACAATACGAAGACAAAATAGAAGGCAATGTGAAAAATTGTAATGGAAAATTAAAACGCCGAATTGAAAAATTTGAAAGTTAATATGAAATACATATTATTTTTGTATCCACATTATTTGAATTTTTGTGTTTAAAAAAAAAAGAGAACTCGTAAGGTATCTTATGAACATTCATTACTTTTTATATGATAATATATAAATTTTTCTTATACATGTTTCTGTAGAATTTCAAAGAAAGGAAATTCGTAATGCTTAAATCAGGTGAGGTGATACTGAACAGAACTATCCTGTTGAATCTTCATCAAATGAACTTGATCATTTGTAATTCTTCGGTAGAATTCTATTAACCTTTGCGAAGATTGTTATATGAACAACAGTTCACCCATTTGCAAAAAAATATGACGGAAAGTTTCTTGCTTTTAAAAAAATATTTATATTTTTTCAATTTATTTATTACCAATCATTAACTGAAAGATGCTTTCAGCAAAAAGAACTAAAATTCGTACATGGACGGGTTGAAATGTAATAATCGTGGGGTTAGATATATTGAAGTTTAGCCATTTTTTTTCAATTATTGTAACCTGATTATTTGTAATTATTATATGTTATTATTATGTATAGGATGGAACAAATTCGAGTTCCTTATATGAAGTACATTCTTATTATGCACGCTTTCGAAAATAACTTTGTCTTTAGGGGCCAATTTTTTGAAACAATTTTAATAGGCACCACAGGATTTTTTTATCGTCTTTTGTTTATGAGCTACAAGCTAAAACTTGATTTTCGCTTATTTTGAAAATACATAGATAAAGAAAAAATGTTTTATATGGTTTTTTTATGTAGAATATCTTAGTGTAATTGGGTTTTTTCAAAACTTATTAATTCTCGAGATATAATATAAACATATTTTTTAAATGATACATATATTGAAAATAGCCTTATCTTTTTTCTTAGTTTATAAGCTTTTCATCGTTGTATAACAAGTCTACATTCTTTTCCTTTAAACATGAATAAAAGATGAATTATTAAGTTATTTGGGTGAAAAAAATATTGAGAAATTCAATATGTTTTCTGAAGTATATAAAGTAGAAAAATAACTATAAAGAAAATAACATTAAACAATTAATGATCTGTAATTGATGTTTTAATTTTTTCTTAATTTTCACCTTTTTCACCCCCCAATAAATTAATAATTCATCTTTTATTCATGTTTAAAACCAACGAATGTAGATTAGTAACACATCATTGAAAAGCTTATTAAATAAAGAAAAAGATGGGACTATTTTCAATATTTGTTCCAATTTAGGAAAAAATATGTTTATGCTATATCTCGAGAATTATTAAGTTTTGAAAAATTCCAATTACACCACGCTATTCTGCATAAAAACTATTTAAACATTTTTTCTTTATCTCTCATAATAAGCGAGGTATGAGGTATTTTCAAAATAGCTAAACTCAAGTTTTAGCCTGTAGCTCAAAAACAAAAGACAATCGAAAATTCCTGTGGTGCCTATTAAAATTGTCTTGAAAAGTTGGCCCATAGAGACCTACATCAATTTTCTGTAACTTAACTTACGTCATCTATAGCAGTTTAATCAGACATATAAATATCGGGCCTTAAATGAATTTAATGATAGGGTAAAAATGATTAGCACTTCGAATCCCATCCAGAGCACTGTATTGTGTGTGTGTGTGTAATAAAAAACTGTATGATATTTTCTTAATGATTTTAATTAAAGTATGATGTCATTGATATCACATATAATACTATCTAATAATACAGGCAAAAGATAACTACTAAGGTAACAATACACAACTTATTACATACACTAGTAAAAAATAAAATTCATTTGAGATTTCAAACAATGTGAACATTTTTGATTGCCATCTGATAAAGTATTAAATAAACAATTGTTTCGATTTCAATAATAGAAATCACAACCCACTTTTAATCACTATTTCATGTATTATGTACACATAGACTTTTTCAAAAATCTAAAATTACACTCAATATAGTGAGTGCAAGACCGCATTATTTATATTTGCGTTGTGTTGCATTGCTTGTATACGAAAATATTAATCTGCTATACAACATTTAGAAATACATATTCCGTGCTAACTTATCACATATTGTGTACATTTTATACATACACAAAATTATTTGCGAGCCGTCGTGAAACACTAAAAATGAACTGTCATACTAAAAATGACACTATAGGAAACACAAGGCATGACATTTTCCGATACTAACATTAACAAAGTTGATGGTGAAGATGACATAAAGTACTTGTACACAGGAATGCTTATCCAAACCCAAAGTAAATCTGTCAAAATACAGTGATTGCTTTTGTAAAATTTGAGTCTTACATACATTTCTTAAGACAACTACAAAAACAGTTACTTCATAGTAGTAGATAAGTAGTGAGAGAGCTGGCTCACTTTAAGATGGTGTTGGTTTTAGAAAGCAAGATGGCGGCGTTTGCAGTCATAAACTACCGGCTGCCGGGGTGGGGATGATGACGTCGTAACTCGATTCTCAAGGCATTGGCGGGGTTTTCAAGACGTCGGTGGGGTTCTGATGACGTTGCTGAAGTCGACGTTGGTGAGATCCTCAAGATGCTGGTCCGAAGCAACGGTCGCGTACCTTATTGATCCTTATCTAACCGTGGCCAACGTCTTGAGAACCCCACCAACATTTTAAAGACCCCACTAACGTCTTGAGGACTCCACCAACATCTTAAAAAACCCATCAACGTCTTGAGGACCTCGCAGTCTTGAAAACCCCACCGTCTTGAGAATCCCGCCAACTCTTGAGTACCCCACTAACCCGTACCCCTAGCAGCCATCTTGAGCTATGACGTCATCATCCTCACCCCGGCAGCCGCCATCTTGTTCTCTAAAACCGGCGCTATGTTGAAGTGCGTCAGCTCTTTCACTACTTATCTACTCACAGTTTATTTAACTATTTATTTTCATAAGCGTAATACTCTTGATAGATCTAATTTTCATTGTCTAACAGTGAAATAGATTGAATTTCCTACCAATTTATATATTTTGTACTATTAACATAAATAACAGAATGGGTAACAACTACGTAATCATCTTGATGAATTGATATTCATTGTTCTTCCTATCTACACAAAAAATATAAATTATCTGATTAATTTACAGCAATAATTTGAAAGTCTATTACAAGTAAGAGTTAACGATTCATAAAAATATATTTTTGAACATAAAATTCAACATCTAAAAATAGAAAGGAACAGTTAAATTCGCATCTGTTAATCAGAACAACATCTATCTTAATTCTATAACACTTAACATATATTTTTATAACTTTTTTCTCTTTACGTTGTTTAAAATAAATTTGAACAATTCATTGAAAGACAGCTGGCAATCTGAGGAGCAGATGCGAAATTCTTTAACAACCTTAATTTAACATATATGTATGTACTATCAATTACATGTAGATTTTTACAATTTATAAGCGTCATATGTTCACAGATAGAAATAATTTCTATACTGTTGTCTTAGTTCTTAAGTTAGATATTACGAACATTGTGAATACTGGGTAGTGGTTATATTACTATAAGAACGGCCTTCAGTAGACCAACAATACAAACATTATGATTTTTTTTTAAGTAGAAAACTATGTTTTTATACGACCTATTTAGGTCGGAAATCATGTAAAAAATAGTAAAAATCTAGAAATGTTAAAACTTACAAATATTGCAAGATTGGTGTAAAAACATATTTGGTATAAATAAAAATTTCATATGAAAGCACAGTAAATTTTTTCCATGATTAAAATTTCTGAGATATAAAAACAGTTTTCAATGAAAATATGAGCCAGCCACAGCTCCAAAATCGACCAAATTTAATTTCATGTCATTCTAAATTTTTACCTATTTACAATATTTTGTATATTTCATAATTTGTAACATATAGACGTAAAATTACAATTCACTCTTGTATGTACTTCAAAAATTATAAACATACACTTTAAGTAAAATTTATGTTCACTAATAACAAATTTTGACAATTAGAACACAGTGTGATCAAGACGAAAGTTTTAAGGAGAGAAGCTAGAAATATACTAGATAATAAAATTGATAGTGTATATACATTTCTAAACCCATTCGTCTTATCGAGGATTTTATAATAAAAAAAATGTATCTGCATATTTCTTAAAATTGATTTAGGTATATTACGCCTCACGAAATATTTTACTTTTACAAAAATTACCGCATTATAAAAGTATTTATGCACAACCGAGCGTAATTGGCCATTTTATATACCAGAAGGGTTAAAGTGACACATTATAGATAAGAATTTTGGGTAAATGTCTTGACTGTAATGTATACTCGTATTAGGTGTGAACAAATACTAGAAATCGCAGTCATATAGTATTTAATCTTACGAAATCGACGATTTTTTATAAATTCATGTACACTTAAATATATTCGTTTAATCATTCATATTTATATTATACAAAAATTCTATTGAAAAAATTCAATAAAATAATACCGCTAAATTATGTTGTTAAAAGTTTCTACGTAACAACCGTCATATCAGGTTTATAACACCAACAGCTTTAGATGTTCGACATTCCGTCCGGCCACAAATTTCAAAGTCATGTTCAAAAAGTCAAGAAAGTAAATATAATGTAAGGTGTATATAGTGTTAAAGACATTTAAATTAATAATAATTATTTCTTGTTCGTAAGGTTCACACTGCTCTGTTGTTTTGGAAAATTTAGTAATTGTAATTTGTATTTATTCTTTGATATTGTGAATTTAAAACTAATTTTGTATTCCATTTATAATTGTATATTTTATTAAAACGTTTTGTATATTAAATATTATCACTTTTATCATTTTATTCCCTTAATTTGTAAATATATTGCTAATTGTTAAGAACCGTTTTGAGTCGTTATTGCTTGCCTCCCAAACTCCAATATTATAAGCTTTTTTTAAGGAGGTTGGGGCGAATCTCGTGGAAAAAATTAATTTCCAAACTTTCTGGTTTCAAATTTTGTAAATATCACGAAGGATATCTTATCCAACTATTCTAAAAATTAAAAAAAAAAAACAATCCACCGTCTAGTTTCTTAGAAAAACGCTTATGAAGGTGACTTTTTCGACGTTCTATTAGCTCTTATGGTAGAAACAATTTCCGTACATATTTTTTTGTTTGTTTTACCTTGATATTTCTAACTTTAAAAATAAATAAATATATCATCATCATAGATGTCAGTAATGATGATGACGTATTTGTACCGTGCGGGCGTTTACCAGGCGTCATTTCACGGGCACTCATTTCTGGCGTGGAGAGTGCCCCACAAAAGTCAATTTTATGCCAATTCTGATGAACAAAAAACAAGTATAATAAAACTGAAGACTTATAGTATATTTAAGAGGTTTATAATGCCATCTTACTGTTCAAATTAACCTGAAAATTAATGTTAAACATTTTTTGTTCATTTTCGTTCGATAGTAGCGGAACAGATGAAGGATTGGCAACGTTGCACTAATAATTTTTATGATTTTATATTATTTTTCCATGTTATAAAGAAACTTTAATTACTGAAATTGATAGATAAATTTAATACAATAATTTTACAATAAGTAAATAAGTATAAATAAACGATAGCGTGCTTATAGAACAAAACACGCTGTAGCCACATAACTTTCTTCGACAACATATGTTCATAATACCGAAGTTATTTCAGTATTTATTTTTTTATAACATATTTTAATTTATTAATTAAAATTATAAGCTTTAGCAATTATTTATGAAATTAAAAGAACAAAAAAATATAATTGTTATTTTAACTCATTAGCTCCGCTGCAACCTCCTTTTCATTTAAATTACTTTTGGTTATCTTTTTAGATTAATTACCCAAATTCCATATTAGGTTTTGTTATTTAGCAATAAATCACCTAGTGACATGCTACCGTCTAGTTTAAAAGTTTGATAAAATTCCGTTTTATTTTAATAGTAGCAGTGATAAGGGAAATTTGCCCTTACGGACTATTACACTATTATCAATTTAGAGAGCGAACAGTTATATATTTGCTTTTTGAGAATTTTTGTACAATGTTGTAAAACTGAATGATTAAACGAATGTATTTATGTGTTTCATGATTTTATGTTAAGAATCTGTAAGATCTTACTTACCCTGAAGAAGATATAAGTGTATACCGAAACGTCGGTTTTGTAATAATAAATGCTGTATAACTAAGATTTCGAGTATATGTAAAGACCTTTATTTTTTAATTCAAAGCCAACATTTTACTGATAATTTTTTTTTGGAATAATT
The DNA here is from genome assembly GCA_951394225.1 of Harpalus rufipes. NCBI lineage: Eukaryota > Metazoa > Arthropoda > Insecta > Coleoptera > Carabidae > Harpalus > Harpalus rufipes. The sequence continues at coordinate 34,811,195 of OX596281.1, forward strand.
GTAAAATAGTCGGTCGCACAAAAAATCCTCTACGCATCGTGAATGTAACTAGCATTTATAGTTATGGCCATAAGAAAATAATTTGCTTTCGATTTAAGACTACAACTATTGATATATTTTTTTTTGATATGCCAATTAGTTTATGTTTTAGAAATAGAAATATTGAAGTTCTTGTATCTAAAGAAGACTGAGAAAATATATAGTAAATAAATATATATGCCCACTGCTGGGTGTGCCAATCTGCTTAGTTAGTACTTAGTAATCATGGAATACTAACTATACCACGTTTCAAAATAAACTGGAGTAATAAATCAAAATTTGTAAGATCTTACCTGTCCTAAAGAAGGTATAAGTGTATTCCAAAACGACGGTTTTGTCAGAATAAATGATGCATAACTGAAATTTCGAATATTTGTTAACACCTGTATAATATAATACATATTATAATTATGAGAGTCGGTTGAATAGCTAGTCAGTCAGCAATTAAAGATTATGTAGATACACTTTTTTGCTATAAATCCTCGATTTTTCGCTTCGAGATCAACTTTCAAATTCCTCTTCCTAACTTCTTCAAATCTTCTTCCATCCAAGCCCATCATATTTCAATACCATTCCAAAAACAGATCTCATTGACTATCTTAAATGAGAGATAGCCTTTATCATCTAATCTTAACATTGGCTACGTAGTCAATGCACGCTGTTGAACCTACGGTACTCAACATTCGGGAGTCGTCAACCGGAGCTGCTTGCCATGGAGCTGTGGTTGGCGATGGTGGCGAGCGTGGGCCGAGGGAGCTGACATCGGCGCGTGCTAAACGAACGTTCCATGGGGCTCCCATCACTGCTAATCGGGTAAGAGGTAGCCCTTTTCGCAGACCTACACACAATGGAACAGGTCAGCAAGAGGAAATAAATTGAGGAGGTTGCTATATAGCCTTGGTGTTAGTGTTTTGTTCTTTGTTTGCGTGGGAAAATACAAAACAATTTAACAAACGAATACGAACTATAAAATTTATTTATAGCTACTTTGATGTATACTGTTACATACTACATTTATACTGCAAGAATATGGTAGTTTTAAAACGAAATTGCACAAAAAATAATAAACGTATAGGTACTTTGTTTTACATACGAATGAAGCTTAAATTAAGATAACACCATTATGTGTCTAAATTGAAAGTAATCCGTAGTTCCAGAAAGTTTTAACTGATATTCGTTAAGCGGTAATAATTTTTAAATATTTTATGACGTAGATCAGGGATGGGAAACCGTTTTTGCTGCCAAAGGCCATTTGGATATTTATATTATTCGCGGGCCATACAAAATTATCAACTTAAAAATAAGCCTCTTATATTTGGTCAAACATTTATTCATTTAACCACTAATGTGATGACTGCAACTACTTCTCATTAAGTAAGAAGAAGTGTTAAGTTATCTGGTATTGATAATGTTGCTTTTCGCAACTGTTTTCCTATATTTATTGAATTTTGATTCTCAAACAGTGGAATTCGCTGGAGAAACAAAAAAATGAGATATTTCAACACGTATAAAAACATATAAATAAGAGTTTAGGGATTACACCTCAATCGAATTAAGAGAAATTAGTAAAAAATAGTGAAGGATTGATGAATGAATATTCATAAAGAAATAAAATGATTTAATTGAAATATCTTGGAAATAAGGGGTTTTTTGTTATATCGTCACAAATATGAATTCAATATATATTATTTTGATAGGCGACTACAAGACCGCCTATAAATATTTAACGAATATCGAGATAGGAGGACGAGGGTACTACGAATGGTAGTAAAAAATTCGAATAGCAGAGGCGTGGCCATCAGACAGGGGCCTGTTGCACTTTTCATTTGCAAATTATGTGCCACCATTGATATTGTAATTCTGCAAATATAAAGTAAAATTTCATACACAAAAAAAATGTTCATTTAATATTTGAAAATTTTGTTCCACCATCATTACAAATTTGTTATTCTTTATAATAATTGTAAACTTTGTTATAAACATGTATGATTTTATGTAAAGAATATTTTGACAATATATTTTGACATTTGCAAAATTTTAGATCTACGAAGCCGCAAAATTTGTAAATGAAAAGTGCAAGGTTAGGTGGAACAGGCCCCAGTACTACAATTGTTTTGCATTAAACTTAATAATTTAAATACGCTTGCATTTATAAAGTATACAGGGTGTTTCCTTTAAAACAACCAGCGCTTTTTTGGGCGAACTAATGACTTTAGAGAAAAATGTTATATACAAAAAATTACCCGGAAAAAGGGCTTAATTTATGAGGAATAATAAATAAAAAATTCAACCAGTGGTTCTCAAACGGTAGAATAAAATTATATTTTTTTAAATGGCAACCTATATAAATTTTTTGTCCATTAGATAGAGAATTTTTTTCTGATTTCAACGATATAAATATGATATGGGGTTGTATAACAATTATTTCGAGAAAAATGATATTAAAAATCAGAAATAATTCTACAATATTGAAGTCGGCTATGCAATAAACAAATGCAAACAAATGATACAGGTAGTAGTAGTTCATTTGTTATTATGAATTTCTTAGTAAAACAAGTTATTTTAGATATAAGAAAATAATATACTATCCTAACCTAGGCAATAGTCGTATTAATAGTTGTTTATTGCATAGCCTACTTCAATATTGTAAAATTATTTCTGATTTTTAATATCATTTTTCTCGAAATAATTGTTATACAACCCCATATCATATTTATATCGTTGAAATCAGAAAAAAATTCTCTATCTAATGGACAAAAAATTTATATAGGTTGCCATTTAAAAAAATATAATTTTATTCTACCGTTTGAGAACCACTGGTTGAATTTTTTATTTATTATTCCTCATAAATTAATCCCTTTTTCCTGGTAATTTTATGTATATAACATTTTTCTCTAAAGTCATTAGTTCGCCCAAAAAAGCGCTGGTTGTTTTAAAGGAAACACCCTGTATACACTTATACAGTGTTATAATATTCATTTATTTTTATAAATATAATTTAGAAATAGCACATATTTTAAGAATATTTAGATCCACGAAGAAAACAGTTTGATTATATTGGTAATGTCACATATATTTTTTTTTCAAATTTCGGTGGACCATAACTCGCTTATTAATAGGTATTTTTTTACCGGATTTTCACCAATAGTCTTGGTTTTATTTATACTTTCAGATGAAATATATAAAAAAGAAATGATGGAATCCCCCATTGGAAATGTGCAAGGATAATAAGCAATTTAATAAAATAATACAAAACGATGTATATTATACACAGTATGGCTATAAAGATTTAGGACTGATTTTCTGTAGCGCCAAATAACAGCGCCACCTATGGATTGGCACCCAAACTATTTTTGTCTAACCTTCATCATCATCATCCCTTTCAAATTTTGTTAATACTGTTTCAGTACAGTTCTCGTATAGGCGTAGTTTGTTGACCTCTTAAATCTACCTCGTCATAGATATATCCGTCGAAGAGCGATACACAATCAAATTTTTTATTCGTTTGTGCAAAGCGTTTGGAGATGCTTCTTTGACTCGTTGCAACGTTTTTGGCTGGAAATAGCGCTGTCGCGTTAAGGTACGGTTTCCTAGACGCGACAAGTCGCGCGACACCTCTGCTTGCAGGCAAATTATATAGAAGTGGTTTCCTTGGCGCGACCGCGATTGCGCGGCAGATGGTGTGTCGCGGCGACAAACGAATGACTGGTATAGTGAGGAGTACTCCGCGACAGGATGGCGAAATCAGCATTTTCAGCCGCAGATGATAAAAAATTAGTTGAAGATGTTCGAGAAAATAATGTTTTGTATGATAGTAGCAATGATAAGTATAAAGATATAATATATAAAGACGAAATGTGGAAGGAGATTGCAGAGAAAATAGGAAAATCAGGTAAATGTAAATTAAATAATATAAAAATAATAATACTGCTATAAATTGAAATTTACATAGTAAAATATAATTATTTTGTAAAATAATACGCTTCATTTCAAACTGCAGCTATCGCGTCTAGGAAAACAGTAGTGCTCCGCGACTAGCGATCGGGGTAAAGTCGCGGCGACTAGTCGCGCGACACCTCTGCGTATAGGCAAATTGTAAAAAGTGGTTTCCTCGGTGCAACCGCGACTGCGCAGCAAATCGTCTGCCGCGGCGACAAACGAATGACTGGTATAGTGAGGAGTACTCCGCGACAGTCGCCGGCGACAGGATGGCGAAATCAGCATTTTCAGCCGCAGATGATAGGAAATTAGTTAAAGAAGTTCGAGAAAATAATGTTTTGTATGTTAGGATCAATGATAAGTATAAATATGTAATATATAAAGACGAAATATGGATGGGGATTGCAGAGAAAATAGAAAAAATAGGTAATTGTAAATGAAATAATATAAAAAAAACTTAATGCTGCTATAAATTGAAATTTACATTTGTAAAATGTAATTATTTTGTAAAATAATTCGCTTCATTTCGAACTGCAGCTGTCGCGTCTAGGAAAACAGTAATGCTCTGCGACTAGCGATCGGAGTAAAGTCGCGGCGACCTGCTGCCGCGGCTTGTCGCGTCTAGGAAACCATACCTTTAGGCAGGATGAAAACAACAATAACCCAAAGAGTGACCCCGTCCCGCATCAAGAAGAAACGCCAAAAACATCGAAGCAGTTCGACAACTGTTGGTTTTCGATGACGTGTTACAATTAAGATGGTTATAGAGTAATTGAACATCGCCAAAGAAACAACAGGATTAATTATCTTCGAAAAATTAAAGAAGAACAAAAATTGTGCGCGCACGATATCGTATCGGCTTATAAAGCAACAGTCGTGCGTCAATTTTTGTCCTCCAAAAATGTCATTGTATTTCATATCCTCTGTATGCTTCTGATTTGACCCCGGCTGACTATTCAGGTGTCCCATTTAAGGTACGAAAGCATTGGGATCTCGAGAACCGTAAGAGCTACGAGGTTACTTAAATTAGACAAAAGTTGCCCCATTAGTGGGCCATTTTAGTGGTGTTTCGTTTGTTCGAAAAAATGCATAAGTTACTACATATGAGCAAAAATTTAAATTTTTCCATTTTAGTTTTTTGTTTGTAACTTTTTTATGTGAATTCAAACTAAATTTTAACTTGCAATTTCTATAGGCACTTTTGTTCGTGGAATTCATAGGCGTCCTCAAAAAAAATTATCTCTTACCATTTTCGAGAAATTTATATTAACTTTCAATTTTCATATGGAGCTAAAAGTAGGCTGTGATACCATTAGATAAGCATTTTTTTTCTCTTTTCAACGATGTAAAATACTAGTACCTTTGAATATATAATACATATAAGAATGGCAACGTAATGTATTTAGATTAAATATTTCGAGACAAGGTGCCATCTATCCCTCCGTATACGAATTATTTCTGAGTTAGTTCAAAAAATGCATAATAGGTGGATGTTGCACAGTGTTGCCACGTAGCTAGAACAACAAGTTAAGATTTTATAAAGGTTTTTAAGTTTGCTACTGTAAAACAAGTATACATGTACATTGAAGATTCAAAATATATTATTTGGTTATTATGAAACAATATTTTTGAATTATTGATTATTGAATACCTCTAACAAATAGTATCTGGCAATGCTGTCAGCACGATTTACCGTAGTTCATAGTTTTGTAGTAGGAGTCACTAGCTATCTATAATAATTTTGTCAATAAAAAGAGACAGATATAGTATCTTGCTAGGCCATATGCGTTGCCGTTCTTATATGTATTATATATTCAAAGCTAGTACTTTAATTTTTAAATTATGTAAGAAATTACAAAATTAATGATATTTTACAAGTTTTTCATATATTTTATTTAGAAAATAGATTATATTAACAATAAAAATATCGATGCTTGAGCACATTGAATGAATATCGACTTAAATATATCTATGAATAACAATGTTAATACACTATGTTTACCAGTCTTAGCAAAATTTCATTATAAAACTATCATATCTCCTATTCTGTACTAATAAAAACTGGAAAAAATATTTTAACTAGAACAACTAAGTATGCGATAATAATAATAATATTAACAAATGCAATAAATAAGTTTAATGTATTTAAATTTAAAATAAAATGGATTTCTAACCCGATAATTTACTTTTGTGTTAAATGGGAGAAAATTTTAAAACTCCTGAAATAAAATAATTATTTTATTCACGCAAACCAAAGAACAACTGAGCATTGAATGGCGGTGCTAGCTGCAAAATATTTCACTACAAATGCATTTTAATATTTTTTTATGTCCCACTAAGGACTGCAGTCAAATTTAGCATATTTATTAAATTAACATTTTAATGCCGAGACTTATATACTTTAGTATTTGTGCATTATATTTAAAGATTATAGTTTAATATAAAAGTTATATAGGTCTCGTGATGTATTTGTGAATGTTTGAATAAACAGTGCAGACGCAAGCTGTGAATCATGCAACAAACGAGAATGATGAAGCCATGCAGAACTTGTGGTCTCCGTGCAAATGCAGTTGCATAACAGTAACCAGGAAACAGTTTTACCAACTACAGTATGTGACAGAGTGTGTTAGTTAGGTGATTGTTTAAACCACAAGTCCGGGACATAAATACGACATAGAAACACCACATAGCATAGTCTTCATAAGCAGGTACCTGCAACAAATATGTGAGTGACAACGCTACCGCACTTGAGCGCCAGGCCAACACTCGACTGGCCATGGAGGGTTGGGTGGTGAAACTATGTAATGAGAGGCTTACGTGACCTGCATTACTACAGACCGTCATTTAAACTATCCCCCATTTTTACGTTTTTGTTTATTCATTTTACAATTTCATTGTTTTCCAAGTCTCATTGTCAATGGATTACTCTACTGTAGGGAATTTTAACTTTTAATACGTTCGCTGTCCACGTATTTTGGCGTAGGATCCATAGTGAAGACTAAAGTGATATAAAAACACGCAAACGCAATACCACTTATTCTAGGCTTTAGCAAGGTGCCCATATAATAAAAAAATGACTAATCCAGTACCATTTTTATAGCACAACATTTGATATGTATTTGAATCTCGATGCCGACTCATATGCCACTTAAACAATACTCTACCAAACCAAATGCCCACTGGGTGTCGACATGGAGAGCGAACGTGTTAAAACAAAAAAGGGAAACAAGTAAATGTAAAGTAATATTTTATTTATTTTCTTCTGCTATCCCTAATTCATTAAAAGCTACCATCCTTCGTTTTGTTACAATAAAATTTTCAATATTTCTATGTTTTTCTTCCACAGGTTTCTACAATTTAGGTCATCCTCAATCGATTTCCGGTCCCATCGAAATTGCTTACCTACTAATTGCATAGAAGTATCTCTGTTAACATACTGGTTAATCATTGGTTGTTCCACGGATTAAGGACTACAACTACAGTACTCGAGGTCTTGGTATACTTAAGGCTGAATGTTATTAAAAAGAGAACAAATTTAAAGTAATTTGTGGTAAGAGCGCTAAGAGATTTTTTTGTAGATTCATTGTTCAAGGGCGTTTAATGGTTTTATACCAATCCCTCGAGTTTGGGGTATTCTAATAATTTTTTTATTTCATTTTCTGATACTTTCATATATTTGTATGATAAATCTAAAATTTGAGTTCTTTTTCAATTAATTTGACCGAGATATGAATTTTTAAATATGGCTTAAAATTTTGAATTTTATCGGATATGACGTAGGAGGAACTCATGACATTTATGAAATATATAGAATTATACTTCATTTTACTTAAGAATTCTGTAACTATAAACTGGATTTACCTTGTAACAAATTGACGACAACAGACACCAACGTAGTAAAGTGTGGTTAGCCAAATACATTCACCCTTCATTTACCCACCTAAGTAGCTGGTTTTAGAAGAGTTAATATATCTGTCTCTCTCTAAACATAACCTAATGTTTTATTTTGATTTTTTTAAGTTGTTCTGTGTTTCTTTGGTATTGGCATAAAAAACAAGTTAAAAATTATAGATAACATTAGATTTATTTCACCCCATATGAAATTGCAGGCCTATGCATGAAAAATGTAAGTGAATCGCCCATGTAAATTTGTTCGCGATTTGAGCCAATCAGAGAACAAGGTCAAATAAGTTCTATCTCCACCACAATGCATTTTTTAAAAAATTAAGTATAGAAAACTTAAACACACAAAATATTATAAAACGAACACGAAGAAGACGACATCGCGCCACTGATAGAAAAACTGCTCCCTTTTTTACATTATTCGGCTATTATCTAGCATAATTCACAGTATTATAACGCGTTTTACCTTAAATTTTACTACATTAGAAAACTCCATTGTTTTATTTAATGTTTTCTTTATCACCTAAAACTTGAGACATAGATTAGCTGTAAGTCGATTTTTACATTTAATTTAATTTTTGAAAGAAAATAATACATTCATATAAACGTTAAGTGAACAATAAAAAAATCATTTCCCTTTTACAGTTTAATGCAGAACAATCAGATAAAAAATTTTTTTTTTTACATTTAACTATTATACCTAATAATATGAGCCGCTCATACGCAAAAAATATCAATAAGTGTAATTATGTTTCATCATTTTATTGATTTGTTTTACCAAACTTTAGTTTAATTTTCTAATGGCGATAGGTGTTTTATGAAATTTTGTTGTCTATTGACAACACCAGTATGTCGTGTTTGACAATAGTGATGTTAGTCATCAGCTAAAAATCTGTTGTACTTTTGAACAACTAATAAAAGTAGCAGTTTGAAATGCAAAAGAAATAAAATGTAGTAAAATACTCCATTGCATTACTATACAATGTTTCAGATAATAATGGAACACAGCTTTACACAGGACGTGATTTCTAATTGCTATCCTTTGATTGGTCAAAATGCAGAGTTGATAGTCATCTGCTGTTATTTACCAATAAATCAATAGTAATAATTGATCATTATTTCTCCACTTTTTATTTTGTACTTGTAACTTTTAATATACAGATTTTTATAAATAACATATATAATAAAAAAAGTTTGATTTCAAATAGTTATTTACATAATGAGTTATGAAAAGAGTGATATGTTTGCCAATTATGTGAGTCAAACAATATCACGTTTTCGTAACGTATTATGTACAAAATTTTATCCAATTCAGCTAAAATAATTTAAAAATAGACAAAATTCTAGGTTTTCTTATGACAGCTCAATATACATATTTTAAAATCAATTTACCAAGTGAAAATAAATGAATTTAAATTTTCAATTTAATACTTGCCTATGCTTGCATATATAATACATTAATCTTCCTTCTGATCTTCTGATGTAGTGGTATTAAGTGTGAGTCAATAATTCATAAATTGATATTAAATATATAAATAAATAAATATATCATCACGGCATATTAACAATTGCTGGGTATGCCAATCTGCTGTGTACACATATATCGATAATGATGAAATATTTGTACCGTGTGGGCGCTTATGGTGGAAATGATTAAGCAGAGGACTCACATCATCAACCTGAAAAAAACCTTATAAAAAGAAATATAACTTGTAGTAATTATTGGTTATTTATTTAAAAAAAGAAGAAAAAATATACTAGTATTAAAGAAATGTATATATTTATGAATTTACAATTATTTCTAAGTAAATCCATATTCCTTTTACGGAATATAAAATTATTTGGCACACACAATATGATCATTCTCAGTAGTGTCAACGTATGGTACGAAAATAAACTACAATTATTTCAAATAATTTTCCGTAAAAGGAATAACGATTGACTTGGAAATCATTGTAAATATCATTAATATACACATTACTTATTAATACTAGTACTTTTTTTTCTTCTTCTTTTAAAAATAAATAACACCCAATAATTTCCACAAGTTATACTTCAAGGTTTTTTGCCGGTCGATGACGTGAGTGCTCTGCTTAATCATTTTCACTATACCAGGCGGTACCTTACGGGCACTCATTGCTGGCGTGAAGAGAGCACCACAGGGATCAATTTTGTGTCGTTAAAATTCGAATTAAATTTTGGCGTCGGTCGGGATCGAACCCGGGTCCCCAGATATTAAAGATATCATTATTAATATATTCTTGTTTTTCTTATTATTAGTTTGTCAGTTGCGTAATATTCTTTACGTAACTTAGTTCTATAAAATTCATTTCGTGTCAATTATATAAAAAGTGACATTTCATAACGTCATAGGGTTAGGTAAAAGTCAACATTTTAAAACGGAATTAGATAAAATTTCTTTAATCCTTCATATATTCCATTTTTAACTGAAACGATTTATAATAATGAAGTATAATAGACTTGGAAAACACTTTGTAAAATAGATTATTTGTTGATCAATTTTAATCTAATATCAATCCAGTCAAAGAATTTTATTTAGAAATTGTTTTTAGTTTGATTTAATTTGACCATTTTAGTTATATTTAAGTAAGAAATACAGCAAACATAGACTAGGGTCCCGTAATGCAGTGACAATATGAAAGATGATAATTACCATAGTGAGTGATTGACAATTGCGTAACTAGCGTATGCTAAACGTGACTAATGTACACCTTGCGCTTCAGAAAACCACTGTTTCGACCCGGCGAGGAAATTCCAGTGTCGTGGCTGAAACATTATGCCACAACATGCATCTGTTATACTACCCTACCAACGATTCACACAACTGTTAGTTTCATTTCATTAATGAAATAAAGTCAACACAATTAGATAATTCAAAAAGGATAATTAAATAAGAACAGAGAAGTATTTGCCATTTGTCGCAATACCTTCCCTCAATATACAGAGAAAAATTCTCAAAAACAGAAGTATAATGTATAAGGAGAGAAGTACGCATCCAAATGAATAAAGCTAATGCACAAAAACTGCGGTTCAACTTTCCGCTTCTCTATACCAAAATATCGAATCTAGATAATAATTATATACAATATACAACTGTAAGTAATAATTCAGCCTGCTATGTTTAACACATTAGAAAAATGACTTAAGTTATAAAAATCCCAATTACCTTCGTCTGCGGAAGGAGGCGTTCTGCCCGGGGAGTCCGAAGTACCCTCTGGGGATGACCATCCGGGCGTTGCCTTGAGCAGGTCTGGAGCCTCCGTGCGCCATCAAAATGGCCAGGTGGGCAGCGTACCCCTCGGTAAGAACGGTGGCTAAGTTGTGCTGTTTCTTGGAAGCCTTGCCTACGATGTAGATTTGTTTGGGCTTTAAACCGATGGAACCATAGACGCTGATGTCTTTACTGCTACCGTAAGCGCTGTGGATGATCAGTCCGTGATTCTACGAAAAGGATAAACATTAAGAATTAAGAGAAATTAGTAAAAAATAGTGAAAGTATATGCTTAATAATGAATACTAATAAAGAAATAAAATGATATAATTGAAATATTTCGGAAATAAAAGAGTTATAGCAGCTCGTCACTCATATGAATTCCGTATATATTATTTTGTTTAACGACTTAAAGACCGCCTATAAATATTTAACGAATACCGAATTAGCCCCCTAACGGGAGCGTAATACCAATAGAAGTAAAGAAACTCAAATAGCGGAGGCGTGGCTATCAGTCCGGTACTGCAATTCTCAAATAGTTTTTATTTGAATGTCTTGCATTAAACTTAATAATTTATATACACCTGCAATTATAAAGGATGTAGACTTGTATTGTAATATTCATTAATTTTTATAAACCTAATTTAGAAATAGCATATATTTGAAGAACATTCAGATCCACGAAGAAAACAGTTTGATATAAAAACTTATATTTGTGACGTCACATCTATATTTTCAAACTTCGGGGGACCATAACTCGCTTACTAATAGGAAATTGTTCATCGTTAGTTTTACGTATTCTTGCAGATGAAATTATAAACAAAATGGTGAAATCCCCTATTAAATAAAATTTGATTGCAGTCAGTATATTATTTTCCAGATTTTAGTCCAATTTCTCCCGTCAAATACTGTAATTTTCCGTAGTATACGAGCCTCTCATAATAATAATTCGTGCTAAATCCATTTTAATACCGAAGTTTTAAATTAAAATACGTTTCCAGTCAGTAATTTTGGACAAGTTTGCAACATGTATCTGATTTTTTTAATGCGCATGCGTGTACATAAACTAGTTACTGATAAGTTTGAAACACTTAAGTGTTGGAATGCTGAATGACACTACCAAAGCGAGTATTTGTTGCATAGAAGCTAGCTAATCTGAAAAGTAAATAAATTATTTAACAACAAATAACAAATGTCTTCGTCGGTTATGTTTCTAAAAATAAAATAGAATTTTGTTATAAGAAAAATATAATATTAAATATAATAACATGAAATATGTTTTGTTGTTATCTAATAATCTAATTCTAATAAGTATGAATTTCTACTTCCTTTGACAGATGGAATATATGAAAACTAACACTTAATTTGCAATAATCACGGAAGCTTAGATTCTTAGCAATGGTTTTGACTGACAGAAACTAGTTTTTGATAGTAGTACAGTACGCGCTGGAACACCTAACCAGTAGTTGCAAACTTGTCAGTTGGGACAGTATTTAACGGTATTTTGTTACTGTGCATGTGTCTGACAGTACAAACTATCAGCAATGACAGGCTAGAACAAACATATTATAAGAATGGCAACGCATATGGCCTAGCAACATACTATATCTGTCTTTTTTTATTCACAAAATTATTATAGATAGCTAGTGACTTCTACCACAAAACTATGAACTACGGTAAATCGTGCTGACAGCATTGCCAGATACTATTTGTTAGAGGTATTCAATAATCAATAATTCAAAAATATTGTTTCATAATAACCAGATAATATATTTTTTCTTCAAGTGTACAATAATATTCATATTATGCTACTATACACACACTATAGAAGATATTCATTTTATTACTAGTACAACAATGTTGTTCATTTTTGTACTAGTAAAAAAATGTTAGCTTCTTAGTTCACCGCTGGCGGCAGCAGTCGTCACAGCAACACAGACCATATTGAAAAATTGTTATTTGACAGTTGTATCGTTTGTGTTTTGTAGTGTACACAGCCAACTATGGCTGAAATTGCAAACGTTATAATTAAAACAATTCTAGAAAAATATAAAAAAATACCCAGTTTTTTTTGAAGCACTTGAAGAAAAAATAGTATATGTTATTCGGAGCAGAACGCCCTTTTTGTGTTTTACCCAGCTTGCCTGGCCTCGGCTAGCGCCTCGGCCGCAATAGCTGGGTTCAACACAAAAAGATCGCTTTCTACTCCTAATAACATAATATACTATTGAATCTTCAATGTACATGTATACTTGTTTTACAGTAGCAAACTTAAAAACCTTTATAAAATCTTAACTTGCTGTTCTAGCTACGTGGCAATACTGTGCAACATCCACCTATTATGTATTTTTTTAACTAACTCAGAAATAATTCGTATATGGAGGGATAGATGGCACCTTCTCTCGAAATATTTAATCTAAATACATTACGTTGCCATTCTTATATGTATTATATATTCAAAGATATTATCGTTTAATATAAGACAAATTCTACATTTAATATACGATTAGTAAAATTATTAGGCCTTGTTACATTTATCAACAATGAAAGAAAATATAATTTCTAACTTACATATGAAAATTTATTTTTGCTCTTATAGCCAACTATATCACAGTCAAATTTGAACTATCTTAGATAAGAATGCGAAAATATACGTAAATTAATGAGTATTGGTGAAAGAATTTTATTTAAATATTAATTAGTTCGGAAACTGCAAGCGATTGAATTCGATTAATAATGTGGATGACTATCAGCTCCTAAGCAATTTGATTGGTTGCCTGATTTTAAAAGCGAGACTCGCGCGTCTTTTACACCCGTCCATCGTGAAACCGAGAATGGATAAATACTAGAGCACTCGGCGCCATAGTATGTCTCAATATTGTCAAACAATGGTTAAACCGTTTCAATGTTCTATAATTTATTAGGGAAAAAAATCAGCTACACGAACTTTCAAAATTCATATCTTACTACGTAAAATTTTAAACTCGCGTTTGCAATAAAAAAAAAATTGTTCATACTGTTTTAGAAAAAAAATATTAAAAAATGGTACAGTACTCCATTAATAACTTAATTTTAACTTCAAAAATTTAATCTAGATTGTGATTTAAATTTGATCTTACTTCCAAAAATTTATTTGGTTCAGTTGATCTTATTCATAAATTGGATTATAGTCTAGATCTAGACCTTGGTTTCAGGGACGAAAAGCTTATACTCGTAGTTAGAGATATGTTTTCTGTCCTCTGATTACACAAAAAGCAGAGTTTACAATGAGGAAAAATTATCAGTTGTAAATTGTCAAATAAAGTCTGATTCTGATAAAAATAATGCAAGTGCCGATTCCTAAAAAAATACTTTTAGAATTTGGTCTAGTTCTTAACCTTCATAAATTAACAAAGATTTTTTTTCTAAAAGATCTAACCCCTACCTGACTACGCCACTGCACACATTTAACATTTTTTGTTGGATTTAAATTGTTTAATATCAGTTTAGTTTAATAAGTGCGACGACAGTGAATGAAACAAATATAATAGTCAAATATCCTTTCAACTTTAGTATTTTCCTAAATTTCAAGAACAAATAAAAAGTGCTTATAAATAGGGGAATGTCTTCAACGTCCGAATATTCAAAGCCAAAATATGCATGCACAGAATCATTAAAATCTCGAATATTCAAAAATAGAATCGCACATCACCAGGAAGCGCTTCACCCGAATCATTCAATAACCGAATACGTCGGCGTGATCAAGCGGAGGTCACTTTAGGTTAGGTTATGTTTGGGTGGGTTTGGTTAAATTAGATACGCTTTTGTGCAATGTGCGATTCTGTTTTTGAATATTCGGAAAATGAGTGTTTCTGTGCATGCATATTCTGGTTTTGAATATTCGGGCGTTGAGTATGCACCCATAAATAGCATAGAATTATAAGTTGCACAATTTTCATTTTAAGTGCAAATAAAGCACTAGACCCTATACTATGTTTTTAATTCGGAGGAGTAAAAGCAAAAGAGAGGTACATATAGGGACATTAAAAAAGCGAATAATGTAATGATTAAACACCTAGATCTAAAAAGAACTTACTATATTATTCCAAAATTGATACTGAAAACAAAGTAGGTACACTTGTAGGCTCAATCAGCTGTTGTAGCAATCACGGCGGTCGATTCATCTAAATTTGCTAGTAAAAACAACGGCCAATCATAAGTTTTCTTTTAAGCGCGTAAATTTTGAATCGCTCCTCCGAATAAAAAAATAAACAGAGTATAGTGATTGTGAAAGTACCTCACAAAAGTAATGACATTCATGCCAATCCATACATAACATAAACGCATGTTTATTTCTACCTTTCTACCTTACCTGTACAAGATTGTTGAGGTAGGCAGCCTTGTGCCCCAAAGGATCAGTAGACAACCCATCCGCAAAGGACACCAATCCATGTGGGAAATTATGTTGCGATAACCATGAAACAACTTTCTGTTGTTGCATGTCTGGTCTTCCAGTGGTGTATATGATTAAATATCCTAACTCTTGCCAGTGTCTGACGATATCTACTGCCCCTGCTCGTACTTTAGGGTCTCTGCCAGTTACTGACATACTAGCAGTAAAAGAACCGTCTATACTGAAGACAACACATTCGGTCTTGGGGGGAACTACAGCCATATAGAAATCACAACAAGTATGATCTCCCCTAAAAAGATTTCTTAATTTATTTATTTGAACAAACCCAAATTGAAAAATTATTAGTTATTAAAAACCATCCACTTTTTTCATCAAAATGCGTTCTTAAAGTATGTACATGTGTCTCATTTTCGATATTTTTTTTAAGTATCTCTGCTAATATTAACGATAAAGCAAAACCGTTTGCACATTCCAGGGTCAACTTTTCGAGAAAAGTATAGTCATCACAGGAATTTTCTGTCTTTATTTCTTAGATTAAAGTATACAGACAAAACTTTTTATAGCTCATTTCGAAAAATTCTCATATGTTACTTATTTTGATAGAGAAAAATTGTTTAGACAAATTTTGTACTGTATTTTTGCATAGAATAAAATGATATATTACATTTTTTTGAAAACATTATAATTCTCAAGAAGATATAAAACAAACTTATAATTAAATAAAATAAATATATCATCACGGCATATTATCCATTGCTGGGTGTGCCAATCTGCTTTGTACACAGATATCGGTAATGATGAATTATTTGTACAGTGCGGACGTTTACCAGGCGTCACCTCACGGACACTCAATGCTGGAGTGGAGAGTCCACCACAGGGGTCAATTTAATGCCATTAAAATTCGAAATAATTTTTGGCGTCGATCCATTGTATCAAAAAAAAAATATTTGAAATTCTTATTTTAAAGAATTAAAAAAATGTTGATTCTAAGAAAGTCTAGTTTATAAATATGTAAAGAAAATTAATAAATAATTATAAATAAAAGTTATTTTGAGTGACCCGTTTTTCAGTGTCACCTGTATAGTGAAATAAAGATCGTATAAATAAATACTGATTTGGATTTTTGCTTAAATCAATAATTTGTGTGCCTGAGTGTCTGGTCGCGAATCTAGCGACCCGGGTTCGATCCCGACCGACGCCAAAAATTACATCGCATTTTAATGGCACAAAATTGACCCCTGTGGCGCACTCCCCACGCCAGCAATGAGTATCCGTGAGGTGACGCCTGGTAAGCGCCCGCACGGTGCAAATATTCCATTACCGATATCTGTGTACAAAGCACATTGGCACACCCAGCAATGGGTAATATGCCGTGATGAAATATTTATTTTTATATTTAATTTATAATATTCTTAGTCTTTAATTAGTTTTTATATATGTTTATTCATAGTGTTCTTTATTTTTATTATCTTTTTCTCATATATTTTTTCACTTCAGCCAAATTAATAAACGTTACAATATTTATGAAATAAAACTTAAAAGAAGTATAAACGAATTTAATTCGTTACATTATCATGCATGCAATCTATAATAGAATTTTGGTAGAAAATAAATCCTAAATGATACAGCAAAAACTTATCAACATCTTACCTTACAACCATCTTAATAGGATACATGCCATATCCAAGCGCTTTATCTTCGGGTATTGTGTAGGATATTCTCCCGTTTTTATCAGTAACTTCCGTGGATAAAAAAAGCCATTCGCCGCCAGGCGCATCTCGCATTACGTGTATATCGACTTTTTCTCCAGCTAATGTTATCATATCCAGCGGCCCGTACATAAACCGAGCAGTTAGGAGTTGTGTAGCGCCTTCACGTACTATCACATCGTTGGCGCGATGATTCGCAGCCACATTCTAAAAAACAGAGTGATGTATATTTTTATCAATCATTCTACGATAGGATAATAATTACCCTTGCTTTCAATTTTACTGAAGTTCTCTTTTTAATCCATTTTTCTCTCGGTTGCCCGGGTTTGAAGCAAGGTTCTCGGTCCTCGAGACCAGCTAATGGAGCGCCTTCCAGCCGGCCTACTTGTCTTAAGATAAAAGCTATCACATCGAAACTTTCCCAATAACTCGCGTGAAACAAATGCGGCAAAGCATTTGTAGGGAAATTTGAAAGACCTTCTGGGCAGTACATGGCGTAATCTACACGTTTTCCGCCCCACCATTTCTGCTGGACTAAACAGTAAAAATTGTTTAAATGTTGCTAAACTAGAAAATGATATTATTACGTGAATTTATTTGATGTAACGGTATGTTGTCGATGATACCGCTGACAGTGCTTTGAAGAGATACTTCAGACAGTCTTCTAGGTTGTACGTCGGAAAATATTTGCGGATTGCTTTGCAAGGTTTCCACTAAAATATAAATAACAAGTCTCATTAAAAAGTATTCGGAATTTGGCAATATCTCCAAAAATAATTAAAATCTATAGATATAAAATTTGTATTTACAATTATTCGAAGTGTAACATTCTAGTTCTAAGTGCACAATTTTCGCCCCGTCCACATATATCAACAACATTCATGGAAGTTTCACATTCTTTATTTTCTTCTCTATAAAACAATTATTATGTACTATTGATAATGTTTTTGAAACTAATCATACAGTCTATCTTTTTTTTCAATATGATTCATAATAGTGATGGAATCATCGAAATTACTGCGATCCGGAAAATTTTAAGCCGGAATTCCGGCCGCCAGATAGCAAGTTATTTTCCTTACAATCAATTAATTTTGGCTCGGGTCTGTATGTTATCTGCATTTTTTCTTGCAAGTTAAGTGTTGAATAGAAAAGTCAGTTGTAAGTAGTTTTAAAAAAATAGAATGAAAAATAGCAAAATCTGGTCTTATTTTCAATAGATAAAAAAAAAGCTAGCCGCAACATTAGTCATCAACATTCTTTCGGATATATATAATAAAAGAAAATATCTATTACTTAAATTTCTAAAGTGGTATGAAAATAAAGAAAGCTATTAAAGAAGAATTATAATTTAGAATTGATGAATGCATAACTTAATCTCGTTCAGTCTCCATTCCTAGTGTTGTAGTGTTGCCTAATATTTTCTTACAAAATTGGGGTGATTGTCGTATTACTTATTCAACAAAATTATTGACAGATTAACATTTTTAATGATTTCCTACAAAAATCGGCCTGAACCAAAATTCCGGTTACGACCGGATTCAGTATGAAAGCCGGATCGTTGTTCCATCACTAGTTTGTGACTACAAACTACTCATATTTCAAATAAATCATTCCCATTTGACTATATTTTTCTATTACCTACTATAGTTTTAAAAACTGAATGGAATGAATTTTTACTTACGCAAATGATAGGGTTGTCCATTTCCTAGAGGATACTTTACATATCTGGCAACATTTACTGGTGCTAACATTGAAAACCTTGCTGATAATAATGGTTCAAGTCGGGAAGCAACTGGGTCGGTGGGATGGAACATATTGTACACTTGTAGTGCACTCGGACGGGTGATTACACCTAAAATCAATCAAATAGTAACTTCTTTCATAAATAGGAATACCTGATTGAACGTTATGTGATCAATTATTGTTCTCATGGAACGAGTTCATATCTGAACAAACGAAAATGCGGTCCTTCACCGTTAGAAAATGATTCATTTATATTAAAATTAACCTTAAATTTGTGTGATATGGCCTCGAGTATTTAATGACAATAACATCTACGTCACTATATTTCAAATTCTTACTACTTTCAAGCCTTCTGCTACTGTTATCCTCTTTTTGAAATCCGGAATCCATTTTCAAGTTCATGAATATAGAAAATAACAAAACAGTAAAAGTAAATCAAATAATACTTATTTGAATTTATAAGGCCACCTCAGATAAAAATAACGTGCGTTTGTATGAAAATGAAAGATATGTTGAATGACAGACTGCCAGTGATAATCAATTTTTTTTACTAAGTATTTTATTATATTGCTTATTATATACATATTTCCAATGGACCTTTTACATTTTTATTGCACCGTGACCGTGACGTCATTTTTTAATGCACACGTAGTGAAATTTGTATGAATTAGAGATGGTATACTTTGGTTCACTAAAGATGACAATTCATGGTCACTTGTTCGAAGAAAGAATACACAGTACTTTAGACAGTAGTAACTAAGCAACATTTCATGATAGAAAGAGAAAGATTATTTGACGTATGTCTATACAGTTTATGTTATGTGACAGATATACGTAAATGGTGACATTTCTTTCCAACACATTACAAACAATAATGACGTATGTCGTAGAGTTCCAGATCTAATTATGTACTGCACTGCCCTCTGTCCTAATACTTACCCAGTGACGTTGACATTTAAATCAAATTATTATTCCATGGTTTTTGTCAAGTCAATGTTTTTTGGGTTTTGCAAATACATAAGTGAAGAGCATAAAT
The DNA here is from genome assembly GCA_951394225.1 of Harpalus rufipes. Lineage (NCBI taxonomy): Eukaryota > Metazoa > Arthropoda > Insecta > Coleoptera > Carabidae > Harpalus > Harpalus rufipes. The sequence continues at coordinate 34,831,189 of OX596281.1, forward strand.
CTTTGAGAAAGGATTATTTAAAAAGAAACATTATTTTCCAATAAATTAAACTTATCTTTTTCAGTTCAAATGTATCCATAAATATTTTATGTTGCACGTCTATGTATACGAAATGCAGTGAAGTTATCTGCTAGTAATATTATACCATACGGTTAATAAATGACCTTGAATTGTCATCTTTCGTGAACCAAACTATAGGTACCATGTTGTCAAGTAAAATTATTAAAAGGACAAGCATTTATTTTCGATAAAAAAATATTTAAACAACACAAAAACTTAAATTATTTTGAGTTTGATTATAAAGAAATTATTAATAAAGACGAAACATTTTTTTTTAAATAGAAAAAAAGTTTTATTCTTGTTTGTAACTTTCTTTATAACAAACTGGCAACTACGCAATTATGTCACTTTATGTGGTGTTTATTTCGCGTCTTTAGAACATATAACCACGTATCTGATTCCCATCTACCCGTCCTCTTTTCTTGAAATATTCATCATCAAAAACGCTTTGTGTGAATTTATTTAATATAGTTACGTTCTTATTTCCGCCATTTCAAATTTTCTTTGAAATATATCTGGCCTCCCCAATGCGCAAACAAACTAATGCGCACTACACATATGTCATTTCTCTCAATCTTTCTCTTTTGATGTGAAAGGTCTATTATTGACCACGAAAATTAATTTGAACATATTCGAATTTATACAGGATGTTAATGAATACGTGTTACAAATTTATAGGGCATGTAGGTATAGGGAATGCAAAATAGACTAATTTTTACTAAGCTCATATCCGGAAAAGCACTGTTTTCGTGCTACAGGTTCTTAAAACAGTAATTATCTAACTTAATTTTAGTTGGCTGTGACTGGTCACCTCAGTTATTATTTTGTTTATTACGCTAGCATGGTAGTAATTTACGGGCGAGTGAACGGCACAACTAGATATTCAAACAAATCCTGGTGTTTATGAACGAATGTACTGTAACATGCGTGCACCCGACACGAGAACGCGACCGTCACCGCTGGTAAAATGTTTCTCGAACGATGACGTAATCGTGCCTTAATTACATACAGTCGGCTGATCCCTTTGTATTCGATGTTATTATTGCGTCGAATGTTCTAAGGGACGCCGGGCGGTATAAATACCGTCAGGGAGGACAGCCCGGACACATACTGATATAGACAAGCATCGTGAAATTAAGTTGGTGATATAAATAGTCTACGAGTGGTGAATCTAAATAAATATAGTGAAATAAGCTTGGTGTTTAAGTATTTAATAATATTCTTAGTCTTAAATTAGTGTTTATTTTATTTAATCATAGTGTTAATTATTATTGTTATCTTTATCTTAATTATTTATCGTTTAATAAACTTTTATTTTAATTAATAATATTTCTCTAATTTTTACACTTCACCCAAATAAATAAACATTACAATATCAAAATATGCTCCGAAGGTGCAATGCTTGCATTGAAGTTGGTGTTTGTCATCTGATGAGAGATTTTTGAACGTAGCAAATGGGGAAAACATTACTTTTTATCATTTGAAATAAATTTTTATTTTGAATATAAATAATATTTTGCACTAAATCATTTCAATGTTTACACTGTGAAGTAAAAACAACAAATGATAATATTTTACTAGACAAAATGACGGCCAAATCGTCGTCCGATCTACAGTTAATTTTTTCCTCCTATATGTATTTCATAAATATATAAAATTATTTAAAAAATAAAATAAACAAAAATAATAACTGGCGATAGGGCATAATCAACTAAAATTAATGTTGATAATTATTCTTTTAAAAGGGCCTGTAGCTCGAACACGGTGCGTTTTCGGATATGAGTTTATTAGCAAGTTAGCCTATTTTGCATCGCCTATACAGGGTGAGTCTGGGAAGACGCCCCGTCGCTGAAATTTTTTAATATAATAGAAAAAAATGGCCCATATAAAAGTTTTATTATTTTAAATATACTATTTGATGGCAGATATAGATATTTTTTATAAAGTTAGGTTTACAAGATACAACTATCAACTTTTATTTTTTAAATTGCAACCTATAATTATTTTACTAAAATATAAACTGCCATTTTTTTCTCTTTTCAACGATATATTAGTTTTTATTAATGTATTTGAAAAAAATCGAGAAAAATAAGATAATTGACATATATGGGAAATAATTTTTATTAAATTATTCTAGATAGCTGTGTGAAAATAAATAATAAATAAATAGATAAATAAGTAAATAATAAGTAATAATAAATAAGTAACAAACAAATATATACTTTGTTGAAACTAACATTGTTACAAATTGTTTATTTTCACATAGCCACCTATATTGTTTATTTTCACATAGCCACCTATAATATTTGAATAAAAATTATTTCCCATATATCTCAATTATGTTATTTTTCTCGTTTTTTTTCAAATACATTAATAAAAACTAATACATCGTTGAAAAGAGAAAAAAAATGGCGGTTTATATTTTAGTAAAATAATTATAGGTTGCTATTTAAATAATAAAAATTGATACTCATCTTGTAAACCTGACTATAAAAAAATATATCTATATCAGCCAAAAAATAGTATTTTTAAAATAATAATAATTTTATATGTTTCCTATTACTTATAAAAAAAAAATAAGAGGGGAGGGCGTCTTCCCAGACTCACCCTGTATACCATATAAATAAATTTGTAGCACATTCATTAATACCACTGTATAATATTATAAGTGTTGAAATATATAAATTTATGTGACTTTATTAGCGAACTCCACTGGTTGGGAACAAAATGAGCTTAACATCTACTTCATACAAAATTTAAAAAAGTATTACAGCTTAAAAAACAACAATTAAGACTTTCTAGACCACAGATAATTTTCAATTTACATGAAGTTTCATTAAAGAAATTATAAATAGTGAATGACTCCATTACTTATTCCAACAAAAGATTGGTAGAAAACTTACTATTTTTGTCTTCGGTGGATGAAATTTTCCTATAGGCAAGAACTAAAGCTAGTGGTGTTCCAAACATGAAGAAATCAGTGACGTCGAACTCAAATTTAACTTGATTCGAAGGATCACTTGTCGAAGATGATCTTCGGCGAGGAGATGGAGCAGTTAAGTGCTTTCCATCACAAGATTCGTTGATTTGAATTTCATCTATAAGCAAAAATAAATCATCTATCTATTAAATTGATCTAAATTTAAAAACGTACCGGTATAAACAACAATATCAGTATCAAGAATACTATTTTCACTTCCGTGTCTTGATTGATATTTAATTGTTCGACAAAGAGCATCGTATCCCAATATTGATCCAACGGAATCACCAACGAAACATACTTGGCCGGTGAATCCGAAACCTTCTTCCGATTTTATAAATTCTACCAAAGAAACATTAAATTAATAAAATAGAAATAAAGTTTTTGTAGTTACATCTACCTTGATACACGGAATTTGCTGCATATATTGTTCGTGAAACAGCTTCTTGATATTCTGGGGTTGAACTTGCCAATAATGGAATAGCCCCAATTGGAATTGAATCGTGAGTAATATGAGGAGAGTCAACACATGACGGTGATACATCGAAACTATACGGACTTAAACTGCAGGAAAATATTTATAAATAAATTAAATACTTGCTCACAAAGTATGAATGGGGTAAAATTTACAACTAAAACTATTTTAATATTACTTTAGTAGGTCCAAAATCACAAGTATCTTAGGTACCGATTCGTAATAGCAATCAAGATAGTATCGAGAATACTCTATATTCTAAAAGATCGTATTCCACTCCCATCACAAAAAATGCGACCAATTTTAAGTTTCCAATATCGGCAAGAAGACGATTATTCTATTTCACGGATGTACATTGCCTTAAAATCTAGATAATTACGTTATTTAAAGTTTTAACTAGATATAGAGAAATTTTGATATTAGATTAAATAATTTCTCTGCTTGTTTTTCAAAAAATCGATCTACATTTTAACAATATGTATATGTAACACATACTTTGTGACACGTTTGTCAAATGCGCGACAGCCTTTATCTTATATTTTATATTATTCGGTAGATTTGAATCGAAATACCAAAGGTCATAGCATGGTATAATATAATTATGTAAAATATTTTCATATGAGTATAACAATATCAGCTTTCAAATCCAAATTTTTATAGGATAAATTTAAAACTTTTCACTTGTCACTTTGTTATTTGCTGATCATAGATTGCTGATCACTACTCTAGATTGTTTTAAAGAATATAGAATTCTTACCTGGATAAAACCCCAAGACCTTCTGTACAAATAGAGGGACACGACACCAACTTTACACTAATATGGCCAACTAGAGTAGGATAATGCTGCCGCATTACAGCTTCAAACGCTCCTCTAAATGTCGTTACGTCTGATTTCTTTGCAGTCATATCTACATTTGCATCTGTAAAACATTAAATTAAATTAAATCCATGCCTTCGTAACGTTTTAAACGTAACAATCATATTATATTTTTATTATTAAGTACCTAAAACACTGCCAGCATGTAGAACTAAAATAAGAACAGTCGTACTACACGGAAGATGAGCTGGAGACAATGTTGGAGAGTCTGGACAAGAAGCATCTAAAGAATTTCCTTTTCCTCTATTAAATAATGTCCGGTTCCCTCTTTCACTTGCCACCCTTTGCAAATACGTCGGAGAAAATATGCTATCTTCTACAGAAATATGTTATTCATTACATTAAAATATTGTAATAATATAATAATAAATTACCATTCTTTTCAATAACTGTAACCGGTGAAGTATCAAGATCCTCTTCAGTTAATAAGTCCAGTGAACTCCATTTTGCTAGAGAACCGGACTCTCCTAAATCTTCTACAAACCAAATTGTTGTAATAAATATTTTTCTTTTAGAAATTAAGTGCAAAAATAAAATTAATACATACTTCTTGCTGCGTAGGAAAATAGAAGACAAAATAATTTTTGATTGAAGTGCATGCAAAATAAAAGAAAAATAATGAAAGAAAATTTGAAACAAAAATATTATTTGAATACAACAAGAAATTTTCGAGGGGCAACTCGCGAAGGAATATACAATCACGTTATAAATTATCGTACAAATTTCATGTCGTAACAAGAAAATACAAGTACATAATGTTTAGTGAACTACAAGTAATATTATAAATGATAGCTGATAGCCGTTGCAAGGCTAAAGTATATAATTGTATGCACTCTTTCATACTCGATTAGAGCTAATGTTGCATTAGGCATTTAAATTTAGGACGACCTAAATCTCCGAATAAAGTACTAATGACACTTATTGGTCCATACATATACATACCTTAAATATTTTAGTTCAATACGGCGATTAAGATTATATGTTATCATATTTCACAATGAAATATTTGTTGACGACAGATTTGATATTTATAAATTGTTGCACTGTGCGCGATTTGTTAAATAAACCCTAAAGGTAGGATTTCCTAAAGCAACAATCCGCGAAACTGCGCGACTAAATGAGTAAAAATATGAAAGTCGATATTTTAATAAATGAAATAAGAGAATATTATTAATATTTTATTAAAGTATTTAAAAAAGTTCATTTTTTTGAATTTTAAATATTGTATGACCACATTTTCGTATTCTTTTAAAAAGTAACTTGAATTTTCATCTTCCTCTTTCATCAATAAAATTTAAAAATTAAATGTTACTACGCATTTTTTTATATTGCTGATGCGACTGTCGCGTCGTGAACACCTAAGCCGCGCAACCAATTATTTCTAGGAAATCCTACCTTAATTTACAATGGACGAAAGCATAGAATGAGTAAATTTATTTAACCGAGGGCAACATACGAGGTGTGTTCAAAAACTATCGCGAATTTTGAATTTTCGCGGGTTACGTATATTCGAATTTCGATCTTTTTGTGGCTTTATGTTGGTACTCATGTCTCTCACTTATGTCGACAAGCTCGGCCATTTTGAATGTTCACTTACTTGTTGACAGCTGCTTTGCTTGCACGTGTTTTGGATCGTCTTCGTACTCGTAGAAATGAAATAACTTCTTTGATAAAAACATTTTATGACAATGACAAATTTTAAATGAATTATTTTTTTCTACGTTCCGTCGCCTTTAGATAAGAAAGATATTGTCTTGGTCAAAAAATTCATAGTCAGTTTTTAACGAATAAGCACAATAGGTAAAAATCGAAGACGATCCAAAACACGTGCAAGCAAAGCAGCTGTCAACAAGTAAGTGAACATTCAAAATGGCCGAGCTTGTCGACATAAGTGAGAGACATGAGTACCAACATAAAGCCACAAAAAGATCGAAATTCGAATATACGTAACCCGCGAAAATTCAAAATTCGCGATAGTTTTTGAACACACCTCGTAGATGTTTCTAACATAACTAGCGTGCCACGTGGATGTTTGTAACATGATTAATGGGTCGCACGTAACGACAAAAAATTGTTTCAAAGGAAAAATGAATATTTTGTTATATGTATAAGTATGGACTGAAGATTTGTACACTGTTGCCAATTCACTGGTCATGTAGAAAATGTTAAGTTATGATGAAGCGGCAACACCGCAGGGCAAGTGACGGTGCGGAGAAGGAAAAAAGTTGAGCATCAGTCCATACTCATTTGACGGCGGGTATAATATTATATCACATTATGGCATGTAAAGGATACAGAAGTTTAAAGAAAAATGTGTAAATATTTTTTTGTGCAACCGGATGCGCACTAAACATTTCGTAAACACAATACAAGTCGCGAAATGTTTAGTATAACCAGAAAAAACACTTCGACGCTTGAGAATTGACATGACGGATATGATAACGACAGTGGCGTTTCTAAAAAATGACAACAAGAAGTTTCTTGTTTTGTTTTTTTAAATAAACACAAATATTATAAAATAGCTATTTTATAAATAACTTTTTTTTCTTTTCAATTATTTTTACAAAACTTTGTTTTGTCTATAAATGTCAATTTCATCAAAGCCGCCTTTTTATTTCAATAAATTAAAATATTTAAATACAATAAAATTTGTAATTGTAATTACAAATCTTTAGCGTCCTCGAGATTTTTCTCTTGAAACGCTAAAGACTTATTTCGCAGCCTTGATATACAAATAACTATTTATTATACTTGCCTTCAAATAAGTATGGACTGGTGATTTCTAAACTGCTGCCAATTCATTAGTAATATTGAAAATACTAAGTTATGAAAAAGCAGCAACACCTCAAGGCAAGGGACAGGATGCGGAGAAAAGTATTTGACGGCGAGTATAGTATTACAAAATTAAACAAATCGACAAAACACTGTAACGCGGGCTTTAGTTTGCCCGCCCCTGCAAGAGCTACATAACATAAAAATTACGTTACGTTTAGTTTTAAATATTTCTTTGTCATATTATTAAAATTAAATTTCTTTATATTTGTTCAGGTTCATTAATTTATTTCTAATATATAGACTGTTAATTCTATGTTAATTTTATAATTTTACCTTTTTTAAAAGAGATAAATACTGTAAATCTGTAAAACATAGTTAGAAATACAATATAAAATATTAATATTACAAAATATTCTTTTCCTCTCATATGAGATAAACAATATATATTACACAAGTATTTCTACAATACAATGTATGTATTTATAAGCTCCATATAAAGTTGAACTAATTTCAACTTTATTTTTCTTATTGAACTGTTATGTTGTTACATAACTGTAAGAAATATGTACCCGCATTATAAATACGCCGTATACGCTTTCTCAATTCTAATGCTTATGTCTATGTCCATTGTAAATCAGGCCTTAGTGTGCAATAATTTCAGGGCGTGATCGAATGTGATTAATGTCTGATATATTTTTATTTTTAAGATTATAAACTTATCATTCCAGTAGATTCGAATCGAGTTATCTCAAAATATATGTAAATGTCTTTAACTTTAAATGTTAGAGTAGACTCAATCACCCAAAAAAAATGTACCTCACGGCTAATGAGATTGCAATAGATTAAAACCCTTATTTTCTATTACAAATGTATATAAAAAAAAAAAAATAAATAAATATAAGAAATTTCATGAGAAATATTATTTTGTATAAAATTTTGAAGCGCGAATGACCCCTCGTAAATTTTTTTAAAGTTATTATTTATTACCTTGGCAATCGAAAAATTCTTCATCCGACGCAGATTCGGAATCTCTTCCAAGACTTTCCATCCTCCAGTTCGCTACTTGTAAATCAAAACTTTTCAGCGACGAAGACCCAGGAGAATGTAATCCTGTTTTAGAGCCATGTTGCCATTTTCTCTCATTTTCTTCTAGCCTGTAAATCATGGCATTTAATCAATTTGCATTGTAAAGTTTCGTGAAAAATCGAACAAAAACTGACCTATTTATCGCGTACTCAATTGGCGAATCTTCAGGGCTCTGATCGCCTGAACTATCTGCCGTTTGAATAATTGGAATGTCGTTTTGTTTTTTGATAGTAGGTGGACTTGGCATGTCTTCACTCATTTCGATGCTGCCGAGGGTCTGGGCGAGGGTGTTTGCTGAGAAAAACGATAACACAACATGATGCGAATTTAAAGCACGAGCGTTTTCTAATAAATACAAAGTGCATTAACTAGAAGGCTACTAACAAATCTACTACAACTTATTAAATTACGAGATAATAATATATTTTACTATTTTAGTCATGTTATGCTATTAAATATGTGCAACTAATTGTAAGTATATAGAGTAATTTAAAACAAGTGTAACTTTAACAGTTTGTTGGACATGTCATTTCGGGTGACAAATGTCACATAAATACACAGGCTTTATTCTGTATGGTTGTGCAAATACAAAAAAAATAAAGTTTTAGGTATATAACCCTATAACCATTTAAGAAATTCAAAGCGCATGCGCCAAGTGTTAGACAGCAACAAAATATTAGTGCCGTTTGCCAATGGTTTTTGCCGTATACCCATCTTCGTTTATATGACAGTACTATCTGTTTCACAGTTTTTTTTGTTTTGTTGGTTTCGTATTTCAAATAATTATGATTTCTAGTCCACAAAATACTGCCATTTGACATGTTTTGTCTGGTTTGGAAAATAAAAAGTGAGGTTATATTTATGAAAGTATATACCTCTTCCACCTTATGCATTCAGTATTTCAGAGAATAGGGCATAGTTTTGACTTCTCTAAATGGCTGAAATTTGAGCCGAGACAAGTTTACCCAATGTAATTTCAGCTACTTTAAATTGGTGCTGATGCGAACGCCATCTGCTGAATGCGTTAAATGGAACAGACCATTGACATGTATTTTTAAGATCGCAGCGCTGGGGTGGCAAGTTTTGAACTACAGGTTGAATGAGATATGAGGTTAACTAACTGTCAAATGGGCAAACACATAACTTATAGAATTGTGTATTTCTCAGAGTACGGTATTATATTTAATTTTCTTTTTATATTATTTTATAGTATGTTTTATATTATCCATTCACGGTAAATTAATGTAAATTTCTAGTACATTTTTATAAAATTTTAACGTAAATTGTATAACCACTTCTGTTTTAGATGATATCTTCAAAGAAATAAATAAAATAGCAAAATATCATGATTATATTTCGTATTCACTTGTGAACTTAGTATAGGATGTATTCGTGGAAGTGAAGATAACTTAAATGATATTTTTGAGAACATTTATAAAACTAACCTCGTTTTGAAACAAAGTTTTCTTTGAAATATAATGAATAAATATTCAAAGTATACAAGACGGATATATTAATTTATAATTTTCTGATCCACGCACTGTATTATTATCTTTTTTCATCTTGTCAAGCATATTTTTAATGTAAATACGAACTTTTCGTTTACGCGGAAATTCGTGATAACATAATTTGTTGCCTTTCTAACGGGACAATGTGCACTCAAGTAAGCAGCAATATTTGTTACTCATATTACAATATATATGTCAATTTAGATACACAAATACGTATAATATTTAATAAATTTCTAATATTACTACTTTAATACAAAGTCAACCTGTAGTTCATTATTTTGCCACCAGATGTCATATCGCTTAGCAATACTTGCCAATAGGCGATGTGTACATTTTGAGCGTCAGCACCTCTAACGGCTAGTTTGTTACTTTTGGGTACCAAACAAATTTGACATTTCAAGAAGGTGATACAATTTACAACTTTATTTTGAGTTTTTGATATTGTATATGAATATTATACACAATAGAATATTGAAATGAATAAAGAAATTATTTAAAATACTACATATGATGTGACTAATTCAAAAAAGTTAGAATATATACCAGTGAAGGTATTGTAGCAAAAAATATATTTTTTTTTTTCATAATACGTGTGATTTCTGTAAACCTTTTTATCATATTTAGATTTATATTATATTTTATAATATTTATTGAATATTACAAGAGGTACCACACACGGAAATTGCGATTAAAGTGTTGGAGAACTTGGATGATACACGAAAAATACGAACTCTGTGAATTCCTACATTGTACCTGACCATTAATATTACATGGTATAGTTCACCCCGGTGCAACTTGTATTGGGAAACTGGCAGCAAACAGTAGGCAGTGAGAGTAGTGTACCCAATGTAACAGAGATGTCACTAAACGGTTCATGTCGCTGCTATAGTTTGAAATGAATTAAGTAATCTATGAAATAAAAAATAAAAATTTATAAAATTATTTGTCAACAGTAAAAAATATTGTTCGAAGATATTGTCATTGCTGCATTGTCAAGTATAAGTCGCTGGTTTAATGGCTTATGATAAGTAAATAATTTAATAATTTTATTTTAGTTTATTTCTTCTAATCTAACTGACATTTTCAGTTTTAATCGTCGTTATAAATTTAAATGTCGGCATCCCAACTGCGAGAATAAATATATGAATGTTGTAAGTGATTCACAGAATAAACACTGCTATAGATTTCCTTTAAAAAATACGGCGCGATGTGATATATGGATTTTTTTTTGTAATATTAACTCAGATGAAAATTTGTCATATTCCTTCATTTGCGAAGATCATTTGTATATAATCTTCCTTTAAATAGTAATCTTGGTTGCGTTAATTTTGTTAGCTTACTATAAATTCGTTAACCTTTATATTTAATTAATGTTATTGTAGGATGTTCATCATAATATGCATACTCAACAAACTTATTTTACAAATGAAGAATATTTTTTTTATTAGTTTTCTTTGACTTTCTTTATTTTTATAATGTTAATGGTTTTAAACGGTTCATGTAATTTACATTTTTTATGAATAAGTAGGTATATAAAAGTTAAAATTGATGAGCTTTTGGGCACAAACAACCATACTCCAAATATTGTAAATTTGAATTATCTAGAGTTACATCTACATTCGAGGATGCCAAACAGTTTGATAAAACTGTTTCTCGCAAAAAGTAGCTTGGTTTCAAATAATTTACATTTAGGTTTAAGTGTTTCTACAAAAATGTACTATAAAAATGACTTATGTAATTGCTCGCCAACGTTTATTTTTCTATTACTTAACACCTAGTAATAATTTTTGAATATTTAAACATGATCCTGAGTTAAATTAAAATACAGAAATTTTAAACAGTAAGAAAGGTAGAATTTTTTTATTTGATTATCTCAAATTCAAGAAAATGGAATATGGTTGCTTTTGCAAAAGCTTCTCAATTGTAAATATCCGTTTATGTTGGCCTAAAAGTTTCAAGAATCGTAATAGAACTTAAACAGACTGAGAGTTCGCCAGAATTAATTATTGGTGCCCCATTATGTATTAGACGATGTTTTATTTATTATTTAAAGAACTTGGCAAAATAATATTCACTTATTAGAGTATGATGATTTTTATCTCTATTAATATTATGATTTTTCCCCCAAATACATTGAGCGCAATGTCTTTAAGGAATCTGTAAATGCATTTATCTTTGTGATTTATGTTTCTGTGTGTATTTGTATGTGTGTATGTATGGTCGCAGTTGGGTTTTGCTATTTTGTTTGATTTTAATTGTTAAAAAATCAACAAAAAGGCCATTTGTTACCAATTGGACCTACGGCCGTTATGGAAGAGACAAGCTTACGTTAAAGGATTCTTTCAAGGAATTTCTTCACGGACATAGACAACAGGAAGAATACAAAATTTCAAGGATTTATCCTAATGTTCTTGTGAATAATATTGAAACAACAGCTATAGATATGATGTGATTGTGTTAGCCTCTATGGTCTTCGTCCAAATAATGAGAAAACCGAGAACTTCGAAACTAATTTCAACATCGACTTTTGATGGTGAACATGTGTGATATAAAATGATGGTCAATCACTAAATTTGCTGAGCGGCGCTTCCACAGGGACATCTTCTTGCTAACTATAAGCAACATGATCAATGTAAAAAATGTGAGAAAAGGAACTCGAGTGGTACAGTACGTATTCCGTATTGCACGTACTGCTGGCAAGACAAAATCAGAGCAGGTAGAAAATAGAAGAACCTACATCCCGAAAATGCATACGATCATTTGAAAAATCCACGCAGAACAACGTTCATAAGGAGACCATGTTTAAATAATGGGTAATCAATATGAACAAGAACTCACCCGGCTATTCCAAGTAATCAAGAATGAGAAGAAAATGTTTTTATTATAAAATATTGAATTTAAATAATGTAATTTTTACATATAATAAAAATAGTGAAAATAAATAATTTTTTATTTAAATATACCGAAATTATAAAAATTAAGTAATCACTGTATATTAAACAAATGAACGTTGATAGGTTCATATGACATATAATTGACATTTACTTGACATGTATTTGACATATGTCAAAAGTAGTGTACCCAATGACACCCAGGGGGCAATAGTTCCGTGCTGCCCACTTGATACATTGACTTGCACTTCTCGTTTACCTTATTGTTTTGTGGTATAGTTTGGTTCACGAAATATGGCAATTCAAGGCCATTTGTTCGAAGAAACAATAAACAACATTTTATATAGCGGTAGTATAGCAACATTATGTATTAGAAAGAGATAGATTATTTGACGTATGTCTACGTGATTTATGCTATATGACAGATATACGTTCCATATTCACATTGCTCTCTAACACACTAAAAATAATATGAACGTATGTCGATGAGTTGCTGATATGCAATTATCTATTGAACTGCCCTCTACGTTAAAGCAAATCCAGTGGCGGAGTTGTTTTTTTTATTTGACGCACGATTTGACGTTTAATCAAAATCAACGAATACGTTTCTAATTTTGTATTTTATTGAACATAATCATGAGAGAGAAAGGAAAAACTTTGCGAAGGTAAGCTATTCAATATGTGCATAATGAACACGAATATTTTCAACGGGAAACAGAAAATAATGGACCATTATTAGATCTTCATCAGGTGCAGCAGGTAATATATGTGAATATATTTTTTTAATTTCTTTGAAAATTGAAATTGCTAGACAAAAAAGGTTTCATGATTAATAAATTAAATTTAGCAAGTATTTTATTTTAGCGTACAGCAGATGCGCAACAAATATCTGAAACCACAGTAAACAGGGTATTAAAACGTGTTAATAATATCGAAAATGAAGAACAATTAACTTCTTCTGGGAAAAAAACGACCCAGAAAATCAACTGCAACAGCTGATCTTGATACTTTCAATACCGATGCAATTAGAAGAATAAAATATAAAATGTATGCTAACAGTACGTAGTTTATTACTTATTTTCAAAATATGTATTTATATCATTGTTTTCAGTATTTTTGTAATTATACATAGGTGTTGTATCTTTATGTTCATTATTATATCAAAATAAAATATATCTTTGAAAATGTGTAGACGTTTAACATTTAATTTTGAATGATTAAAATGTATCCACAAATATTATACCTGGTGCACGCCTATGTGTATGGAATGTAGTGAAGTTATTTGCAAGTAATATTATACCAGATGGTTTGAAAATGACCTTGAATTGTCATCTTTCGTGAACCAAACTATACACAATCTGTAACAAATAGACGAATTATGTCAAATAGACTTCTATTGTAGTTATCACCCGAGTGTTCCTATTTAAAAACTTGTTCTGTGTTCAAAATAAAAATTAAGATAATGCAGTTCATACATATTTGCAATACCTTATATTTTTGAACATTATATTATATACACAAATTGTATAAAAATAGTTAAAAGCTAATATCAAACACTGTAACAAATGAATTTTCAGTAGAAAAGTATGAGAGAGACATATATTTGCGGACAATTTGGCGCTAAATTCAAATGGACTAAATATGAGACATGCTGACATGCATAATCTGCATAAATTTTAAGAAATGTGAATAATTTTTTTTATAATATAGATAAATTTAATATATAATATTTATTCCTACGTACATGTATGTAGAAAATATAAATTACATGAAATTGTTACAAAACAAATGAATGAACAAATTTATTTACATAAATATGTATTTATATTCCACGGATATTAGTAAACAAACAAATAACTACTGATTATTAAACAAAACTAATTTTGACAATTTTTTACGAATATAATGACCTTGTACTTCTTCGGACTGTTTTTTTGCAATACTATTCATCCTAATGACACTGTAACAATATGCTACCGTGTTAATTCATTTATTTTGACTAAACAATATTGCACCATTTTAAAATGCACTCAAATGTAATGTTTACGCAAACACATACAAAATTGAAATACTCTTTACATTTCAAATTTTATATAACAAACGCACAACAGATGGCAGCACAAGAGGTCGTAAGAACCGACATACGATAAGCAGTAAAAGGATACGTTCGGCATTAACATTTTTAGCGCTCAGAGCCCTCGATTGCGTTCGGCATTGACATCAGAGCGATCTATAGCGTTCGGCATTGAACTTGCTGAGCATCTAGAGCTCGCTCTGTGTGCTCAGCGCTTGGTCATCGAGCAAGCTGAGCTCTCGATTCTGAGCATGCGTATAAGCCTTAATCTGAACTGTCATTTCTGTAGCGGGTCAGTTAAAAATTTCCGCGTAGATATTGGCGAACAAAAATTTAAACCGGCGAAGGGTAGTTCTTAGAATTCTTGACCATGTTGTCACCAGATGTGTTCCAAAGAATTTGAACTACTAATTGACTCAGTTCTACGTTAGTAGCCAGTCAGGAGTAACAGTTAAAATGAACAAAGAATTGAATTTATATATGTGCCCTTTATGTTCATTTAAAGCATGTTTTATGGAAACAATGGAGAAACATGTGGAGAAAGACCATAAATATTACGAATTTATAGGTAAGCCAGAAAGTACATATGTTCTAAAAATTTCGCAAAACACATCATATAACATTTGTCAGAAAGCTCGTATTCACCATCGCCGGTATCCCCATCAGTTAATAGAGAATTAATTGATGAAGGTAATCATAAAATATATTATTAAATTTAAACATAATTTTATTTGCCAAACTTTAACAGCTACAGCAACAGCAGCAATGCATATGCAAATTTTATAATCATTTTGAATTCGTCCGTAGTCATGTTCTCATGTCTTTATTTATTTTATAATAATACCTACAAAATTAAATTTATAAATACTACGAAAACTTTTAGAAATATATATTTTAATACAATAAAAAAAAACTTTTTTATAAGTTACTGAAAACAGCCCTACTTACACATTTGTGTATTATAATTTCCCGCCTGAACTATGAATCTGGAGCGTACGGCATTAGTATTAACATCTGTGAAATTCGTCACGTGACCTATGAGCTCTGAGCAATCCGTAGATGTCAATGCCGAACGTACCCAAAGCAGAACGATAGAATAGAGGGTATGTCGAATCTCATAATCGCCGCTTGCGCAGTACGCATCCCTGAAATTTTCTCCATGCGGAGCATATATTTC
The DNA here is from genome assembly GCA_951394225.1 of Harpalus rufipes. Classification (NCBI taxonomy): domain Eukaryota; kingdom Metazoa; phylum Arthropoda; class Insecta; order Coleoptera; family Carabidae; genus Harpalus; species Harpalus rufipes. The sequence goes on from OX596281.1 coordinate 34,847,095, forward strand.
ACATCCAATGCTCATACGCTCCAGCAGTCTATCTTTTATATGTCTGTGGTTTGAATTTGTGGTGTACATAAAAAGTATTCAAAACACTATGTTTAATATAAATTAGTTTCTTGGCTGCACTTTATTGTTATTTTCAAACAATAAACTCTGTATTTTTGTATTTATTTATACGTACAAACATTTTATTTTTTTCAAATAAATGGAGCATTCAGAATTATTGTTTTAAATTAATATAGAATGATTTACGAACGTTTATCAGTATTCCGTATTCTCAAGATTTACCCCCTCTACTACGAAATAATTCGAAACTGTTTCAAACCAGCCCAGAGGGTCGGTTTGAAAACATACGAAACTGTTTCAACCAATTTCGTCTTTGACGTCACCGTTGCGTCGCCAAAATATAATGGTTTGAAACACTACGAAATAGTTTCAAACCAATGCATCGCCAAAAAACACCTCGATGATGAGTTTATGACGTCACGTGTGACAACCAGTGGTACTGAAACAATGATTTTTCATGAGAGCAGATAAATAGTTTTTAATATAAAAATTATATTTTACATATTTTAAGTCTTAATTTATATTAATTAAACTTAATAGTAAGGCAAATAAAATTATTTTTTCAATTTTATGGTATTTACTTCATATTCGAGTAAATGCTGTACAAAAGTAAACAAAAGATCTGTCAACAGAAGAAACGAAATATTTTCCTTGTGATTTTCCTTATTTCTTCAGTCTTCATCCTGCATTGTTGGTTTAGTCGTGTTTAGAAATAAATAACACAAATAAAAGAAATCAAACGTATATAACCTTAAATTCTAACAAACGAATGAAATGTGACAGTTCATAGTTCTACCGTGTTCTGTTCTACCATCTTTATTCGCTTTGGGCGGATTGTTATAAAATTATACCTACGCGGGATTTTCAGCTTTTAAATTTCTGCCCAATAGAATCAATAGGAATATAAATGACGTCAGAAATGTTTAATTCCTTATAACTTTTTACTGAAGAATATTTTTTTTAATAATTTAGCTTTACTATTTATTAATCAGTAAGTATTTTAAGATTTTTATATAAATTTGTTGTATTTCGATTATAGTTTATGGGCTCATTCATTGTTGCAATCATATGACCATTGTTTGACCAGGCGTCACCGCACGGGCAATCATTGCTGGCGTGAAGAGTAGATCACAGGGGTCTATTTAAAATTCGAAATATTTGGCGTCGGTCGGGATGAAACCCGGGTCCCCAGATTCACGACCAGACACTCAGGCACGCGGCCACGAGACCCCATAACTTTTAATAATAATTAAAATACTTCAAAACGTTGTTGTTCTCAAAGTGTCATTGCAATATCCATATAAATAAACAATAACTAAATATTCGTCAAGTTTAAACAGCAATGACGTCGCAACAAACTGTTAAAGTCTATTACATTCGCTATAAATCACCTGCATATAATGTACACGTGTAACATTAAAAATAAACACTGTTTTAAAGTTAAATTTCTCAGCGAACAATTAATAATTGGTACCCTCAATATAAAAGATTACTTACTAAATTTCAATTAATTATCTATCGAATCATGTATTTTGTCGTATTTAAAAATTAATATACGTCAATTTTATTTAATGGACTCAATTGGACATTTTTAAATGCTTCATTTAAATAGACTGTAAAATACGGCCATAAGAACAATACATTATTATAATATTAAATGACAAAATAGCAGACAAACATGAAAATTTTTGTATAATGCAACTAGTGTTTATGTTCCTCAGCATATTAGAGCTTTCGACTTACGGTTCGTGCAAATTTTCATGTTTCTGGCAGTAATGTTAACATACGTCAACATACGTCTTTGATTAACAAAAAACTATTATACAGTCGCAGGTATTAACAGTTGATGAGATATTTAACTATAAAAAGTGCAAGTGTTATTAAAGCTTTTCTTATTCCTACCTTGAGATTCTGAGTCGTCGTTTCCCATTTTTCTTTTGAGTGCATCCGCCGTTTGTCTTTCAATCTCTCTTATATCTTCCATCGTTAGTCCATGCCATTCATCTTGCCATGCCCAGGCCTGTCTATGTGCTCTCAGCATAGTCTTTCTTAACGCTATAACAATGTAAAATCATTATGATTATATCAATGAAACGATGCTTGTACTTTTTTTCGTTCACTACTTACCGACATCGTGTATAAATTTCTCTATTTTGGTCTGCATGCCCCAGTATCGAAATTCGACTCTGCATAGTTTATAGGCGCACATAATAGACTTGCCATTGGGGAGAGGCATGTCCTTACCGCGTACTTCCTCCCAGTATTCCTCCAGCCAGTTTTCACAAAGAGGACCTCGAGTGGTTTTCTCAGAAATGTAGTATTTGGGGTCTTCATCTTTGACGTAATCGCCACCGTAGAGGACGTCTTTCACTACGTCAATTAAATCTAAAAAGAGTTAAAAATTGTATTTTTATACCCTCAGCCCATAAAACTCTAATAAGTCTATAGGAATCGATCTGTAATACTTGTTTTCCGGGAAGGCTTGCTTAATGTATATTAATACAACGATTTTATGAATGTACTATTATAATAAAAACTCTATTATGAAGGATTCAATAGGTGTATTTGTATATTTGTTATCGTTGTATTGGCGTTGTGAATTTGAAGTATGCTATGTTTTTTGTTATAAACAATTTTAATCATCTGAGTTGCGCAAAAGATAACATGCGATAGCACGATGAAAAGAGAGAGATAATAGAATTTTAGGTAAATAATCATTTGTACAGTCCGTGCAACAAGTTGAATTACAGCTCGGCAACCTCTGCTCCTCTTCGTTCGAATTCGTGCGTACGAAAGATATTGGCACGTACTATGTTTTTTATGCTTGAGACTGTACAATATAAATTTCCCTTTCACTTTACCATTGCGCATGCAACCTTGAAATGGGTTGTTATACTGGAACTACTGTATTCACGTCGGTTCTTTATTATGTTGTAGCGACGCTGACGTAAACGCTTTCGCGCTAAAACTAATAATTATTAAATATATATATATATATATATATATATATATATATATATATATATATATATATATATATCATCACATCATATTATTATTTTATCTTTATTAAACATTATTCCACGAAATTAAATTTTTATTTTTAAATTTTGAATAACATAAAAAGACAATATATTTGCTGGTCCTATTGTGGACTATTAAAATTTGATGCTGTCTGTAGTTTGGGCTGTTGCGCTTTTTAAATAAGAATTAAATAAATTTACCTATAATATTTTATTTTTAATGATTGTAGTTATGTATCGGTGATAGATTTATTTATTGTTTACAGTATAATAAATATTATAAACTTACCAACTACTCTATTTCGTAGATCACTCCCACTGAGTTTGAAGACATTTTCTTGGTGTCCATTATCAGCATAATAATAAGTCTCTATTTCTAGGGAAAATTTCTCTACGAAAGGACACGTATATCGCGTCTTGGTGTATGGATATGCATTCCATGCTTCTTCTTCCACCGTCAGAGCTGACTTCGGTAACAGGCCTTTAAACCACCCTGCGGAAAAAGGTTGCAATATTGTAAAATAGTGCTTATTATCTTAGCTATGCGAAAATACATAATTAAAAGAGTCGTAAATAATAAAACATAAATAAACATTGTAATCTTAAACAAACTGACAAAAATAGAACGCTTGCGTGTTTTATAGTCGTTAAGGAAATACATATACAGTAATTTGAATAATAATTTTAAATTTCATTCGGTACTCGTAGCATTACAATTACAAACGACGGAACATAAATTTTCTAATTTACATTGTAGGTAATTTATGAAAAAATATACAAAAGGGGTTTAAGATAAACAATTTTGTTTTTCATTTCTAAAGCTACATCGTAATCTGCACTTAAAGTGGAAATTGTGTCGTTTAAAGTCCCTCGATTACTAAAGTACCGCGATTTGCCGCTATTTTGGCTCCAAATTTGAGCGCCAATACGATGAAAAATAGGTTTATTCTTTTCTTGAAAAAAATTCAACGTAAAATATTTACTAATTACGTATTATAATTACAAAATACAAAATTATTAAAAATTATTGACTTTACCGAACAATGAACACAAAAATAAACTAACCTCACAAATAACTGACAGATCCAAGTTACATCGAATTTCTTTTCTTTTTCTTTCATGTAGTATTCTAAATCTAAATAGTTGAAAATCCTTTTTAGATCTATTTCTTGTGACATGTTATAGAAGACGGCATTTTTAAATAAATTGTACAATTGACAAGACCCACCATTTTGGCTCCAAATTGCTAATATACAGTCCTAATGGAATGCGTTACTTTGATAATCTAGGGACTTTAGTGTCGTGTGTCGTTTATTTAGGTGAGACATCTAAGGGCAACATGATAAAATACGAGAATCGATAGATTGTTTGACTCATATTGATTTCATTCACTTACGTGGCATTAAAAACTAAACTGGTATTAAACAACCTCAAATGCAATCCCACGTAAACAAATATCAAAGAGTCAAATCCAAAGCAATTAGTTACAGTGCTTCTGTTGTAAAAAAAAACGACGATACTGTGCGTCAGATCAATTTTTTTATTGTAAATGGCTACAGGGAAATGGTTCTGTTTAGTTTGTAATTGTAAGCCAGCATGAAATGGGGTATTCCAATAATCTTTTTTTATTTTTTTTCTGAAAATTCAATAAATTTGAAATACAAATGTGAAAATTTGAGTTTTTTATTTTCATTTCCGCGAGATATGAATTTTTGAATTATGCTTAAAAATTTGAATTATATGGTATGACGTCAATTCGCTTCATGTCGTAGACTACAAGCTGTTAGTCGTTTGGCTTGGAGCGAGTAAGGGGATTTGGTTTGTTCACAGTGTCAGATGCTATTTTGTTTTGTATGACTTTCATTTGTTTTATTTTTGTTATTCGTGGATTTTAGTTGTAACTATATTAAAGTATTATTAGTTAAGAATTTGGTTGCTGTCATTCTGACAGCAAAATATCAAAACTAGCGAGAAACACAAACAAAGATCAGCTGAGAAACGAGAAAGCATCAATGGTGAACGCACTGCTTCTTTTGTTTCCACAAGCAGACAAGTACGTCATTACATACGTAATAGAACAAATGGACGTCATACACCACGTGTAATCTTTTCCGCGCTAAAATAAAACAATTGGAAAATCATATTAAATAAAACAATTTTGAGTTTATTTTTCAGAATTCGGTCGTTTTTCAACCTAGTTAATAACATTATAATATTTTTTCTTTTAAATTTTACTACACTGGAATACCCCATTGTGTTGGAATCAAAATTGATTGTGAATATCTTTAAGAAACAGAAAAATAAATAAATTAGAAAACAGTTAGAGCATAAATTCATAACCAAAAATTTATGTGAATGCTTGGGAGTCCGGATGTCGAAGGCCACCATTGGGATCTCGGAAATTATAAAAGATACTATATACTTCGTTAAATGAGATATGTGATGCGCCTTTGGAGGGCCATTTTAGGTGTTCTTTTCTTTTCCCAAAAATTGACATAGGCACAGATAAACCTAGGTTTATCTGTGACATAGGTTAATAGATAATGGTGGAAATCTGAATTTGGTCGATTTCTTCATTTTGAAATTACTTCTAAACTATTAGAGAAAAAGGTTCCAATTGAAAGAGTTAGATATTTTTATTATCCAGTAGGATACAAAAATAAATTTTCGAGATATAACACAAACTTACATTTTTTTAAATAACCCATATTTGATTTTAATATTAAGAAAATACTTATTTTTTTCGATTGGTGTAAGTGTTATTATGTTTTAAATAATTTTTTAGACCATACTAGGTATACATACTTACGTTAACTTAAAAATATAGAATTAAAATTAAATTATGAAGCAAGGTAGGTAAGGAATAAGTTACAGTAAAATAAAATACTACTTTGAAAAAATAATGAAAGTCTTGGCAAAACTACAAGAAATTTCATGAAAAATATAGAAAAATCTAAGATTTTAAGGATAAAACAAATTTAAAATACAAAATACTTTATATTAATCGAAAGAGAAAAAAATAAGTATTTTTTTTTTTTTGGGTTCGATCCCGACCGACGCTAAATATTTTGAATTTTAAATGGCACAAAAATGACCCCTGTGATGCACTCTCCACGCCAGCAATGAGTACCTGTGAGGTGACGCCTGGTAAACGCCCGCCCAGTACAAATATGTCATCATCATTACCGAAATCTGTATACAAAGCAAATTGGCACGCCCAGCAATGGGTAATATGCCGTGATGATATAATGTATTTATTTTATTTTATTTGAAACATTTTTCTTGATTACTGATAGTTTAGAAGTAATTTTAAAAGGAAAAAAATTACCAAATTTCTGCCTTTATCTAATAACCTATGAGAAATTTTGGGAAAACAAAGGCGCATCACATGTCCCATTTAATCGAAGTCGAACCTCTTATAATTTTCAAGATCCCCATGGTGGCCTTCGAAATTCGGACTTGTATAACTGGTATCTCGAATACCTAATTGTCCATACCTAGTATACACTGACAGTCTAGAATTTTACCTTTAATTTCTAATTAAAACTAGGTACGTACAATGTCAAATTTATCAAAAAATCTTTAAAGTTTTGTAATGTGGTTTTTGTATTACTTTATCCTTGATTTAGACTTAGCCTGTTGGCAAGTTATAATAAATTCTGCTGATGACATAAATAAGACGGGAATATTTAGAAAATCTTAGACATGTGCAAATGAAACGTAATAAAAAATAGTTGCTCTTTATTCGTACCAGGCAAATGACTCCCAACATGGTATATCTTCCTCGTATACTGTCCCTTCCCCCCCGGTCCGTCACCATACGGTTCATTAACCAATATCTCCACACCAGATCCTGCGCCACTGCTTTCCTCTCTGCTTTTTTTCTGTAAACACATTTATTATAAGCTGCTGTGTACATTAACCTATCCTAACCTAATAGTGTGGCGGTGGCTTACCGCTATCATGTACAGCTGCGCGATTCGGTATTCTTCTACAGTGAGGGGAAGGGGTATCCGGTACTCCTTGATGAGCATGGTGCCTGGGCCCCCCACGGCCCTGGTCACCACAAGTTGAGTTAAGCCACCAGCGTTTTAGAGGGGCGGTAGTGGTTCTCTAGGAGCTAGGGGCATCTCTGAAAACAGAAAAACAAAGATAAATTTTCAGGTGGTTCTTCAGATATTCCCTATGCAATTGTAGAAATAGATGTAAAAAAAAACCTTCAGAATGATTGTAATAAATGGTTATAAACCTTTTTGTTAATTTAACATTAAATTATAATCATAAGTGAGCATTATTTTTAATAATTAAATAAAAAGCAAAATATAATAAAAAAAAAATCTGTTGTGACCAGCACAATACCTCTCGCCACTTCCGTTTTTGGTTACATAAGTATTTGTTTGTCAAAACGTACAAAATGACATGACTGCTCACATCCTATTGTATTTAACATTTCTTGTATACCTACACTCTAAACCAAAAATTCTACTTATATCTATTCTTTATATTTAGATTTTTAAATTTTAAATTCATTCTATGAATAAATTTTGTCCTATTCTTCTAATTTTTCGAAATGTTTCCATTCGTTGTCGGGATTGACACTATTTTTGAAGCGTATATGTAATATACCTATAATTTTAAATATGTAACTATTAATACAATTAGAAATAATATAATGTATGTACTTCCCAGATTAAATCTTTAGTAATGTCTCTGGATTTTTGACACTTACATTTATCTGTTAGTTAGAAACATTATTTGGGCTGTGAGATTTATTACAACAGATTATTATATACCTTATATTTCTTTATCTTTAAATCTATAAAAGATGTAATAAAATATTTATATGTATCAGATAGAGAATTTACTCTTCTTTAATACAAGTTAGAACAAAAAATTTCAAAAACTAATATTCAGAAGATTTTCTTTTTTAAATTTGGTACTTCCGGTTGTCCAATTATAACCTTTTCAGCTCTTCCCAGTAATGTTCGATTGAGAAATACGTAGTTAAACAGATTATTAAGTATTATAGTTTTTGAGAAATCGTCCTTCCAACATCCCCATACACATACATCCACACACACACACAGACATCATTGTAAAAATATTTAAATCGGATTGTAGGGACCTTAAAACGTGCTTAATTATTAAAAACTGGATATGTGATTTTTAGCATGAATCCAATACCTCTCTTAGCGAGACGTAAAAAGTGTACTGATTGAGTAGTACAGCAACACAATTTGGCAACGCCGGCTGCCATTACAAATCGAATTCGATAATTTTAATCGCGCGCCAATATTCTCCACTAGCTTGCAAAAAGTGGCAATGTTGCTTGCTTAAAAATATCAGTAATATCACTTTTAACGTTAAATATCTTTAACATTTACACGGTACCCATATATCCTATGGAATCATTAAAATCTAGACATTCCAGGTTTTCAGAATCTCGTTTTTACTTCCTTGTACGTAAGTAAAGGAAGTATTGTAATCGCGAAAAATTTCGATTTTCAGATTTCAGCGGAAATATCCATTTTGATCATCCCTGAATCCATTTTGACTAATTTCGTCGTGACGTCTGTACGTACGGACGTACGTATCTCGCATAACTCAAAAACGGTAAGCCGTAGAAGGTTGAAATTTTGTATTTAAGACTCCTATAACATCTAGTTGTGCACCTCCCTATCTGGTTATTACACAATTTCCAGAAGTGCCACTTTACATGAAGCCTATAATAGATTTTAATGAAAAACTGTTTTAAAATATAATCCAAAACTTTTCAAATACAAGACTTTTATGTCAATCGAAATAACAATAGATTTTGGTTAAAATAGGCTAACCGGAAGTGGTACATTACTTGAAGTTGTTAACAGTTTTTCTTGAATAAAATGATTTTATTTTGATTTTAGAAATAAATGCTTCAAATAAAAGTTTTAGAGAATTAATTTCTGCGTCTAGCACATCAAGTATTATTAAATTAGCCCTTTGTATAAGCGAGATATGTAAATTTAAAAATTATATACTTTTTTGTTTTTGTAATAAAGTTTGCTATGGATTAGAAAAATGTTCATGTCAAATTACGTTAAATACGTGCAATTTTATGATTCGTACAATAACAAATATTATATTTTTATTGTGAAATTAGTCATATTCATTGTTGTAATCAAATATTTCTTTGTTGTAATCAAAACTCTCTTTAAAAAGAACCGGGTTAGATTAATGTTAATTTAAGAATGATAGTAGTAAATGAATTATTTTTTATTCTATATCAAAATATTTCTCTGGCTTGACTTAAGCCTGTCAATATTTTGTAATTTAATTATTTAAAAAATATGTATAGGTTAATAGGCGCACAAAGAAGTCGTGTGGTGTCCACATCATTCATGACATGTTATTAAAAAAATATGTATAGTTTAATAATCATACCAGGAAGTCGTGTGGTGTCCACATCAGATTTTTTATTACATGGGAAAGTCTTTTTCACGCAAATAAGTGCATACTTCCTGTAATGGCAAAATTCGCGTTTTCGAACTATTTTTTACACAGCTACCTATTCTGAGTCTAAGGCTTAACGTGTGTATGAAAGATAAAAGAACATAATGACGTTTTTTTTAAAATCCCCCCCCCCCCCTTCTCTACCACCGAACTTGAAGAACCACCTTAAGATAGATGGGTGCTGCATCTACATATAAATACCAATAATTTGGGTTTACTTAAAAAAATGTCTACAGTTTAGGAAGCTTAATTCTACACAGAAAAAATCTATGCAATGTTAAAAGGCTTGTTTTACATTATATTTTAGTCAAAAAATAATAAGAATAATCTACGACAGGATAAAACGTATCTAAATATCGTACAGGATTACTAACAATTTTTAAGATTGAAATTCCACATTTTTATGGCTTTCCTTAGACGCCATTTATTTTTTCCCATAAAATATTTTTTCATGATTTAATTTCCTTAAAATATTTGTTTCTAGAAATATTTTGATTTTGTAATTTACAATATAAACATGATAAAATAATGGGAAAATAAAAGAAAAAGAGTGGAGAGAACAACTCAGGAGTCATTAAAATAATACGTTCAATTGTTAAATGAAATGAAAAAAAAGTTAACAAAACATGTATTTCATATTATTAAAATATTTTAATTTAGTGAAAAATTATTCTCTCCGTGCCGTAAAGCAACAAAACAAAATAGTTATTTATAATGTAAGTGTTAAAACTGACATTTTATTTTTTGAGAAGCAAACCTTCGACCCAAAATATAGTCACTTTTAACAAATTATCATACACTATTTTTTTCATTTAAATTTGTATTTCTGATAACTTTTTGACATATACCAAAAATGTCGATTTGTTGTTTAATTCGTCATTAGCCTGGTACCTAAATGAATTTACTTTTTCTGAAATTGAAGTTGAAAAGGTATAGTTTTAAAAGTAAGTATATATTTTTTAACTTTAAAAGTAAACATTAAAAAGCCTAATTTTAATAGATTTATAAAGAAAAAATATTTTCTATGAAAATTAATTTCCATGACTTTTCCAAAAAATACTAAATTATCTAATTTCTCTGTGATTCCCTGACATTTCCTGTTACTAAAAAGAATTATGGCTTTTTTTCAAACTAGATCAGATACTATTTTTCATCCAAGTTTCATATTAGACCAGTGCATTGTATGTGAGTACTGTAATACCAAGGTATATTTTGTGGAAATCTATCGAATTACGTAGGGTTATTATAGAGTTCTGAGAATTAAGTATGTATTAGTATACAGTAGACACATGCAAAACTTGAGAGCCTATACGATAGATCTAATTAGGCTCCGATTTTATGTAACTATAGCCATGAAGGAAACAAATCAAAAGTAATATTTTATTTAGTTTTTGCGTCCTCACTTCATATGTAATCACTAAAACTTTCATCTTTTTCATCGAAATTGTTTACACCATAATTTCACTATAAAATTTGACAGCGCATCTTCTCTATAACGGGTGAGTCCGCCCCCCCCCCCCTTTAAATTGTTTATTATAAGTAATAGAAAAAAAATATCTCACATAAAATTATATTACTTTAAATATTCCTATTTGATGGCAGATGTAGATATTTTCTATAAAGTCAGGTTTACAATATATAACAATCAACTTTTATTTTTTTAAATAGCAATCTATTTTACTAAAATATAAACCACCATTTTTTTGTATTTTCAATAATTTATTAGTTTTAATTAAGGCATTTGAAAAAATTCGAGAAAAACAAGATAATTGAGATATATGAGAAATAAGTTTTATTCAAATATTCTAGTTGGCTATGTGAAAATAAATAACAAATCAATAAATAAATAAGTAAATAATAAGTATGTAATAATAAATATCAAATAAATGTGTACTTTTTTGATACCAATTTAATTGTTTAACATTGTTACATTTTGTTTGTTTTCACATAGCCACTTATAATATTTGAACAAAAAATATTTCTCATATTTCTCAATTACTGACTTGTTTTGGTACTACATTTTTAGTTTTATAATTATATCTACAAAGAAAATATTTAAAAAATAATAATAAAGTACAAATAAATTTTTAAGTAAATATTTTCCTTGTAAAATTTTTAAAAGTAAAATTATTGTAAATTACAACTCATGAAGAAGGAACATATGGTGCCGAAAGCAGTTAAAGCCGAAAATTATTATTTTTGACCGTAATTGCATTCCAGGATTTTATTTTCACCCAATTAGCCTTCCATTCAAGAAGTTTTTGAATTTATTACTGACGTAATCACACTGGAACTTTTTTTACTTGAATAGAACAATATATACAATTTTGGAATTTTTGTTTAACCTATTTTTCTAAATTAAATTCTCAAAAACGATTAAGCCTTACATTACGAAAATCGTATATTACTGACCTGGTTTAAAAATTACATGATTTAATTAAACCAGGTCTAGATTGAGGAAGCTTATCCCAGTAAAGAAACAGGCCGGTAGCATTAATGAAATCGCGATAATTAAAAATAATGAAATCTAATGATAAAGTTGGTGTTCCAAGTAACAAAATCAAATTTAATCAATTCGTGCAACAAGTTCTACAACTAATTACTGAGTTTGCTGTTAAATAACTTACTAGACGTATTTATAGCAATGGCGCTAAATTTAAATTCACCTAACACGTGGGGATTGCTGTATAATTACTGCTATCATGATATTTAATACAAGTGGAAATGTAAAAGCTAAAATGATAATGATAGGCTTGGTGTAATGTTAATTTCATAATGGTAAACACTTTTGTGATTATATGTATTACACAACGAGTATATACACTGTATATACTGTATATTATACAGTATCTAAAGGAAGTTATATTTTCAAATATTACAAATTATATTAATTGACCCAAATGTATAATTATAATTTCGTAAAGTAAAGGAAGTAATAAAAAACATTAGACCAGTGGTCGGCAAACTGGAACCCACAAGTAAACTAAGTCTAGCCAAAACTTTTGAAGTGATCCCATAAAAGTTTTTATTTGAAAATTAATAAATGTTTTAGTGGGATACGAAACATTCTCATAAATTTCTGTAAACTTAGTTAAACTTATAGATCTGTAGGTAAAAGAAATACTACAAATAGTACAAATGAATGTTTTATAGATTTCAATAAAAGGGAGTTTTTTTTACAAAGATATGAAACTGGTTTGATTATGGGTAACCAAAGCGGCTACACAATAACCCGAGAATGGCAACGGTATCAAAACGCGTATAATAAAAAAATAAAAATAAACTGAAAATATTTTTTAATACTCAATATTTATTTATATAAAACATAACTTTTATATGAAAATATTTGACAGCAAAAAATTGAGGAGTGTTTTTGTTCTCGATAAGCGACTATTGTGCAGTCCTGTTAGAATGGTAACTTTTTTTAATAAAATATGTCCGATTACTGTTACTCGTGAAGTTTCTGTCAAATTAATCTCTTGACATTTTACTGATATATTTTTTTACACTAAAATAAATAATAGTACTTGGTTAAAAGGTTATCCTTAATAGGTTAATCGGTTACTGCGGTTTACCATAAATAAAAATCGGTTATATCGGTTTGGTGCAACCACTTATTTCGGTTAATCGGTTAGCCGGTAATTGCGAATAACCGAATAGTTGGATATTGACTTACTTATTTTTGCAATAATAATTATAACAATTCACAAAATTTTAATGAAATTGACAATGATAGTGATTCATTAGCCCAAAGTAAATTGTTTTTGCTTTAATTTAGCATTAGCCAGTTAACCTTTTACTTGTAGTTGAGTAGCCGATTTTTTTGTATTGATGTCCCACTGCAGACCACGTGTCGATATCTGATGTAACCACAAATAACCGGGTTACTTTGTGATGCTCGATAAATTTGTTTACCATGTAACCATAAATAACTTTTTTAGTTACCTGTTCCCTGTTCTGAATAAAAAACGCGTCTTCCATGTTTTCAATAAGGTTTAAGTTTATGTTGTAGACTTGCCTCCTCCTACTATTTTATAAGCAAAGAAATACATCCTCAATTATTTCATTACTCTCAGTGTCAATGACCGGACCAGTTATCCGTCTTACTTTCAAGTAATGCTGGTTGCATCTAGCTATTACTATTTTGTTATTTGATATTTGAGATAGTTGATGTGCAACTCACTTTGAATTAAGCGAAAAAAATGACAGATAACTTTTGATATGACAATTAAATCTTATTTATTGTAAATGATGAATGTAAACGGAATTTAAAAACCTTCTGTGATTCATTAATGAAAGCGTTCATGTTGTTGTAGAATTAGAATAAATATAAGAAAATAGAGCACAGTAAAAAAAAAAATTGTTTTCTTTAGTAATTCGGAAAATTTTCCATCATCAGCCCTCTAAAAGACAAAAATATACAATATTATAAGAGTTTATACGTTTAAAAAAAATATTTGGAAAAAATTTGCTCAAATTTATAAAAGAGAAAAATTTCTTACCGTCAAATTATGAAAGGAAGAAAAAAACAAGTATATCTAAGTAAAATCTTAGCCGAAAGATGCAGCATTACGAAAAATATAACAAGATTTTAAAATTTTAAAAAAATCTTCAGTTAGAGAAGCATTTTTTTTTATAAAAAACACTTGATCATCAGAAGAAAATGGAGAACTGTAATCAAACAGTCCGTAACTTGCGAGGTATCACAAATAATTAAAAAAGAAAAAGAGGTAAAAATTCTAGTAAATATGAAAATAAATGGTGCAAAAATTTAAATAAAGTCTGTGATTCGTTGCAAAATAGTGTCTTTCGTACATGACGAATTGCCGAATTCACTTCGTCAATATCAGCACTTTTCACGTCAAGTATGAAAAACACAATCATTTTGTAACTAAAAAGCTATTGTTTCATATCATAATAGACAGGATTTGAAATGATTTAATTCAATTTTAAAAGTGAAAACAAAGCATAAAATTTAATACACAGGTCAATTCACACATACTTAAATGTAGTAACCTATATAACTAAGTAATTTATTTTTTGTAATGCCTATTAACAAAGGTCAGTCGGTTTCTCACGAACTGTTGTACATAGATTTTGATTAGTTTCTCATAGCTACCACGCATTTGTAACCATTAAAATGTTATAATTGGGTTACATAATATTATAGAAAATTTACTTGGTGACTAGCTATAATTCTGACGATGCAGGTTTGAATTCGACCCGATGCCAATTATCTATATAAAATAAAAATGTCCAAACTTTGAGGTACAAAATTTGTGTAATGCTCAAATAATATTTTGTTAGTCAAATTTTATATTTGTTGCTTCAATTGATAAATAGGATACGACTATACATAGTTTCTATATGAATAACTTTGGCGCCAGAATATTAGTTTGGGGGCGAATAACAAAAATTTGGAGATAAAAACAATATGACTTCGGGGCTGGGTTAAATAAAATCCTACGAGGGGCATTCAAATATAAACGAGCCTTTTACTTCTGAGGGCCTAGAAAGTGTGTCGGAGGTAGGCGAAGCATCGGAAAAGGTAGGAAGGGATCCGCTCCAGATGGCTCAAGGCCCAGCTGACCGCCCGACCGATTTCGTTAGCTGTCCTCACAATGAGCGAAAGAGAGGTTCATCCGTCGATTACGCAACTCATAATTATAAAGTTTTTAACGAAGGAAGGCGTTAAACCAGCCGAAATTCGGAACCGACTGCGTGCACAGTTCTGGGAGAATACACTTTCATGGCCACGAGTGCAAGCCTGGTGTGCAGAGTTCAAAGAAGGGCGTGAAAAAGTAGAAAATGTGAGTCACCAAAGACGCCAAAACTCGCTTGTCGGCCAGGAAGGTGATGTCAACTGTGTTTTGGGATTCTCAAGGAGTTTTACTCGTTAATTTTCTTCACGATCGTCGCACAATAAACACTGCCTACTACTGTGACCTTCTTGACCAGGTACGAGCTGCATATCGGTGAAAAAGGCGCCGTCAGCCCATCCGAGACATCCTGCTCCTGCATGACAATGCAGGACCCCACACTACAGTCCTAACAATCCAAAAAATGGCTGAAATGCACTGGACTACACTTGACCACCCTCCCTACAGTCCTGAGCTTTCACCATTCGATTTTCACATGTTTGGACCTCTCAAGGAAGCACTTGGAGGAGAGCGTTTTGCGAACGGTCAAGAAGTTGAACAGTTTGTGCGCAATTTGTTGGATACCTGCCCGAAGTCATTCTTCGAAACGGGCATAAAAAAATTATGTGTTCGATGGGAAAAATGCATAACTAAGGAGGGGAACTATATAGAAAAATAATTATAAAGTGTGATTTCTGCCTAAATGTAAAATAAATTTTCTTTTGCAAAAGGCTCGTTTATATTTGAATGACCCTCGTATATTAACGGATCGATTCTGTTCACATATAGAAGTTATGCAAATCTGTAAATCTATAAAAAATGCGTCAAAAACACATCTATTTTTATTAATTAATATAATAGGGTGGCAGCTTTCGTTGCGATATTTTTCATTATTTACAGATCTGTACGACCTACTGATATGAACAGAAGCGACCCATAAGTTATATTACGAAGAAAATACTTTAAAATCATAGCTGTTATACGAATACAGGGTGTTATTTACGTAAACGTACAACCCACAGATAGTAAATCTTGCAATAATGTTTGTTGTTGTCACTCGAGCGTACCTATCCAAAACTTGGTCTATGTTCAAAATATAAATTAAACTAATGCAGTTCATATTTGCAAGAACTTATATTTTTTAACATTATATACACAGATTGGCAACGTCGCGCTTAGACAAGGACAGAGATATTTTAATATTTATATCTGAAAAATGCAGTCGGTAATAATAAACCACGTATAACTAAAAACAAAAGAGTTTTAAAGAAAACTGTTGAATTTTTAAATAAAAATCGATAATTTAGCCTAAAATTCAACAATTTTCTCTAAAACTCTGAAACTAAATAAATATTGTTTTTCGTAATGTTCTATTTTCACAATACCTTTGTGTTAAAAAATACATTAAGTAAATATTTATATATTCTTATTATTTTCATTCATTTATTTTCTTCAAATTTGGGTTGAAATTTTTCGGACTATTTATCATCATTATTTCAAAGGAAGGGGGATAGGAAATATTTTGCTTCTGTATTTACAATGTTATTAGCAGAGCTGGGTAAATTACTTTCAAAAAGTACTTGAATACAATTACAATTACTTTAACCAAAATATACTCAAATTACATTTAAAAATAATTACTGTTAGAGAAATGTAATTAAATTATCAATTACTTTTGCATTGTTATTGACATTTTAATTACTTTTTCAATTACTTTAGGTACTAACAAAAATCTTTCACCTTACATTAATAAAAAAAAAACAAAAAATAATACTACACTGTTTACTATGAAATACAACATAAATAAAAATAATAAGAGTAAGAAAACAAATTTATAAAGAATTGCCGACTCTGTAAAATTTTGACGTAGTCGCAGCTACCTTTATGGATTGAAATTATATGTAACTCGAAGGTTGAATAATTCTTCCTTTTTAAAAGGTCGATGCACCAATATCTGCTTAGGGTAGGAAAACCTGCCTCACTCCCAGATAGACACGAAAGTGACTCTTCATATAGTGGGGTGCAAATGTTTTAAAGTGATTTGGGATTTCCGTAACACAAGTTACTTATATACAGGCCGAGTCTGGTAAGATGCCCACCCCTCCCTGCCATTTAACTTTTTAATTATAAGTAATAGAAAAGTAAAAGTTTTATTTTTTATTTAAATCTACTATTTGATGGCAGATGCAGATATTTTTTATAAAGTCACTTTTACAAGATACGACTATCAACTTTTATTTTTAAATAGCAACCTATAATTATTGTACTAAAATATAAATCGCCATTTTATCTCTTTTCAACGAGATAAAAGTTTGTATATCAAAAATATGAAAAAAATCGAGATTACTTATAATAAATATGTTGAAAGTGTGGACATCTTGCTATATAATATGTGTATATGGTTATTAGAAATACTTTATACTGATTTATATGAAACCCTGTATAAAGACATTGCAAATTGCTTGAAAAGTATATTATTACTATTAGGATTGAGAAAAAATAAGAAATTATAACTTAAGTAAAAGTCCAAAGTACGTCCTAATGCGCATGACAAACGCTACGCCCGAATCCCGGGGATTCCCTTACTTATTGGTTCAACATAGTAATTAATATTTGAAAAACCAAATTTTCAAAAGTAGTTGAGTACAATTACTTTTTACCTCTCGCCAAGAGAGGTATTGGATTCATGCTAAAAATCACATATCCAGATTTCAATGAATAAGTACGTTTTAAGGTCCCTACAATCCGATTTTAACATTTTTATGATGATGTCTGTGTGTATGTATGTGTGTGTGTGGATGTATGTGTGTATGTATGTGGGATGTTGGAAGGACGCTTACACAAAAACTATAAGACTTAATATTTGTTTAACTACGTATTTCCCAATCGGACATTCGCGGGAAGATCTGAAAAGGTTTTGGTAACAATTAGATAACCGGAAGTAGCAGATTCTTGAAAAAAAATCTTCTAAATACTATTTTTTCAAAATTTTCTTGGAAATATTAAAGAAAATTAAATTCTCAATCTGACATATTTAATTTTTTTAATATATCTCGTATAGGTTTGGAGATATAGTATATAATAATATAGAATAATCTGTTGTACAAAAATAATCTCGTTGCCTAAAAAACAGTTGAGATATTTAAATGTTTATAATTGACAGATATATGCAAAATGTCATTGTCAAAAATCAGATTTTTCTGGAAGGTACGAGTACATTTAACATATATATTATTGTATTATTAATTAAATATATATTTAAATTATAGGTGTTAATATTACATATATCCTTAAGAAATACCGCTAATACTGTCAATGAATTTGAAGAATTTTGAACATATTAGAAGAGTAGGACAAAATTCCTCATAGAACGTAAGAAGATACAATTTCAATTATTTTGTGTACAAGAAATGTTAAGTTCGTTACTTATAGGGCGCGACCAGTTATATGACTGTGTTGGCTTTGGCACGCAGATATGAGGATCCGTGTCAGAATAACGGCTAGTAGTTATTTACATAGATGTCACATTTGTCATAATTTTTCATTCAAAAATTAAAAATATTCTGATGTTTATTTGTCATCAATAGTATGGAATATACTTGTCGAGGAAAATAATCCACATGGATTTGAAAAATCATGTTTTAAATGAAAAATTATGATACTTGACACCTATATGTACATTATTATTAGATGTCATTGTAACACAGGCCTCCATATCTTCTTGCCAAGGCGAACAAAGTCACATGACTGCTCGCGCCCTATGCAACATAAAATGAAAATGGCGAGAGGTATTATGCTGGCCACAACCGATTTTTTTACAAAGTAATTAATTACAAATTACAATTTGGGAACAAGTAATTTAATTAGTAATTAATTACCCAAAGTAATTAATTACTGCCCAGCTCTGGTTATTAGTAATAAATAAAATAAATAAATATATCATCACGGCATATTACCCATTGCTGGGTGTGCCAATCTGCTTTGTATACAGATATCGGTAATGATTAGAAATAATGCCTACTAAATCTTATATGTTTTTCTAAACAAACGCTTTCAAAATAATTCTAATTTTGAAGTTTTCGCACATTTATTGGTACATTCGAGTTTAAAAGTAATAAGATATTTTATGATATAATACTAATTCTAAACTCCAAATCGCAACTGCAAAACAAATTACAATATTTCTTTCTTAAAATAACAATAGTAATATTATATTGTTTAAACTTTTCATGACTTTCCTTTGAATGTACGTCTGAAATTCCTTTAATTAAAGAACACCTCTTATTCGCTAATACCAAAGTGGATGATACTAACTGATACTCCATCTGGGATGCTTGTATATGGTTGTCAAATATAATTCTACCTATTAATCGTATATTCAGATTATAATTTTCTAGAGGTAATAAAATTAAATCTGGGTGGTAAATAATTTTCAAATTTTTACATAAAATACGTTAATTACTATTCTATAACATACTTTTGAATAAATGTCGTTTTGGATATATAAGTTATAATTTAAAATGTTATGTTTATTTTCCCATTTCCTATTCCTCACGTATTAAAAAAGGCCAAATTTAATTGCAAAAATTTCAGCTACCGCGTGGTCAATCGTTTTAAAAATTGGAGAGCATGTAGATTATTCAGTTAAGATATAGTTTAAATTTCAATTAATTCTGGGTAAAATGGTTCCATGGTGTAACTACCTTAAACATACTTATTGGAAATCAATGTTCATCATGTATGAGTGTAAGGTGAATATAAGCATTAATTTTCTGATTTTTATTACCCTAATATGAAATTAAAATTTTAATACATTCAAATCGAGCGCATAGAATTCAGTATCAACCATATTTGAGACGTGATGGACACTGTCAAATATATTGGCTAATGGCTGTTCGAACGCGCAAGCCATGCCTCCGTCATGTTCGCGCTGGTTTTCACATGATACGAAAAACCGTGGCAAGCACGTTTATCATATATCCATCTAATTCAGTAGAAACTTGTCTCAGTGTAGACGACGTAATACGCGTCGCCGATTTACTCAGTCCTCACTTATTGAAACTTTAATAATTTTTTTCTGGTGTATTACAAACTTTTCGGCAAAAATACAAAATACGGGTCTAATTTGTACATATTAACATCCTATTATCGAGCATAAATTATGTAGCGCAGATAACCATTCGGTAAAAATATAACTTTATTACAACAATTTACATTAACACTATTTTAAAAAGGATCTCTGAAATATCTCGATTAAAATCATCGTTCTTATTCCGTCAAATAAGATCGACAGGTGGTCCAATGAATGAACATCATCTGCATCGAATTCAAACAGCAAATCCAGGATAAATGAAAAGCAAACAGAAAGGAAATAATAATCTTCTTTTTATATTTTATTCCTTCGTAACAGTACAGCAGCAATTTTAATTTTCTTTTTTTCTGATCGTTAGTTACAATTTTCAAGATCAGCTGTGTGCTTGGACTTCAACTTGTCTTTTGCAGATTTGTAATTAGAGGATGCCAATTAAATTGAAATACCTATTTTTAAAAAGAAACCTTACAGTATATATTTTACTTTTAATATTCTCTAAATGAACTACAATCCCGATTATCCCCCTGTAATCCAAACACTTGGCTCTCTATTTCTTTTTACGTTTGTTAGTGTTGTTCGTTTCATTACTTTTTCTTTATTGTAAAACGGCGCAATTTTCACGTTGTTGCAATACAGTCTACTGCGAACTGCAAAACGCTATTCGTAGAAATTAAATTCCTAAAAATCGTTCGTTAGCCTGAACTCAATAATTCAGCCGGTTTACATTTTCAATAAATTATAAAGCCAACACGAATGGTTTGAAATTTCTACAAAATTCTCTCGGCTACTTAAATATGGACATAAAATTTAAAAAATTTGATGTGACCAACACAACACCTCCCGCCATTTAATTTAAATACGAGGTCTCGTGGCCGCGTGCTAGAGAGTGTCTGGTCGCAAATCTGGGGAACCGGATTCAAACCCCACCAACTCTAAATATTTCGAATGGCACAAAATTGATCCCTGTGGTGCACTTTCCATCCCAGAAATGAGTGTCCGTGAGGCAAAGCTTGGTAAACGCCCGTACGATACAAATATGTCATCATCATTACCAGTAGGTTAGCACACCCAGCAATGGGTAATATGCTGTGATGATATATTTATTATTATTATTATTATTATTATTATTATTATTATTATTATTATTACTATTATTATTATTATTACTATTATTATTACTATTATTATTATTATTATTATTATTATTATATATATGATCTGATCAGATTGAACACATAGATGTTTTTTCGCAGCATCGCAGCCCTAGTACGGAGCTCATTACTGTGCTGCAGTACAGATAGTGCAAAATACAGTGCGAGACAAATAATTATGGAGGCACTTAAAATTCATTAGGCTTGGGCGTGCGTTAAAGAGTCAAAAATAATAGATATTTGTTACATATCAGGCTCATGTTACACTACATGTGGCAAATACCCATTACGAAAATTAAGAATTTACGAAAAAACTTTTATTTATTGTAGTTGACTATAGTTTTTGATTTGATAGTAAAATATTACCAATATTTTTTTAATCCATTTCTAGGCGGGTGGGGCAACTGATCCCCTCCCCCTCCCTGGCTACGCCCATGGCTGGTATTACAAATAAAGGCGATATAACCTAATGTTAAATGGTGTACTTAACATATTCAGTTTTTGTAAGTTTAAAATCTATATTTTAAACTAGTCGAAAGAAATTGTAGAATTTTGCGTAGGTTTTATAATTTGTTTGTTATCGAAAATGTATTAGCGAAAAATCAATAAAAATATAATTCGTTATATCCGGGTTCGTACGTGAAAAAAATAATTTTAAACATATGGCCGTTCCATTCATCGAGATTCTTTTTTTATCTTATTGTATAATAATAATATGAAAATTATACAGCAATAAAATCTCTAATGTAAATTATTAGCGGCGAAGGTTAAGAATGTATATAATAAAAAAACAATACCAACATGTGAACTTCGATCCGCAATTTTTACTTTTAGCATTAGCTCGCATGTTTCATGTTATCTCGGTGACAGTTTAACTGCATGGAAAATAACAAAAGCAGGTTCTTGTATATTTTCTATCCGTTAGTAAACAAATGTTTATTTTTACTGCACAATTTATAAACATTCTTAAAATACTCGTCGTTATACACTGCCTTAACTTTTTTGATTCGGTTTTATGTTACATTTAGTTTACAGGAAATTTATTTATTTTATTCCACACATCGAATATTTTTTAAATAAATCTTAAAACGAGTGAGTAAAGACATATTTTATCCACAAGTGCTTTATACATCATCTGTCCCACTTTCAAGTTTCTGCATTGTATACGTATTATATTTCTAATTAAATTTGTCATTATTGTATTTTATTACAGGATGGAACAAATTCGAGTTCCTTATATGAAAAACTTTCTTATTATGCACCCTATAGATGTAAGTGTATATGGGCCAACGTTTTGAGACAACTTTAATAGGCACCACAGGAATTTTTGATCGTCTTTTGTTTTTGAGCTACAGGGTAAAACTCGATTTTCGCTTATTTTGAAAATACCTCATATTTCGCTTTATGAGAGATAAAGAAAAAAATGTTTAGGCATTTTTATACGATTTTTTTTATAAAATAATATGGTATAATTAGATTTTTTCAAAACTTAATAATTCTCAATATAATACATCATATTTTTTAAATGGGAACATATGCTTAAAATAGCCTTATATTCTTCCTTATTTTATAAGCTTTTCAATGATGTATAACAAGTCTACAGTCTTTTGTATTAAACAGGAATAAAGCATGAATTTGTAATTTATTGGGGCGAAAAAATTGAAGTTATTAAGGAAGAAATAAAAAAAAAATACAGATCATAATTTGTTCGTTTCTAATGTTGTTTTCTTTATTTTTACCCATTTTTATAATTTATATACTCAGAAAGCTTATTAAAACACATTTTTCGAATTGTACTCGTATCACCTATATGTTAACTTGTCCGAAAATAATTGATTAAAATTAATTTTGAGAACTTTATTAAAAAATATGGAATTAAAATAAACAAATGATGATCTGTAATTATTTTTTTTATGTTTTTTAATAACTTTTTCACCCCAATAAATTAATATTTCATATTTATAACAAAATAATGTAGATTCGTTATAAATCAATGAAAAGTTTACAAAATAAGGAAAAATATGAGACTATTTCCGGTATATGTTCCCATTTAAAAAACATTATGTTTGTTATGTCTCGAGAATTATTTAGTTTTGAAAAAATCTAATTACACCATGTTATTCTACGCAAAAAAAATTAAACATTTTTTCTTGCGAGATATGACGTATTTTCAAAATAAGCAAAAATCAATTTTTAGCATGTTGCTCAAAAACAAAAGACATTTAAAAATTCCTGTGGTGCCGATTAAAGTTTTCTCAAAAAGTTGGCCCATAAAGACCTACATCAATTTTCTGTAGGTGCATAATAAGAAAGTTTTTCACATAAGGAACTCGAATTTGTTTCACCTGTACATAACTAGAAATTTTAGTCATAATAATAAAAATTTACACGATGACTATTATTATACATATTTTACTACGTAATAAAATTAATCACAACACATAATGCACTTATCATATACACAATACACGTGCACTAATAATATTATTATATCATGTTTCATGAAAACTAGATGAGTAAAATTCAATAAATACTTCTTTTTATAGATAAAATTTTAATATAAATTTTATGTGACTAAGTACTTCAGACATATTTATATGACTAATCTTGGGAAGAGATTAGTATTTGACAGATCACAATCAATGCGATAAGAATATATATTATAAATGAATTTTTGTTAAAAAATAAATAATTCTAAATCTCAGAAGTGTTATGAAAATGTAATAAATTTTAAGAGGATCAGAGTACCGTGTATCATTGTAAATATGAACGGAAAATTATACCTCTTATTACATTACAAGACTAATAATTGAACATCTGGCTTCTTATTTATGAACGTGTTTTATTGCCAATGGTATTAATACTTTGCTTATTCATCTTCTCACTTGCTTCTTGTATTTGCATTGATGATCTGTTACAAATTATTTGCCGAAAATAAAGCAATTAACTAAATATAATTTTAGAACATTTATTATTACTTTTATGAAATTTACAAATACTTATAACAGTTGTTATTATTAATTCGGCTTGTTACTGAACAAGTTTTATTTACATTTTAATAATAGTATAATTATTTAAAAGACATTGAAAAAAATATTATATAATTAAGAGGTTTCTTACTAGAATCGAACAAGTCCATTTTATTGAAGTTTCTGAATTATATAGTAACATCCTGGTTATGTCACAATCTCACATTGTGTGCCACATGTTTTCGACAAAAACCAAAGAAACCACGAAAATTATAAAAGTCTGACTTTTTTGATTTTTATTTACATATATGCTAATCCTTATAAAACCTACCTACAGTGGCTCACAAAATTATTCGCACACTTTACTTCTTTTATCAATAAATTTAAAATAAAAAGTTTCCAAAAAAGAAATTCATTAAAATAAATAATCATAGTCTTCTTTTCAGAATCAAATAATAGTTATGAAATTAAAAAAAAAAGTTTATTTTGTGTAATTGTGCCGAAATGGATATTTATATATTAAGGGCATAATTAAAAGATTGAAGTACGGGAGAATTTTTCTCAGTGCTATATCCTTGATTATGCACGTGGTAGATACAAAACGTTTTATTTTATTTTAGTTCTCGAAATTGAAGGATTCAATAGATATATTTGTATATTCGTTGTATTGGCGTTGTGATTTTTAAGTATGCTGTGGTTTATATGTAAATTGTTGGTGTTGCTATGTTGTTTTTAATAAGCAATTTTATTTTAGTGTCTAATGAAAATGACAGATATCGATTGTTCCAAAGACATATCGAATGAATTTAAGGCTGCACAGGGCAAATTGGTTCAACAGATGTCAAAAGACGTATACGAGAAAAATACGAAAGTTTTGCGAGTGATGGTGTTCAAAAAATGTGATTTATTGAATTTGTTGTGTTGGCTAACATTTATTCATACACCAAGATTTTGATACGTTTGAAAAGCTGTTACTTGGTAATTTTATAAGCCCTCGGGCAATAAAAACCGAATTGCGCCCGCTTTTGAGAGCGAATAAACAACTTATATACAATATATATATATATATATATATATATATATATATATATATATATATATATATATATATATATATATATATATATACAGGGTGTAACACCAAAACCGACTACCGCCATTATTTTCTTTATTATTATAGTTACAAAAAAATACTAAAGAACAAAATTGTAGAAGACCAAGGAGGACATCGCATTTAAGGGTGCGTTTTCTAAACAGCGCCATGATGTAGTAGCGCTTTAACGTACAACTACTCTGTATATATATATATATACAAATATCCCTAATAGATGGCGAATTACGGTTCTGATCCATACTAACATAACGGTATTTTTCGTTGTCTACCTGGAAGGCACAAAGCGAATAAGCCGACCGCTAACTTTTACAACTTTTGTCCAACGTCCGTCTTGGTCAGATACTGGATAGATTTTCAATTTGTTCAGTTACAAAGAAAATAGCTATTTTGCAGGATTTTTTTTTTGTATAAATTTTAGAAGTACCTTAACATGTCCTAACGCAGTATTCTCAAATATTAAATGATATAGTATAAAAAATGATAATACAGACAAATATAAATAAATACTCGGTTAGTTTCAATAAGTGCAATTTTATTTCAATACGTATTTCGGCTTGTTCGGATATCATCAGGAAAGAACTAAATGAGACGAAAACATGATAGAATTTAAATAACGCAGTATAATTACAAGAAGGGGGATCAAAGTAGACAAATCAATGGAGATTTATAAAGGCCTATTTGTTCGTTCCTAAGAACTTTATTTTATTTTCATTGATTCTAAATAGTTCATCTTTAATCCTTTAGAACACGGATGTTTCACAAATATTTTTTTTACGTTAACATTATGATTTTCCAATATACAGTGTTTGGCTACATTTGATGTACATTTAGTTTTTGAAATGGCACTAATATGTTCTATGAATCTAAGATTAAAACTACGACTCGTTTGAATTAAAAAAAACACTTTAGTAAACAATAAAATAATCCATAAAAAAGCGGAATATATGAAATAAAATGCTTAGACTGCGACGCCATTTATGTAGTTCAAACGGATCGGAGTAAAGTAAATAAATGAGTATTTTATTATATTTATTTAGTTTTTTAACTGTGTTAACGTCCTACGTGTATTATCATGGTTTTTGTTATTATTTTAATGTGTCTATATTTTAATGTGTTTATCTTCATACAAATGTATAAAAATTCTCACGTAAGCAAACGACGTATTTGCAAGTTATTTCAAAAATTTGTAACAATTTATAGCTCCTGAAGAAAACACAAGGGATGCCGAAACCGGTTGAGGCCGAAAATAAAATAAAATAATTTTGACTGCAATCCAGAAATTTACTTATTTCCATAAAAAGGGATATTATTCCTCAAATAAATAAACATACAGGTGATTTAGTCAAATGATGAGAAATAGAGAGAAGGTTAATGAGCAAATTAGTAGTATTTTATTCAACTATTTTAATGAAAAATAAATAAAAACAATTGAACATGAAACACACGAATTATTTATGAAAGTAATATTCTATTCGCGACTCTTGGTTATAGCGGAAATACTAGATGCGGACACTCTGATCTTGGTTATTTTTTTCCTTGTAAAAAATTATCTGATGGTGTTATATATAAATATAGAAAAATCTACAATAAAAAAGAGCCAAAATGAATCTGGAATTGTAATAAAAATGTTATGAAATCAAATAATTTCTTTCACTGTCCTTGCAGTACTTACATATGATTCTATAATGTATCATTGCCGCCCTGATGTGGCTGCGGTAAGGCTGATTAGGGTTGTTTGTTGCGGTATAGAAACAAAGAGCGGCAATTCGAGGTAAAAGACTAGGGGATTTCTAATGAAATTCAATAGAAATATGACGCGTAATGCAACCAATATCAAGCGGGTGGAAGGCGGAGATTCAACCTTCCATAAATGGCATAAATTGGCATTTTAATTTTGTATGTACTTTCTGGGAGTGCAGACATAATTTTTTTGAGCGATTTTATCTGGAGTGCGTATTACCCGAAATTATTAGAGGCAATAGGCTTAGACCCGGAATATATACAAAAAGCTCAACAAATAAAAAATAAGATATCTAAGTAGGGATTTTTATGAAATAAATTACCTATAATTTTATAAATATATTATTTTTAAACTAATTATATCATTATTATTACACTGCCTTATAATGAAAATAGTTTTATTGACTTTTACGAACAACAAATCTGTCACTTGTCGGTATTAACCATTGCTTACCGACATGTTAACCTAATATCCACTTGCCGATGATTAAAAGAAGTTCTGAACAATAGAAGAATAATTTGTAGAAACGCGAGAACAAAGGGCCAGTGAACCATTTTACTTTATTACCTATATAATCCTATCCCCACTGAAAAATACAAAGGGTAGATGCGGCAGATATAGACAAATCGTGTCTCTCATTTGCGAATTGCGACACGAGTGGACATAATTATCAATTGCAAATAAGTTTTTTTTTTATTATTTTATACAAATGTAACTAAAATTATACAAATCTATATAAATATTTTGTTTTTCTCAAATATTGTTAATTGTTTATTTATTGTATTTTTTATCTTTCACAGAGATTTTAAATTTATTTCAATTTTTAGTTTCATTAATTATTTATATAACTTTACAAAATAAAATATTTTGCTTTTTTGTCAATTAAAAATTAAAGGTCTAGAATTAAACAGTTGACTTATTCTAATAAATAAGTAACTGTTCGTATATGAAGAAAAATTATGATTCTGAACATTTGCCATACGACTTCATTAAAACTTCTTTGAAATAATACAAATAAAATATTTTTTACAATTATATTAGTTTATATGTAGAATACATATATTTTTTTAGATTAATAATGTAAAAAGTATTCCATTTGTTGCAATTAAAATCAATCTTATTATCAATATTATATTTTGTCTCATTTTAAATTTGCCACGCTTTACTCTATAATACCGACACACGAGGATAGACATCTATAGAAAATAGTGTGAACTATTTGACGAAAACTTTTGCTACTGAGACCAATTATTTCACCATATATTTTGACACCAATTTCTCAAAATCCAGCAGAGCAATAAAGTTCAAATTTAGTATTACTAACATATTTTACAAACTTTATGGTTTGAGATAAATTTGGCGCGATTTTATCATTCAGTTCGAGAAATATTTTTTTTATTATTGTCAACAATAACGTAAAATAACTAAAATTTATTTCATTCCACAAACAAAAAAATATGTATTTTAATTATGTATGTTTAAGAGAAATATCATTACACAGAAAAGAGTAATTGTTGACAAAAAAATCACTATTTTGTTTATGCGACCCGCAATACGTTAACGCACCCTTAAGAAGAAATGTTTTTTTAAACCAGTGGTTCTCAATTTGCAACACAAAGATATATTTGTTCAAATGGCATTATACATATTTTTTATACCTATTCAATAGCGTATTTTATTCTGAATTCAACCGTGTATCAGTTTTATATCCTCGTTTATATCCTTACATAATAAAAATATTGAAAAAAATGCGATTGAAATATAAGTAAACTTGATTTTTCCAGTCATTTTTCAGTAGGCTATGTATGAAAAACAAAAACTACTATTTGTGAATTTGAATTATTTAGGATAGAAATCAAATAGAACACTGTTTATAACGTTTTTAACAAATATTTATTTCATTTTAATTTATGCGCAATTGTTTTTCATTCATAACCTAATGAAAAATAATTATAAAAATTAAATTTATTTAAATTTCCATTTTTCTCATTATTTTTGTTATGTAAGGATATAAAATAATGTCATGGTTGAATTCAGAAAAAAATACTGTATCGAATAGGCATAAAAAATATGTATAATTCCATTTGAAAAAATATAACTTTGTGTTGCAAATTGAGAACCATTGGTTTAAAAATATATTTTCTTCTTAAATGCGATGTCTCCCTTGGTCTTCTACAATTTTGTTCTATAGTATTTTTTTTGTAACTATAATAATAAAGAAAATAATGTATATACAGGTGTAACAGCTAAACGAGCTACCGCAAATAAATTCTATATTATAAAAGATATAATAAAATACTATATGGACTAAGGGGGACATTCGATTAAGAAAGATTTTTTTTGCTGAATTCAACCATGTAGTTTTTATGTCTTTATAAAAATATTAAGAAAAATTCAATTGAATGTTAGATAAATTTGATTTTTATAGTTATTTTTCAGTAGGCTATGTGTGAAAAACAATTGATCTTAAATTAAAATGAAACAAATATTTGTTAATAGCTTTATACCGTGAGTATGTTTTAACATGAAACATGGGATTTGTCATATCCATGGTTACGACTTGACATTTGATTGACAGCAATGTATTCGCCTGTCTCATTTAAAATGAAACATAGGGGATGAATTTGACAGAAGTATTATATTTAAATATTGAGCAATAATATTCCCGTTAATAAAAAATGGCCCAATAATGTGGGTTCCTGTTATGCCAGCCCAAACGTTAACTTTCTCGGGTCGTTAAGTCCTCGTACTATGATACAAATGTAGATTTTCCCTGGACCAATACCGACAATTTTGTGAATTTACCTCGCCATGAAAATAAAAAGTTGCTTCGTCCGTAAAAAGTATATTTTGCAGCAAATCTGGATTGTTATTAACGCTTTCAAACATTCTTTCACAAAAATTTATTCTTCGTTTCGTATCGTCCATAACTAACTCCTGGTGATTTTGGAAATGGTATGATCTATAATACTGTAATGATCCTTTTTAAAATAAATAATCTGTGTACAGTAGCTTTGTTTACAGCAGTAGTTTGCCCAATCTCTCTTAATGTTAATCTGTTCTTATTTTGTATTAAAGTCAGAATTTCATGTTTTTTTTCTGCGCAGTTAATATATTACAGGATCTATTCCTACTGTTATGTGCAGGCTCGATGCAACCATTTCCTCTAAAGGTATTCATCATTCTTAAAAAAATTGCTACACTTGGTGTAGGCCTGTCAGGAAATGAAGCGCGGAACAAGTCCGACACTTGCCTTAAACTTGGATTAAAATTCGAATAATATTACTTAACAATGTGCACCTTCTCTTCCACAGTATAAACCATTGTATTTCAAATTGCTTTTTTGACACTGACAGAGTAGACAAATGTCAAAATTGTCCCCTATGTTTCAATTTAAATGAGACAGGCAAATACATTGCTGTCAATTAAATCGTAACCATGGATATGACAAATCCCATGTTTCATGTTAAAAAATACTCACGGTATAAACGTGTTCTACTTGATTTCTATCTTAAATAATTCAAATTGACAAAAAGAAGTTTCTGTTTTACACATAGCCTACTGAAAAATGATTATAAAAATCAAATTTATGTAAATTTCAATTGAATTTTTCTCGATATTTTTATCATATAAGGATATAAAACGATTACGTGGTTGAACCACTGGTTTAAAAAATATTTTATTCTCTAATCGTGTCCCCCTTGGTCTTCTATAAGATTGTCTTATAGTATTTTATTGTATTTTTAATAATACAGAAAATATTTGAGGTAGCTCGTTTAGCTGTAACACCGACGCGCCCGAATGAAAGCGCCGCCACTTGTAGAATGTTCTCGAGCGATAACGTAATCTTCGACGTGGTAAATACACCCGTCTAGACATGCACAATTACATCCGGTGGTCTGATTCTTTATATTCGATGTTATTGTCGCGTCGGAAAGTTCCAGAAGGGCATCGCGCTAAATAAACCCGTCGCCAAAACCAGCCAACACATTCTGTTATACAGGGTGTCCCTTAACTTGGTGCACAAACTTTAAGGGCATATAATACTGATCAAAATGAGTAAAAAAAGCTTAGTCAAAATGTGTCCGATCTTTAATAGTTTCCCAGATATAACGCAGTGAAAAATGAGTTTTTACGAGATTTACCTTTGCTATCTCAAAAACTATAAGAATTACGATTTTGATTAATTGAGACTTTTTGTTTACCTTTGAGAGGTAATCTTAGATGGCCTTTTGTTATTTTATAAAAATCAAAAGTGAAATGTTGTGGCGACCTTGGTCAATATTTAATTTTCATATAACTACGTAACTATAAGAAATTGAGAAAAATGTTTCATATAAAATTTTATTGTTTTTTATAGTCTTTTTACTGACATAGACAAAATTTTATTCGATCGTTATCTTTGTCAGTTTTTCTTAGATTTTTCGCTTTTCTCGGAAACAGTTGAAGATCATTCCTATGTTGATGAAGCTTTTTTATTCATTTTGGGCAGTACTATATGCCCTTAAAGTTTTTGCTCGAAGTTAAGGGACACCCTGTATAGAAGCAACGAGCAATGAACAGTGGGTGATATAAATAAATAGTCTACGAGCTGTGAACATAAATAAATGTAGTTATATAAATAAATATAGTGATATAAATATTGTTTAAATAAATAATTTTAGTGTTTAAGAATTTAATCGTTTAATAAACCTTTATTTTAATTAATAATATTTCTCTGATTTTTATACTTCACCCAAATAAATAAACGTTACAATATATATCACCACTTATATACGAATGTATTACAAAGTGTGTAACAATAAATAAAAAATATATAATTTGACAAAATATACGCAACCTTTTTATAGTACCAGACCCCATTGCTATACCCAATTACGCTTAAAGATTAATTTAATAGGATTCTCGTGTCCGCAGTATAAAACAACTTGTATCCTCCATGTTACAAAATATAAACATAAATTTCCCACATGCAGCAATAAATCAAACCACATAAATAAAAACCACACATACGCGTGTCACTAGCTCAGTTCATTCTGAACTTTATTTTCTCTGGTGGTGAAAATGGAGCACATGATCATGCACAGGAATTAAAAATGAAACTGAAAATATCTCCCTGTCCAATAAATGCCACATCAGTCATCCATTGTGGTTGCATTTATTTTTAGCACACTTTGATCTGTGGATAAAGAAAAATTGTATACATAACCACTATGTGCTTCGTTAAAAAAGAAAACATAATATTTTTATAGTTAACCCAGAATTAATCTGTGTCAAGAAGTGTTAACAAGCTTGATGATATTATTTCTCAAAAAAATGTTACATGATTTAAAGAAAACATCAAAAAGGAATCATTAGTAATAATATTTTATAAACTGATTCATAGTAAATCATACTACACACAAAAATGGTTCGAAATAATAATAATTACACAACATTGCAATTTTTTTATTGTTCGCATTTTTTCATATACAGGTCTCTGTCTATAAATAAATCAGTTCATATCTCGCTTAGTATTACTTTTAGCGATTTCAAATTTATAACAAATTATAGTACGACATATTAACTCATTTCGGCAATGGTTTAATATTATTTCGTCCAGTTTTAGTGTAACTGATAACAACTTTAAATTTTGTAAAGGAACATCTTATTTTTCTATTTATTCATACTTAAGAAGTACATGAAATGTGCTATCCAATAATATAAACAAATAATAAAAAATTGATGTGTCCAGCACAATACCTTCAGTCAACCTATGTATTATGTATAAATTCCATTCATAAACAAACTATGCAAATTGCACTTCACACTCACTTCTTCTTCTTCTTTAGCTTTTCCCGTTCGTTAGGGGTCGCTATGTTTTATTTTCTTCTTCCACTCATTTCTGTTTTGCTTGTCGTCCTCATTTAGTTCCTTTTCTCTCTAGTCTTCCGCAATACAGTCCTTCCATTGCATCTTTGGTCTTCCTCTGTTTCGTCTACTTTCTATTCCTAAGTTATTCATTCTTTCAATATATTCTTCATCTCTCCTTATGATATGTTCAAACCAATATATTCGTCTCTCTTGTATATATCTAGAAATTTCTATCACTCGAGCCATTTACCTTAGCCTTTCATTCCTTACCCCGCCATTCCATGTCTTCCCCAACATCTATCTCAACATCCTCATCTTTGGCACATTCATTTTCGTTTCATTGACACTGACATCTGTCGATTTGAATTATCTGAATATATTAGCAGTTTCCATGGTTAGCATAGCATAGCTGGCTGATTTATGAAATTTAATATCTTTATAATTCTTTAACTCTAACAGCGGTAATAATAAATAATTTCCTATTTCCAGATTAGGTATTCCGAGAATATCTCTTAACCCGGTGTTAAAATGACGTTTATCGAGAGTTTATTCTAGAGTTAAGTCTTATTCCATGTTTATTATTAAGCATTTGTAGATTAAGCTCGTGGTAAACTAGGAATAGCTATTCCTGTGTTTAAAAAAAGCTATTCTGAACTTAATCCTTGTTTATTATTACCGCTGTATATCTGTTGAATATGAAGTATAAAATGCAATGTAAAAGAGAGTATATTTTTTAATTTATAATAACATTAAATGTCAATAAATGATATTTAACTGCTTTTTTTCAAGAAAAACTTTTACAAGTTGCAAATGAGGGTACTGCCGGTGGTCCAATTATAACCAAAAACTAACCATGTCTGCATATGGAATACGAAAAAAATATAATTTTTGGAATCGTGGTATCGGATCCGAAATGATCGTCACATACATACATACATACATACATACATACATACACACACACACACACACACACACACACACACACACACACACACACACACACACACACACTCACTTATACAGACATCATCGTAAAAATAGTAAATTCGTATTCTAGGGACCCCAAAACGTGCTTATTCATTAGAAACTCACTATCGAATTTTTTGACCAAAGACAATAACTTCCTTATCAAAAGGTAATGGAAGATAAAAACAGGTAAATTCCTTCTGTGACACTGTACTTTAGAGAAGATAAAAGAGATAAACATTCGTAATGACTACTAAATAATTAAAAAGTACACAAAAAAACGTTTTATGCCTCCAAACTTTTCCTTCCACTATCATCCCTCATTGCTATCTCCTATTTAATGAAGCAGTAAATCTGCTGGATCCCTGTTTTATCTCCGCAATTCACATCTCACCCTGCCAGAATTTTCTGCCATCGCACATTCACATGTGTACGTGTGTGAAGCCTCCCGACTTGCGTGAACATGCAAGTGCAATAAGCAGCATGAATAGAGTACATACTGCCGTATGTTTACTATTTGATAGGCTGATAGTCTGCTAGTCGAGAGGGGAAGATATCTGCGACAGGTCACGACATATCGCGTGGCTGATTTACATATATTGAGGGGTTGGAAAAGTGGGGGAGGCTTGTTTACTGGCAGGTGGTTGAAGAAAAACGAATATTAGAATTCCTTTTATGAAAACATCCAAATCAATTTATGATCACAGATTTTTTCTGAAAATTTTAAGTATTGTACTTTCTACGCCAGCAAAGAGTGCCCGTGAGGTGACGCCTGGTAAACGCCTACACAGTACGAATATGTTATCATCATTAGCGAGATCTGCGTATAAAGCAGATCTCGTATGTGATTGGCACACCCAGCGATGGATTATGATACATTAATTAGTTATTTAATGGTTTCGACACCTCTTGTACCGTCCTCAGGAAGTAGAGGCCGAATTTTTTCAACTTATTACTATCCCAGTCAAAAAGTAAAAGAAGCTACTAAATGAAATATTGGATAATTCTATTGTATCGTAAAACAAACCATGCATTATTTACTACGTTTACATGCAATATTCAAAACAAGCCTACAGTATCGGCACATGCGTATTTGGCTAATGTATCCTCTTCACTCCAAATATTTCGTTTTGCCATTATTTCATTGTTTTTTTACTTCATACCACTACTCACAAAAACTATACAGCTGTCAGTTTATTTGTAATGTATATGAATTAATAAATAAACTTACGTTAGAGCGAAAGTATTATCAACAACGAGCATCGTTTTAAAGTGGAATGTCCTAACTTAGTCGAAACAATATTTTTGAAAGACAAGCGTGTTATATCCATCCTTATCGCACACGCTTATAGCCTTTGTGAAGGAGGGAGATAAATGTATGCAAATTTGACCTTGATCGGACATCTTTCAAAAATTTTACTGTATGCATGCGAAATATCGAAACTGAATTTTACGTGTTTACATGAGTAGTTTTGAAACCAGTTTTCAAGTCAAATCCACAATTTTAGTTTTGGTTTGAGATAATTCAAAACCGTTTTGACTCTGTATACATGACGTTTCCAAACTAAAAACATTTTGAAATCGGTTTCAAAACTCCATGTGAACTTAGTAATTATTTCTGTGCCTGAAGGTAGTTTACGCACTGTACGTTAACTACATGTGCTAAGTTACTAAACTCTTGATTTTATTTATTATGTCTGTTTTACATTGGTCAATTTTTCCGTCAATTTTAAGAACTTGAGCAAAAAATTGATTAATTTCTGGACAACCTGATTTTTTTTTTCATATTAAAATATCATGTCATTGACATGTAAGTCATATAATTAATTGGACATGTTGCTGTATTATTAAAATTAGTAGAAAACATAAAAAAATTGAAGTTAAAATAGAACATGTTATATTTCCAGCATAATTGGCTTAAAATTAACGCAGAAATTGACGAGTATAATGCAAATGTTTTTTAAGCTCAATTTCTAGAACTTGGCCAAGTTCTTTAAAAATGACGAAAAAATTGGCAAATGTAAAACAGATATTACATTTACTAATTAGGTGTTAAAACTAAGCACAATTAGAATGTTTAAGATTAAGTGAAAAAAATAAATTTATGAAATGTACAACGATAACTTGTTTACACTTTCATTTTCGCATAAAAAAACTTGTAATGTCAAGAAATTTTTAGCATAGTGTTATTATGCATGTAGCTAAAAAAATAAAACACAGTTCTATAACAAAAACAGACGTTAAATTCAAAATATAATCACGAAAAAATTGTAATTGTTCTTTAATTATTACTTACACTATTTTTATGGCAAAATTTAACATTTTCATTAGTCAGGTAAGAATTATAAATCATATAGGACTTTGAGTTTTGCGTCAACTACTAACTCCTAAAATAATTTTAAAAAATAAGACAGCAATGTTTCATAATAATACATTGAATTATTATGACACATCTTATAGTCATATAATTTGCAAGATTACATAATTAATGAACTTTGCTATGTATAGGTTTACAATGAAATTACAATTCGGATATCAGAAAACACTAAACATTTAATTCTATAATTTTATGAGACAGGAATTATACCAGTTTCATTGCCAATTTATAATTCGTGTAACAGCAAAACCAATTTTAAAACAAGGATACTACTCTAAATATATATGAGTTGAATAGTAATATTATCAAATCTATTATTGATTATTTAAAACCTTTAACTATATTAATCAATAAATGTTTTCTATCAGGTATTTTTCCAGTTGCATTTAAAATTGCAAAAGTAGTGCCGATTTACAAGAAGGGTGACATTAACAACCCTGAAAAATTTCGACCTATATCAATTTCACCAATTCTGGGCAAAATTACTAAATATTTAATTATTGTGATTAAATAATTATTTGGATAAACATTCTGGTTTTAACCCAGACCAGTACGGTTTTCGGAAAGAGAGATCCACTGTTCTAGCTCTAAAGAGTATTATTAAGGGCGTAGTTGAGGGTCTAGATCTAGAGAAAGGGACACATGCGGCGATTGACCTTTCTAAAGTATTTGACTGCGTATCACATGATAAACTGCTCGCTAAATTAGAAAAATATGGGCATAAGGGGAGTCTGCTTAAGTATTTTCACTTCTTACTCAAATAATCGCCAGCAATGCGTAAATATTAAAGATTCTGAGTCTACTTTTTATAAAGCACGGGGTACCTCAGAGGGCTTTGTCTTTGGCCCCATCTTTTTATACTCTCCATAAACGATTTTTGTAATTTTATGTACCCAAACAAATGTATTCTATAGACAGACGACACTAACATAATCTCTTTTGATTCGGATATTAATAGGTTCATTGAAATAAAAAAATCTGATGTGCATGTGCGAAATAGAGCGCCATTAATTGCTCCAAATTTGAACGTAGAAAAATAAATTGAAAGCTCATATTCAATAAAATAAAAATCGTCGGCTCCGGTGGCTCAATAGTTAGAGCGTTAATGCAACGGATCTTACTCATGAGTACGCTTGGCACTTTGTAATCGGGATTAATTATTTTGAGGTTTTTTTTTAAATGAAACACATATTTTGCTCTATTCACTGTTATTTCTGTTTTAAATTTTGACAATAAGGACTAGAAATAATAAAACAAGTAACATAATAAGCCATTTCAACAACAATTGCTTAATCACTTAACTTTAGAATATTATCAAATGTTAATATCTTTTAGCAAGATGTGCTTCTCTAAGCATTTACCAACTTTTTACTGATCGCCGAGTACATAAATACATAAATTGTGTAATATCCAATCATCTTCATTATTGCTGCGCGAGTAGAGTAAAAATTGGGGTGTTACAATTAATTGTTCTAGTTCAACCTAATGAAAAACCTTTACCCTTATTGCTACAAGGGAATTTTTAAGAGAGTGCACATTTGGGCTTTCCGAGGTTAGGCTGGTTAAATAAATAAAAACCTGATGTGACCAGCACAATACCTTCCGTCAATCCTGTGTATTATGTATAAATTCCATTCATTAATTTTCTTACAAAAGATTTTAAATTTCCGGTAAAATTATTTCATAAACAAACTGTGCAAATTGCACTTGACACTGACATCTTCATCTTTAGCTTTTCCCATTCGTTACGGGCCGCTATTTTTATTTTCTTCTTCGACTCATTTGTATTTTGCGTGTCGTTCTCATTCAGTTCCTTTTCTCTCAAGTCTTCCGCAATACAGTCCTTCCAACTTATCTTTGGTCTTCCTCTGTTTCTTCAACCTTCTATTATTAAGCTTCTTCCAATATATTCTTCATCTCTCCTCATGACATGTTAAAACCAATGTAATCGGCTATCTTGTATCTTTCTAAAAACTTCTAACACTAGAGTTATTTCCCTTATTCTTTCATTCCTTACCGTAACTTTCCGTGTCTTCCCAAAATCTATCTCAACATCCGCATCTCTGCCACATTCATTTACTTTACATTAGGTGCGTTCAATAAGCCCCAGTAAAACAAGCAATCGGAAGTAAAATTTGTTGAACGACTTTGCTAGCTTAGCATTTGCTTGATTTGCTCGCAAGCAATCCAAGTGCCAAATTTCTCGCTTGTCTTGCTAACTTATGAAATATAATGGCCGGAAATACAAATTATACATACATGAATTGAACTTGTACTGTTTCTATCTCATTTTATGTAGGGTACCTATATACTCAGGGTATGGCCATGACGTGGCTCGCGTTTCGTTCGCCATTTGCGGGCCACTGTCATATTCGCTGTTGTTGTGCAAATTATTATATACCTTATTTTCGTGGCTATTTGTTTTATTTTAATGCAAAACACATTTAAATATACTTCTAATATCTATTTAAAGTGTAAGTAATACTTTTATTTTATTTATTTGTGTATTTTCTTGAGATTCTGACTACGATGACTGGCAATATTGAAAACACATAAAAATTACCAAAATTAAGCACAAACATTTAAATTTTTAAAAGGTAAGTTTAGAATATATACTTATTATGTACATAATAACTACAGTTATTAAATTACATGTGATAATAACAACCTATATCCTATGCTCTACATAACCTCTAAATCTATGGCATAATAATAATTGTGTATCTCTTAAATAAATGATTCTTTTACCTTTATAGATTCATAGTGTGATTATTTAATATTACTGTATATAATATCACATTTCTTACAAATAAATAGGGAAATGAATTATCAGTATGTTTGACATTGGCCCGCTAATGACGGCGATCTTGCCCCATGGCCATACCCTGTATATAAAGGTACCCTAATTTTATGGTGTGTTTATATCAATTACATGTCAAAAAGGCTTTCAAAGTATTGTGATGAGTGTTCATAACATTGTTAAATTTGAAATATTTTCTTAGACCTAAAAAAATGTTTAAAATTAATTCCACTATCTGCAAATAACTGTACCTATCTATAAATTCATTTTGTATAACTTTCCAGACCAATAAAAGGGATATAAGAGATACACATGTTATACTTGACAACTGTATAACTTTCTCAATGACATTTGTGAATATCAGTTCGTCATATAGCTAGTAAATCTTTCAGTGTACTAAGCAACAAGTCTCGTTTGCTTACCTAGCATTTGCTTGAACTGCTTACTTCATTGATAATGACATCTGTCAATTTGAATCAATTTGAATTATCTGAAAATATTAGCAGTTTCCATGGTTAGCATATATGGCTAATTTATGAAATTTAGTATCTTTATAATTCTTTAACTCTACAGGGCGTTAAAAAAAATGTTCGGAAATTTTAAAGCTGTATAGTATAGACCAAAATAAGTGAAAAAAGCCTAACAAATATGGGCCCGCAAACTAACCATTTCAAAGATATGAGCTATTTTCAGAAATGTACCATGTATGGGCATTCTGGGCGACCGGCTGATAGGACCAGTTTTTTACCGAATAGACTAACAGGACTAGCATATCTCGACTTTTTGGTTAATAATTTACCCGGATTGTTAGAGAATGTGCCCATTAACGACAGGTTTGATATGTGGCTATTGGCTAATACATGTTGGAGCTCCACTGCATTATTATGTTATGGTTAGGAAACACTTAAATCAAAGGTACAGTAGAAGATGGATAGGACGAGGAGGCACAGTGGCATAGCCTCCCAGGTCCCTTGACTTAACGCGATGGGGATTTGTTTTTACTGTTAATCACAGCAAACTTGATTGCATATGTAGTAACTTGTTTTTTATAATAGCTCATATCTTTGAAACGGTTAGTTTGCGGACTCATGTTTATTAGATTTTTTCACTTATTTTGGTCTATACTATACGCCCTTAAAATTTCCGGACACTTTTTTTAATACCCTGTGTATATCTATTGAATATGAAGTATAAAATGCGAACAAATCGTATAGAGAATAATATATTCTTAAAGTTATAATAACGTTAAATGTCAATAAATGATATTTAACTGCGTTTTTTTAAAGAAAAACTGTTAAAATCTTCAAATGAGGGTACTTCCGGTTGACCATTTATAACCAAAATCTAATCACTTGTTCTTCTGGATGTAAACTTGAGAAATATGAAAAAAATATAATTTTTGAAATCGTGGTATTGAAGTTATGCGATTCGAAACTTTCGTCACACACACACAGATACACACACACACACACACACACACACACACACACACAGACACACACACACACACACACACACACACACACACACACACACATACATACATACATACATACATACATACATACATACATACACACATACAAAAACGTACTTACTCACAAAAGCTCATCATTGAATTTT
Organism: Harpalus rufipes; assembly: GCA_951394225.1. Taxonomy (NCBI): domain Eukaryota; kingdom Metazoa; phylum Arthropoda; class Insecta; order Coleoptera; family Carabidae; genus Harpalus; species Harpalus rufipes. The sequence continues at coordinate 34,887,995 of OX596281.1, forward strand.
TTGACCAAAGACAATACCTTCCGTCACCTTTAGGTAAAAACAGTAAATCATGTTATTGAATGGCTTTTCTACCAATAATCTCAAATAAAATCAAGAAAAAACTCAATCTTTAACCGTTTCCATGCATCACAACCAAAATCAAGGTTTGCTATAAAAATTCTTGGTGGACGAGAACTGGTCAGGAGGCCTATTCTATAACTTATACCAATATTAATACGCGATCAATCTTGTTATTATTCCCAACGGATATCGTCGAACACCTACGATCATAACCGATTTGCGAGACATGACGTCACATAAACCCAACGGTGAATTCGATGGGATACCAAGCACGCAGAGGATCTTGATATATGTTGATCAAGATCGAAGCTGTCAGTTGTTTTAGCGGCATCATAGAATCATTCAACTGTGATTTTTTGTGGTGATTGAATTTAAATGGTTTTTAATTTCTTCTTTCTGTAAGGTAAGTTGAAACTACTATTATTTAGATGCTATTCAAAAAATAATTTTATTATACCTATACTTACTAAATATTACTAAGATTTATTATTACAAAATCAATCCTTGAACACTATATTTACAATTGGAAATTTATGTATATTTTATTAATGGAATAACATTTATTGTTCTGTTTTTCACAGAATACATAAAATTACAAGAATCACTTTGAAGTAGTAGTAAAAAAAAGTTGGATCTAAAATCGGACGAAGAATTAGAATTGGAGAAGAATAGGCTCTTCGGAAGTTCAAGGCAAATCGGCATGTGGGATACTAAATTTAAATCAAATTGTATATGAATGCCAGTGAAAGTAGTGATTTAGATTTACTTTGTTTTGAAAGATGAATCTGATCCGTATGAGACTTTGAAAAAATGTATTCAAAACAACCATTTATATTTATCATTGTTTCTTCTACGACAGGGTGAATTTACAAGCACAGAAAATTGATGAAGTTAATGCAAAGGTATGTTTGCATATATAACTTTACCATTTTATATTATTTTTAGTTTTATTAGTTTATCCCTAACTCCATTATTTTCCAAAACTCTGCCAACAGTGCAACAACATCCGTTGTAACAGTTTCACTAAGTACATTTGGTATTTGGTGCACCAACTGCAGGGGCAGGGATACAGCGATAGTCACTCCCACAGCTACAATAACTACTTCAAAAGTTGGAGCTACATCCAATCCAAAATTAAGTACATTTGCAAGCCAATTTCGTCTTGACAATTCATATAGATAAATACAAAGAGAATCTACATAAATATTATATATTAATTTTGTTTGTGTGTTTCAGGAATAGCAAAAAATACAATCAGCTATGCTGAATATTTTAAAGAAATCGGTGTGGAGACTATTAAAGCCGTGAAGGAGTTGGATGAAGAAGTGGCGAACATGAACAAAGAATGTTATTAATATTCTAGAAATAATAGCTGTGACGCTAAAAAGTATTATTGAAACGCTATATTATAATACATATGCAAATAAAGAATCTGTATACGAATTGTTTTTCTTGTCATTATTTTTTTTACATCCCCTTTATTTTGCCCAGTAAATGATAAATATCACATACAGTAGTTGCATATTATTATTATGCAAGAATAAAATTACATGTGTAGATGTATATAACGTCATAAAACTGTACCCATAAATTAGATTCATTAGATATAAAATAATTTCATAACATTCTGATTATGTAGAAATTGAAAGAAACAATATAACGAAAATTCATTTTTATTCGTATTATAGTATTCGGAATATATATATATATATATATATATATATATATATATATATATATATATATATATATATATATACAATATAAATACAATACTAGTAAAACTCTTCATATCTTGTAAACAATTATTACAACACTATACATAACAACTAGTAAATTCCTTCATTAATTTGAAATGTCAGTATTAAATATATTACCAATCCATTCTCAAATCACCAACAAAATGGGAACACTAAAATTACTAGTATAACTCCCAAATCTATCGTAGGAGAGGAGGAAAATCAAACAATGACGTATACTAAGATATTGATCTTAATTAATCAGAGCCCTTTTTCGATATTTCAAAATCAAATAATCAAATTTTAAAAATCTTTAGTTTACTTTGTGCTGAAAACAAATTACATACGAAAATTGACACAAAATTATTTTTACACATACAGTTATAAAATTATTTAACACATAATATTAAATTTTTATATTTAGTGATGCAACCATTGGGTGGTAGCATGAATGGTGATTAGATGACTAGCAGTGTTTTAATTCTGTCAATAATTTATGCTTTATTTTAGAGAAAAAGACTTCAAATAAGGTTTGCGTGAAATTAATTTATCTATAACTTGTATTTGAAGTTTTCTTCTCTAATAATTATAGCTTCTAGTAGCCTAGGCATTGATTTTATTACATTAGATTATATGAAAAGTGGAATTTTTGCCTATTCTTAAGTCAGATTCGTCCGGAGTTGCTGCGGGGTCACCTTTCTAGTTCCGACCATAAATTGTCAATAGGGTTGAAATCATAAGACTGGAGAGATGTTTTAAGTTGTTTCGGTATGTTGTAGAACAGCCATTCCGCAACAATAAGTGCTGTATTTGTGGGATCATTATCTTGCTGGAATATATAATCCCCTCTCAATCCAAGTTTATCCGTAGAAGATTGCAAATTTTCTTTTAAAATTGATAATTATATTTATTCCTACTATTATTAATAAAACATAAATTCCCCAACCCGTTAGCAAGCAGCCCCATATAATAACGTTTATACCGTCGTGTTTTATCGTATCACAGAAATTATTAGTATCTAGATCGGTATTTGATTTCGTCCAAACTATAGGCCCACTATCTGATCCAAATAAATTAAATTTAAAGAAAATAACTCTATTCCAAAATTCAGGGCCTTTATTAACATATTTTTTCGTGAAGTCTAGCTAGTTAAAAATAATTTATATGGCACGATAAAAACACGACGGTGTAAACATTATTGTTTAGGGCTATGTATGTCTGCTGACGGATTGACTTAATTTAATATGTGTTTTCCCATATTTTGTTTTACTATTACTTGATATTGATACGAACAACTCGTCCTTATCGCGCACGCAAGTCGGTCGTATTTTGAAATAATAACACATAATAAATTATTTAATAATATTGCACAATCTGAAACATTATTCTGTATAATTAAAATAAAATATATTTCAATATTTTTTTTCCTCGATACAAGTAGATTTATTTAAAAATATATCACTATTTCAATAGCAACTCTTCCTTTTACTATCTGAATAAAATGTAATATCGAACATTTCACAATTTATTTCCTTCTTTCATGGCCGGTGGCCAACATCGAGAACAATTGAAAATGTGAAAATGATAACATAAATGATAACCATATCGATGTATGAGTTGTCAATACAGGCTTTTGTTTCTAACCTATACAAAATAAAAAATGATGTTTATCCATACAAAATACCAGCCCATGATTGTCACCTATTAAATAATCCCATTAGTTCGAGGTTTTTTGTTTCCACCAAAATATTATAACGATTTAGTTGAATTTTTCCACAGATGGTGTTTTGTTCACGAGCACGAGGGAGTGATTGAATCATAACAGTGGAAATAGAACGAATTATATTTTTAAATCCACTTTAAAACCAGTAGAAAATTGATGCAATATTAAAAACTACAAAAGCTTTTGTTACTGGCGATGAACTTTAAATTTAAAAGAAAAATGAACTTGATAATTTTTTCTTTCGCGTAGAGAATAACTAAAATTATTGTAGGAAGAGGGATTAGGAAATTCGTTTTTTCTTGGTATCAGTGGCGTATCTAAGATTAAAAGGGGGGGGGGGGGGGTTAGTAAAAAAATTACGAATGTAGAGAAATCAAAACCAGACATGTGCCATGAACTTAAACGCAAAAACTTTTGTGCGTATATCAGAAGCAATACATGGACAATTATATTATTATTGTCGACATGTTCTTCTTATGTTAAAATGTGTATTATATGCTTAAATATAATTGTTAATAAATTATTTAATTGAATAATAATTTGTGCTTACCTTTGTTACAAAATTATGGACATGTCTTGTTATGAAACAAAAAAAAAACATTATTGAAAGAAAATATAACAAAGTGTATTATAAATAACTTTTGATGTTGAATAAATAAAATAAATATATAAATAAAATGGGGTTTCGTGGCAGCGTGCCTGTGTGTCTGGTCACGAATCTGGGCAACTGGTTTCGATCCCGACCAGCACCAAAAAAATTATTTCAAATTTTAAATGGAACAAAAATGACACCTGTGATGTACTCTCCACGCCAGCAATGAGTGCCCATAAGTCGACTCTTGGTAAACGCCCGCATGGAACGAATATGTCATCATCAGTACTGAAATTTGCCTACAAAGTAAACTGGTACACCCAGTAAAGGGCAATATGCCGCGATTATTATTTGTGTAAAACAACAATGCTGATTATAAAATTAAACAAACAAAAGACTAATCATTTTCTTTTTGCCCGTTACGATCACGTGCCTACAAAACTCAGCAGTCTATTGACTGTCATGGACTTACCTGCTTTTAATTTAAAAATAAAATGGACTTGTTCGCTTAAGAAACAAAATGCATATTTTGTAGTAAAATTGCCATTAGACATAGCTTGATTTAAAACAAAATTCTCCACTGGACAGATAGAGCTTTGAAAACAGAACACAGTGCCACCAACAGCCAAAAAAAGATTAAAATGTGACATGTCTAGTTTTGATTCTAAACGCCTCACTTATGTACACTGGCTTGCAAAAATATCGCGTACACCTTAAAAATCATGTAACCGAGTTTTAACCTTTTATTAGCTACATAAATTCGATTTTCAATCAACTGTCAATGGACTTGTCTCGGTTTGCCACTATTTTATCTATTGTAGAGCAAGTTCTTTATTGTGTTTAACTTACTATTTTTTTACAAATGTGAAAAGAAATGGCGGGCACTTTTTTATACATCTAGTCGAAAAGAGAATAGTGAGTCATGACTATGGCTTGAAATAAAACAATTAACTAAAACAATTGTAACACGGTAAATGTCAACCTGTAAATACTCAGTAATAATAAATATTATTTCGTTTAATAATAATAGTTACAACACAGTAAATGTCAACCCGTAAAACTCAGTAATAATAAAATAAATATTATTTTGTTTAATAATAATAGTTACAATTGTTTTAGTTCATTGTTTTATTTCAAACCACAGTCATGGCTTACTATTCTCTTTTCGACTAGGTGTATAAAAAGTGCCCGCCATTTTACTTTTTAATAATGTAACATATGGATTATTTTATATGATTGTAAAGCAAATTTGATGTACTTTTCAAATTTGTAAAAAAATATAGTATGTTCCATTTGAAATTTCAAAGTTGATATTAATTACTAATAAACCGGAAGTGGTATCATGATTGTACATCTATCATCAAGTAGCTTACATATTGCTGTATAAATCATGTTATATGAAAGAAATTACTAACTTAATGCTTAATTGCTGGGTCCACTAAAATATAACACCTGTATATATATTTCAGAAAAATGAAAGAACAACCAGGTATGTATTTCTCATTTTCTATTAACTTTGACATCTTAACTTACTAGTGACATTGACAAATTAAAATTCAAGACCGACTCAATCGAGGACTCAATACAGCAAAAAATAGATGTACGCGATTTTTTTGCAAGCCAGTGTACATATAATCTGATCTGAAACATACATAAATATTAAAAATATTTAACTTTTAATATAATAAAAGAAAATTAAATATATGAAACCTTAAATTTAGTCGTAGCTGATTTGTCGAGTATTTCATTTGTTGATGGTGTTTAACTGCCTATTGATATTTAACAGGGTCAAGTCACTTAATCGATTTTCAGACATTGAATTTTGTAAATATGGTTTGAGTTGACGTAAAGTTGAAAATGAACGTTCACTTCTGCAAGATGTTACGGGCAATGTTGTCAAAATAATAAGAAATATGAATAGGTGAGGATATTTTTATTGAATATTTCTAATGCTTAACAAACACTACATGGCAGTTTCTCCCCCATTTGATATTGTTTGTAACTAAGTATAAGTTCAAAGCAATAAATTATTTTTTATTCAAAATTTTTGGGGGTTATGACACCGAAAACCCGCCTCTAAATATGCCCTTGCTTGGTACATACGAGTAATAATAGCTTTAAACGTATTTCACATTATATCTATATACCTACTTAAAAATGAAAATGAACAATAAGTTGCACAACATGAAATACAAAATTTATTATACATAAACTCAGTTTGACACGGTCATAAATTGTTATCAAATTTGTTAATAAATTTGGGAACAAATTGTTTAATTCGAAACGAATGTTATGATAAATAAGATGTGCTTTTACGTCATAAATTACATAATAAATTCTGATATCGTAAATCTGTTGTCTATTTGATACGACCACAAAATTTTGTTAACAAATTTGGCAACAAAATTAGGACCGTGCGAAGCAGGTCTAAAGAATATATAATAACTATTTTTTTGCGTAATGAAAGTTTAAATTTTATAAATTTATACTATTTACTACTTTAAACATTCATATTGCTGAAATGTATGTACAGTAAAATTTTCAAGGAAGTCCTATTAAGGTCATCTGTATCATGAACGAATTAACAAATTAGCATACATTTATCTCTCTCATTTGCAATGATTAAAATCGTGTGCGAAAAGGATGGATATAACATGCATGTTTTCCAAAAATTCTAATTGTTTCGAATAAGTTACGACATTCCATTTTAAAATGATGATCATTTTGTTGACAATACTTTTGCTGTAACGTAAGTTAATTTATTAATTCAGATATATTACCTTGATTCATAGTGGTACGAATAACGTTATTTTCTATCAGTGTCACTGACACTGACATTGTGTCAGTATCTTTCTTATTTGACTTAGTTTTGAATTTTGAATGCTTTTATTATAGCACATATTTTTATAATAATAAAATAACAGTAGTATCTTATGTAGCCTCATAAAAACTAAGTAAACGACACTATTGAATTTGACAGAATGGATGGAGCTAAAAATCTTAATGGGGACTTATATAATTCAAATATTTTGGTCGCCATCTAGTGTATAAAAAAGTATTTAATAATTAGTTATGTAGTGAGCAAGATTTAGCTCTAAGTTTGACATTTATCACGTGATCCATATTTGGTTCCACGTGATCACAACAACCATTGTTTGAAAAAGAACATGAACATGTCTGAGACTGAACACGGAAGTTAAAATAATATGATTAATATAAATTGAATATGAATTAGTAATGTGATAAAAAAGGAAGTTTAATTATGTACAAAATAATAATAAAATGACGCAAACCTATGTTTGTAAAGTGGACAAACATAACCAAACTTATTTTGGAAAAACAAGTACAGCAACTTTAATAAAGCTGTCTACTAATAAAGAGACACAAGTTTATATTAATAAAAACACATATAAAAATAGATAATAAGCAGAACAACTCCACACAAACAGATATAAAGATTAATAAGGAAAGTAGTACGCAAACAGTCAACAATTATTATGTAAGAAAGTTATTTGGTGCTGTAGAGACGTCGAGAAATGAAACTAAATTTGTCAATAATTGAATACAAAATTATAATTTATTAAGCAATGATGCTGTAAAATATATATATTTCACTGGCTTATCAGTAGAACATTTTAATGTTCTATATGATTTGTTAAATCCCACAGTTATGCCAAAGTTGAAATACAGATATTTCCAAAAAACGCCAAAGAAAACTAAATTTAATAATTTAACATCCAAAGACAAATTATGCATGACTTTAATAAGATTAAGACGTGGATATATACTAAAAGAAATTGCATTATTTTTTTCCGTCTCTCTCAACAGTGGAATTTGTATTGTTTACATGGATTCAGTTCATGTTTTTTCAAATTGAAACGATGAAATCGAATTTGTTTTCCCTCCGTGAGAATCAGAAAGATTCGATTCCGCAATGTTTCATTAATAACATTCACTACACATAATAACTTAACCAAACTTTGCTGACTAAATAACAAATTATGGGATAAACGGGGAGGTGCTGAAGAGGGAAAGCATTTGATCGACTAGGCCATGGTATATCACCTCGCTCTTTCTAAAAATTTCTTGTCCCTTTCTAAATTTTGTGGAGGGAGGTCCGCTGCCAATCCGCCGCCGATGACGTCAAAATCATAAGTCCCCATTCATACAATTTGTAAATGACCTCATTCGGACTACTTTAAGACAAAATTAAATATGTTCTTGTTAATGATACCTTATAAATATAATTTCTTACAGTTATGATCTTCATTTATCTATTTTAGTAAACTTTAATTTGTTTCCAAATGTATCGTCGTTCGTCGATTCAGTGATTAATATATTTCCATATTTTTATCAAAATTAGGATATGAAAAATTATGTATACAAGTACGTATAGTCTTATGGTAGTCATCAAACCACTTATTCAAAAAAAGTCCCCTTTCTGTACTTGCTGAGTAAATTGCTTTTTTAAACTACATAATACAAATCATTTTATAACTTTTACAATCGCCCAAATGTATAGTGCTGTACTGCGTGAGTAAGAAGTATATAACAAACATATTTTTTATAAGAAATTTAAGCTAAAGAATGAAATATGAAGTTATTTCATAATATTTACTTAACTAAGAATTTATCACGAGCTCAATCGCTCAATATTAATAAATTTCTTTGAAAGGTTTTATTTAACTTCACTTTTTTAGGGTTAAATTTTGCAATACAATTTTGACTCACTTCCATATATCCGGTTGACTTAAAACTTTGCACACATACATACATGACAACAGAGCTGGGCAGTAATTAATTACTTTTGGTAATTAATTACTAATTAAATTACTTTTTCCCAATTTGTAATTTGTAATTAATTACATTGTAAAAAAACGTAATTGTACTCAATTATTTTTGAAAATTTAGTTTTTCAAATATTAATTACAATTTTGAACCCACAAGTATCCCTGGGATACGGGCGTAGCGTAGTTTATCATCTTCCCAGACTGAGCCTGTATATAAGTAACTTGTGTTACGGAAATTCCAAATCACTTTAAAATATTTCATCCCACTATATGAAGGGTCACTTTCGTGTCTACCTGGAGTGAGACAGGTTTTCCTACCCTAAACAGATATTGGTGCATCGACCTTTTAAAAAGGAAGAATTGTTCAACCTTCGAGTTGCATATAATTTCAATCCAAAAAGGTAGCTACGACTACGTTAAAATTTTACAGTCGGCAATTCTTTATAAATTTGTTTTATTACTTTTATTATTTTTATTTATGTTGAACTTCATATTAAACAGTAATATTATTTTTTATTTTTATTAATGTAAGGTGAACTTTTTTTTTTAGTAAAGTAATTAAAATGTGAATTACAATGGAAAAGTAGTTGGTAATTTAATTACATTTCTCTAACAGTAATTATTTTTAAATGTAATTTGAGTATATTTTGGGTAAAGTAATTGTATCCAATTACTTTTTGAAAGTAATTTGCCCAGCTCTACATGAGAATATAATATTTCCACGAATAATATAATTAATTCTATTCTATCTACTTGCCTCTATGAACACATTCGATTTTCTTTCTTAAAAAATGCCTCAATTATAAAAATAATGCCTAAATATAACAGAGATAAGTGCATGATAATATAATTAATACTTTATCTTTTAAGTGCGGAATTTCCTTGAGATAAAGTAAACGATATTATAATTTGGGAATGCAGACAGGCAGAAACTAATAATATTTGTATATAATTTAGTAAATAAAGCTTTAATTCAAAAAGACAAAAAGGCATATTTCATAATTCTTTTACATTAAATATTGAATACTACAGTAATAATTTCACGAGTTTCTGAAACAATTTGCTACATTTGTAACATTGTAACAGACAATTTACAGTGTAATTCGTGCCGACAGAGCGACAGTATCGTATTAGTAAATACCATAATAAATTCCAGGCGTCACCTCACCGGTACTCAAAGTTGTCCGTAGAGTGTGTACCACGGCATCATTTTTATGTAATTTGAAAAATGGTAATAATTTTTAAGTTTTCCGTCGTTTGGATTCGAATTCTTATCATCAGAAACACAACCTGACATTTAACGCTTTCAGCCATCAGCCATGCCACCCCAAACCTAAGAACTATTAATCAAAATTGATACTAATTTAATTTATCTACCGAAATCTTGTTAGTAAAATAATATTTTAATAATAACGATGAATAAATTATAGTTATTTAAGTATCAAGTATGTTAATAAGGGCGATTAATAATCTGGACATTAACTGCCGATTAACACACGTGTTAGCTATAATATTTTTCCGTTGATCGTATATATCTTATTAAATTGGAGAGAATCTAATTTTACTCATATCAAAAAATTCTTGGTTAGTAATATTTAGCACTTAAATTTTTAATAGTAATTGTTTAGATGTGCTATTGTTTATTAATAGAAAATCAAAATGTTTCATTAATAGGAGTCATTCATAAATGATTTCTTATACATCAATGAAATTCATTAAACAAATGACCAATGGAAATAGCTATTAATATACCTAGAATTGTTATGAGTATCATACGAGTAACTGCCGCAAATGTTGATTTGAAATCCGAGCTCGTAGAGCGAGGATTTTAAGACATGTAAGGCTTGTTATAATTCATACCATCCATGGTTTGTTCAATACTTTATCGGTTTCAGAAAATAAAGACACTATTAATAAATATTATTTTTTGAAATTCTCTCATTAACGCTACCGTGTTAAGAACGATGCACTAACGTTAATGAAGAGCGTAACACTTTCATTTTATTTTCATTTTGTAAACTATTGTTGATATGTCAGTATGGTAAACATTACCGTATAGATACAGTTATTACTTAGTTACCAGCCTACTTTCGTAAATGTAAACAAATATCCTGAAACCGGTAAAAATTATTTAATTACTAGTCACTAGTCAGTACATATTCATAGCAACTATAAAAATTAAACATAAATGTCAACCTCAATCAAAATTTGTCATCTATAATTGTAGTAAAAACATATTGATAAAAAAATTGTATGTCCTTCGGCGAATACTTCCTGTGGTAATCTTTCCGCTTGTGGATGAAAATAATTTTTTACTAGTATTATAAATAACTATTATAGTAGCAAGCTATATATACTTATTATACTAATAGTATTCATTTCATTTCCATTAACAATTATATTGATTTTCAAAGCAACAAGTACATTTAACACCTAAATATATCATCAGACTGAAGCTAGCGGCAGATACGATTTAAAGCAAATATTGCATAGCCCAGACAGTAAATGTACTACGGACATCAGAAGTATTGTTATTTTATGAACAAGAAATTAAAAAAAAATCATTTTTCATGATTCAATTAAATATTTATATACAAGATAATGAGAAATGAATTTGAAGGGGTAGTCGTATCACATACATATTTGCTGGGGTGGTTCGGTTACCATAACTCCCCTGAATAAAATAATGTACATTTTGTTTAAATATTCAGGGGATGAGATGTAAATTTTTGAGTGTTTAGAGTGTTAAAATATTATTGGAACATATAACATCCACTATCAATTTAACTACCTTACCCAATATGGCTGTGATATGGCTCACCTTAAATTGATAGGGGATGTTATACCTAATAAATAAATAAATATATCATCACGGCATATTATCTATTGCTGGGTGTGCCAGTCTGCTTTGTACACAGATATCGGTAATGATGAAATATTTGTACCGTGCGGACGTTCACCAGGAATCACCTCACGGGTACTTATTGAAGGCGTGGAGAGTGCACCACAGGGGACAATTTGGTGCCATTAAAATTCGAAGCAATTTTTAGCGTCGGTCGGGATCGAACCCGGGTCCCCAAAATTCGCGACCAGAGACAGGCACACGGCCACGAGACCCCATTGATAGTGGATGTTATATGTTCCAATAATATTTAACACTCAAAAACTTATATCACATCTCTTGAATATTTAAACAAAATGTACATTACATTACTCAGGGGAGTTATGGTATCCACCCCTTCAAATCCATTTCTCATTATATTGTATATAAATATTTAAATGAATCAGGGTAATATAGCTAACTATCCAAATCCAAAATAAAATATATTGTTTATAATATTTGTTCGTATATGAACTAATCTTTTTATAATTTGAAATTGTTACAGACAAACAGAAAAATGATAATTTTTTTTTAATTTCGTTTTTTATAAAATAACAATACTTTTGATGTACGTAGTACATTTACCGTCAGGGCTATGCAACACTTGCTTTAAATCGAATCGGCTGCTAGCTTCACTCTGATAAATATATCATAATATATAACATTACATTCGCAGTTACAGTTTGGAACATAACAGCATGTATATTCGTGTCTGATGTTTAAAACAGAGAAAAATTCCTTTCACAAAGTTTACATCTTCTTCACATGTGTTGGTTGCCTTGTAAGAAATCAAGGTTACTTAAAAATAATGCCAAACGGGTACATAAAGAATTCTAATTTTATCAAAGAATGCGATCATAAAAAAAAATAATAATAATGTTGACTGTAGACGTCTTGGCTACTCGCCGCTATTAATTATGCGAAGAGCTATTCTCTTCCGAAACTAAATAATGGAACGCCGCCAAAAAGCAAAGTGTTATGATGTTTTGTTTAGACACGGGAGAAATTCGTTCATTAAAATTTTATGGACACTTATTTATGATTTGTCAGAACGAATTATATAATTTTCTACGCAAAATGCGATCAATTTTGAAAATATAATTTCCTTTATTCCTTTAAAAAAATTAGTAATTAGTTAGAAGTAATTACAGGCATATACGAGCCCAAATCCATAATATTTCGGCCGGTTTACATTTTCAACAAATTATGAAACCCACACAAATAGTTAGAAAAAAAAACTGTAAGCCAAAATGACGGGTGATAATAGTTCAACCGGCATTTTAAGGATCATCTTCTAGTCTAAAATTAGGTTCTACAGAGATCCTTCACTTTTGGCACAATGGAAAACAACTTCGTAAAAATCCAGTGCGTACAATAAAACCTACATTGCAAGACATATTTTTGCAGGATTTAGGGATACAATGCCTAATAGAATTAATGCTGATATTACTAAGTAAATGGCGGAATTTTTGAATAATATAACACGCTGATCACGCGAGAATGAACCAGCAATTATCTCTGATATTAAGCGAGAGATATCTTCAAATAAACAAATTTACTATAGACAATATGGGCAATAAGTCGTGGTATCAAGAAACGTTCTGTTACTTCCGGTTCCAGAGTATGTGATACCAACTTCGAAATTTCAAATGCAACATACATTTTTTACTTCCTTGTACGTAAGTAAAGGAAGTATTGTAATCGCGAAAAATTTCGGTTTTCAGATTTCTGCGGAAATATCCATTTTGATCATCCCTGAATCCATTTTGACTAATTTCGTCGTGACGTCTGTACGTACGTATCTAGCATAACTCAAAAACGGTAAGCCGTAGAAAGTTGAAATTTTGTATTTAGGACTCCTATAACATCTAGTTGTGCACCTCCATTTCTGGTTATTACACAATTTCCAGAAGTGGCACTTTACATAAAGCCTATAATAGATTTTAATGAAAAACTGTTTTAAAATATAATCCAAAACTTTTCAAATACAAGACTTTTATGTCAATCGAAATAACAATAGATTTTGGTTAAAATAGGCTAACCGGAGGTGGTACATTATTTGAAGTTGTTAACAGTTTTTCTTGAATAAAATGATTTTATTTTGATTTTAAAAATAAATGCTTCAAATAAAAGTTTAGAGAATTAATTTCTGCGTCTAGCACATCAAGTATTATTAAATTAGGCCTTTGTATAAGCGAGATATGTAAATTTTAAAATTATATTTTTTTTTTTGTTTTTGTAATAAAGCTTGCTATGGATTAGGACAAAAAATAAAAAAAAATGTTCATGTCAAATTACGTTAAATACGTACAATTTTATGATTCGTACAATAACAAATATTATATTTTTATTGTGAAATTAGTCATATTCATTGTTGTAATCAAATATTTCTTTGTTGTAATCAAAACTCTCTTTAAAAAGAACCGGGTTAGATTAATGTTAATTTAAGAATGATAGTAGTAAATGAATTAGTTTTTGCTGTATATCAAAATATTTCTCGGGCTTGACTTAAGCCTGTCAATATTTTGTAATTTAATTATTAAAAAAATATGTATAGTTTAATAATCGTAAAAGGAAGTCGTGTGGTGTCCACATCAGATTTTTAATATTTTTGAAAAGTACATAATATTTGCTTTACAATGGTAATAAATTAGTAGTACGTTGAATTATTAAACAATAAAATGGCGGACGTTTGAAGTATGAATATATTGAATGAAAAAAATCCGAGAAAAAATCAAGTGTGTGAGATTTTATTGTTTTTTGTTCATAGATGATGATATTTTTTGAGATAAATTCATTTACATGACGTAACCTAGGCAACAAATCCAATAAAACAAAATTCCACACTTATTTGACTTATTTTGTAAAATATTTCAAACATCCGCCATTTTACTTTTTAATAATACAACGCCCTACCTACTTGTTTACTACCTTGTAAAGCAAATTTTGTGAACTTTTCAAAAATATAAAAAAATACAGTATGCCCCATTTGAAATTTCAAAGTTGGTATCACATACTCCGGAACCGGAAGTAACAGAACGCTTCTTGATACGACATCGTATTGCCCATATTGCCTATAGTAAATTTTCTTTTAAACTAGTCGAAAGAAATTTGAAGAAATTTTTAACCATTTGCGTTTTATAATTTGTTGAAAATATAATCCGGCCGAAATGTTATTTGTTTGAACTCGTAGGTATATAATGAAATCTTTTACATGTTGCATATACCGTGTGTCTGTCGTAAAGGTGTACATAGTAGATTAACATGGGAAATTAGTTTTTTGCAATTCCCTGCTCACCTAATTATTTTAAGCAAAAACGCGTCAAATAAAAGTTTTAGGGCATCTAAATCAATAAACAGAATTAACTTTACATGCTTTATAACGACAGAAATTAAATATGAAAATGTCGAAAATTACGTTGAAAATATCGATAGCCATGGAATTAAACAAAAAATAAATAAAAGCTTGACGTTTTATTTGTCAAATAACTTATTTGACATTTTCATATTTAATTTCTGTCGTTATAAAGCATGTCAAGTTAATTCTGTTTATTGATTTAGATGCAGAATTTTATGCTCTAAAACTTTTATTTGACGCGTTTTTGCTTAAAATAATTAGGTGAGCAGGGACTTGCAAAAAACTAATTTCCTATGTTAATCTCCTATGTACACCTTTACGACAGACACACGGTACATATAATATGCGAGGTATGAAGCATTTTCAAAATAAGCGGAAAATCAAGTTTTACCCTGTAGCTCAAAAGCAAAAAATGGAAGACGAACTCGAGTTTGTTCCACCCTGTACATATACAGTGTGGTGCACGCGACCACAAAACATAGGACTTTAACCTGTAAAATCAGTTTTTCGTAATTTCCTGTTTTCCTAATTATTTTAGGTAAAAATATTTCAAATAAAAGTTGTAGAGCATAAAATTCTGCATCTGAATCAATAAGCAACATTAATTTTGTATGCCGTGTAACGGCAGAAATTAGGTATGAAAATGTCGAAAATCACCTCAAAAATCGCAATAGCCATGGAATTGAGACAGGCCGATATTGTAACAAATTATGTACCTATGTTTATAATGAAAATAAAAATAATAATAACAATAATAATAATCATTGTCCAAAATTAATAAGAAATACAGTAGAGACCCTTTAATCCGACCCATGTTAATCCGAACACCGGGTAGAAATAATGTAATTCGAACAATAACTCTTTACTCTGAACTGCGGGATAAAAATTCTCCGAATATAACAATAAGTACGTGGATTTTTCGAAAAATATATCAATTTTTGCTGTAGTTTCTACTCCTGAAATTTCAGTCTGCTTTTGCAACTGGTGGATGTATGTCCTGTAGGCGTAGACCCGACGCCACTGACTCTAGGAGTACGCGACCGCCGCTGCTGATCGAACGTTACCAGAATGGCGCCTAACCTGACTGACGACGTAATCATCGAGCACAGGTCTCGACCTACTTAGTTACGTCCGGTCGACTGATTCCTTTGTATTCCTTGGAATACTGGAGAACACTCTAGAAAAGGGACGCCGGACTGTATAAATACCGTCAAGGAGGACAGCCGGGGCATTCAGATATAGACAGGCATCGTGAAATGAACAGTTGGTGATATAAGTAAATAGTCTACGATTGGTGAACACAAATAAATATAGTTATATAAATAAATAATATATATATATATATATATATATATATATATATATATATATATATATATATTATAATCAGCCGAGTCCGTTACTTACATATCGGCCGTATGGCGTTCAAAATTTTTCGTAATACCGTAATAATAGTAATACCATACACGATACAGTGATTTTGTCCTTAGCAGGCGACTGTTATAAACCCTTATTATTATCTTTGCCTTAATTATTTATCGTTTAATAAACTTTTATTTTAATTAATAATATTTCTCTGATTTTTACACTTCACCCAAATAAATAAACATTACAGTACATACGAGTACATTGTTTAATAAATAATAATACATAATATTTCGGCGACGGCGATCAAAGCCGGAATGAATGCCCGAAAACAAACATTTAAGTTTCTTTTAGAATTATTTATTATTCTAACAGCCCAATTACAATGCTTAGTGTACTTATATTTACTTAGATAAAAACTTATTTTGCATTTGAAGCATTGTTTACAAAAAATACAGTAGCACTAAAAATAATAAATGAGGACTATTTTTGTTACCAAAATATATTTACTAAGCATAAAATAGTTATTTGTGTATTAAGGTTGCAAAAGTGATCTTTTTTTGGCCGAATTTGAAATTTGCAGCCGAGGCCAAAGGCCGAGGGCAGAAAATCAGATGAGGCAAAAAAGAACTTTTAAGCCGAGGTGCACACAACATTTTTTAGGCGACTATCACAAATTTATAAATTTTTATTTAAAATGAATACTCGTGTTTCATATTAATGTCACTTGTAGCTTGTAGGCAGAGTGCCATGTTATCATTTTGACTACTCACAAAACAATTTGTTTACTGTCAAAATATAACACAACCTAAAAATGAAAATAAATTAACTACAATAATTAATTAGTTGAGCAAGGAAAAGAGCGATAGGAATAGCAACAACGACTTTTCCAATACTTCCTCTTAAATTTTACGAAGCTGCATACAATACAACACTAAATTTATTTGCTATTTAAACAAACGTTTGACAATTCAGTTCGTAAAGTAAATTCGGCCGTAAAGTAGTCTTTGACACATGTCAAATTGATACTTTACGGTTGCCAAAGGATACCTATGTAAAACAACTATTTGTGTAAACAGTAGCCTAAAAAATATTTATTTACCCTAGAAAAATATGTTTTCATAACCTGAAATAATAAAAGTATACAAAAATAATAATGGGCATTTTCGAATTTATTTATTCTAAAAACTTAGTTTAAGTAATTAATTTTAATAAATGTTTTACATTTGGCAAGTAGGTATTTTTAAAAACATTTTTATTTAAAATTTCTCATTGTCACGTTCAATTGTGAAAACTAATCATATTTTCGTCGTCCTAACAACGTACAACACTAACATTGTTTACGCTTATGACATAAATTGATTATACTTCATTTCACGTTAGAAAATAGTAGATGGCGCTTGAGAGCCGACCGTTTTTACATGCATGAAATAAATAATTTAAATACGTGAAACCAAACTTCGTCGATAATAAATATTTTTAGAGACTTGAATATTAAAAATTTCAACAAAACATAGTTAAACATCCCTTAATTCTACAGATTTTATTTGATAACTGACAACTAATTTGTGATTTTTTTCGTTTTTGTGAAATAGATTTTCATTCTGACCAATCAAAGGGCAGAATTTATATCCGTATCTAAACCGACTCTATTTTCTTCCGTGAAATAAAGTATAGTACTCGTATATTTACCTCATCTTAAAAATGCCGCGTGCCTGAGTGTCTAGTCGCGAATCTGGGGATCCGGGTCGATCCCGACCGACGCCAAATATTTCGAATTTTAAATGGCACAAAATTAATCCATGTGGTGCACTCTCCACGCCATCAATGAGTGCCCGTGAGGTGACGCCAGCAATGGGTAATAAATAAGCCTCGAAATCAGCCATGTTGATATTGTAACGTTTTTATTTATATGGGTGAAGTGTAAAACTCAGACAAATATTATTAGTTAAAATAATACGTTTATTAAACTATAAATAATTAAGATTAAATATTAAGAAGATGATAAAAGTAGCTAACACTATGATTAAATAATTATTAACACAAATTTAAGACTAAACACTAACATTATTTATTTAACCAATATTTATATCACTACATTTATTTATATAACTACATTTATTTATGTTAACCACTCGTAGACTACTTATTTATATCACCGACTTCATTACTCGTTGCTTCTATATCACAGACTGTCCCTCCGCTTTCTTTCGGTCGGTATTTATACAGCCCATTATCCTTCTAGAATTCTCTAGCGCCACAGCGATACCGAGTACAAAAGAATTAGGTCACGGCATAATTAACCAGTCAAAACGCGTATGGGTTTTACGTCATCGGGGTAATTCCGGCGAAGGGATTACGTCATCGTTCGCGAACATGCTATCAATAGCGGCGCAAGTATACTCTTCTCGCAGGGGCGAATGTCACAATATATACATATATATATATATATATATATATATATATATATATATATATATATATATATATATATATATATATATATATATATATGTAAACTCCTGGACAAAATTAACGCACCACTTTATTAAATTCATATAATAACAATTTTAGAATGACTATTATAATAAAAATGAAATAAAAACTTATAAATTAGGTTTGTCTAATCGTTTGCAAACGAAATCAACGAAAAACGAACTTATCTTAAATTATTATTGACTTAAAAAAAAATTTTGTTGAAAAATTGCACAACATAAAAACAGACAAAAATTTAAAAAAATAGAAATAGTGGATTCAACGCGATATTAATACCGTGTATGTCCTCCCCTACTCCTAATTACAGCATTCATGCACCTTGGCATGCTAGGCATTAAATTTTCAATAATTGCTGGGGAGTATTCTTCCATTCTGCAATTACTCCTTCTACCAGTTGATTGTGGTGGGCAGGTGGGGGTGTACGACTTCGAACCTTTTTTTTGAGAGCGTCCCATAGATGCTCTATAGGATTTAAATCGGGACTGTTCGGTGGCTATTCCATAAAAGCAATATCAACAGCATTTAAGTAGTGAATAACTTGTCTAGCCACGTGGGGACGAGCATTATCTTGCATGAATAAAAAATTGGGTCCCACAAAAGGAGCAAATGGCTTTACATTTGCAATTACGATGTTTTCCAGATAATAATCCGCATTCATTGATCTTACACGTTTAGGGACCAACTCTGTGCGGCCGTTGAAACAGATTCCCGCCCAAAACATTACAGAGCCACCGCCAAACGGGACTCTTGGAGAGATATTGCAACTTGCAAATCTCTCTCCTGCCCTTCACCAGACACGTTCACGTCCATCAGGAGATTTGAGGCTAACTGTCGTTTCATCTGAGAATAAAACCTTCTTCCAATCATTAACAGTCCAATACTCATGATTTCGGGCAAAACGCCATCTTTGAATTTTGTGCTCTCTGGTGAGTAATGGTTTTTTTGCCGATCTTCTGATACTTAATCGAGCTTCATTTAAACGTCTTCTAACTGTTCGAGACGATATTACAAGATTGCGAGTAGCGGCAAGCTAATTTTTTAGCGTATTACTAGTGATTCTCCTGTTTCGTACAGCAGACTGCCTAAAAAAACGCTC
Source organism: Harpalus rufipes (assembly GCA_951394225.1). Lineage (NCBI taxonomy): Eukaryota > Metazoa > Arthropoda > Insecta > Coleoptera > Carabidae > Harpalus > Harpalus rufipes. The sequence goes on from OX596281.1 coordinate 34,908,095, forward strand.
ATCCCTTGGATTGGTACATCGTTTTCGTCCTTGCCCTGGCATTCTAAAGTAAGATCCTGTATCGTTAAAACGTCTTACCATCCAACTTATGCTCGAATGATTTCTTCCTATGGCATTAGCAACATAACGCATCGAGTATCCCTCATCCAGCAAAGTTGATGCTCTTACTGCCTTCTCCACCGATAATTTTTTTGGGCGATTCATTTTTCATCTTTAAAACACTTGTATCTGATACAGTCGATAACAAAAAAAAACTTTGTGGCTAAAGATAATTTGTCTTAACAAGCAATACCCGAACAAATTTTAAATCAATTTTTGGCAAAAGTGGCTTTAATTAATAATTTTAATTTTAAAACAAAACATTTCTTGGTAATATTTGCTTGAAATGTCAGAGGACATCCAAATACTACTTGCAAGATAACTAGTAAATAATAGTTATCATTATATCGGCATTTAAAAAAGTGGTGCGTTAATTTTGTCCAGGAGTTTATATATATATATATATATATATATATATATATATATATATATATATATATATATATATATATATATATATATATATAAACTCCTGGACAAAATTAACGCACCACTTTTTTAAATGCCGATATAATGATAACTATTATTTACTAGTTATCTTGCAAGTAGTATTTGGATGTCCTCTGACATTTCAAGCAAATATTACCAAGAAATGTTTTGTTTTAAAATTAAAATTATTAATTAAAGCCACTTTTGCCAAAAATTGATTTAAAATTTGTTCGGGTATTGCTTGTTAAGACAAATTATCTTTAGCCACAAAGTTTTTTTTTGTTATCGACTGTATCAGATACAAGTGTTTTAAAGATGAAAAATGAATCGCCCAAAAAAATTATCGGTGGAGAAGGCAGTAAGAGCATCAACTTTGCTGGATGAGGGATACTCGATGCGTTATGTTGCTAATGCCATAGGAAGAAATCATTCGAGCATAAGTTGGATGGTAAGACGTTTTAACGATACAGGATCTTACTTTAGAATGCCAGGGCAAGGACGAAAACGATGTACCAATCCAAGGGATGAGCGTTTTTTTAGGCAGTCTGCTGTACGAAACAGGAGAATCACTAGTAATACGCTAAAAAATTAGCTTGCCGCTACTCGCAATCTTGTAATATCGTCTCGAACAGTTAGAAGACGTTTAAATGAAGCTCGATTAAGTATCAGAAGATCGGCAAAAAAACCATTACTCACCAGAGAGCACAAAATTCAAAGATGGCGTTTTGCCCGAAATCATGAGTATTGGACTGTTAATGATTGGAAGAAGGTTTTATTCTCAGATGAAACGACAGTTAGCCTCAAATCTCCTGATGGACGTGAACGTGTCTGGTGAAGGGCAGGAGAGAGATTTGCAAGTTGCAATATCTCTCCAAGAGTCCCGTTTGGCGGTGGCTCTGTAATGTTTTGGGCGGGAATCTGTTTCAACGGCCGCACAGAGTTGGTCCCTAAACGTGTAAGATCAATGAATGCGGATTATTATCTGGAAAACATCGTAATTGCAAATGTAAAGCCATTTGCTCCTTTTGTGGGACCCAATTTTTTATTCATGCAAGATAATGCTCGTCCCCACGTGGCTAGACAAGTTATTCACTACTTAAATGCTGTTGATATTGCTTTTATGGAATAGCCACCGAACAGTCCCGATTTAAATCCTATAGAGCATCTATGGGACGCTCTCAAAAAAAAGGTTCGAAGTCGTACACCCCCACCTGCCCACCACAATCAACTGGTAGAAGGAGTAATTGCAGAATGGAAGAATACTCCCCAGCAATTATTGAAAATTTAATGCCTAGCATGCCAAGGTGCATGAATGCTGTAATTAGGAGTAGGGGAGGACATACACGGTATTAATATCGCGTTGAATCCACTATTTCTATTTTTTTAAATTTTTGTCTGTTTTTATGTTGTGCAATTTTTCAACAAAATTTTTTTTTAAGTCAATAATAATTTAAGATAAGTTCGTTTTTCGTTGATTTCGTTTGCAAACGATTAGACAAACCTAATTTATAAGTTTTTATTTCATTTTTATTATAATAGTCATTCTAAAATTGTTATTATATGAATTTAATAAAGTGGTGCGTTAATTTTGTCCAGGAGTTTATATATATATATATATATATATATATATATATATATATATATATATATATATATATATATATATATATATATATATATATATATATATATATATATGTATATATTGTGACATTCGCCCCTGCGAGAAGAGTATACTTGCGCCGCTATTGATAGCATGTTCGCGAACGATGACGTAATCCCTTCGCCGGAATTACCCCGATGACGTAAAACCCATACGCGTTTTGACTGGTTAATTATGCCGTGACCTAATTCTTTTGTACTCGGTATCGCTGTGGCGCTAGAGAATTCTAGAAGGATAATGGGCTGTATAAATACCGACCGAAAGAAAGCGGAGGGACAGTCTGTGATATAGAAGCAACGAGTAATGAAGTCGGTGATATAAATAAGTAGTCTACGAGTGGTTAACATAAATAAATGTAGTTATATAAATAAATGTAGTGATATAAATATTGGTTAAATAAATAATGTTAGTGTTTAGTCTTAAATTTGTGTTAATAATTATTTAATCATAGTGTTAGCTACTTTTATCATCTTCTTAATATTTAATCTTAATTATTTATAGTTTAATAAACGTATTATTTTAACTAATAATATTTGTCTGAGTTTTACACTTCACCCATATAAATAAAAACGTTACAATATCAACATGGCTGATTTCGAGGCTTATTTATTACCCATTGCTGGCGTCACCTCACGGGCACTCATTGATGGCGTGGAGAGTGCACCACATGGATTAATTTTGTGCCATTTAAAATTCGAAATATTTGGCGTCGGTCGGGATCGACCCGGATCCCCAGATTCGCGACTAGACACTCAGGCACGCGGCATTTTTAAGATGAGGTAAATATACGAGTACTATACTTTATTTCACGGAAGAAAATAGAGTCGGTTTAGATACGGATATAAATTCTGCCCTTTGATTGGTCAGAATGAAAATCTATTTCACAAAAACGAAAAAAATCACAAATTAGTTGTCAGTTATCAAATAAAATCTGTAGAATTAAGGGATGTTTAACTATGTTTTGTTGAAATTTTTAATATTCAAGTCTCTAAAAATATTTATTATCGACGAAGTTTGGTTTCACGTATTTAAATTATTTATTTCATGCATGTAAAAACGGTCGGCTCTCAAGCGCCATCTACTATTTTCTAACGTGAAATGAAGTATAATCAATTTATGTCATAAGCGTAAACAATGTTAGTGTTGTACGTTGTTAGGACGACGAAAATATGATTAGTTTTCACAATTGAACGTGACAATGAGAAATTTTAAATAAAAATGTTTTTAAAAATACCTACTTGCCAAATGTAAAACATTTATTAAAATTAATTACTTAAACTAAGTTTTTAGAATAAATAAATTCGAAAATGCCCATTATTATTTTTGTATACTTTTATTATTTCAGGTTATGAAAACATATTTTTCTAGGGTAAATAAATATTTTTTAGGCTACTGTTTACACAAATAGTTGTTTTACATAGGTATCCTTTGGCAACCGTAAAGTATCAATTTGACATGTGTCAAAGACTACTTTACGGCCGAATTTACTTTACGAACTGAATTGTCAAACGTTTGTTTAAATAGCAAATAAATTTAGTGTTGTATTGTATGCAGCTTCGTAAAATTTAAGAGGAAGTATTGGAAAAGTCGTTGTTGCTATTCCTATCGCTCTTTTCCTTGCTCAACTAATTAATTATTGTAGTTAATTTATTTTCATTTTTAGGTTGTGTTATATTTTGACAGTAAACAAATTGTTTTGTGAGTAGTCAAAATGATAACATGGCACTCTGCCTACAAGCTACAAGTGACATTAATATGAAACACGAGTATTCATTTTAAATAAAAATTTATAAATTTGTGATAGTCGCCTAAAAAATGTTGTGTGCACCTCGGCTTAAAAGTTCTTTTTTGCCTCATCTGATTTTCTGCCCTCGGCCTTTGGCCTCGGCTGCAAATTTCAAATTCGGCCAAAAAAAGATCACTTTTGCAACCTTAATACACAAATAACTATTTTATTTAATTAATAATTTTAATTTTAAAACAAAACATTTCTTGGTAATATTTGCTTGAAATGTCAGAGGACATCCAAATACTACTTGCAAGATAACTAGTAAATAATAGTTATCATTATATCGGCATTTAAAAAAGTGGTGCGTTAATTTTGTCCAGGAGTTTATATATATATATATATATATATATATATATATATATATATATATATATATATATATATATATATATATATATATATACAGTGTGTTAATTAAAATCCTGGCCATAGGCATTTAACATGGGAAATCAGTTTTTCCTTGCGCAAAAGTTCCCAAATTATTTTAGAGAAAAATACTTCAAATAAATATTATAGAGAAATAAATTCTGCACCCGAATTAATAATAAGTTTTTATTTTTGACATTTCATAACCGAGAAAATCAATTTTTTTTGAAGATTGCTGATTTATAGCGATAGCCATGTAACTCAAACAAAATTTATTCAGAGTAACACCATTTTATAATCTGAAGCTTTTATAGAAAACTGTACTTTCAAAGAAATATGTTATTGAATGAAAATCATAAAACACAAACTTTTTTGACAGTTAAGATTGCATACAATTGTTCGTAATTTTGTTTAAATTCCATGGCTACCGCTACAAATCAGCTATCCCCAAAAAAATTTAAAATTGATTTTGTCGGTTATGAAATGTTATAAATAAAATCTTATTACTAATTCGGGTGCGGGATTTAATTCTCTACAACATTTGTTTGAAGTATCTTTGTCTAAAATAATTTGGGAACTTTTGCGCAAAGAAAAACTGATTTCCCATGTTAAATGCCTATGTCCAGGTTTTTAATTAACACACTGTATATGTATATATATATATATATATATATATATATATATATATATATATATATATATATATATATATATATATATTTACAAAAGAAAATATGATTAAAGCATCGCCATCCTTACAATTAATCATAGTTTAGAATTAGAAAATTAAAAAGGACAAAATAAATGTAGTCCTCTAGTCCTTGTACAGACTGTTGTATAAATTTGTTGTTTACAAGAAACTTGAAAGTAACAATTTAAACAGTACTACCGTATATGTTAATTTAAGTTTTAGAATTACATATTCATACATAATATAGAAAATATTGCTATAATTGCGAGTAAAGCATAAAGCCTCGATTTCACGGTGGCATCGGAGGCGAGTTACGCGTGGGTGTGACCGGAGTAATTTTTTATATATATATATATATATATATATATATATATATATATTTACAAAAGAAAATATGATTAAAGCATCGCCATCCTTACAATTAATCATAGTTTAGAATTAGAAAATTAAAAAGGACAAAATAAATGTAGTCCTCTAGTCCTTGTACAGACTGTTGTATAAATTTGTTGTTTACAAGAAACTTGAAAGTAACAATTTAAACAGTACTACCGTATATGTTAATTTAAGTTTTAGAATTACATATTCTTACATAATATAGAAAATATTGCTATAATTGCGAGTAAAGCATAAAGCCTCGATTTCACGGTGGCATCGGAGGCGAGTTACGCGTGGGTGTGACCGGAGTAATTTTTTTTCGTTCATATTTCATGGCAGTGTTGGAAGCGCGGTAATCGCAGCTTGACAGCTACTTCTTTCAAATATCAGAATACATTTGGATGGTATCAAAATATTTTTGTAATTCTTGTTGCGTAAATTATACAGTGCGGTATTTTTTTTTTCTGAAACTTCCACATATTAATATTACAAATACAAAATTTTGTGTTCTTTTTACCTTCCGTCACCTCTAGGTAAAGAAGGTATTGTCTTTGGTCAAAAAATTCGGTGGTGAGTTTTCATTGAATAAGCACGTTTTAGGGTTTTTACAATACGATTTTACTATTTTTACGATGATGTCTGTATGTGTGTGCGTGACCGCAGTTTCGGCCGCCATATCTCCAATACTAGAATTCCAAAAAATACAATTCTTGCGTATTCCTCTTCCTTACAACCATATGCAGACTTGACTAGATTTTGGTTATAATTGGTCAACCGGAAGTCTCCTCATTTGAAGATTTTAACAGTTTTTCTTGATAAAATCCAGTTAAATATTATTATAACTTCTAGAATATATAATAATATACGGTTTGATTGCATTTTATATTTCATATTCAACAGATATAGAGTTAAAGAATTATAAAGATATTAAATTTCATAAATCAGCCAGCTATGCTAACTTAACCATGGAAACTGCTAATATATTCAGGTAATTCAAATTGACAGATGTTAGTATCAATAAAAAGTAAATGAATGAAAGAATAAGGGAAATAACTCTAGTGTTAGAAGTTCCTAGAAGGATATAAGAGAGACCATTACATTAGTTTGAACATGTCATGAGAAGAGATGAATATATTGGAAGAAGAACGAATAGCTTAGTAATATAAGGTTGGAGAAACATAGGAAGACCAAATATAAGATGAAAGGACTGTATTGCGGAAGACTTGAGAGAAAAGGAACTGAAGTCAAGTGCCATTTGCATAGTTTGTTTATGAAATAATTTTACTGAAAATTTAGAATCTTTTGCAAGAAAATTTATGTATGGAATTTGTACATAATACACAGGATTGACGGAAGGTATTGTGCTGGCCACATCAGATTTTTTACTTAATTTGAGTGAGATATGGAATTATTAAATATTACCTGAAAAATTGAATTTTACCGGATGTGACGTAGGAGGAGTTTATGATATTTAGAAATATTATAGAAATAGAAAACTTGTAACAACATAAAACGTAATGAAACTAACACAAACAAGACAGTTGACAACGCGTCTATGGCAGAAAAATTGTTTCTTGTTAATGGTGTTGTTTTATGCAAAAAAACTGTTAGAAATGTCATCAGCCCCTCGTACGTCACAGAACACGTGATGCCTTTTTAGCACCAAAATAAATTGCAAGAAAACTCATGTTATAAAATTTAAATATTGATTTTTTTACATGATTCCGTTATTTTTAGCATAATCTACAATGTTTCAACATTTTTTACTTTAAATTTTACTACATTAGTATACCCCATTAGATTTTCGTCAAATTCCATATTTTTTAATTTTTATTAAACCACAGAAAATGTGACAGCCGACCGCATACGCCAAATATAGGTTATGTCAGTTCACAACATTGAACACAGTTCAATATGCGCATGAGCGGAGGTGAGTGTGGTACAAAATGTTGAATATTTTCAACTTCTGACACCACCTGCAACATCGTTCCGTGGTGTTGGGTATGACAAATGTAGGAATTCTATTGGTCAAATTTTCAACACCACGCCGCCAACACCACCATGAAATCGAGGCTTTATATTAACTTCCTCACTTTGTTGTGGAATTACAACAAGTTTATATGACTCACAACGTTGAACTAAGTATATGTTGATAACTAGTATATCATTGTTATCAAAGAACATTTTATTTACGAAAATTATGAATGAAGTTTTAAATTTTTACATAAACATTCAGAATTAGTTAAAATTTTATAATTTAAGTAATGTTTAAGGGCCGCTCGTACCATGTTTAGTTAATAACAGTTAGTACTAACCACGGTAGAAGATACATACAGGTATTGTAATGTAACCCAGCCGATTGCAAGCGGCGATGAACGTCGCCCGTCCGTAGACAATTGTGCGAGAGAGAAGGATAGTGAAAGACAGAAAACGGTGTCTATGCATTCCGTTCGCTTACTGTGTTGCTATCGAGTTTTCCTATATTATTTTCACGATTTCAAGTTCTTGTTTATTAATGGTGTTAACAGTAGCATATATAATAAACGAATAAGTGGGTAAGAGGTACCCAATTGTAAATACCACGAAAAGATAAAATATTAACATCGAAAGACTATATTTGTGAAAAGCATTTTCAACCTCAGTATATTATTAAGGAAGTAACAACTGAAACGTATTCAGTAAGCATAATTCATATACGTATTTTCAAAATCTGTCTTAAATATTTATACATTTTTTTAAGTATTCACTAGCATACCCAAGGTTATCGCAGGATGCAATACCAACAATATTCCCGAATTGCCCAAAATATTTGTCAAAAGACATAAAACAGCGGCGTTCACTATATCGACATGCTTTAATTGACAAAAAAGAGAAATAATTGAACCAGAAACAAGTTAGTTTAATTTAAATTTAAAGTAACATTATTTTATTGTCCAAAATTTTTATTGACTTGTGATGTACTAAATAATAATATGGATCTAGAGACAATTGTAGATCAACTTGCTTCTGTACCTAATTTACTTGATTTACAGATAAAATAATTTCTATTTCTGAAATGACTGCTTTAAAATTTGGTGAAACAGTTATAAAAAGAAAAATTGTATTAACTCCAAATACGATGAACATTTATATATTTGATCACTTAATAATTTATGGTAAAACTGGTAAAACTGAAAACCCCTCTAACATAGAAGAAATACAAGATATTGTAAATAAATTACATAATACCGCCGTTTTCTACGGTGGAATTGGTATAGCTGAAAGTCCTACAAATTTCAGTCCAATTAAATATGTCAGAGATCACTGCCTATAAGTGTGGAGACACGTTAGTTGTCCATATTTGTTGGAAGATTGTATTTTTGAAAGTAGCAACAATAAATCTAATTGTACATTTTGTAAGAAATCTAAAAAAGCAACCGTAAATTTCAAAAACAAACTTAAAATCGCAGACGATTAAACAGTATGAGACAAGTGCAGAAAAGGCTAAAAATTAAGAATAAAATAATTGATGAACTAAAAGCTGCACGACAAAAAATCAAACAGTTAAATGATTAAGACATATTAAATAAAATTGATCAACTTGAAAATATGTCTACAGCATAAAAATTATTATTAAAATAATATAATATATAATAATATATATAATTATATAAATATTAATGAATTATTTTTATTCAGTTAACGCGGTAGCGCACGGCATGATAGACACCTTTTTCTGTCTCTCTCGCACACAACTGCCTGCGTTCTGGCGATACATACACTTGACCGCTACGTCGGAATACTTCTCTTTATTATGTACTGTGGTACTAACCAATGGTAAAATTGCAAAATTGTTCTTACCACGTTTGGTTAGAGCTAACTGGAAGTTAAAACTATTGTTTAGATCGCTTCTACCCTTCAGTTTTATTCTTTACTAATGGTTACTAAACTGTCACTTTAATTAGAGGTGGTGGGATCGGGCCTAAATAATCAACAAGCTCTTTATTTATCTTTTCATATTGTTTCTAAAAAATATGTATATTTTGGAATATGGATATAACGATATATAACATATAACATACACTTTATCACCTTAGTAATATGTTAAATATGTTGAAACGATTGTTTTAACATACAACGAATAAAATATAATTGTAACGTTTACTTATTTGGGTGAAGTGTAAAAATCAGAGAAATATTATTAATTGAAATAAAAGTTCATTTAAGGTAGTTCACCAGTAAATCGAGTTTCTATAGATGTGCATAAAAATTTAACTATGTGGAATGACCTAATACATGCACAGTTAATTTTTTATAAACTTCTGACGTACAGAAAATGACCTATTCGCCTCGAAAGTCAGACATTTTAACACGTGAAGCAAAGGACCGTTGCTACCAAAACCAACGTTTTGATTAATAGCATCATTTTGCTTCTATAGATTTTAATAAAAAAACTAATATGTAGTAGTTTAATATGTTTCGAATGTTATTTCAAACGATGAAAGCGATCTGACGTACAGTTTCAGAGTAATCGTAGTGTAAAATAATGTACTCGACGACAGAAAAACTCGTGGGAGAGAGGCAGCGACAACACTGTATGTTTACGTCACGGGGAAGGGTAAAACTAATATAATATATAGATAAAAATATTACTTACATTTGCATTTAATGTATGTTTTATTCATTTATATTTGTGAAAAACTGTATAACAAAGTTAGAACTGCTAAATTGATTTTTCGACAGTCTCAAAATGACATTTAAATGACAGCAGGCATAAATCACGCCCTCATTACCGGTTTTAGAACTAGAGTTTTGGGCAGATTTTGAAACAAAATTTGCGTTGTTTTCCAGTCTTTTATTAATAAAGTAGGCTACGATGCAGCAGATGTCAAATTTAAATGTCATTTTTAGAATGTCAAAAAATCAATTTAGCTGTTATAACGTTGTTATATGGTTTTTCAAAGATATAAATGAATAAAAAATACAAAAAATGCAAATGTAAGTACTATGTTTTATCTAATTTTGTTATATTATTTTTAATACGTCAAAATTGACAACGGGAACAAGTCACGTCAAAACGGCGAATTTGTAACTACGGCTGGATTCAGCTAGAACTGTTCCCCCCCCTTCCCCTTCCGATTAAAGCGCGACGTTGCTAGCTTTCCTTTAACAACGTTTCGTAGCGGTGTGGGTGTACATACTTATGACATACGGCACAAGAAAGTACAGTCACCTACCAAAAGTTTTCTTTAGAGAGGGGTTATCGTAGAATGCGCAGTATACGTTCAGCGCGATCAAATTTTTGGCCTGGACGGTAGCTGGTGAACTACCTTAAACGATGAATAATTACTATGTACCGTAAATATTAAATCGTAATCAAGAATTTTTTTACGTTTATTTTCGGTTAACCAATGGTTACTGAATTATGAATATTTTTTGCGGAACGATTTGACCTTAGCTACGTTAAGCAGACAGCTGTGGCAGATGACAGTTGACACTTGACAGTATCACATTAACACATTTTGTGAATTTGAGGCCTGTTGTATATAATTAGTATAATGCAGCGACAAATTATTAAAGAGTTATTATTTTCCTGAAATGATAACGAATAAGATTAATTATAAAGCATGTAATGAATAATATAAATACATACCATTCTGAAGTTTTTTGAAGATACGTATATATTTATTGTTTTGTGTTTATTACTTTATAAATGAATCAAAACAAAGCTGCCAAAAAAAAATACAACTGGTTGTCATTGCGCATCAGAATGCAAGGGGGTAATAACCACAAAACAACCATGCCTCATGCTCGGTTGATTTGGTTAGCAAAATCAGTAACCATATTTCAGCAACCGTGTTCCGTAAATATATTTTTTTCAGGAATTTTATATTTTCGGAACAACAAACCAAGATTTTGGTTATGATTTGATATTTACGGTACATTGTATAAAATAGAGATAATAAAAATAACTAACACTATGCTTAAACAGTTATAAATACTAATTTAAGACTAAGAATATTATTAAATACTTAAACACTAATTTATTTATTTAACTATATTTATGTTCATCACTCTTGGTCTATTTATATCACAAATTGTTGATTTCACGATGCCTATCTATATCTGAATGTCTCAGCTGACTTTCTTGACGTGTTTATATAGCCGACGTCCTTTTTCTGGAACATTCGACGCGATAATAACATCAAATACAAAGGGATCAGCCGACCGTTCGTAATTAAACGATTACGCCATCGCTCAATTTCTGGAAACGTTCGACCAGTGGACCGGTCGCCTTCGCGCGTCGGGTGCACGCACGCTACAATATGTACCTACAGTAATACTATAAAAAAATTAAAAATAGTGACCCGTATTACCAACGCACTTTTGTAGTAAAAGCACTTTTAGATTATATTCTTATGGGGAGTGTGCTCCATAAATGCGTTTTTATAATAAAAGTGCGTGCGTAATTTGCACACATACATGTATATTATTTGATGTTATTTTAATTGCTTTTAATGCGTACGCAAATGTAACTGTAATATATAATACATATTATATGCACATGCAATTCTGCAAATTTGTGATAACGGCTTGACATTATTGCTTGTTATAGTAATGTTTTTATAACAAACACAAAATTACGTCAAAAACAGAATTTGCGGACGTATATATTTATATTAGGCACTTTATAAACATAAATATGCTTTCTACATACATACATTAGTATCATCAACAAAACAATATATTACTTATAATTACCACAACCGTATAAAATAGTATGTTATGTAATAAGTTTTATAAACGTCGCTTTAGTAATAAAGTTTTGTTAAACACGAATATCTAGTCTAATTTAAAGAGTTTATAAAACGAGTTACCTACATTCTATATTTTTTCTACAATTGCAAATTAATAAAGCAAAAATTCAGAAACCCATTTTATTGCTTATTTATTTCTAGACAATGACCAGCTATCAACACCAGAAGCCAACTTCAACCCGTGCTTCATAACTCAGATGTTAGTGGTTGTTAGCTTCACGCCATATCCAACGCCATGGAAACCGGTACTTTAAGACACATTCTAAAAAATCTGTTGTGGTCAGCACAATGCCTCTCGCCATTTTCATTTTATATTGCATAGGGCGCGAGCATTTATTCCAAATCCATGTGTATTATTTTCCTCGACAAATATGTTCCATACTATTGTTGACAAAAAAACATCAGAGTATTTTGAAATTTTTAATAAAAAATTATGACATATGACAATTGTGACATCTATGTAAATAAATACTAGCCGTTATTCTGACACGGATCCTCATGTCTGCTTGTCAAGGCAAACAAAGTCACAAGTCTGCTCGCGCCCTATAACTATAAGTAATGAATTTAACATTTTTTGTACACATAAATAATTGAAATTGTATCTCTTCTTTCGTTCTATGAGAAATTTTGTCCTACTATTCTAATATGTTCAAAATTCTTCAAATTCACTGACGGTATTAGCGGTATTTCTTAAGGATATATGTAATATTAACACACCTATAATTTAAATACATATTTAATTAATAATACAATAATATATATTTATTAAATGTATTCGTACCTCCCAGAAAAATCTTCCAGTAATGTTAGTAAAAATACTAAGTTTTGACATTGACATTTTTCATTTATCTGTCAATTACAAACGTTTAAATATCTCAACTGTTTTTTGGGCAACCAGATTTATTAAAACAGATTATTCTATATTATTATATACTATATCTCCAAACCTATACGAGATATAATAAAAAAATTAAATGTGTCAGATTGAAAAGTTAATTATCTTTATTATTTGTAGTAACAAATTTTCAAAATATAATATTTCGAATTTTTTTTTTAGAAACTACCACTTCCGGTTATCCAATTGTTACTAGAACCTATTCAACTCTTCCCATTACTGTTAGATTAAGGAATCCGTAGTTACACAAATCGTAACTCCAACAACCTCACACACACACATACACACACACATCCACACACACACACACACACACACACACACACATCATCGTAAAAATGTTATAATTGGATTCTATTGATATTAAAACGTGCTTATTCACTAAAATCTGGATATGAGATTTTTAGCATGAATCCAATACCTCTCTTAGCGAGAGGTAAAAAGGAAGTACAAAAAGAAGTATTTCAAAACTTTCTTTCATGTCGTCATGTAGAAAAAAGTAGGTACATATTTTTTTTATTAAATGACTCGTTAAAATTGTACGTAGTCATGTATGTTTATATAAATAATAAATAATGGAAACGTAAATTACTAGTATTTTAGATAATAATATAAATATGTAGTAGAAAAAAATATTTACAAAACATGTTGACGTTTATGTGCAGATTAGAATTTCACATGTAAGTAAATTACAATTGGCAGACGATATTTTATATTTCTGAAAATATGCATTTGACTATATTTAGAAATAAAGAAAACTTATGTAAAATTTACGATTATATGAATTATAACTTTTGTTTGAAAACATGTACGTTGTTTCAACATCTGTGTATGACTCCAAGAATAAGATTATATTTCTATTTACCGTTGACGTCATACGTCATGCATCCGTTCATTCATACAAGTTTAACTTAAATGTCAAAACAGATTCAATTACATTGACTTGATTATTGATATAAGAAAGTCTACCTTATTTATTTTATTGAAAAGTTTATTTCAGCTTTATATAAACCTGTACCTGTTCTGTTATAGTTTCTGTAACTTCACTATAGCACAAGAGGCAAGAACTATCTTCTGACGGATTCATACTTGTATAATTAGAATCTTCCATCCGTATGACAATTCTGTAATTAATGCGGTATGCAAGAATTTTTTCCAAAAGTTTTGGGCACATACCCCTATTTTTGATTTTAAATGTTATTTTTGAATGTTTATATGTACTTTTATTCTCGAAATTGGATGCTTTACGAGACATCACATCCCAGGCAATTAAAATTGATTTGGATAGATCATAGGGGTCAATTTTGCACAATAATTAACTGTAATATATTTATTGACCAGATTTGAACTCATGTACTCACTTTGAATACACGAACAAGGCCTTATATTTTTTTCTGATTAAACTGTCTACATTATTATTATTATTACTATTATTGTAGCGTTTATTTATTTGCGTGAAATATAAAAACCAGAAAAATATTATTAATTAAAATAAAAATTTATTTAGCGATAAATAATTAAGATAAAGATAATAAAAATAACTAACACTATGATTAAACAATTATAAACACTAATTTAAGACTAAGAATATTATTAAATATTTAAACACTAGGATTGTTTATTTATGTTCACAACCCGTTCACTATTTATTTATATCATCAACTGATCATTTCACGATGCCTGTCTATATCAGAATGCCCCGGCTGGCTTCCCTGACCGTGTTTATATAGTCTGGCGTCTTTTTTCTGGAACATTCGACGCGATAATAACAATGAATACAAAGGGTCAGGCAACCGGAAGTAATTAAACAGGTGTTTTTACTCCGTCTGTGCTCGCGAAGATTATGACAATTAATTTTTAGGTATGCCAATTTGATTCAAGAGATTTCGGTTTATTTTAAGTGATACACTTTTGCTATCTCGAGAATTATAGGAGTTACGAAGTCAGTTAAATTAGCAAACAATTTCTATTTTATAAGACTACTATATGAACGAAACAACAATTTTTTAATATTAGTGATAGTCAAAATCCAGGTGCAACCTTCTTATTTTAAATGGTAACCTATTTTTTTATTTACTTATTTGATTCGGTATTTTTTACTGAATTCAACGTTATACTTACATCGTACCCTAATATAAAATATTTCAGGAAAATGCAAATGAAAATTATTCTGATTTAATTTAAATCTGATTGTATTAAAGGCAGGGACGGGATAACGTTAACGAATAGTTACGTTATTTCATAATGTTATAAAAAAAAAAATTCGTCACATAACGTCATAAATGAATCAATAAAAGCAAAATAACGTTATGTAACGTTATTTTTGTTTCGTTATTATAACTTTACAATAACCGTATTTTTCTCAAGATTCTAATCAAAACTCATTAAAAATTTAAATTTAATACAATGTATTAAAAATACTTACATACGTATCTTATTCTAGAAATAAAATAAAGTGTTCAACATTAGAATTTGACCACTAGTGACATCTATTCAATAAAAAACACGAAATAAATAATTAGGAAATTATATTTTCAAACGCCAAAAAACACCTTGTAAAATTTATAAACTTGAATAACGTTATAGTGAATATTTGTTATGTTACGGTTACATAACGTTATTTTGTAATTATAATGTTATTTAAAAAATAATAATAAATTAACGTTATAAGGTATCGTTACGTTACGCTTTCCATCCCCGATTAAAAGTGCTACGAAGAAAACAGAATATAAACTTCATACATATCAAGTTTGACATTAAACTGGCATGAAACAAAATATTTATTTTTTTTCTTCAAAGCACTCTTCTCTTAATTAGGGCTGTGCAACCTTAGATATTTGAAATCGATTTTCGATCTTTTGATAATATCGATCAATCGCAAAAAAACGATTTTATATAATATGAAATCGAAATACTTTATCAAAAAATCGATTTTATAGAAAGATCGATTTTAATAAAAGAACAAAATGTCGTTTTTAATGAATAATCAAAAGATTGATTTTTAATAATAGATCAAATTGTAAACAAAGTTGCAGCCGTCGTCGAAGAGACTCACGCACTGGATATATATATATATATATATATATATATATATATATATATATATATATATATATATATATATATATATATATATATATATATATATCAGGAAGGAGTACAACAGGAACTATCACATATTTATTAGTAGGTATTTGACTATAAGAAGTAAATGTTTAAATCAAAATAATAAATGTCTGCTATAGATTAAATTTAATTCTTGTTTTTGATTATTACTGGCAAATCATACAGTTGACCAAGTACAACAGTGAATTTATTAAGCAAGGACCCGGAACTGGACGAAATAAACGGGGAAAAAAAACGGAACATAACCAGAAACGAAACGAAATTCTTAATCTTATTGCTGGAGCGAAAACGATATAACTGAAATAAACTTTTCGGGTAATAAATCAAGAGATTTTTTTACCGATCTTTGAAGAAATCTACTTTTTAGATAAACCGATCTTTCAGAATCTAGAAGATTGACATCTTTTAGAAAGATCGATCTTTCGGAATCGAGATAAATATTTCTTTAATTGATCGATCTTTTTGAAAAAAAACGATTTTTCAACGATCGATCTGTTTGAAAAAAAAAGATTTTTCAATTCACCGATCTTTTTGATAAATCAATTTTTTCGACTGATCAATCTTTTAAAAAAAAGATCAATCCGATTTTTTAAAAAAAAATGATTGATCAAGATCGATCAATCGATCAATCGATCTTTTTCACAGTCCTACTCTTAATACAATCAGATTTAAATTAAATCAGCATAATTTTCATTTGCATTTTTCTGAAATATTTTGTAATATCAGGGTGTGACAAATGTATATCGTTGAATTCAGAAAAAAATAATAAATCGAATAAGCGAATAAAAATAGGTTATCATTTAAAATAAAAAAGTTGCACCCCGTATTTTGAGAACCACTGACATTAAAAATTATTGTTTCGCTAATTAAAGTAGTCTTATGAAATATAGAAATTGTTTGCTAATTTAACCGATACCCTGCATATCTGTACCGTTGTGTGCGTTTAACAGGCTTCACCTCAAGGGCTTTCAAAGGTGTCGTGAAGAGAGCAAAAGAGGATCACTTTCGTGGCCTGCCTGCCTGAGTGTCTGGTCGTGAATGTGGGAACCCGGGTTCGATCCCAACCGACGCCAAAATTATTTCAAATTTTAATTAGCACAAAAGTGTCCCCTGTGGTGTACTCTCCACGCCAGCAATGAGCAAGGCAAGAAGTACCTGGGAGGTGACGCCTGGTAAACGCCCGTACGGTACTAATATATCATCATTATAACCGATATCTATGAATAAAGCAGATTGGCACACCCAGCAATGGGTAATATGCCGTGATGATACATTTATTTATATTAAAATTGGAAATAAAAGGCCCGTTCAAGTTTTTTTACCTCTCGCTAAGAGAGGTATTGAATTCATGCTAAAAATATTATATCCAGATTTTAGTGAATAAGCACGCTTTAAGGTCCTTAAAAAATAATAATAATATTTCAGCACTGCAGGCCTAGCAGGCCCATGGCTTGTTGCACTATTGTTCTCCATTCGTTGCGGTCTTTAGCCTTTTTTTCCCAGTCACGAATGTTTAAGAGTTCCAAGTATTTTTGCACCGCATCACTCCACTTTCCTTTCGGTCGTCCTCTTCTTTTCTTTGCTGCTACCCCCCTTTTATATACTAAACTCACTGTCCTGTCTTCTGGCAATCTGCTTATATGTCCTAACCACCTTAACCTTTGCCCCCTAATCACTCCTACAATATTTGGTTCACCGTACAGTTCCTTGAGTTCAGCGTTTGTTCTGCGCACTATCAAGTCACCATCCTTTTTTCCACCATATATTTTCCGTAGCACTTTCCTTTCCCACACCTCCAAACGGTTTTGGTTACTTTTGTTCATCACCCACAGCTCGCACTCGTAAAGCACTGTTGGTCTTATTATTGTTTTATATATTTTTATTTTTGCACTTCTGGTAATTATATTTGATTTTAATATTTTGTGTATTGCTCCTATGCATCTGCTTCCTTTTGTAATCCTCGCCGAAATTTCCATATCTTCAATATTATTCTTAGTTATTATTACCCCTAGATAGACGAAGCTACTCACTTTCCCAAATTCATATCGTTTTCCTCTTTCTGTCATTATCTTGAGATTGTCTTTTTGATTTTCTTGATTTTCATTTATGCGCATATATTTAGTTTTCTCCTCATTTATTTTTAAACCTGTTTCCATCCCTGTACTTTCGAAGATTTTAAATACTCTCTCAAGTTCCCTTCTTGTTCTGATCATTATGGCAATGTCATCGGCGTAAGCTAGAAGCTGATGTCTTCGCTGATTTAAGGTTCCTTTTGTATGCATATTGCCCTTCCTTATAACCCACTCCAGTACTAAGTTGAACAGGATTGGAGATATTGGGTCTCCCTGTCTTAGGCCTCTAGTAACTCTGAAGCTTTTTGAAGTTCTACCTTCCATGGAAATTTTGCAGCTCGTATCCTGTAGCGTCATCCTAACTAATCTTACTAATTTTTCTGGCACGAATATGAATAAGCTTACTTTTTATTATGGAGTCATATGCCTGTTTAAAATCAACAAATAGAATATGCAGTGCTAAATTATGTTCGTAGCTGTTGGCTATTACTTGTTTCAATGTAAATATTTGGTCTATAGTAGATCTATTATTTCTAAAGCCTGCCTGGTATTCTCCTAGAACCTTATTTGCCGTTGCTTTTAATCTATTACGGATACATATGGCTAAAATTTTATACGCTATATCTAACAGTGATATTCCCCTATAATTTTTACAGTCTGTTCTATCACCTTTTTTATGTATCGGGACTATTAAGGCTTCTTTCCATCTGCTAGGCATTTGTTCTGACTTCCAAACCTTCAGTATTATGTTGTGTAGTTTCTTATGTAACTCATCCCTTCCATATTTGTAACACTCTGCAGCTATTCCATTTTCCCCGGGACTTTTCATATTCTTTAATTCTGCTAATATATTAATTATTTCTTCTATCTGGGGCAGATGTATCTCCTCTATTTCTTCATCTCTCAGAAATTCTTCCGTCAATTCTTCTTCTTGGTCTTCAGTTTCCTCCGTCAATAGTTCTCTGAAATATTCTGCAAATCTTTCTACTCCTTCTTCTCCCGTAACCAGCCTTCCGCTTTTTCCTCTGTAAAATATAGATTTCTGTTTAAACCCTTCTTTTTGTCTTTTTACTTCTTGATAGAAGTTTCTGATACATTTGTTTTGATAATTGGTTTTAATAGACTCTAGCATATTTTCCATCTTTGCTCTCTTTTTCTGTCTGCACAATTTTTTAAAATTTCTCTTTTCTTCTTCATATTTTGCCTTATTCTCATTGCTTGGATTTTGATTTATTCGTATCTTGGCCCAAGTCTTTTTGTCTAAGGCTGTTTCGCATTCCTTGTCAAACCATTCTTTCCTTACATCTTTATGTTTTTTGTCTATTGTCATATCCGCTGTCGTACATAATTGGCTTTCCAGTGCTCTCCATTCTTCTTCTACGCTTTCACTGTGCTCCATGTTTTTTAGGTTTATTTCAATGTTTTCTATAAAATCTTCTCTTATTTTTCTTTCTTGAAATAGCTGTATATTGTATCTTTTGAGCCCATTCTTTTTTGCTATTCTCTTTTGTGGCAATCTTTGTCTCATTTCTACCTTAACCATAAAGTGGTCAGATTCTGCTTCCGCTCCTCTCTGGCTTTTAACATTTGTTATAATATTGGCGTATTTTCGTTCGGTCAGCACATGGTCGATTTGATTACAAGTTTTTCCGTCTGGGGATATCCATGTTCCCTTGTATATTTCTTTCCTTTCATACCATGTACTCATTATTTTCATATCTTGTTCTTCAGCGAACTCTATTAATTTCATTCCATTTTCATTGCTTTCAACATGTTTACTATTTCCTCCAGATATGTGTTTGTATATTTCTTCTTTCCCCACTTTAGCGTTCAGATCTCCTAATATTATTTTATTATCATATTTAGGAATTTCATTTATTATATTTGTTAACTGTTCATAAAATCTGTCTTTTTCTTCTTCGTCTTTTTTATTATGTGGCGCATGCACATTTATTATAGTTATTTTCCTATAATTTCCTCTAACTCTTAACGTACATATTTTTTCTGAAATTGGTTTAAAATCTTCTTAAGGTCCTTAGAAGCCGATTTTAACATTTTTGTGTGTGTGACGTTGCTGGAGATACGATTTCTCAAATTCTGTGAGACTAAAGACCTGTGTAACTACGGATTCCTCAATCTAACAGTAATGGGAAGAGTTGAATAGGTTCTGGTAACAATTGGACAACCGGAAGTGGGTTTCTAAAAAAAAATTTCTAAATATTTTTTTTGAAAATTTGTTACTACATTAATTATTATTAATTAAATATGTATTTAATGAATTTGAAGAATTTTGAACATAGAATAGTAGGACAAAATTTCTCATAGAACGAAAGAAGAGATACAATTTCAATTATTTGTGTGTACAATAAATGTTAAATTCATTACTTATAGGGCGCGAGCAGTCATGTGACATTGTTGGCCTTGACAAGCAGACATGAGGATCCGTGTCAGAATGTCGGCTAGTAGTTATTTACATAGATGTCACAATTGTCATATGTCATAATTTATATTCTGATGTTTATTTGTCATCCATAGTATGGAATATACTTGGCGAGGAAAATAATCTACATGGATTTGGAAAATCATAACGTTTTGAATGAAAACTTATGATACTTGACACCTATGTACATTACTAGCTGTCATTCTGAGACGGGCCCCCATATCTGCTTGCCAAGGCCAACAAAGTCACATAACTGCTCGCGCCCTGTGCAACATAAAAATATAATAAAATACAATAAGACAATCTAATTGAAGACTAACGGGAACACCCGAATAGAAAAAAAAATAACCAGTAGTTCTTAAGTTACAATACAAATTTTATATTTTTTTAAATGTGATGGCGTATATTTTTAGGCCTATGTGATACAGTATTATTTTCTGAATTCAACCATGTAATTATTTTATGTTCTCACATAATAAAAATATTGAGAAAATTCAATTGAAATTTAAATATATTTGATTTTTATAATTATTTTTCAGTAGGCTTTGTATGAAAAACAATTGAATTAAATTAAAACGAAACATAAGTAATTGGTAATATTTTTATAAATAGTGTTCTATTTGATTTCCATCCTAAATAATTTAAATGGACAAATAGCAGTTTTTAGGCTATGAAAAATAACTAAAAATAAAATGTATTTGTATTTCAATTTTTCTCAATATTTTTATTATGTAAAGATATAAAATGATTGCATGGTTGAATTCAGAAAGAGTATCTATCGAATGGGTCAAAAAATGTATACCATCCCATTTAAAAAATATAACTTTATGTTGTAACTTGAGAACAACTTTGGAATTATAAAAAAAGTATTTTCTTCTCTATTCGGATGTCCTCCTTGTTTTTTTTTTGTAAGATTGTCTTATAGAATTTTATTGAATTTTTAATAATACAGAATCGTTTAGCTGTCACACCCTGTACATTCCATAATGTAGTAGTGAACCTGAAAGTGTTACACGTTTTTTCATCACAGAAACGTGACACTATACACTGTGTACATGATAAATATTTGACTATCGGACATTAGAGACAAGCAGAATATTTACGCAAGTACAGGCTTAGACAGAAAAAAAATCTTAAATTGATTTTTGTCTGCAACGCGGTTCTTAATAAGTTTATGGTTTATATAGTAAAATATTTGGTTAAAATATCGCTAACAAGTGGTTTGAGCCATGAGTCCCATTACAAACTGTAGGGCTCTTCAGAGACTGTAGGCAGACAACATACATCATTAAAATGCACAAAAAATTGCGTATGAAACAGGTGGTGACCTACACACATATTTACAGACAAGGAATAACTAGCGATGAAAATATGGAGTACACAAAAAGGTATAAGTATTCCATTACCATAGGAATTTCAGGTATTTTTTAAGGAATTCGGGCACTGTTTAGGGATTATAGGAATTCCTATTACCAGGTAATTTCAGGGATATAAGAGTATTACTTGGAAAAATATGTTACATTGGAATACATGATTTATGGCACCTAAACTCTAAATATTATACGTTATAGACGAAAAACAATGGCTCATATTCCGAACGCACTTTTATAATAAAAGCGCTTTTATTATAAAAGTGCGCTCGGAATACGGGCCAATATATTTATGTTTTCATGTCGCATCTATCTATCTAAATAACAGCTTGAAAAATGACTATACATATTAAAATTTTATTAGGAAAGTCAATTCTGGGATTCAGTTATCTAATTATATATAATATCGTCAACGTTTTGATTTTCATCCTCAGGAAGAAATAAATAATTTTTTGACAATTACAGATGTGCATTTATTGCCGTAAAAGGCATTCAAAATTATTAGTCAATGATAAAATTACTATGCACAGTCACAGAAGCACATAGACATAATGGCAAATAATTAGATGACTGAATCCTAAAATTTACTTTCCTAATATCCAGTCCAGTCAAGAATAGTACATTAAAAAACAAGTATCATTAGGCAATCTGTTAACGTACGAATCCAAATTTTACAAAGGCCTTATGAAATATGTTTCTTAAACTATTTTTTCTATTGAGGTAATTGTTCAATGAGATTTTTAAAAAATGTGACTTGTCAAAAATATGACTTGGTGTTTTTTGTCAGTTATGTTGATAGCACAACTCGCTAAACAAATAAAATTTCACACTTTGACAGGTCGTTTATTATGTGTTGTGAATTTTGTCTGATTGTATACATTTATACATTGTATCAAACAATGCGCTTATAGATGTTGTGAACGACGTGTTTGCAGTGCTTTTATAGATCTATAAGAACATCGAAATAGAAAATCTACTTGTCTACATTAAAAGTTTATATTTATTTAGAATTTATTGGTTATCTCAACATGTGGTACACATTAAGAGAATAGAGCGTGATCAAGTCAAATTTTGTAATAGTATACATACCGAACCGGAAGATGCTCCATTACAACCGAGCGCTCTGTTAGATGATCGAGATTTACCGAAGTCAGCTATGAGCGCGAGGCTGGAATTTGCATATCCACGAGGATTGTGTACTATTTTATTCACAATCAATTACTAATTATTGAGTTTTAAACATTAGTTTTATTAATAATGTTTGACAGTTTTTCTATAATTTGTTCAGAGTACTTTAACATATGACACTGTTGTTTGGTAACGACAAAATATTTATTGATTCTGTCAGTTGAGTTATCATAAACCGTTTTGAAGGTTTACAGTTTTTCTCAGTTATAATTTTACAAATTTATTGTGTATATTAAGTTATTTTTAAATAAAGCATTTTTATTGTGGACATTTTCATTATAATCTTGTCAAAATGACAGACATTTTTGACATTTTAGCTGTTGTAAAGTGACATTTAACTAGCTCGAAAAATGACATTTAACTAGCCGGAAAAGTCTTTTCCAACTATAACTGGGAAGTGAAGTAAACAAGTCACTTCCCTACTTTTTGGTAGGTTAGAAACGCACATATTACTAACAATTACGTAATGAACATTACCCATAGAGAAATGACGAATTCTAATCGCACATTTTTATATGAAATATGTATTAAATAATAAAGTAGACTGTTCTTATCTACTGAATAGTCGGAGATTTTGTATACCAACCAACTTGTACGAAAGAATCAGATATTATTTTGCCTTAAATCGTATGCCATTCTTTTACAATAAAAATAAGTATATCTTAATCTTCACTTTACATATAGTTCCATTATCACAGTATAAAAAACAAGTAAATAGTGTAGTAGTAATTAGTTTAGTGATTTGTATATTAATATATATTTAATGTTTTTGTAATTCATAATTTTTAAATGTAATTACTATTATATTTTTCTTTTGTGTTATACTTAATTGCTAATGTAACATTTTTGATATTTATATCAAGTACCATCCTGTTATTATGACATAAGTAGTCCTGTTTCTATGGAAAGCTGATGTTAAAATAAATAAGTAAACTCAGAAATACCAGACAAAGAATACAATTAATAATAATTATGTTACTACAATTATAGTAAAAAGGTCACTATTTTGAATTACAAAATTTATTTTTGTCTTCCTACCTGTTGGATGATCTTTAATATACATTTACTGTTATTTTTGTCTGAATATTTATTTAAATTAAGAAATCAATAATGAATTGATGAGGTAACAGATATCTGTCCCAATTTACTTTATGTGCCATGAAACTGATCTTTATAAAATGAACAATACGGCTGAGTTTTTCGTAACAAGTTTTAATAGGAAGCAGTAAAAGAGATATTTTTGGAGTAAATCTTATGTTAAAATTATTTTAAAAAAATGTCAATAATTACCCTGTTTATTCGCTTATATGCACCACAATTATTTTTTGTAAAATCCGTCTGTCTTAAAGCACGTATCTAGTCGATATTCGTTATAATTTAGTAATCGTTAGTAATTTCTTTAAACATATCTTAACGTAACCTAACCTAATGCACATAACTCACGGTTGCAAGTTTTGGTCGTTAGATTAAGTTATGTTAAGGTACGAACATATTTAGAGAAATAAGTCCAAATAAAAATAACATTTTTTTTTTAACTTTAGCCGTAAAGTACTTAATTGAAGCTTAGCTTTTTATATTTAAAATAAATTTTCTTACACTACGGAAGACAAAAAAAATTGCTGCCAAACAATAAATAATT
The DNA here is from genome assembly GCA_951394225.1 of Harpalus rufipes. Classification (NCBI taxonomy): domain Eukaryota; kingdom Metazoa; phylum Arthropoda; class Insecta; order Coleoptera; family Carabidae; genus Harpalus; species Harpalus rufipes. The sequence continues at coordinate 34,933,034 of OX596281.1, forward strand.
TAAAAATTTATAACATTTTATCAATTTTCTTTACTTGTTCCTTTGTGGAGTTGTATCCTCTATTTAATTGGAAATACTGTACAAGAAGGAAATTTTTGAATTTGGTATTTTACAGTAGATTATAGCGTATTTTTCGGGAAATATTAAGTATGTCAATTTTGTAAGGTATGCTACCTATACAATATCTTGAACACGAATAAACCCTTGCCTATAAAAAAATGTGACAAAAAATATGTCAACAGTTTATTATGGCATTGTATAACGTACAACTAGCATGTAACAAAATATCGTATTACAATCAAGTAAAGATACGAGATCAAATTAAACCAACGGCATTATCTCTTATTTCATTATCGCTGTGACGTCATTATTCACCCATCACGTATTTACTGACATAGGTGAGATAATATGGCTTTCACTGGTAATTACGTCATTCGTGATATATAGAAAGAAAGTAGACTATAATGACAATTTCCCCAGGGCTATAATTGTGGTCAAGGTTAACATCTTGAAGCTGCATTATCTGTCGCACACCCTGTATAATAAATAAATAAGACTGTCTATATTAAACGGAATAATTGACTGTAAAAGAGGGATATTTAATTCATGAAAGCAGGCAATTTAGAAGGTATTACCACTTTAGCTGGTTTGTTTACATGATAAAATATTGATTTTCTAATTGTTACACTTGTAGTTTCACACAAAAAATAAAAAAAAATATGACAGAATACAATAAATAAATCATAAATAAAATGTATTTGTTCATATTTTCATATATCCAAGTTAATATTTTCAAGGACACATTTATACAAAAACTAACAATAAGAAAAACTAATAAAATATAATATTGTAATACAAACATTTGATAAAGATTTGGAATGAAATTTTATGTTAAAAAAGATATTAAAACAAAGTTTTCCAAGTAGCGGGAAAAGGGCGTGTTGTGTTACTGTTTATAAAAAAACCACGGCTAAAACAAATTTCATTCATGATATTACTTTTAATGTGAGAAATACTTTTCATTCATCAATTTTACGAATCATTTTATAAAATTTTATATAAAAAACTATAAGCAAAACATGCATGTATATTATTAAATGTATAATACAACAAACACATATAATTTTAACTTACATTTCTGTCAAAGTTCCTGCAAAATACACTGTCACTACATTTATAAATTGTTTATAAATAAATAAACTACCCAATCATAATATCTCCCAGCCCAGTAACTGACAGTTAACTGTTTACCCAAAAAAACAAAAGATTACACTCTCCCCACATTCACTTCACTTATAAGTCATCCACAACCTGTATATTACACCCCAAAACAACTGACAACACCTGAGTCATAAATCGTATTAGAATGTTTGTCCAATCTATTTTGCTGAGTAGCACAATCTCCTCGTCTGACAGTCGGCGCGCTTCTGCGAGGCGCAGGCGGCCTTGCAAGGCTCCACGGGGCCGAGCCTGGACGGAGATAGACGAATGTGGGTATTGATCAGCCGAATGGTTGGCGGTAGCCTACGAGCCACGCAGCCAGCGCTACGCAGCGGCTGAGATGGGTTGCATGCTCGTGCAACAATAGCCGATTATTTTAATGAGAGAATTATGTAATTTTATCGGGAAATCGCAGATATTTAGGGTGATATGCGCTATTATGTGGTTAGGTACCATTATTACGATACTGTAAACTTGTGATTGCAAGCAATGAAAATTATTTTACCGATTAGAATACTATTATAACTAAACACGAATGTACATATTTAATAATTTTATTATAAAATAGATATTTTTTTTTTAAATTAACTTGAGCTTAAGTTACAAATTAATCTTGAATATTTTATAAACTATATATAAATACCGCGGCGCACTCTTCATAACAGGTTTGAGTGCTTGTGAGGTGACGCCTAGACGTCCTTTAAGGAACAAATATATTATACTATTACTAAAATATTTATTAAACAGATTTGCATTCCCTGCAACAGGATATGTGGCGTTGCTCAAATTTAGAAAAAATGTTTATATGTATATTATTAAAGTATAACATTTTTTGATACGATAATCACTAAAATTTTACTTAAATAATATTTAATGTAATATTTCTTAATAAACGTCTCGTGAACGTCTGACGTCAACGAAATACGTCACCATTCCATTGCTTTGTTACTACCTTCGCAGCATTGACGTCACACAGAGTTGAATACAGTGTTTCTCGTCAAATTCTTTATATATTCAACAAATTTAAAAAATGCGTATATATTATTCTTAACTCTATAATTAGTTGGAAACAATTTTTTTTTGTCTCATACCCTATTGGTAGAAAGTTATGATGGTGTATTAATTTTTATATCCTTAAGGCTATAAAATTCATTTAAGAATAATTGTTGTGGTCATTTATCGAAAATTTATCAGAAAGACAAATCTTTTAACATATACGAGTCCTGTATACTCGTTTTCTTTAACACGGTACTTTTTTGGGCGAACAAAAGACTGTAGATAAAAATGATCAGGAATATCAAAATTATATATTTTTTAAATGGTAACCTACCTGTATGTATATAATTTTTAATCCATTAGATAAAGATTTTTTTATTTCAATGTTGTATAGGACTGTAACACAATTATTTCGAGAAAAATGGATTTAAAAATTAGAAATAACAATACCATAGTAGGCTATGTAATAAACAAATACAAACAAATGGTACAGGTAACAGATATACTTCATTTTACTTTTAGTGGAATGCACGTCATTATTTATCGAACTAAGAAATAACAAATACCATATTTTCTTTTTCTCTCCCACATACCTACTTATATGCATCATTTACCAAAATGAAGGAGTTGAGTTTGTGTAATCAATAAATCTTTTTCTAAATAAAGGGGTAAAAAGAGATAGAAAAATATTACGTCATCAATATGGCGAATAGAAGCAAATGTTTTCAAATCACTACCAATCAGATTCCGCATATCTATCTATGACGTATGTATACGCAAAAATTTCTCCCACTATTGCTGGTTTTTTTCATGCGAACATTCAGTGATGACGAGCGTTCTATTAGAAGAAAAAAGTACTATAGTTTTGGTACATATGTTATTAATTATTTGTTTTCGCGATTATTTAATTACTTATTATTATTAATAAAAAATCTGATGTGGCCAGCACGTTACCTCCCGTCAATTTAGTGTATTATGTACAAATTCCAAATATATTTTTTTTGCAAAAGATTATATATATATATATATATATATATATATATATATATATATATATATCCAGTAAAATTATTCCATAAACAAACTATGTAAATTGCACTTGACACTGACACCTTCTTCTTCTTTAGCTTTTCCCACTCGTTAAGTGGTCGCTATTAATGAATTTCTTCATCCACTCATTTCTATTATGTTTGTTGTCTTCATTCAGTTCCTTTTCTCTTAAGTCCATCGCAATACAACATTTCCATCTTATCTTTGGTTTTCCTCTGTTTCTTCTACCTTCTACTACTTCGAATATATTCTTATCTCTCCTCATGACATGTTTAAACCAATATAATCGTCTCTCTTGTATCTTTCTAGAAACTTCTATCATTCGAGCCATTTTCCCTTATCCTCTCATTCCGTATCCTATTTTTCCGTGTCTTCCCCAACATTCATCTCAACATTCTTATCTCTCTGCCTCATTCATTTTCTTTTCAATGACACTGACGTCTGTCAATTAGAATTTTCTTATTATAGTAGCTGTTTCCACGGTTATAGGATTGCTGGTTGATTTATGAGCCTGTATAATTCTATACCTCTATATTCATTGATATGAAGTATAAAATGCAATTAAATCGTGTAGATAATAGTATATTCTTTAATATTTAAAATAACATTAAGTATCAAAAACTGATTTAACAGCGTTTTTTCAAGAAAAACTATTAAAATCTTACAATGTTGGTACTTTTGGTTGAAAAATTATAACCAAAATCTTATCACTTCTTCTTTTGGATGTAAACACACACACACACACACACATACACACACACACACACACACACACACACACACACACACACACACACACATGCTTACATACATACAGACATTATCGTAAAAATGGTAAAATCGTATTATAGGGGCCCTAGAACGTGCTTATTCACTAAAAACTCATCATTGAATTTTTTTGACCAAAGACAATACGAGTACCTTCCTTATCTAAAGGTGACGGAAGGTAAAAAAGGCTTCATAGTTACAAGAACTAGCACTTGTCACCTATATTGTTTGTGAAAGTGAAAATACGGAATTAACCAGGAGCATTTTCGCATCAGGATTTATCCGAATTTGACAGCTTTAACAGTTTTTAAGTCAGCTGGAAAATGATTTTAAAATATATGAACCATATATCTTATTCTCAATAATTCTAGCGTGACTCTCAAATTTAAACAAAATGGATAAGAAAAAAAATATAAGTATCTATCCTTATTGATTTGTGCATAATACATTTTTTTCTACAAATCTATTAAAAGTAGGCTTTTTAATGTTTGTTTTTAGAGTTTAAATTTCATTTTATAACAGCAGCGTGAAAAAATGAGTTAAAGAACAAATCGACATTTTTGACGTACGTTAAAAAATTATTAGAGATACAAATTTAAACGACAAAATAGTGCTTGTGGAAATGTTAAAAGTGTTCGAAGGTTTAGGCCATCCGCTTCATGTCGTGTTCCGAACTTCCTTCTCACAAAAATAAAATACCACTTTTAGAATATCATAAATAACTATTGTTGAATATATTTAAACATAAAAATAGTAGTTTGACCTTTTTGAATTAAAGCTTCAGTTATGACCCACGTGGATCTATTAATTGAAATGCGTTTAAATATATTTTTAAAATATAATTTTATTTATATTATTGTTACAATTTTATGTGACATGTGCAATTATGCGATAGTGAATGACATATATGTTTGTATAATAAACAAAACAATACGTCAAAAACAAGAATTGTGGACGTATTTATTTATATCCGTTTATCTCTAATTTTTGTATAAATACGCAAAATTAAACAATTACAATGACATATTTTGGTTATTACTCAATTCATTTTACATACATTCGTTTTTATTTTCGTTTTAACTATTATTAAACAATGCATAGCAATATTTCCATGACATTTCACACAAACTGATATTTAATACCCGTGCGGTCGTTCCAAAATTATGGCTGAATTTATGAATACGTAATTTCATTTAGCCATATTATTGAATTCTAGAACATTAACAAAACACCCATAATAATCAGAAATGAAAAATGAATAACGGAAAAACATTTTGGCTTAAAAATTACCATTCGCATCGCATAAAGATTGCCTGCCAATCTCGTTAATGACTAATTAGAAATAAGGAAAATTCTCCGAACGGCTCATGAAAATTCATATCCGTTCCAGGAATTGTTATTTATTTAAAATGTTTGATATTCTACTGCCAAACAGTAATTTTGTGCATCAAATCATGACGTGCCAACATTGTTTACTGTTTGTCGAACGAATTTATTGAATCGCGACCAGTGGCGGCTCGTGTCTTTTCAACCGGAGAGTCGCAGTAATTATAAAAATTAAGAGTAATTTTTTTACCTAAACTGGGCAAGTAGATGAAGAAATTTAATCACAATCACTTCTTAAAAGTAAATTCAGCTGTTCTGTCTTTCGCAGATATAAATTGAAAAATGGCGAGTAAATATTTTGTTCTGGGCTTTTCTCACACTAATTTGTGTTAATTTTAAATCAGGCAATGGTCTACCTAATTTATTTTCAAATTTATAAGATAATTCACTTTGAATTAAAACGAATTTATGTTAAACTTGCATTATCTTTATTTGTAACAAACATATAAAATTATTCAAAACGTTTCGACAGCTAAAAAATCTGCTGTCGAAACGTTGTGAACAATTTTATAAATTTGTTACAAATAAAGATAGTGCAAGTTCAACATAAATTCGTTTTAATTCAACGTTTACCTAATTCTTTAAATTTTAATTTATTTTGTAAAAGAAGTATGTTAGCCATATTTATTTGTGATTTGTCGTACCGCGAAACAATGCACTACAACAAGGTATTCATTTTAAAACTGAGCCGAAACCGCAAAATAATGCGGCCACACAGCTCTTATAGTGAAAATGATTAAGCAAAGGAATCACGTCATCGACCTGAAAAAAACCTTATAAAATGAAATATAACTTGTGGAAATTATTGGGTATTATTTATTTTTAAAAGAAGAAGAAGAAAAAAGTACTAGTATTAAGTAATATATATTAATGATATTTACAATTATTTAAAGTCAATCTTTATTCCTTTTACGGAATATAAAATTAATTGAAATAATTCTAGTTTATTTTCGTACCATACGTTGGCACTACTGAGAATGATGATGTATCAAATAATTTTATATTCCGTAAAAGGAATAAGGATTGACTTAGAAATAATTGTAAATTAATTAATATATACGTTTCTTTAATACGAGTATATTTTTTTTCTTTTTAAAAAATAAATAACAACTAATAAATACTACAAGTTATATTTCTTTTTATAAGGTTTTTTTCAGGTTGATGACGTTAGTCTTCTGCCTAATCATTTCCACCATACTACATGGCTAGCCTACGGGCCTACGCTAGTCACATAAACAAAACGTAACTCATAGCAACGCGGGTCGTCATAGAACGTTGAGCGGCCAAGGCTTTAGCGCGATAGAAAATCTCGCGTCTAGTTTAAATGTTTTATATTTAATTATTAACTACTTCGTTACAATAGAACCGATTTGTGCTTTACTATATGATTACACTATATTCTTAATTTATTATACCAACTAAGAAATTATTTTTACCATTTTCTGTAGGGGGGGGGGTCATTAACGAGCCGCCCCTGATCGTGACGTCAAATGCTTTACAAACATGCCGTTTTAAAATGTAAAATGTAAACGGAATTCAATTAAAATTAAAGAATAGAATAGTCTGCATGAATGCTGTTATGAATATGCATAACGACAAAATAGTATACAGTTAGATCGAAATATTCGACTAAGAAATAGTTGATTGTTTAATAAATAAAGAAAAATTGCAGTTTTACAATGGTGTATGTGTGCGTGAGTGAGTGTGTGTGTGTGTGTGTGTGTGTGTGTGTGTGCGTGTGTCTGTGAGTCTGTGTGTGTATTTGTGCGCGCGCTCAAAAACTATAATATTTAATATCTGTTTAATCCATCGGACATTACCTGGAAGAGTTGAAAAGGTTTTTGTACTAATTGGAGAACTGGAAGTAGCAGATTCTTAAAAAAAATCTTCTAAATATTATTTTTTGATAATTTTTGTTCTTGCAATTCTTAAAGAACATTAAATTCTCTATCTGATACATATAAATATTCTATTATATATTTTATAGATTTAGAAATAAAGAAATATAATACATAAAATAATATGTTGTAATAAATCTCACAACGCAAAATGTCATGGAAACCAATTGAAAAATTAAAATGTTTGTAACTGGCAGATAAATGCCAGTGTCAAAAATCCAGAGATATTACTGAAGACTTTTTCTGGGATGTACACACATTACCTATATTATTTGTTATTGTATTAATAATTAAATATTTAAAATAACCAGAAATACTGTCAATTGTCAATCCCGACCGAATTGGAAACATGTCGAAAAATTAGAAGAGTAGGACAAAATTTCTTCATAGGGCGTGAGTAGTCTTGTGACTTTGTTGGTTTTGATAAGCAGATATGAGGGCCATTGTCAGAAAGACAGCTAAATAGATGTATATTGTCATAATTTTCCATTGCAAATTTCATAATTTTCCATTGCAAATTTCATAATTTTCCATTGCAAATTTCATAATTTTCCATTGCAAATTTCATAATTTTCCATTGCAAATTTCATAATTTTCCAATTCCATATGGTTTGTTTTCATCGACAATTCCACACTCCTGGTGACAAATTAATCTCTTAAACTCAGAAAATCTTGAAATTTTGAATGAAAAATTATGACATTTGATATAAGTACTAGTTGTCATTCTGACACGGGCCCCCATATCTGCTTGTCAAGGCGAACAAAGTCACATGACAGCTCGCATTCTATAGAATGAATTTAAAATTAAAATATCTAAATATAAAAAATAAGTATAAGTACAATTTTTTGTGTAGAGTGTAACACATATAAGAAAAGTTAAATACAATACTTATGTAACCAAAAGTTAAAGAAGCGAGAGGTATTGTGCGGGCCACATTTTTTTTTCGTGTACCAAACAAATTAAAAATATTCCACTGCCATAAAAAGAATTTACATGATCAAGAGTAAAAGTCAATTTCTATTATGGTATCAAAATTACAAGAAAAGTACACTATTTGGCCTCTAGAGATAAAATGTGGACATTATTGAGAACTGAAACTACCGATAGAGGCAGCACTATCACTTCTCGGAAGAGTACTGTCAATATATTATAATCTGTCAAATGCAAAATGCACAACTAATCCATCTGTTAAATATTTGTTCCCATCAAAATCGAAGTTTTTTGACGTTGACTACAAAATCATATTTCTTAAAATGAAGGAACATATTTTCGTATTTATTATTTTCTTACCACTCCGAAACCGAATAACATATTCCCATGCTTGGCGTCTATTCATTCGTTGTTCAACGCCTTAATTTGTTGCTATTACAACAAAGAGGACTCTTTCGGATAAGTTCTGATTTTCGCCGCTATTTGTCGTGTCGAATCTTGTCAGTTCTCAATTCCTCTAGGAGAGTTTTTATAATTTTAACAAGTAATGACATTTAATGCTTTATCATACAATACTCTGTATTGTTAACTAGGTGTGTTTTCTGACCAATCACAGGCAAAATTTATTTACCTATCTAAATCAACGATACTTTATTTTAATAGAAATGCACACAAATATATTTAACAAAATTTGCGTTGGTAACAATAAATGTCAAAGGTCATCCACAAATGTCAAATTTAATTTTAACTAAAAAAGAACGTAAAAATTATGTATGACAATCGAATTTGAGGAGTAAAGATAGTTTCCACATGTTAATAAAATACTTCTTTATTTGTACAGTAAACTTCTTCGTCTATGATCTCTTTTGCTGTTAGGCGTCGAGATTTTTCCAAAGAGATTTCCATGCTGTTCTGTCTAGTGCTTGTTCTGTTGCTTCTTTCCAGCTTATACCTTTCTTTTCTTGTTTTTCTCTGATATCTTTTTGCCAGTTTCGCCTAGGTCTTCCTACGTTCCTCTTTCCTGTCTTAGGGATTTTGTTTTCCTCCATACGGATAAGGTGTTCAAACCATCTCAATTGTATAGTAAATAACTAGACTATTGTAAAATTAAAAAAAAAAAACTAATTAAGTTTGAAGCCATAATATATTTTTGTTTAGTATAGTGTCACTTTAAATAATATTCAATTAAATTAAACTGTAGTCATATAAACAATCAATAACAAAACATGAATAAATAAACAATCAATTTTAGTTAATGTCATTTACAAATGCTATTATTATTATTATTATACAAACAGCATTATTCTAGTGATACTTGTTTAGAAAACAATATTGTAATTAAAACAATTATTGTTTGGTATACAATAAATGAAATTGTCAAAAAAATTATTGCAAACTATGCAATTTTTGGTATTTAGATGACCAAAATCGTATTGTATAGAAAACAATAATTATTTTGAAATGTAATCTGAACAAGAAACTTACTTATGTTGCAGAAACCATAATTTTAAAAATATTATTTAAATTGTAAAGCCAATTTTATTTATGCTATTATTGACTTCGAAAATAAGAAATATATTTTAAAGTAATATATAGCCAAAAAGTGTATTTACATGAGTGCAATGTGCATTTATGAATTCTGCAGTTTAGACATGTGCTCGATTAATGAAAAAAACATTTAAGAGTATGAATGATCCTTTATCCCTACAAAAATTAACTTACAAATTATCATTTGAAAATGTTATTGAATAAATTTTAGTGCCGTCTCTGCTAAATTAACAAAATCTAGATCGAGACAAAATTTCTGTTTTATAACAATAAAACTATGTAGGACAATAAATTTTTTGAAAGATGTCCGATCAAGGTCATCTACGAATTGTATGAATTAAGATATTTGTTCTGCCCATTCAATACTCTCGTTTACTTAATACTCATAGGGTAGTACATAAGAGACTACTGTTATTATTATAAAAATATATGTTACAGTAAAAGCATTCAAAATTCAAAAATAAGTCAACTGGTAAGTTTATTAGCAAATTTAAAACCAAATATGTGAAAAATAAGATACTGATCAGATTATTGACAGTGTCAGTGTCACTGACACTGACAAAAAATGACGTTATTCGTACGGCTATGAATCAAGGTAATGTATCTGAATTAATAAATAAACTTACGTTACAGCGAAAGTATTATCAACAACAAACATCATCCTAACTTGTTATATCCATCCTTATCGTACACGCTTATAGCCTTTGTAAAGAAGGGAGATAAATGTATGCCAATTTGTTAATTCGTTCATGATATAGATGACCTTGATCGGACATCTTTCAAAAATTTTACTGTATCTTATTGGACTGTATATTCTGTATACATTTATAAATATTACATTAATTGAAGAAATTATCTATTGATGTTAAATAGTGTTATTTTTCATATCAGTTAGTGGATGCTTACTTCTTGTACCAAATCTTGCTAGTTGTCTTACCATTACTAGAATTTTATGATACAGGACAACACGACTGCATGATTATTCTGGTTTATAGTGCGATGCGATATTAAATGTTGTCATTTTTGTTTTTATTGTTTTTACCTTCCGTAGCAGAAAGATGAGGATGTTGAAATGGATGTTGGGGAAGACACGGAAAGATAGGATAAGGAAAATGGCTCGAGAGATAGACGTGTTTAGAAAGATACAAGACAAGATACATTGCTTTGAACATGTCACGAGGAGAGATGAATAATATATTGGAAGAAGAATGAACAGCTTAGTAGTACAAAGTAGAAGAAACAGAGGAAGACCAAAGAGAAGATGGAAGGCCTGTATTGAGGAAGGAAGAGAAAAGGAACTGAATGAGGACGACAAGCAAAATAGATATGAGCGGGAGAAGAAAATTAAGAATAGCGACACTTAACGAATGGGAAAAGCTAAAGAAGAAGATGTCAGTGTCAAGTCCAATTTACATAGTTTGTTTATGAAATAATTTTACTGGAAATATAGAATCTTTTGCAAGAAAATTTATGTATGGAATTTGTACATAATACACAGAATTGACGGAAGGTAATGTGCTGGCCACATCAGATCTTTTTCCAGTTTTCTTTGTTTCTAAATGGCCCATTTCAAAAATTTCTAAATTTAAAACCATTTCTTTTCATATATATTTAAAATATATACTGAATTTAAATTTGGCTTTATTGTCCCGGTTTTTAAATGTTCTTGTACGTATACTTATAAGTGATTGCGTCTCCCATAATTTTTATTTTTTCCACAACACCATTAATAACAAATATAATCATTCTTTTGGGTTTACGCAATGCCACTTATGTCAAAAAAATCAAGTAAATAAATGTCAAATAAGGAAATTAACTAACTTCGTACTTGTATACATACAATAAATTGTGTAGAGTGAGTTTACAAGGAGTAACAAAAGTACGAATTTCATACAATATCTTAAACTATATTGTTTTCAATATTGCATACGAAACAATATTGTTTTCAATACAAGTGTCACGAGAATCAAGCTGAAAGTTCGTCAAAGTTCTAAACTTTAATAACATTTAACAAAAATGAATAAATGCACAATGTTCTGTTTTAATATATCTGTCAATGTTTCTAGTGTAAAATAAAACAAGTCCTTATATTTTAATCTAAAATATGTCACAGCAAAGGGCAAAAGCTCATATTACAACTTCACAAAGTATCACATTGTGAGCACAACTGGCTTTATTGCACTTTGAAAATAAAACTTATCATCACTTGATAAAATATTCTAGCTAGCCCTAGAATCTGAACTTTGACCTATACCCCGCATTTCCGATTTCCTTTTTAACATTTGATATTTTTATATGCGCTCACTTGATGGTTTAATCATAAAAAATATATTTAAATTTCACACATTGCATTGGATGTTGAATTTTTAAAAATAAACAATTAAACGGGAAAAATATTCTGTGTTACATTTCTACATTTATATTTTCCTTTTTGAAGGAAAACGTAGTTCGTAATTGAATTATTTTCTGCGAGGATATATGTTACGTAATTTTATCTTATATTTTTAAAAGGATTTTCATTTTTTATGGTATCACATGTACGCTGGCTTGCAAATTTGAATTCTTTTTAGAAAATGAATCTATTACATTTATACAAAAGTGTTTTACGTAAATTATTAGTTCTACTTACATGATTTATTACAATAAGCCACTATAAAATAATTTGATTAATATACATATCCTTATAAGTATCGTTTCAGTTTTTATTATATTAATTGTTAGCTGATGTCCTTTTGTACTTTATCAGATTTATATCAATATTGATACCTTAACAGAGGGAATAAGAATATCCACGTATGCCGTAGAAAGCAAAATTTAAAATTTGCACTATCATTTTAAACAATGAGCCGGTTTCACATTTTTTAAAAAGTATTTTACATGAAAGTTTATGCAATATTTTACATAGTAATAAAAAAATATTTTTGCTATTTTCGTAAATAATTAAATAAAAATATTGGCGCGAAAAATAGTCACGAAAAACAACCTCTCATTCCTGTGACGTCAAAGTACACGTCATTTAAGCCAATAGAAAAACAGTTTGTCCATCACCTACGCTATTTATATAAATAAAAGTAGGTGATCGTTTGTTTCATGTTAAGCTGTATATAATTTGACCTCATATTCTTTTTCAGATCATGTGACTTTCTCAAAATATTACATAAATTTGTATAATTATTTGTAAAAGATCTAATGGATATTTCGTGACATTTTCAAATTTGATGCTATTTAAAGAACAATTTTTTAAAAATTTTGTACTTAGAAGACAAGAATTCTTGCAACAGCCCTATTATTGTCATTTGAAATGAATTTGGAAAAGTTAAGATAGTTAGAAATTAGAACTAGAACATTTTCGAAGCATGATTTAAGAAAATTTACTTGTACAGTAAAATTTTTGAAAGATGTCCGATCAAGGTCTTCTGTATCATGAACGAATTAACAAATTGGCATACATTTATCTCCCTCCTTTACAAATGCTATAAGCGTGTGCGATAAGGATGGATATAACACACTTGTCTTTCAAAAAATCATATTGTTTCGACTAAGTTAGGACATTCCATTTTAAAACGATGCTCGTTGTTGATAATACTTTCGCTGTAACGTAAGTTTATATATTAATACAGATACATTACCTTGATTCATAGCCGTACGAATAACGTTATTTTCTGTCAGTGTCACTGACATTGACATTGTGTCACTATCTTAATTTTCACATATTTGGTTTTACATTTGCTAATAAACTTACCAGTTAACTTATTTTTGAATTTTGAATGCTTTTACTATAACATATCGCTCATTTGCTGCAACACTGACATAACTAAAAAATTTCCATTTTCGAGTTGGTCCTACAAAATTAAATGTTTCTGCTAGTACTTTTTGCTTATACAACGACATAACTGAGCTACTAAAATTCACTAAGAGAGAGAGCAGTTGTGTCATTTAAAGTCTTTTCATATTTAGCACACTACTTTTTTTTAACACTGACTTATCTCAGTTTTAAGTTGAATAATGTTTTTCGCTTTATGAAGAGTGTCATTTGTAATTTTACTAAATTATACCAATATAAACATTTACCTATAATATAAATATAAACTTATACCTCAAAACTTTTAAATTAGTTTTTTAGAAAACAACAAATTTTGAGTTATGTCATTGTTGCAGCACATGAGCGATATATTTTAATAATAATAAAATAATAGTAGTATCTTATGTCCCCCACAAAAACTAAGCAAACGACACTACTGAATTTGTTAGAATGGGCGGAGCAAAAATCTGAATTCATACAATTCGTAGACAACCTTGATCGGACATCTTTCAAAAATTTTACTGTACCTTGTACCGTTAATATTTACATGTTTTTTTAGTTTTCTGCGTTCCAGCTAAAAAAATCTGTTGTGGCCAGCCCAATACCTCTCGCCATTTTCATTTTATGTTGCATAGGGTGCGAGCAGTTATGTGACTTTGTTATCCGCAAGCAGATATGGGGGCCCGTGTCAAAATGACAGCTAGTAATAATGTACATAGGTGTCAAGTATCATAAGTTTTCATTCAAAACATTATGATTTTCCAAATCCATGTGGATTACTTTCCTGGACAAGTATATTCCATACAATTGATGACAAATAAACATCAGAATGAAAAATTATGACATATGGCAATTGTGACATCTATGTAAATAACTACTAGCCGTCATTCTGACACGGATCCTCATATCTGCTTGCCAAGGCCAACAAAGTCACATGGCTGCTCGCGCCCTATAAGTAACAAATTTAACATTTCTTGTACACACAAATAATTGAAATTGTATTTCTTCCTTCGTTCTATAAGAAATTTTGTCCTGCTGTTCTAATATATTCAAAATTCACATTTAATTAATAATACAATAATATATTAAATGTACTCGTACCTGCCAGAAAAATCTGAATTTTGACACTGACATTTTTCATTTATCTGACAATTGCAAACATTTAAATATCTCAACTGTTTTTTTGGCAACGAGATTTATTATAACAGATTATTCTATATTATTATTTACTATATCTCCAAATCTATACGAGATATAATAAAAAAATTAAATGTGTCAGATTGAGAATTTAATGTTCTTTAATACTACCAAAAATAATTTAAAAAAAATATTTAGAAGATTTTTTTTCAAGAATCTGCTACTTCCGGTTGTCCAATTGTTACCAAAACCTTTTCAGCTCTTCCCATTAATGTCCGATTGGGAAATACGTAGTTAAACAAATATTAAGTCTTATAGTTTTTGAGGAATCATCCTTTCAACGTTCCACACACATACATACATACACACACATACATCCACACACACACGCACACACACACACACACACACACTCACACACACACACAGACATCATCGTAAAAATGTTAAAATCGAATTGTAGAGACCTTAAAACGTGCTTATTCATTAAAATCTGGATATGTGATTTTTAGCATGAATCCAATACCTCTCTTAGCGAGAGGTAAAAATGAGTAAATAAAAGCAATGTACTCGAAAGAATGCTTATGACAGAGGAAATAATGTTGGAATTCTAGAAACCCATTGTCCACATTTCGTTGAAGCTTATCACAATGATTAATTGCTGATTTAATTACCTTAATTACGAAAATGGATTAGCGATGCATGTACTGATAAGGGTGGGTCTATCTATACATAAAGTATCCATACATACTTATTACTGGTTAATAATTATCTACTGTCACAATTTTCGATTTTTCTATTCTTAATACCTACACAAACATTATATGACTCAATAGATGTTATTTTAAAATATCGCTTTTAGTTGAACTGAATTTGTGCATAAATTATTTTAACACCAAACTAATAAAAACAAAATCTGATGTAGCCAGCACATTACCTTCCAGCAATCCTGCAAGTATTATGCACAAATTCCATACATATTTTTTTTTGCAAAAGATCCTATATTTCCAGTAAAATTATTTCATAAACCAACTATGCAACTTGCACTTGACACTGACATCTTCTTCTTTAGCTTTTCCCATTCGTTAGGGGTTGCTATTTTTTTATTTTCTTCTTCCACTCATTTCTGTTTTGCGTGTCGTCCTCATTCAGTTCCTTTTCTCTTTCTCTCAAGTCTTCCGCAATACAGTTCTTCCATCTTATCTTTGGTCTTCTTCTTTATCTCTCCTCATGATATGTTCAAACCAATGTAATCGTCTCTCTTGCATCTTTCTAGAAATTTCTATCATTCCGTATCTTTCCCAACATCTATCTCAACATCCTCATCTCTGCCACATTCATCTTCGTTTCATTGACACTGACATCTGTCAATTTGTATTATCTCAATATATTAGCAGTTTCCATGGTTAGCATAGCTGGCTGATTTATGAAATTTAATATCTTTATAATTCTTTAACTCTATATCTATTGAATATGAAGGATAAAATGCAATCCAATCGTATAGAGAATATATTCTTTAAGTTCTAATAACATTAAATGTCAATAAATGATATTTAACTGCTTTTTTTTTTTCAAGAAAAACTGTTAAAAGTTGCAAATCAGGGTAGTTTCGTGGACCAATTATAACCAAAATCTAATCATGTCTGCATATGGATCTAAACTTGAGAATTATAATTTTTGGAATCGTAGTATTGGAGTTATGCGATCCGGAACAATCGTCATATACACACACACACACACACACACACACACACACACACATATACACACATACATACAGACATCATCGTAAAAATAGTAAATTCGTAGGGACCCCAAAAAGTGCCTTAACATTATAAACGAAAGAAACTCACTATCGAATTTTTTGACCCAAGAAAATACCTTCCTTACCTAAAGGTGACGGAAAGTAAAAATATCTTTGTATATCATGAAAATTTTTAACAATTTATACGTATTTATCAGTGTGTTCAGAAAATAAAGCATACTACGATTTTTCGGTTACACAGATGTAAAATAATTGTTAGTGTGATTATTGTTTAGATTCGTAATGCAGGGATAGACATTCAGGTATAATAAAAAATAGCGTATGATAGATTTGTTTTTAAAAAAACTAGTCACTCGTGCTTTAAAAACTTTCTTATACAGTTATATCATAATAATTTATCTGGAAATTAATTGTTTAACCGGGAATTATAAGATTGGCCCTATGAATAAAATTATATAGCGGGCGATAATGGGCTGACCACATCAGATTTTATTCTTTATGTCGTTTCTCAATATCAATAAAAACTTGAGTATATTATTTAAACTCCAACCTAGCATAGTAGGTCAATAGCTACGTACATTTGAGGTTAACGGTTATCCACCATTGTCTCAAGATAAGAAAAGTCTTTCTACTGCTATGAACTAAATGTGAGGAAACAAATATGCAGTAAAATATATCATTTTATTGCAGACTTTATTACCGCAGAAATTTGTGTTCAAACAATATTTTTATAGCGCTGAAGATTGGAACACGCGAAGCGACAGGAACAGATTTATTTTCAATGAATAAAATTGCAAAGAGGAAGTGAAGCAGTTAAATATATTGATTGTATTTAAAATTGGAAGCAACTGCAATGTACAAGTACGAGAACTTAGTTTTGATTGGATAGTTACTTTGCGATGCACAAGTACATGATACAGTGTAATAGTGAAATATTTTAAGGTGAAAGATATTGCCATGACAGTCAATAAAAAAATTGTCTACTTCTGTAAAAATATATCCCCATTATTTAAATTTTTTCGATTAATTATAGTAGCCATAATTCACTGCCGTGAATTATGTATTCATTATTCACTTTTCTCGACTAATCAAAGAAGCAGAAATCAATTACTCCCGTTTATTTTAATTTAATTCTCCGCGCGATCACTTGTCCTATGGCCGTCTGACAGTTGACAGTTTTCTCATTGTTACTTATTCATATATTTTTTGATAACGTTTTCCAACCGATTTATATTGTTTTGAAAAGAGCTAAACTACGTTAAAATGGATACTGAGAACGACGAGGAGTACTGCACCCTGCCAGAAATATATTAGTGAGAATTTAATTATCAATGGATATTACCACCCTCTCTGCAAATCTTATCAATTATACAAATGTTATATCTTCACGCTAATCGCCAATAAGTAGGTAGTTCCCTTAATAAAAAGTAATCAAAAATCAATTTAATGTTCTGTTTGATAAATATTGTTTCAATAAATTATGAATTTGTAAAGTTGTTTCTAAAATATTTATTCAAGTTACTTCCAAATTTATAGGAGTAGAAAAAGTATAGTATTATATTCGGGATTATGGACATTATTCACTCGGATGATTTATATCACTCGCCTACGGCTCGTGACGCAAACATCATCTTCGAGAATAATAATTATCACAGTCTCTCATATAATAATATACTATTATTTATTGTCATAACATAAGCACACTATTTTTACATTACACAATTTGCATTTGTTTTATTTCACATAATTTTCATTTCGTTATCGTAAAGTCGATGTTATAAGACAAGACGTTTACCGATCTTGTACTGGTATTGTAATAAACTATTTTCGGTATTATCATGTACCTAGTTGTTGAATTACAGGACTACATTACGGCATGGAAACAGACCATTACATGGCTAGTTCTGTAAAGATGTAAAAATAATAGGAATATTATTTTTGTTTATTACCTTAATACGAAGCAAAAGAAGTTAGCTACTTAATTCATAATTATGTCTATATAATAGCTATTTGTGATGTAAGTGTTAAAAGTGGTCGAAGGTTTGGATCACTCCGCTTCGCGTCGTATTCTAAACTTCCTTATCAGAAAATAAAAATTACTTTTAGCACGTTATCATACTCTATGTTTTCTACAAATACTATTTTCCATTTAAATTTATATTTTCAATAATTCTCTGTAACCGTTACTTGACGTCCTCTGTAGTTCTCCGTGCTGTGAAACGGGTTGCTCGGGCATCAATCGGTCGGTCGGTAACCCAGCACAGAAGAAATTTGATGCTATTTAAAGAACAATTTTTAAAAAAATTTGTACTTAGAAGATCCTGAAAAGGACGCTCTTGTAACGTCGCTGAAAAGAGTGGCTTGAACGCCGAAAAGGGCTCGGGTAGCTTAGTGGAGACAGAGTTCGTTTTTAACAATGAAATCAAATAACTTTTATTAAAATATATTAAAAACCAGAATATTAACAAAAAATGAAAATAATAATCGCTAGCATATAATCGGCGAATAATTCTACAACTAAATCAGCGATATTTGCAGGACTTTTTTTTCATTATAGCAGACTGTCAACAATAGGAGGGGGGTAAGAACGGGTAACAATGGCTCACACCAGAATTACGGGATCATGGTGCGGAAGTCAACACTGGCACATACCAAAGTTGACAACGGAAGGCTAACAATGGCACATCCCAAAGTTATAGTAAACGGAACGGAAACGGTAACAGTGTTGTCGTTCGGCAGCATTCATCAATAATCGCGATTTCGGAACAAAAACGGGATCGTGTTGACACACACCAACACTCATCGACAATCGCGATTACGGTACACAGTGACAAACCCCACTGTACGAAACCGGCTAGGAACACCTTCTGCACTCTCACACGAGCTGTCGGCACACATCAACAGCGGTGAGTTAGAGGCAGCCAAGGTCATAACCATCTTGCTCGCCCGGCACACCGTCTAGGACCGATGGAGAGCTAACGCTCCCTTGAGAGAGCACGCACTCTCTCCGCTAAAACTGTCGTACGAAACCGTATTTATACCCCAAAAAACCGTTAAAAATACGTAAAAAGGTTTAAACTTGATTCTAGTCATCTTGCAAAAACTCGCTGTTTTAAATAAAAATTATAAAAAATACAAACCCATGTGGGTTCGAACTTACGATCCCTAGCGCGCCGATCGAGCACGCGGCATCTGGCGTATGAATAACAATTTTAAAAAGATTAGCAAATACAACAATACATTTTACAACAAACAAAAATACAATATAATCAAACCATTACATTATATACGTAATCTTCAAAATATAAAATAATAAAAAATGTAAAAACAACATTTTCATTTGTGGGAATTGAACTTCGATTTGAATAACTAAACTTTAACAAGAAACTAACTTGCTAACAACAAGACTACAACGCTAAACACAAAAATTAAATTCCAACCTAGTGACAATCATCACAGTCAAAAATGTTGATTTTTTCTATTCGTTATTACCAACTATTTCACTTTTTACACTAGTGTTAAAAAGTAACCATGATCTGCATGTCACTTTTAACACTGGTGTCATAAAATGACATTTTTAACCCTAAAAACAAACATTAAAAAGCCTACATTTAATAGATTTGTAGGAAATAGTTATTTATGATATAAGAGTATCATTTTATTTGGAAGAAGGAAGTTCTGTTCCAACCCTTCGAACTATTTTTTCTACAAACACTATTTTTCCATTTAAATTTGTATTTCTAATCATTTATTAACACACGCCAAAAATGTCGATTTGTTGTTCCATTCGTCATTAACTAATTCACTTTTAACACTAGTGTTATTAAGAGTAACAATGATCTGTCAGTTTTTAACACTGGTGTCATAAAATGACATTCTTAACCCTAAAAACAAATATTTAAAAAAAAGACATTTTAGTTGTAGACTATTGTTATAATCTACAAGTATATTAAATCTAGACAATAATGTATACGTCAACATAGATACCTATATTAAATTAGGTAGTTTCACATTTTATTTAGTTTTATCAGTGATGTCATTACAAAACTGTCAACCCTCAACTGAAAAATGAAATTATATTTAGTTCAGAATTATAAAATGCCGGAAGTAAATTTAATTTGTATCAGATTATTAATTAGATCACTGATTTTTTCATCAAATCCAATTTTCATTGATCTAGAATATTATATTTATTATATATACATAAATAAGTCGTATTTTATGTAAAATATTCAAACAGGGTTACTTTATGCAATAAATACGAACCTCTTGTGAATTTGTTTTTAAAATAGAATAAAATAGTAAAATCGTACTCCAGATCAATAAATTTTTGATCAATAACATCATCTCCATTATCTTAAGGTGACGAGAGATAAATGAGTGAATTTTAAAAAATGAATTGAATTTTACGTTGTTAGTTCATTATTATTGAGAATTTTCCAAAATACAGTAAAATCTCTCTTAACGGACACCTCCAATAAGCGAACACCTCTATTAACTGGACAATTTTACATGAACTGGCAGTTTTATATTGATTTTCCTATTAAATATATCTCTATTAAGTGGATACGCTACTAAACGGATACGGACACTAATTTTAAGAAATAACCTCTCTTATACGGACGTTACTTAAAATAATTAGCATTTTACCGGGGATTCCGGGGAACCACAGGTTGAAAAAATATTATGCTCATTAAAATAGTCTTGTAAAATAGAAAATAATTGCTAGTTTAACCAACCGCATAGCTGTTGTAGTTGTCGAGATAGCAATAGTGGACAAAATAAATTGAACACCTTATATAAAAAATCTTTTGTAGCCAGCACAATACCTTCCGGCAATCCTGTGTATAATGTATAAATTCCATACATCATTTTTCTTGCAAAAGATTCTAAATTTCCAGTAAAATTATTTCATAAACAAACTATGCAAATTGCACTTGACACTGACATCTTCTTCTTCTTTAGCTTTTCCCATTCGTTAGGGGTCGCTATTTTTTATTTTCTTCTTCCACTCATGTCTGTTTCACGTGTCGTTCTCATTCAGTTCCTTTTCTCTCAAGTCTTCCGCAAGGACTTTCCATCTTATCTTTGGTCTTCCTCTGTTTCGTCAACCTCCTATTACTGAGCTATTCATTCTTCTTCCAATATATTCTTTATTTCTCATCATGTTCAAACAAATGTAATCGTCTCTCTTGTATCTTTCTAGAAACTTGTAACACTAGAGTTATTTTCTTACCGTATTTTTCCGTGTCTTCCCCAACATCTACTTCAACATCGTCATCTCTGCTATATTTATTTACTTTTCATTGATACTGATATCTGTCAATTTTAATTACCTGAATATATTAGCAGTTTCCATGGATAGCATAGTTGGCTGATTTATGAAAATTAATATCTTTATAATTCTTTAACTCTATATCTATTTAATATGAAGTATAAGATACAATCAAATCGTATAGAGTAATATATTCTTTAAGTTATAATAACGTTAAATATCAATAAATCATATTTAACTGTTAAATCTTCAAATGAGACTATTTCCGGTTCACTAATTATAACCAAAATCTAATCACTTGTTCCTCTGGATGTAAATTTCAGGAATACGAAAAAAATACAATTTTTGGAATCGTAGAAATTATGCAATCCGAAACTTTCGTCACACACACACATACACACACACACACAGACACACACACATACACACACACACACACACACACAAATACATACATACATACAGACATCATCGTAAAAATGGTAAAATCGTATTATTATAGGGACCCTAAAATATTATTCACTAAAAACTTATTGAATTTTTTGACCAAAGACAATATCTTCCTTACCTATGACGGAAGGTAAAAAGATACACCCTACATCTACAACAAATTAAAATTCAAAAAATATTATTCCTTTTAAACGGCCCCTATAGTAAAAATGAATAGAGAGAAGACGTATGATATACACAATTATTTCTAAGTCAATCGTTATTTTTTTACGGAATATAAAATTATTTGAAATAATTATAGTAAATTTTCGAACCAAACATTGGCACTACAGAGAATGACCATGTCAAATAATTTTATATTCCGCTAAAGGAATAAGGATTGACTTAGAAATAATTGTAAATTCATTAATAGATACATACATTTCTTCATACTAGTATTTTCTTTTTCTTTTTTTAAAAATAAATAACACCCAATATTTTCTACAAGTTATATTTCATTTTACGAGTATAACGCTTTTTTCTGGTTGATGATGTGCGTCTTCTTGCCTAATCATTTTTACTATATATTTTGTACAGAGTGATCAAAAATCGTTGAAGGTCGCGTGACAACTTTTGTTCCAAAATAATGTCAAAATTATATTTCAATTTTCCATAATTCATCAAAATTATATTCTACATATAACAGATGATGGCAGGTGCATGATATTTGATTAATATAATTGCCGTGCGTTGATTAATTTGATATTTGAGTCAAATTTCTTCTTGAAACATATTTTCGTTCGGATGACCATAAAGACGGTTGTTAGAATTATTCCTATGGCAGCTAGTAAAATTAGAAAGGTATGTCCATGGATATAGTAATGCTCTTATACTATAGTTGCCGTCAAAGTATGGGTTGGAGATTTCTACACTTTTGCCATTTCAGTGATCATGTAGAAAAAACGCTAAGTTATGAGGACGCGGCAACACCGCATGGCAAAGGACAGGGTGCGGAGAAGGGGAAAATTGAGCATCAGTCCATACCATTTTGACGGCGACTATAAGTACAGTAAAAAAAATTAAAGATGACCGATCAAGGTCATCTACGAATTGTATGAATTAAGATTTTAGCTCCGCCCATTCCGTTAAATTGAGTAGTGTAGTTTACTTAGTTTTTATGAGGGTACATAAGATATAAGATATTATTATGTTGTTATTATAAAAATACAGGGTGAGTCTGGGAAGAAGCCCCCCCCCCTTTAACTTTTTTATTTTAAGTAATAGAAAAAAATGGCTCATATAATTTTTTTTATTATTTTAAATATACTATTTTATGGCAGATGTTGATATTTTTTATAAAGTCACGTTTACAAGATACGACTATCAGCTTTTATTTTTTAAATAGCAACCTATAATTATTTTATTAAAATATAAACCGCAATTTTGTTCTCTTTTCAATGATGAATTAGGATTATGTATTTGAAAAAATCCGAGAAAAATAAGATAATTGAGATATATGGGAAATAATTTTTATTCAAATATTTTAGGTGGCTATGTGAAAATAAACAAAATGTAACAATGTTAATATCAACAAAGTATATATTTGTTTGACACTTATGTTATGTATTATTACTTACTTATTATTTACTTATTTATCTATTTATTTATTATTTATTTTCACATAGCCACCTAGAATATTTGAATAAAAATTAGTTCTCATATATGTCAATTATATTATTTTTCTCAATTTTTTTCAAATTCATTAATATAAACTAAGACATCGTTGAAAAGACAAAAAAATGGAGGTTCATATTTTAGAAAAATAATTATATATCACCGTGTATATGTTATAGTAAAAGCATTCAAAAGTAAGTCAACTGGTAAGTGTATTAGTGTATTAGCAAATATGAAACCAAATATGTGAAAAAATAAGACACAGTGATGCTGACAGAAAATAACGTTATTCATACGAATCAAGGTAATGTATCTGTATTAATAAATAAACTTACGTTAAAAATGGAATATCCTAACTTAATCGAAACAATATGATTTTTTGAAAGACAATCCTGTTAATTCATCCATATCGCTCACGCTTGTAGTCTTTGCAAATGAGATAGATAAATGCATGCTAATTTGTTAATTCGTTCATGATTGGATATCTTAAAAAAAATACTGTAAGCGGCAAATGTCAAAATCGTATAGAGCGGCATTCTTCAGACATTTTTGATCACTCTGTAGTAATCTTATGCATAATATTTTAAAAAGATTTTGATTCACAAAAATATTCAATATATGTATACCATCTATAGCTAGATAAATATTTGTGTGTGTAAATACTAAATTAAATACATCATTACTACGTGTTATCTATTTCTGTATTTTACCAATCTGCTTTTATTAACAAATTTTGGTAATGACGATATCTGTATTTTTACGGCGTTACGGGGTCTCAAAGTTTTCGTGAAAGAAGCACCAAAGGTGTCACTTTTATGCTATTTGAAATTTTTAAATAATTTTACAGTTTTAACTTTAGCATCGGTCGGAATCGAAACATTTACTTTATAATCAATAATACCTACTGGCACATAACAAATATTGTGAACGTCAGGGGGCCACTTTACCAGAAATTTCGTTAATTACCGCCAAATTCCATTTCCTAAACTCCTGCTAAATTCATGTAAAAAATTCGTCCATATGCGGTGCAGCCAGGATCTGTATCCTGCGGATTCCTGCTTCTGGTTGCGAGCGCGCGCTCCGTTACCTTTGACATTTAGAACCGCTGGCCGGGCGAGCCAAGTGCGGGTGCGACAGACAAAGACAGCTGCTGTTCCTGCTCTCTTTGTCGCACTCGCAGCGCCCTGCTGCAAGGTGCAGGAGGGTGACCTGGATCAGGGACGACAGGAAAAATACAGATATTAGTGGATATGAATTTTATGGGGTGGGATAGCGTTTCCTGGTCATTTCACTTTTAGGGATGCTAAAAATATAATGCTTTTTAATGCGGAATATGATGTTTCATTCTTATAAATTTTACGTTTTCAGGGTTTCTATGAAAAATTATATATTTTGAAACGTTACGTTTGTAAGACTACGTCACCACACAATTCATCATAACTCAGTAGTAGTAATCACTAATAATGCAGAATAAGCAATATGGAGCAATTATAATATTGTTTCTTTATTTGGTAATTAGATGATATCTCAATTGTTTGCTGACTTAGCATTACAGTAATATAAAAGACTGTATGGACGATGGAAAGCTAGAGAGAGTCCGGTGAGAGTCCATTGAGGGACCAGTAAGAAGACCATTCCTCCATACAGTCGGGTCCATCAACTGTACATATCCATTCATCATTTATACTAGCCAATAAACGTATTTATAATAAATCATTAGTATTATTATTTCGAACCTTTATTCTTCTACGAGCAACGTCGCAACGGTAAGAACATTTATTATTATTTATTTTTTGACAATTACTAATTTGTAACTCCAGTCTGGCAAGAACCCATCTTAAATATTATTTGTTAATTCGCCTCATAAAGGTTAACACACAACATGTGAATGAAATATATGTATAGTTCGTCTAGAAGAAAATGAAAGTTGACTTTTAATTAAACCAAATTTCTACGTCACTTTGAGTGATTATCGCGGAATGTATCATCCAAAGTGAACCGTGTAAATTCACGATGATCAATAAATCATCGAATGTGATCATATAAGTTGAACAGTGAATGAAGTTAAACTTGCTCTACTTTTTGTTCATTCTTGACAAATCCTGGCGGATGAAGTCAGAGTGTATCGTCTAAACATACGTTCACGGCTATATGTTCACCCAAGAATCTCATACCCTTATTATGGCCCACATGCTCACTGTACCCCTAAAACTATCACCGTCGATTAGTATTTTGTGAAGCAAGTGTGTAGCAAATATCTATAGTTTAAGCATTTCTATTATTTTATTTAGCAGTCTCACTGATGCTCCTAAAATATTTCTTCGAAATATTAATGATTTTGTCCACCAACGCGTCTTTTTCATCAGAGTGAACCTAGCGGCCGATTCGCAGCGGCCGATTCGATTTAAAGCAAGTGTTGCATAGCCCAGACTGTAAATGTACTACGGACATCAAAAGTATTGTTATTTTATGAAAAACAAGAAATTAACAAAAAAAAAATATTTTTTTCTGTTTTTAACATATTCTTATATATATATTATCAAAAAAGTAGTTCATATACCAACAAATATTGTAAATAATATATTTTATTTTGGATAATTAGCAATATTACCCTGATTCATATAAATATTTATCTGCAAGATAATGAGAAATGAATTTGAAGGGGTAGCCGTATCTCGTACATATTTGGTGGGGTAGTTACCATAGCTCCTCTGAATAATATGATGTATATTTTGTTTAAATAATAAAAGGATGAATATATTTTTTTGAGTTTAGAGTGTTAAAATATTATTGGCACATATAACATCCGCTATCAATTTAAGAACAAGCCGTATCAGAACTATATTTGGTAGGGTACTTAAGACAACCCCCCTGAGTAATTTAAAGTACGTTTTGTTTAAATATTCAGGGGATGAGATATACATTTTTGAGAATTTAGAATATCAAAATATTATTTGAATATGTAACATCCCCTATCAATTTAAGGAGAAGCCGTATCACAACCATATTTGGTAGGGTACTTAAGACAATCCTCCTGAGTAATTTAATGTACATTTTGTTTAAATATTCAGGGGATAAGATATACATTTTTAAGAGTTTACATTTAGAATATCAAAATATTATTTGAATATGTAACATCCCCTATCAATTTAAGGAGAAGCCGTATCACAACCATATTTGGTAGGGTACTGAAGACAACCCCCCTGAGTAATTTAAAGTACATTTTGTTTAAATATTCAGGGGATGAGATATACATTTTTGAGAGTTTAGAATATCAAAATATTTTTTGAATATGTAACATCCCCTATCAATTTAAGGAGAAGCCGTATCACAACCATATTTGGTAGGATACTTAAGACAACCCCCCTGAGTAATCTAAAGTACATTTTGTTTAAATATTCAGGGCATAAGATATACATTTTTGAGAGTTTAGAATATCAAAATATTATTTGAATATGTAACATCCTCTATCAATTTAAGGAGAAACCGTATCACAACCATATTTGGTAGGGTACTTAAGCCAACCCCCCTGAGTAATTTAAAATACATTTTGTTTAAATATTCAGGGGATGAGATATACATTTTTGAGAGTTTATAATATCAAAATATTATTTGAATATGTAACATCCCCTATCAATTTAAGGAGAAGCCGTATCACAACTATATTTGGTAGGGTACTTAATACAACCCCCCCTGAGTAATTTAATGTACATTTTGTTTAAATATTCAGGGGATGAGATTTACATTTTGAGAGTTTAGAATATCAAAATATTATTTGAATATGTAACATCCCCTAGCAATTTAAGGAGAAGCCGTATCACAACTATATTTGATAGGGTACTTAAGACAACCCCCCCTGAGTAATTTAATGTACATTTTGTTTAAATATTCAGTGGATAAGATATACATTTTTAAGAGTTTAGATTTAGAATATCAAAATATTATTTGAATATGTAACATCCCCTATCAATTTAAGGAGAAGCCGTATCACAACCATATTTGGTAGGGTACTTAAGACAACCCCCCTGAGTAATTTAAAGTACATTTTGTTTAAATATTCAGGGCATAAGATATACATTTTTGAGAGTTTAGAATATCAAAATATTATTTGAATATGTAACATCCCCTATCAATTTAAGGAGAAACCGTATCACAACCATATTTGGTAGGGTACTTAAGACAACCCCCCCTGAGTAATTTAATGTACATTTTGTTTAAATATTCAGGGGATGAGATTTACATTTTGAGAGTTTAGAATATCAAAATATTATTTGAATATGTAACATCCCCTATCAATTTAAGGAGAAACCGTATCACAACCATATTTAATAGGGTACTTAAGACAACCCCCCTGAGTAATTTAAAGTACATTTTGTTTAAATATTCAGGGGATAAGATATACATTTTTGAGAGTTAAATTTAGAATATCAAAATATTATTTGAATATGTAACATCCCCTATCAATTTAAGGAGAAGCCGTATCACAACCATATTTGGTAGGGTACTTAAGACAACCCCCCTGAGTAATTAAATGTACATTTTGTTTAAATATTCAGGGGATGAGATATACATTTTTGAGAGTTTAGATTTAGAATATCAAAATATTATTTGAATATGTAACATCCCCTATCAATTTAAGGAGAAGCCGTATCACAACCATATTTGGTAGGGTACTGAAGACAACCCCCCTGAGTAATTTAAAGTACATTTTGTTTAAATATTCAGGGGATGAGATATACATTTTTGAGAGTTTAGAATATCAAAATATTTTTTGAATATGTAACATCCCCTATCAATTTAAGGAGAAGCCGTATCACAACCATATTTGGTAGGGTACTTAAGACAACCCCCCTGAGTAATTTAAAGTACATTTTGTTTAAATATTCAGGGGATAAGATATACATTTTTGAGAGTTAAATTTAGAATATCAAAATATTATTTGAATATGTAACATCCCCTATCAATTTAAGGAGAAGCCGTATCACAACTATATTTGGTAGGGTACTTAAGACAACCCCCCCTGAGTAATTTAATGTACATTTTGTTTAAATATTCAGGGGATGAGATTTACATTTTGAGAGTTTAGAATATCAAAATATTATTTGAATATGTAACATCCCCTATCAATTTAAGGAGAAACCGTATCACAACCATATTTAATAGGGTACTTAAGACAACCCCCCTGAGTAATTTAAAGTACATTTTGTTTAAATATTCAGGGGATAAGATATACATTTTTGAGAGTTAAATTTAGAATATCAAAATATTATTTGAATATGTAACATCCCCTATCAATTTAAGGAGAAGCCGTATCACAACCATATTTGGTAGGGTACTTAGGACAACCCCCCTGAGTAATTAAATGTACATTTTGTTTAAATATTCAGGGGATGAGATATACATTTTTGAGAGTTTAGATTTAGAATATCAAAATATTATTTGAATATGTAACATCCCCTATCAATTTAAGGAGAAGCCGTATCACAACCATATTTGGTAGGGTACTGAAGACAACCCCCCTGAGTAATTTAAAGTACATTTTGTTTAAATATTCAGGGGATGAGATATACATTTTTGAGAGTTTAGAATATCAAAATATTTTTTGAATATGTAACATCCCCTATCAATTTAAGGAGAAGCCGTATCACAACCATATTTGGTAGGGTACTTAAGACAACCCCCCTGAGTAATTTAAAGTACATTTTGTTTAAATATTCAGGGGATAAGATATACATTTTTGAGAGTTAAATTTAGAATATCAAAATATTATTTGAATATGTAACATCCCCTATCAATTTAAGGAGAAGCCGTATCACAACCATATTTGGTAGGGTACTTAAGACAACCCCCCTGAGTAATTAAATGTACATTTTGTTTAAATATTCAGGGGATGAGATTTATATTTTGAGAGTTTAGAATATCAAAATATTATTTGAATATGTAACATCCCCTATCAATTTAAGGAGTAACCGTATCACAACCATATTTAATAGGGTACTTAAGACAACACCCCTGAGTAATTTAAAGTTCATTTTGTTTAAATATTCAGGGGATAAGATATACATTTTTGAGAGTTAAATTTAGAATATCAAAATATTATTTGAATATGTAACATCCCCTATCAATTTAAGGAGAAGCCGTATCACAACCATATTTGGTAGGGTACTTAAGACAACCCCCCTGAGTAATTAAATGTACATTTTGTTTAAATATTCAGGGGATGAGATATACATTTTTTAGAGTTTAGATTTAGAATATCAAAATATTATTTGAATATGTAACATCCCCTATCAATTTAAGGAGAAGCCGTATCACAACCATATTTGGTAGGGTACCTAAGACAACCCCCCTGAGTAATTTAATGTACATTTTGTTTAAATATTCAGGGGATGAGATTTACATTTTGAGAGTTTAGAATATCAAAATATTATTTGAATATGTAACATCCCCTATCAATTTAAGGAGAAGCCGTATCACAACCATATTTGGTACGGTGCTTAAGAAAACCCCCCTGAGTAATTTAAAGTACATTTTATGTAAATATTCAGGTGATGAGATATACATTTTTGAGAGTTTAGATTTAGAATATCAAAATATTATTTGAATATGTAACATCCCCTATCAATTTAAGGAGAAGCCGTATCACAACCATATTTGGTAGGGTACTTAAGACAACTTTCCTGAATAATTTAAAATACATTTTGTTTAAATATTCAGGGGATGAGATATACATTTTTGAGAGTTTAGAATATCAAAATATTATTTGAATATGTAACATCCCCTATCAATTTAAGGAGAAGCCGTATCACAACCATATTTGGTACGGTGCTTAAGACAACCCCCCTGAGTAATTTAAAGTACATTTTATGTAAATATTCAGGTGATGAGATATACATTTTTGAGAGTTTAGAATATCAAAATATTATTTGAATATGTAACATCCCCTATCAATTTAAGGAGAAACCGTATCACAACCATATTTGGTAGGGTACTTAAGCCAACCGCCCTGAGTAATTTAAAATACATTTTGTTTAAATATTCAGGGGATGAGATATACATTTTTGAGAGTTTAGAATATCAAAATATTATTTGAATATGTAACATCCCCTATCAATTTAAGGAGAAGCCGTATCACAACCATATTTGGTACGGTGCTTAAGACAACCCCCCTGAATATTTACATAAAATGTACTATTTTATGTAAATATTCAGGTGATGAGATATACATTTTTGAGAGTTTAGAATATCAAAATATTATTTGAATATGTAACATCTCCTATCAATTTAAGGAGAAGCCGTATCACAACCATATTTGGTAGGGTACTTAAGACAACCCCCCTGAGTAATTTAATGTACATTTTGTTTAAATATTCAGGGGATGAGATATACATTTTTGAGAGTTTAAATTTAGAATATCAAAATATTATTTGAATATGTAACATCCCCTATCAATTTAAGGAGAAGCCGTATCACAACCATATTTGGTAGGGTACTTAAGACAACCCCCCTGAGTAATTTAAAGTACATTTTGTTTAAATATTCAGGGGATGAGATATACATTTTTGAGAATTTAGAATATCAAAATATTATTTGAATATGTAACATCCCCTATCAATTTAAGGAGAAGCCGTATCACAACCATATTTAGTAGGGTACTTAAAACATCCCCCCTGAGTAATTTAAAGTTTATTTTGTTTAAATACTCAGGGGATGAGATATACATTTTTGAGAATTTAGAATGTCAAAATATTATTTGAATATGTAACATCTCCTATCAATTTAAGGAGAAGCCGTATCACAACCATATTTGGTAGGGTAGTTAAGACAACCCTCCTGAGTAATTTAAAGTTTATTTTGTTTAAATACTCAGGGGATGAGATATACATTTTTGAGAATTTAGAATGTCAAAATATTATTTGAATATGTAATATCTCCTATCAATTGAAGGAGAACCCGTATCACAACAATATTTGGTAGGGTAGTTAAGACAACCCCCCTGAGTAATTTAATGTACATTTTGCTTAAATATTCAGGGGATGAGATATACATTTTTGAGAGTTTATAATATCAAAATATTATTTGAATATGTAACATCCCCTATCAATTTAAGGAGAAGCCGTATCACAACCATATTTAGTAGGGTACTTAAAACAACCCCCCTGAGTAATTTAAAGTACATTTTATTTAAATATTCAGGGGATGAGATATACATTTTTGAGAGTTTAGAATATCAAAATATTATTTGAATATGTAACATCCCCTATCATTTTAAGCAGAAGCCGTATCACAACCATATTTGGTAGGGTACTTAAGACAGCCCCCCTGAGTAATTTAAAGTACATTTTGTTTAAATATTCAGGGGATGAGATATACATTTTTGAGAGTTTAGAATATCAAAATATTATTTGAATATGTAACATCCTCTATGAATTTAAGGAGAAGCCGTATCACAACCATATTTGGTAGGGTACTGAAGACAACCCCCCTGAGTAATTTAAAGTACATTTTGTTTAAATATTCAGGGGATGAGATATACATTTTTGAGAGTTTAGAATATCAAAATATTTTTTGAATATGTAACATCCCCTATCAATTTAAGGAGAAACCGTATCACAACCATAGTTGGTAGGGTACTTAAGCCAACCGCCCTGAGTAATTTAAAATACATTTTGTTTAAATATTCAGGGGATGAGATATACTTTTTGAGAGTTTAGAATATCAAAATATTATTTGAATATGTAACATCCCCTATCAATTTAAGGAGAAGCCGTATCACAACCATATTTGGTACGGTGCTTAAGACAACCCCCCTGAGTAATTTAAAGTACATTTTATGTAAATATTCAGGTGATGAGATATACATTTTTGAGAGTTTAGAATATCAAAATATTATTTGAATATATAACATCTCCTATCAATTTAAGGAGAAGCCGTATCACAACCATATTTGGTAAGGTACTTAAGACAACCCCCCTGAGTAATTTAATGTACATTTTGTTTAAATATTCAGGGGATGAGATATACATTTTTGAGAGTTTAAATTTAGAATATCAAAATATTATTTGAATATGTAACATCCCCTATCAATTTAAGGAGAAGCCGTATCACAACCATATTTGGTAGGGTACTGAAGACAACCCCCCTGAGTAATTTAAAGTACATTTTGTTTAAATATTCAGGGGATGAGATATACATTTTTGAGAGTTTAGAATATCAAAATATTTTTTGAATATGTAACATCCCCTATCAATTTAAGGAGAAACCGTATCACAACCATAGTTGGTAGGGTACTTAAGCCAACCGCCCTGAGTAATTTAAAATACATTTTGTTTAAATATTCAGGGGATGAGATATACTTTTTGAGAGTTTAGAATATCAAAATATTATTTGAATATGTAACATCCCCTATCAATTTAAGGAGAAGCCGTATCACAACCATATTTGGTACGGTGCTTAAGACAACCCCCCTGAGTAATTTAAAGTACATTTTATGTAAATATTCAGGTGATGAGATATACATTTTTGAGAGTTTAGAATATCAAAATATTATTTGAATATATAACATCTCCTATCAATTTAAGGAGAAGCCGTATCACAACCATATTTGGTAAGATACTTAAGACAACCCTCCTGAGTAATTTAAAGTTTATTTTGTTTAAATACTCAGGGGATGAGATATACATTTTTGAGAATTTAGAATGTCAAAATATTATTTGAATATGTAATATCTCCTATCAATTGAAGGAGAAGCCGTATCACAACAATATTTGGTAGAGTAGTTAAGACAACCCCCCTGAGTAATTTAATGTACATTTTGTTTAAATATTCAGGGGATGAGATATACATTTTTGAGAGTTTATAATATCAAAATATTATTTGAATATGTAACATCCCCTATCAATTTAAGGAGAAGCCGTATCACAACCATATTTAGTAGGGTACTTAAAACAACCCCCCTGAGTAATTTAAAGTTTATTTTGTTTAAATACTCAGGGGATGAGATATACATTTTTGAGAATTTAGAATGTCAAAATATTATTTGAATATGTAATATCTCCTATCAATTGAAGGAGAAGGCGTATCACAACAATATTTGGTAGAGTAGTTAAGACAACCCCCCTGAGTAATTTAATGTACATTTTGTTTAGATATTCAGGGGATGAGATATACATTTTTGAGAGTTTATAATATCAAAATATTATTTGAATATGTAACATCCCCTGTCAATTTAAGGAGAAGCCGTATCACAACCATATTTAGTAGGGTACTTAAAACAACCCCCCTGAGTAATTTAAAGTTTATTTTGTTTAAATACTCAGGGGATGAGATATACATTTTTGAGAATTTAGAATGTCAAAATATTATTTGAATATGTAACATCTCCTATCAATTTAAGGAGAAGCCGTATCACAACCATATTTGGTAGGGTAGTTAAGACAACCCTCCTGAGTAATTTAAAGTTTATTTTGTTTAAATACTCAGGGGATGAGATATACATTTTTGAGAATTTAGAATGTCAAAATATTATTTGAATATGTAATATCTCCTATCAATTGAAGGAGAAGCCGTATCACAACAATATTTGGTAGAGTAGTTAAGACAACCCCCCTGAGTAATTTAATGTACATTTTGTTTAAATATTCAGGGGATGAGATATACATTTTTGAGAGTTTATAATATCAAAATATTATTTGAATATGTAACATCCCCTATCAATTTAAGGAGAAGCCGTATCACAACCATATTTGGTAGGGTACTTAAGACATCGCCCCTGAGTAATTTAATATACATTTTGTTTCAATATTCAGGGGATGAGATATAATTTTTTTTGAGTTTTGAATATCAAAATATTATTTGAATATGTAACATCCCCCATCAATTTAAGAAGAAGCCGTATCACAACTATATTTGGTAGGGTACTTAATTCAGCCCCACTGAGTAATATAATGTACATTTTGTTTAAATAGTCAGGGGATAAGATATAAATTTTTGAGAGTTTAGAATATCAAAATATTATTTGAATATGTAACAGGGGATGTTACATGTTCAAATAATATGTTAACATTCTAAACTCTCAAGAATTTATATCTCATCCCCTGAATATTTATACAAAATTACATTATATTACTCAGGGGGTTTTCTTAAGTACCACACCAAATATGGTTGTGATATGGCTTCTCCTTAAATTGAGAGGGGACGTTACATATTCATATAATATTTCACTATTCAAATCTCTCAAAAAATTATATCTTATCCCCTGAATATTTAAACAAAATGTACATTAAATTACTCAGGGGGGTTGTGTTAAGTACAGTGCCAAATATGGTTGTGATGCGGCTTTCCTTAAATTGATAGGGGATGTTACATATTCAAATAATATTTTAATATTCTAAACTCTCAAAAATGTATATTTCATCCCCTGAATATTTAAACAAAATGTACTTTAAATTACTCAGGGGGTTTGTGTTAAGTACCCTACCAAATATGGTTGTGATACGGCTTCTCCCTAAATTGATAGGGGATGTTACATATTCAAATAATATTTTGATATTCTAAACTCTCAAAAATGTATATCTCCTCCCCTGAATATTTAAACAAAATGTACTTTAAATTACTCAGGGGGGTTGTGTTAAGTACCCTACCAAATATGGTTGTGATACGGCTTCTCCTTAAATTGATAGGGCATGTTACATATTCAAATAATATTTTGATATTCTAAACTCTCAAAAATGTATATCTCATCCCCTGAATATTTAAACAAAATGTACATTAAATTACTCAAGGGGGTTGTCTTAAGTACCCTACCAAATATGGTTGTGATACGGCTTCTCTTTAAATTGATAGGGGATGTTACATATTCAAATAATATTTTGATATTCTAAATCTAAACTCTCAAAATGTATATCTTATTCCCTGAATATTTGAACAAAGTGTACATTAAATTACTCAGGGGGGTTGTCTTAAGTACCCTACTAAATATGGTTGTGATACGGCTTCTCCTTAAATTGATAGGGGATGTTACATATTCAAATAATATTTTGATATTCTAAACTCTCAAAAATGTATATCTCATCCCCTGAATATTTAAACAAAATGTACTTTAAATTACTCAGGGGGGTTGTCTTAAGTACCCTACCAAATATGGTTGTGATACGGCTTCTCTTTAAATTGATAGGGGATGTTACATATTCAAATAATATTTTGATATTCTAAATTCTCAAAAATGTATATCTCATCCCCTGAATATTTAAACAAAATGTACTTTAAATTACTCAGGGGGGTTGTCTTAAGTACCCTACCAAATATAGTTGTGATACGGCTTGTTCTTAAATTGATAGCGGATGTTACATGTGCCAATAATATTTTAACACTCTAAACTCAAAAAAATATATTCATGCTTTTATTATTTAAACAAAATATACATCATATTACTCAGAGGAGCTATGGTAACTACCCCACCAAATATGTACGTGATACGGCTACCCCTTCAAATTCATTTCTCATTATCTTGTAGATAAATATTTAAATGAATCAGGGTAATATTGCTAATTATCCAAAGTAAAATATATTATTTACAATATTTGTTGGTATATGAACTACTTTTTTGATAATATATATATATATATATATATATATATATATATATATATATATATATATATAAGAATATGTTAAAAACAGAAAAAAAAATATTTTTTTTGTTAATTTCTTGTTTTTCATCAAATAACAATACTTTTGATGTCCGTAGTACATTTACAGTCTGGGCTATGCAACACTTGCTTTAAATCGAATCGGCCGCTGCGAATCGGCCGCTAGATTCACTCTGATGTCTTTTTCCTATATCTCTTTCTTTCCATGATTTTTCCACATTCAGCTAACAAATTATCACAAGTAATATGTATGAATTCCAATCTGCTCTGCAATATTATTTAGCACCATTTCATAATTAATTAATTATTTCACTTTTGCTGAGACGTGAAAACAAAAAATGAAATCAATGATTAATTCACTTTGGATGATTCATCCGCGATGACTTATAGTGACCCGTGAAAATTTAGTTTTAGTTTATACATGAACTCTCAATTACCAAGCAATGTCAAGGAAATAAGGCTTATTATTTAGATATAAATCGGTATTAAAAAGGAAATATTATTTGTAAAAAAATCTGTTATCATTTTTTATTTCCAGCAAAATTATATCACAAACTTTTTATGCGAGATCATTACATAAATATTCCACACACCTGTTAGTTTATTTGTTTATTTTTATTACACTCTTTACAATCCTTCAATATAGTCTCCCTGCTTCTCAACCGAGTCCCAACGTCTGGGTAGCTTTACTATTCCATCCAAGACATCATCTCTGTTCATCTGTCGAATGGCTTAGGTAACGGCAGCATGAAGCTTTTCCAGGGACGGAAAACGATGTTCACGCATAGATGTTTCAGCAGTTTTTCGGTCACGAAACGAATGAGTGGCCTAGCAACTGAGGTCGGGTTTTGTGCAATTTTCTGCGCAGTTTTTGCACGAAGGCCCGATAATAAACTACTGTGACACTTGTTCCACTAAGGAACTCTTATCTGTCATGATGATTCCTTTGTAATCATAAGCCAAACTCATCATTTGTTTGACTTTTGATTGTGCTCTCCGAATTTTTTTTAGCCGTGGGGAATTTGGATCTCTCTTCTCGTTGGAATATGATTTCAACTCCGGCTCAAAATCTCTAACCCAAGTTTCATCAATAACGACTATTCGATACAAGAATGCTTGACCTTCAACGTCGAATCTTTGTTTCAGTTAAGGTTGCAATGTTCAAGCGTTTCTGCTTCTGTTCAGCAGTCAAACAATGAGTCACTCATCGCGCAGAAATTTTTCTCTTGTTTAAATCATTTTTCAGAATTCGGAAAATTGACGTTGGTGCGGAATCCCTGTGGTTTCAAACAGTTCCTCACATGTCGCACGACGATATTCTTTAATAGCATCTGTCACAAGTCTCACACTTCGTGCATCTGTTAATATTTTCGGCCTTCCTGGTCTTGAATCATCGTTTATACTCACACGACCACTACGAAAACGATTAGCCCAATGACACATGCTTCTTCCCCAAGCCTTCCACTACAACTGATGTAAATGTCACTGTTGTTGCATTATCCAATTCGCAGTGTTGCCATTGCCAACCTGTGTATTATTTATGAAATGACCCTCGTACATATTGGTTTGTATGCATGTGTGTGTGTATGTGTGTGTGTGTGTGTATGTGTGCGCGCGTGTGTGTGAGTGAGTGTGTATGTGACGATCGTTTTGGCTCACATAACTCAAAAAGTTATATTTTTTTCGTATTCCTCAAGTTTAGATCCATATACAGACATACGATTGGATTGCATTTTATACTTCATATTCAATAGATATAGAGTTAAAGCATTATAAAGATACTAAATTTCATAAATCAGCCAGCTATGCTAACCATGGAAACTGCTAATATATTCAGATAATTGACAGATAACAGTATCAATGAAAAGTAAATAAATGTGGCAGAGATGAGGATTTTGAGATAGATGTTGAGAAAGACACGGAAAGATAAGGTAAGGAATGAAAGGATAAGGAAAATGACTCGAGTGATGGGAGTTTCTAGAAACACACAAGAGAGACGATTACATTAGTTTGAATAGGTCATGAGGAGAGATGAAAAATATATTGAAAGAATAATGAATAGCTTAGTAACAGAAGGTAGAAGAAACAGAGGAAGACCAAAGATAAAATGAAAGGACTGTATTGCGGAAGACTTGAGAAAAAAGAACTGAATTTGGACGACAAGCAAAACAGAATTGAGTGGAAGAAGAAAATAAAAATTACCGACCCTTAACGAATGGGAAATGCTAAAGAAGATGTGTCAAGTGCAATTTTCATAGTTTGTTTATTAAATAATTTACTAGAAATATAGAATCTTTTGTAAGAAAATTTATGTATAGAAATTGTACAAAATACACAGGGTTGACGGAAGATAATGTGCTGGCCACATTAAGTTTTTTAATATTTGTAAGAACATAAATTGCAAAAAAATAATGTATTTTTTTATGAAAAACTGTTTACAGCTTCGAGTAAACTACTACCTCACTACTTCCGGCTATTTAGTTGTTATCAAAAACTAATCAGTTCTTCCTATATTCATATTAAAATGCGGAATATGTAGTTTCATACAGCTTATAGTATTTGAAGAAACTTCCTGACTAAATCCACATACGATGTACATACATACGAGCACATGCATACAAACATACATACATACACATACGTACACACACACACACATTCAGACACCATAGTAAAAACTCGGTATGTGATCTTTAACATTTCTATATTTCTTAGGCCCGAACGGTTATGCTGCAAAATTATTCTTACCACCTTTGGTGAGAGCTAACTGAAAGTTAAACTGTTGTTCACATCGCTTCTAACCTTTAGTTTAATTTTAATTATTAACTAATGGTTAATAAACAGTCATTTTAACTAGAGGTAGTAGGATCGGGTCTTGTGGCGTGAGGTAAAAATAGCTTCTTAACAGGCATTACAAGATAATAAATAGTAATCTGTGCATAATATCAATGAAAAGAAATTTTAGAACGCGAATAAGAAGTTGTGATAAGACTGCCATACATTCTTAGCTAAACTGAATTTGTAAGTTTCATTGTACTCGTATATGTATAGTAGAAGTACGTACATTGTTCTGCGGCGTTGCACCTGTCACAGTATTATAAACTGTACGTATCCTGTAATTCTAAGCTGACTATTTACACTATATAAACAAAGATACAAATCTCCAATGTCTACCATTTTAAGGAAGCCCTAGCTTTGATATACAATGTGGTACAAAAGAAAGCATTGTATGCCTATATATCCGGACCTGGACCTTAGTTCGAATCTACAGGCCGGGTAGTACATAAGATCAGGCCCGGATTAAGTCACCTGGGCGCCCTAGGCTGATAAAAATTTGACGCCTACGCAAAAAAATGTAGGTACTTAAAATTAAACATATTTTAATAATTTGTATGTATTTATGAAAACACTAATAAGCATTATATTAATTAGATGATTTTTCTGCATTTAACGTTTAAAACTTCTGTTTCTATAAATAAATAAGAGAGATCAGAGTTTTGTCATCTGTTAAATAATATCGTAAAATTTACTTGTTTTGTTATGAAGACATACCTTTCTCGCATGTAGTTTGTAACAGGAAGGCATATTCTAAAAATAATATCCAACATATTAGAATTTATCATAAAAATGCAACAGAAATGCTAAAATTTTGATTTTGATGTGAAATTATGAGCGCTCAGTGGCTGTGCAAGGCGATACGGTTTCATATGTGCCCATTTGTGATATTTTGTTTTATTTATTTTACTGACGTACATAAAACGATCAAGGAAAAAAAATATTTACTTTATTTGAATAAAGCTGACATAAGCGTAAAATGAATTAAAAGTTACAATGAAAATGAAAAACTAGATTGGGTTTGGCGCCTATTTCCTTTCGGGCGCCCTAGGCTTTAGCCTTGTCAGCCTATTGGATAATATGGCCCTGCATAAGATACAAAAATGATAAAATATTTATTATTTTGTTCAAGTAACCGATGCCGAAGGTGTAGTGGGCAACGTAGCTGACTCACGATTCAAGGGTCGCGATTTGAATCCTGAGTAAGGTATAGTTGTTTGTATTGTCTTTATCATCTCATCTTCATCAATATATTATTATTATTATAATTTTTCTTATTCTTTATACCTTTGTATATTTCACACGAAGATGATAAAGATGAAATGAAGAAAGGCACACACAACAATCATGCCTTATCTGGGACTCGAACTTGGTACCCTTGGAGCGTGAAGCGACAGAATTATGAAATAACTCAATTTGAACTTTTAAAAAATAATTTTATTTTTGCTTCTCGACGAATAGTACATAGCCTACGGCTAACAGATTACCAACTAGCACATTATATTTTTGATACAAAGTTTTTATATGTTAGTCTTATCTAATATACATTATTGTTATTCATTGTGTCTTTCCACAATGATAAAAATAGCTAGTAAAGTTTATTTAACTTAATCTAATCATTACAAATATTGCCGCCGCATGGCGGTGTCTTGTTATAGTGATAAAACAATCTGGGAATATTATTAGGAATATTCCAGATCTTGCCTCGTATGATTCATCGATAGTAATGGATGGTTACATAATTACTGCGCTACCGCTACTCTATACCTGAGTCGGCATCTTCATCAATATATGTATATACAATGGAAAAGTTACAAAATAGAAGCAAGTATATAAAAACTGATTCGG
Organism: Harpalus rufipes; assembly: GCA_951394225.1. Lineage (NCBI taxonomy): Eukaryota > Metazoa > Arthropoda > Insecta > Coleoptera > Carabidae > Harpalus > Harpalus rufipes. The sequence goes on from OX596281.1 coordinate 34,974,247, forward strand.
CCCCAAACATCAATTGTAAAAAATTAAAATGTAACTTGAAATACAATAAAGAATTATTATTGTTTTGTCAAAGTTGATCTCATTGGCGTGTCAAGTTCTTGTTTGCCTTTATATTATGTGCAAAGTTGATTTCATTTGAATATCTACGTTTAGCTAACTAATAAAGTACAATTCACGAACAATTCTTTGACTTTTTAATTCATTTAGGATAAAAGATCAAAAATGGAAAACTTATAGCAAAAGAAAATAGTCAGTAATTACAAATATTTTAGGTTCATAATATCGTACGCTTTCCGGTTCAGCTAATTAACATGATATATTCATTAAAATAAATTAATAAATTATTTTACATTCAGATATCGGTAATGATGACATATTCGTACCGTGTGGGCGTTTACCAGGTGTCACCTCACGTGCACTCATTGTTGGCGTACAGACTGCAACACAGGGTCATTTAAAATTCAAAATGATTTTGACATTAACATTTCTGGAACTTACCAATTAAATTGTAAGGAAATTTTTACAAAGAATATAATGTTAGCATTTTGTCATTGTTTTCTCCGAATTCAAACTTCAGTCCTTTTGAAAATATTAATGGAAAAAATCTGCGAAGTAGAAGAAACGTAATACAAACAATTTATAGCAGTAATTCGTATAAAATGATTTGCGCTACTAATAATTACAATGCTCAAAGTTTTCCAAGCGTGACTTTTGTGCGTTAGGTGAAGTTATTGTCGTTGTATTTGGAGAAATATACAAGCTCTGGGCCTCGATTTCATAACTTAAATTCTACTGGATTTCAAATTCGACTAGAATTCAGATTTTCCTTCATTTTTTCTCAGAGCAGATTTCAAATTCTACTAGATCGGAGCAGTAGATTCGATCCCCTCGTTTATGCTTGACATTTCTTTATTTACATCTATTTTGAAAAATTGAGTTATAATCATTTTGTATTAATTATTCCTATCAAATTCTAGTAGTATTTGAAATCCAGTAGAATTTAAAGTTACAAAATTAAGGCCCTGTTCGTCGTTGTATAATAATTTTGATATAGCTATTCTACACTTATTATCAAATATATGAAGCTGTACGGATGCAACGTGTAACCTAAAGCTTCATACAGACCTGAACATTGTGTCAAACGACAAACAACAACGAACCGAATATTAAACAAAATGGGAGAATGGATATAATTTCATCAAACTGAACAACGAACGGAACGGGTTTGATCTGTTCCCAGAGTTTCTTGCGAACTACTATGGAAGCTGCAGCGGCGTATATTTATATTCATTATTATTTAACCGCGAAGAAAAAACAAAGAAAATGAAGAAGATGGTGGCAATCTCATTTACATACTCAAAAAAATGCAGAAAATGTTGGCAATTTAGTACAATAAAACACAAGAATAACAATTGCGTTCTCCACACGTTCACCGTTGTGTTTATCGTCCCGTCCAAACCTGTAAACACATTTGCGCGTTTTCCCTTTGATACTACGAAAAAACCGACACCTGACGGAAACAACAACACGCACGAACGCGAACACAAATGTGTTCGGAAACGCGTTAGTGTCCCAGTACAAACTGGTGTTTCGTTCGCCGTTCTGTTTGGTGTTCTTTTGTCTTTCGGCGCAATGCTGTAGACAGTAGAGCTGTTAAAATAATATGAACTCTCTACAGTTTCTTTTTACATATCTTCTCCAGAGACAAAATGTTTTACTTTTGCCATGGTTTCGTCATCAGATATATCTATTTCTACTCTCGGTTATGTAAAAAAAATATTTACTTGTGAATGTATTTTTTTTCGCCTAAAGAATTTCACAGGCTTTTGTTCTGAGCTTTCTAAACTACCTTAACAACAAAATAGTCATAAATATTACCCATATAATACATACATAATAATAATATTTTGTCGGTTTTTCAACTTTTGAGTTATAGCCCTAAATCAAATACTTTATTTTATTACATTACATTCCATTATATTATATTATAATGTATTTGAAAACACTTAAAAACATCCAAGCCCCTCGTGGGAATCGAACCCAGAGTTCAAGCGGTGAAGGTTGCTACATGCTGTAACAACCTTAAGGGTTTTACTAAAAATAAGGCAAGTGTAACGCACCCTAGTTCTACAGGAATGCGGCCGCCAACTTTTAGACAGTGGAGTCGGGAGTGGGTTAATACGGTTTTCAAATATACATGGTTGTTTATTCTTAATCTGGTATACAACCTCGAAAATACCAATACGGGGAGGGTGAGCAATAGTGTAGGTGTAATTCAGCATCCAGGAAATAAATAAAGCTCCGTTTGAACTTAAAATGTAGCATATATTAAATTTTTGCTTCATACAGTGAAAAGCGCCAATTAAATTGAATGTATACTTAATGTGAATGATACAGAACTTAAATAGTACGCTAAAGTTACCCGATTGACAACAATCAAAATTCGTATGCAAAAAAAAATATAACTCATGCGAGATATTATGAATACAATAATAATTTTGGAGAATAAGATGCATCAAATAGGGGAAGCGCGGTGCGCGAATGAGCGAGGACCTTAAACGTCGAAAGAACGTATAATATATGAAATATATGAAGCAACAAAGGCGCAATACGGGTGGTTGGTCGACCAATCAGGGTAGTGCGTGCGTAACATACGTTAAAAAAATAAAGTAAACTTAGTCCTAACCCTTCTAAAACCGAAACAAACCCTAAATGAGAATTTCTCATAATAAAAACTCTGAAACTCGCGCAAACTAGTACAGAACAACGTAAAACAATAATCAATAAGTTTTCTAAGCTTCAAAATTATGGCAAACGATATAACCAAAGTGTAATTGTCAAATATACTATACTTAAATTCAATGAATTTTAAATTCAAGCAAATAACATAAACAAAATGGAGCTTATCTGCAAGTATTTGGAGCGACAATGGCGACAGGATGTCATAGTGTGCGGTAGTGACGTAGTATCGTGGTAGGGATATGGTGTGACGTCCCCAAAATGGCGTAACTAACTTCCGCTTGGGACACGAGATGTCAATCATCTAACTCTCCATTAAATCCTCCAACCAAATGTAATCCACAAAATAAGGACTCGAAATTCCCATCCATCAATACAAGTCCCATACAATGCTTCACCATGAAATGGATTGCAATAATGTACAATAAAGTAATAACCACGAAAATAATAGCCAGAGGTGGTGAGTGGCTTGTAGTACATCAGTGATCAAAGTGCAGTAAATCCGGAACAACTTTCCGCGGGAACAATATTTCCCTCAGCTACGTTTCTCAATCAAATCCCCAAATAACGGGCACGTTAATATTCTTCCAATAATGTAAAACCAACGAGTGAAAAATAATAACCACATTGAGAAGCAGCCACAACTACGATCAACGATAGCATAAATAATTTCGCTCAACTCTACGAATCCGCTCAAACTTGCAACGCTCATAAAAGTATACAAATATAAGAATTAATAGACTTGACAACAAACGACCAGCAATACTAAAGAGCATCCATTATTGATTGCGACAATGGCAATAACTTATTTAATTAGTTTAAATTAAAACTAAAAATTCGAATTGAAAAAATAGAATGTAACAAGGTCGATTTGAGCGCTGCCGGAGACACGATGTCTCAACACGCTCGACCACCGAGGTGGAATTATCCATAATACATGAACTAGTTTTGTACTTTATTCTAGCAACAATAAAACATTGAACAAACCTTTTATACATTGCCATTTTATCGTGCAATGTTGCAATACGTTCTTCATTCAAAATTGATTACTTCAGTTCGGTGTACGTCACGAGGCCCAAGCCCAGTCAATACAAAACCGTGAACACAGCAAATATGATTACATCTCATGTGACATTTAAATCGTGGCGCTGGTGATGACCTTTGAACTTTGCGTTGAATGGGCGAGTGATGGCTGCTAAACCGATTGCCTCTGAGGAACAAACACGAACAGTGAAACTCTGAGAATCACAATCAGAATGAGGGAATCGTTTTATTAACAAGCACTTTACAAGGCGGCTGGGGATGGTAAACAAAGCCTCGTTAAAATGGGATAACAGTGGAAGATTGGGAAACGTAAGTTATGACACTTTGATACTCTGGATGACGTTTTGAAAGAGAGGTTTAAGAATGGAAAATGGAATTACTAGTGGGCTGAGGTTGAGAAGTCTTCAAAACACTGTAGAAGAGATAGTTTTGTTACTGTATAAACGATTCGTCCTCGCCGTCCAAATATAATATATACAGTTAATTAAAAACCTGGCCATAGGTGTTTAACATGGGAAATCAGTTTTTCCTTGCGCAAAAGTTCCCAAATTATTTTAGACAAAAATACTTCAAATAAATGTTGTAGAGAATTAAATTCTGCACCCGAATTAGTAATAAGATTTTATTTTTGACATTTCATAACCGAGAAAATCAATTTTAAATTTTTCTGGAGATAGCTAATTTATAGCAGTAGCCATGGAACTCAAACAAAATTACAAACAATTGTACGCCATCTTAACTGTCAAAAAAAGTTTGTTTTGTGTTTTTCGCAATAACATATTTCTTTGAAAGTGTGAAACAGTTTTCTCATGAAGAAAAGCTTCAGAATATAAAATGGTGGACAAATTTTGATTGAGTTGCATGGGTACCGGTATAAATCAGCAATCTTCAAAAAATTTTAAAATTGATTTTCTCAGTTATTAAATGTCAAAAATAAAATCTTATTATTAATTCGGGTGCAGAATTTAATTATTTACAACATTTATTTGAAGTATTTTTGTATGAAATTATTTGGGAACTTTTGCGCAAGGAAAAACTGATTTCCCATGTTAAACGCCTATGGCCAGGTTTTTAATTAACACACTGTATATATACATATGTAACGATTAGATTATTGAACAAAGATAATCCTTTCGTTACAAATTGGTATATATATATATATATATATATATATATATATATATATATATATATATATATATATATATATATATATATTGTTCTTTAGATTGTTTCCACTTTTTACGAGTGCTACTGACTTAAATTAAAAATCTTATGTTGCCAACACAATACCTCCCGCCATTTATTTTTTATTAATTTAAATACATAAACTCCGTTTCCACGACTTGATCCCCACGTCATAATTTGTAACTATATGATTCAGAGAGAATTGATAACGTCATGCTGTCGGGTGAAATCGGGCGAAATCGTCTGATTTCCGTAGTATTTATATAAACCAAAACTGAAAACTGACAGCATACAGTGTATAACTTATACCGTGTGAATATTATTATTTATCAAAATTCGAAGTAAGACATTTATTTCGCAATAATAAATCAATTGAATAATTATGATGTAATGTCAAAACTGACAGTATTATAATAAATATAACCTATATTGAGTCAGTTTTGTTATTCATCAAAATTCGAAGTATAAAGAGTTATTTAATTTAGCAATACTAAACGAATTGAATAAATATGATATAAGTGTAATGGATGCAATATAGATACCTATTTATCTTGTCCAAATGAAATATGTTGCAATAATTGTTGGTAATCTTAGAACCACCGTCTTTGCAATAGCAAAATGCACAATATAATACCAAGAATTAACAAAACTACCAACACACAACGAAACACAAATTATCGATGCCCGAATCAAAAAATCATCTTTATCACATGACTGACAGAATGACATGAATATTCAAAAAAATTAAATATTTGAAAATTACATTTTTTGTTACCGCAGTTACAATACAGTTTCTATTTCATTTTTTGCGCGTCGGTTGGATGGAGATAGTATCACATATGTTATATATGCACGACAAAGATGCTAGATAAAAGTTTAGCAATTCTTGGATGAGAAATTAATAACGTGGGGATCAACTCGGAGATACAGAGTGTACCTACTAACATTAACTAATGCTGGAAAATATATTTAAGTTCCTTTCCATATAACTATTGTTCTATTTACAATTTTCTTATTAAAACGTTACTATTATTCATTTGAAATTATTATTTTTTTGACAGTTACATTACTGTCAGTTACAAACATTAGAGCTGAACTCTGTAACCAAGGAGTTGTGTTTAAACCATAGACTCCGGGATTTAAATTATAGATTATTGTATGAATTTATCCATATAGAAAAAATATTAATGTCAACCCTCGTGTCAACCTGTAGAAAATTTAATAATCTTTAATTTTTATAATAGGCAGTGTCTCCGCAATCGGCGCCGGTTGCCATTTTCGCGACTGGCAGCGGTTACCGTTAGCTCCCTAACTTTTGAAGGACGACAAGAACTACATTAACCGTGGTTTTAACTGGGATGAAGGAAGGGCTGGAATTTAATGTTAGATAAAAATTAGTTCTGTTGGACCCTGCAACCCTAATAAATATTTACAATTGCACATCATCCCACCATGTACTGTATGTAACACGAGGGGAGGTATCCCCGAACGATACTTTGCTGGTGGACTTGCACTTACTTCCTTCACCAACGATGACAACTGTTCTAACTGGTGAACGCTTGGATTGACGTCCACTACTTTTTTGAGTAGGAACATATACACTTTCGACTTTAGTGATGAACACTTACATTATGGACACAGATAACTGACTTCTTTATTTACATGATTAATATTTACACTAAACTTATTATTACTGATTACACTAAACAATTAAAAACATAAACTAAACTGTTACATTGTTGTAACCTTGCGTACTAGCGTTTAGTACGCGCTCAACCTAAAACTCGAAACTACATGTTTACTTCGGAAGAGTACAAACCAGACTACTCAAAAACAAAGCGTTACCTTCGTGACAGGATTATCTTAAGGGTGCAGGGTGAAGGCTTTACATAAGGCATCCATGGTGTCCTGTGTCTCGCTCACGTATGCTAATAATTTAAAGACTTACATGTCAACAAATAAATGTGAAAAGCTACTGACAGCTAGACTAAACAGTCTGTTAATAGAAGAATGATAAGTATTTCTAAACAGAATTTTGACTAACAAAGATAACAAGTTGAAATAATATTCTATAATAAAGTATAATTTAGAAAAGTTTAGAAAAGTTTTTTAAAAAGTTATTTGCTTTGTACTCGCCTTGTTACATAGAACACTATTACACTATACTCGCACGTCGACACCTAAATTGTCTATGTTCGGTGAACGCTAATTGAGAACTGATAGTTAACTGTTGGCTGCCATTTTGATTGTATCACCGTAGCCGGCACGCCGACTCCCGTTGATCATTTTTTTGGGAACCGACGCCGGTTGCGAAGGCACTTTCTTTATAATAACACAAATTGCGGAAAAATAATATTTAAACGTATTTTTTTGAAGAAAAACTATTTTGATATTTCCATGGAATATGGTAGATAGATAGTTTCAAAATTTTCTGAATGATAGTATTTGAGTTAGAATGCCCAGAGGATCCACACTCGGACATATACACACACACATCATCGTGAAAATATTAAAATCGGATTTTGGATTCTACGGACCTTAAAATGTAGTCACTTACCAAAATCTTGATATGCAATTTTTAGCACGATCCCTATGCCTCCTTTACCAAGGGTAGCGATAATTAATTTTTTTTGTTGAATATAAACACACTTATTAACTCTATAAAATATAGAAATATATAGTTTTATTTACCTATAAACATACTGTACGGTTTATTTATTTGGGTGAAGTGTAAAAATCTGAGAAATATTACTAATTACAATAAAAGTTTATTAAACGATTAATAATTAAGATAAATATTAAAAAGATAATTAAAATAATTAACACTATGATTAAACAAATATAAGTCTAAGAATATTATTAAATATTTAAACACTAAGATTATTTATTTAAACAATATTTATTTCACTACATTTATTTATATAACTACATTTATTTATGTTCACCACTCGTAGACTATTTATTTATATCACCAACTATTCGTTGTACGATTCGATTCTATATCAGAATGTCCGACGGCTGTTCTCCTTGACGGTATTTATACAGTCCCGCGTTCTTCTGGAACATTCTACGCAAGAATAACACCGAATATAAAGGGTCAGACCACCGGAAGTAATTATACTTGTCTAGACGGGTGTGATTGCCCCGCCGACGATTACGTCATCGCTAAGGTTAGGCGCCGTTCTAGCAATATTCTACCAGTGATAGCGGTCCCGTACTCCTAGTCAGTGGCGCATGTTACAATATCTTAAACTAATGATACAAAAGTAATTTAAAAGTTTATTAATTCGTAGCTAAATAAAAAAAATCTGATGTGGCTAGCACATTATCTCCCGCCATGTAATTTTTATTCATTTAAATAAATACGTCATATACGCAGTCAAATAAATATGGACCATGCTCAACATATGTCCTTCTCCGCACCCTGTCCCTTGCCCTGCGGTGTTGCCGCTTCTACGTAACTTAGCATTTTCCACATGACCACACAATTGGTAACAGTGTATAAATCTCCAGTCCATACCTTTTGACGGCAACTATAACAATTCTGGCAAATGTATTAACTATTTTGCATTTACAATCTTGGACAAAAGTATGGAAACTTTTTTTATTTCAAAATTGAAAATAATTAAGAAACAAATAAAAAACTCTACTACAGATCTTTATTTTTAATATTATTTTCTTCAGTTTTTATCATTTCTTTAATTTATATACCTCAGAAAGCATATTAAACTACGTTTTTTCAACTTGCGCCAGAGCCAAACGGTGATAAAATATAATTTAACTAACCGGAAAAAAAAAATTAAATATAATTTTAAGAACATAATTAATAGATATAAAATTAAAGTAAACAAATGATGATCTGCAACAAAACAGATCTTTTCAGTTGTTTCTTAAGAATCACCCCAAAAAACTAATAATTTATGTTTTGTTCTTGTTTAAAACAAAAGAATGTAGATAAGACTATTTTCAACATAGGGTCCCATATAAAAAAATTGAAAAATATCTAATCACGCCATTTTATTCTACGCAGAAAACGGTACAAAATGGTAATATTTTTTTTTAATATTTTCGAAATTAGTGAAAAACGAGTTTTTGCCTGTAGTTGAAAAACAAAAGAAGATCTAAAATTCCTGTAGCAACTATTATTATGTTTTTCCTCTATCGTCAATTATTACCTTTAAAAAAACATCGAAAATTAGTCACCTATATTTGAATAGCCTATGTAATTGAACGTTTTGTATGTTTCGGCTTTTATTTACATTATTTCTTTATAAAAAATAATTGACAATGTCCTTCAAGGGAAATTTTTGGTAGAATAGTAATATTGATGACAGTGATTTGTGTTTTTTTTTTATTTTATCCGTTGCCTAGGTATTTTGAGTCTTGAGTGCAGTCATACGAATCTCAAATAACAAAATGTCACCACTCATTCATAAACATGCTAGAATATGCTATTCTTAATCCGAAACAAAGAAAATAACATTAATACTTACGCTAAACTTTTGAAAATTAATACCATGTAAATAGATTCCTTTAAAGGAGGTTCTAAAGCCGGATTTATAATAAAGTAACGCAAACCGCAACGTAGTTTATATAAACTACGAAGTAACGTAAACGAATTAGGTGATTTATATTAAAAAGTAGTTCCACTACTGCTAGCCAATCCGGTAATAGTATAAAAAATTCACTTGTAATTCGATATCTTTCGTTTAACTTCGGCATCAAGTTTGAATATCGGTACTTTTGTCAAATCATAAACTGTTTGATAGGTTAATTGATGTTTGTTGGGTTTTGTGTTTATTTAGATTTAAAAAGAAAATCACGACGTAAGTTCAAGCTAACCTCAAACGACAAACAACCAAAACAAAATGAAATCTGCCAGATGGAGAATGGTCGATAATAAAGACCGTCCGCAACGTTCAAAATGCTGCCTTCTGATTGGCCAGCGGTATAAAATTTTAGTTAAGGCAAGGTAGAAAGTTGAATGTTGGGCAACTATTGCTTTACATACTTTACCTTACTTCTTACTTTACTTGAATATAAATCATTACTAGCTCTAGTACACGCTCAACTTTTCACGTTACCGATACTATTCACGTTACCTCTTACGTTACTTCATTATAAATCCGGATTAAGGGTTTTTAAATAATATTATACAACAACTTCTACTTTATACGTAACGCTGAATAACTATTCAAAAACTCATTCTTTTTTATATTATGTGCTTCATGTACTAGAAAGAAATACAAAAGAATAATTGAATAATAAAACACATCTAATTACCTTGCTGATGTTTAACCCATAAACCTTATCTTTTGCATTCGTTTACCTTTGTCACGCTATGGAAACACAAACAAACAATTAGAGCAATTATTTGACTGTGGAACCATGCTGCTAGGCATGCGACTTGAATAAAATAAATCACAAAAAGTTCCAGCATTCCGTTCCGTGCCGTTCCTAGCACCCAGCGCCTTATTATTTGTACAACATTTTCCTCACATCTAAAATTAGAATCACAAATGAAAAATGCCTTATTATACTTCCAACTAAATTATCAGCACCCGCAGAAAACCGCGTCAAAATATAAGGGTGCGATGCTGATGATAATATAGTCAATGTCTGTACGGACTTCATGAAATGGAATTCAGAGTTGCTGTATGTATACGATATTTATATGTAAAAAAAACGATCAAGGTTTTGAAGGTAGCACTGCAGTGTGATGCTGATGCCATTTAGCATACCGAGGGTACCGCATTCGAAACCTGCTATGGTATGGATGTTTTGTGCGTATTTCTCATCTCAATAACAAACAAGAATAACACCGATTAAAAGAAAATTTATCATTTCCAACTATAACTGCTTCCAAATCGCGAACTAAACGAAACTATGTGTAAAACTGTTGAACTTTATTAAAATTTCTGAAACATTTATTACAGTCAACAACTTTCGTTTAAAATACTTTTTATCATCCGTCACCTTTAGATAAGGAAGATATTGCCTTTGGTAAAAAATTACATTGTATCTTTGTGATATGATTTTACTGAAAATATAAAATTACAAAAATGTAAAATAATTTAATGTGGTAAAGCCAAATCACGTAAAGTAATACAACAGATTATAGACACAAGCCAATTCAGCAGATTATTATGTTATAAATATAATGCTATATATGTTATTTTCTACTTCTTATTTTGAAAAACATACTGTTCTTTTTAGGAGTAGTTCAGTTCAGTTCAGTTCAGTACGAGGTAAGATCAGTTCATCTCTTCCCCAAAAAGAACGCGCTCAAAGAATAGTTTGCAAAAAAATTCTGTTTGTAATTTGTACAAATATATGTAAAATTGACGGAATTCTAATACGAGAGATAGCGAGCTACAGCGTTTCAAAGTAACTAGATATTGACAAAAAGTAAATTTTGCTGAATTTAATTGATACAAATAATTTCCACGTAGAAACAATATTAATTTTACATATCTTTAGGGCAGTGTTACCTTCCGTCACCTATAAGGTAAGGAAGGTATTATTTTTGGTTAAAAAATACGATGGTGAGTTTTTAATGAATAATCACCTTTTAGAGTCCCTAGAATACGAATTTACTATTTTTATGATGGTGTGTCTGTGTGTGTGTGTGTGTGTGTGTGTGTGTGTGTGTGTGTGTGCGTGCGTGCGTGTGTGCGCGGACGTACTCTAATTTGAAGATTTTAACAATTTTTCTTGAAAAAACGCTGTTAAATATCATATTTTGACCTTTTATGTTATTATAAATATGAAAAAATATTCTATTCTCTATTCAATTTAATTATATTTTTTCTTCATATTCAATGAATTTAGAGATAAAGAATTATAAAAAAATATCTTGAACCTATGTTGCCAAAAGCTGCATTATGGAAACAGAATATTCAAATATTACTAATTGACAGATGTCATAGTGTCAAATAAAATTTACATATCTTTGTGAAATGATTTTACTGGAAATATAAAAATGTAAGATAATTTAATGTGTGGCAAAAACAAATCACATAAGATAATAATTACAACATATTATAGCCACAAGCCAATTCAGCAGTTTATTATGTAATAAATATAATGCTATATATGTTTTTATTTTCTTCTTCTTATTTAAAAAAAACATACTGTTCTTTTTAGGAATAATTCATTTCAGTTTAGTACGAGGAAAAGATCAGTTCATTTCTCCCTAAAAACTAAACGCCCATAGAATAATTTGCATAAAAAAATCTGTGTGGAATTTGTACAAAATAGAATTGACGAAAGGTAATGTGCTGGCCACATCAGATTTTTTATTTATTAATAATAATAAATATTTTTCCTCATACCTGTTGGTGAGAAGATATTTCGTAAAAACCATTTTTTTGCGCAAGCGGAAGTGATTTTTTTATTCGGAGCCCTAAATATAACAAAAAAATTAAAAATACCCGAGTTTTTTTAGACCAAAGCCTTATTTTTATAACTTTAATACTACAGACTATAGAGCTTATCCTTGTATTAAATTTTGAACCATCATTATTTATAATTTTCGTTACAAAATGTCACTTTTACTTTATAATTTATATGACGATTGGTTACCGCGAGTAAACTGAATGATAAATGACCTCAAACACATTGTGAAACCCTTTGTTTAGCTATGAACATACTAGTATAATATTTGTATATAGCAGATCCTCATAAAGGTATAGTGGTTCGGGTACTAATTTGCCTTAAATCATGCACAACCAATTACCTACTCACAAAATTCCCTAGTGCTACGTGGTGGATTCTCTATATTTTACAAGTGGAATCTTGGAGATATTTACTTTGCTAAAGCTAATAATGAAATTCTGGACAGTTCTGTATATATCTGTGAGATTACCGATTTAGAACTTATAGTATTGCTGAACTTGGCGTTTTTACATACTGTGAATTATTATAAAATGCCGGTTGAACAAATAAAAAGCCTGTTTTTTTCAAATCTCTCAGGTAATTAATTACTAAAGATGTGTAACTGTTTGAATAGTCGCCCAAGTATTAAAATAGGACTTATATTTAAAAAAACCAAATTTAAAATATTTTCCTACAACCGATATCGTAATATAAGGACGTTGTTTGTAGAATCGTGTGTTCATTTTAGCCACAAGCTATTGGTTTCTATTGACGACGGGACCAAATAACAAACTTCCCTAAACAGCTTCCTTACGTACGTATTTTGTTAAATACTGTTAAAATTACTTTTAATAACAATAAAATAGGTTTCAATTTCAACGTAACGAATTTATTTACTTCACAGTAATTAATGAGTTTCAGTATTACAATTAATTAATAAGTTACTTTGGTCGATTTTAGGTGTTTGCAATCGTGTTGCCAACTCGAGTGTCCCAAATCTCTGTTGCCATCCTAGAACACCCATCTCGCCTCCTCCATAGAAAGACCCCAAAAAATTTTGCTCGACATTTCCTATGAATACGTCTTTGTTTGAGACGCTCACGGTGTTGATATAAGACGATTTGGTTTATTGACTGCTTGCAATACCAATAATTAGATATTTTAAACTTGCCAATACTTGCTCAATATCATAATTTACGATTTTGAATTTAAGTTCTTTCAAATTGTCCTCATTTCATAAATATTTGTGTAAGATTTACGTTTTGGTGGCACGCCACTGAATTAGGAGTGCAGGCAAAAAAAACTTGACATTACTAAATGCAATAACACCCACGACCCTTGGATGGGTAGTTTAGTTGGTGCGTGCTACCAAACCCATGCGGATGTGTGTGATAGTGTCCATAAGAAAAGACAAACAATTTACTATAATTAAAGGTGAGTGGTAAAATTCACAGTTATTCTAATTACTGTACAGGTATCGCGTTAAGATGTGAGTCACCAGTTGCTAGATTGTTATGTTGTACACTATTTGTGTATTTGATACGCATGATATATTTGAGATATAATACATTTGTATTATTTGTTTGTGGCAGAAACGCCAAGTGAGAGGTTGAGGCCCATGACAGGTCTGGGATCTATTTATGGCCGTAAGCTAAGCTCTCATAATGGGTCTGGGACCCATGGACAGGGTAGGTTGAACTCTGGGAGCTCAACATGTCTGGGACATGTATTGATGTCTATGGTACGGTTAGTAGTGAAATACCAGGTATGAGAAACACTAAATGAGAGGCTGAGTTCCATTAAGGTCTACATGCGAGCCTAAGCTAAATTCTCATAATGGGTCTGAGACCCATGAACCTCTGGGAACTCAACATGTCTGGGACATACGTAGGTGGCTACGGTACCGCTAGTGGCTCCGAAGTGACTATTCACGAGAATCGTAACTAAGGGTACCGGAACCCACGAGGTGTTAGGCCGCATTTAATAATATATATTAAATGATAATGCACGTCTGTGATAATTGTTGTGATTGGAATGACAGTGTTTACTTTATATCACATAGGGGAAGGCGTTTTAAAGGGCCAGTCCGACGCTGACGAGTCTGTGTGTTTGGAAGATGGATGTCGATAAATTTAAATTATTTATTATTTTTTTTATTTGTAGAAGGCACAACAACGTGATTAATTTTATTTTTCAGCCCTATTTTTTGAATTAATTTTAATATTTTATTTGAAAAGAAAGTACATTAAAATTATCGTGAATTATGTAAGTGGGTGGTAAGCAAATTGCGTCACTTTAAAATATGACCAGTTGGGTTAAGGATTGGTAACATGGTAACAACTGGCAACCTCTGACTAGGTAGGCCTGGCGTATCCAGGATTCAGTACTACGGGGTGGTCGACGGCCAGAGTATCAAGTCAAGTACCTAGATATTTACTAATGCTGGAAACTATATTAAGTTCCTTTCCATATAACTATTGTTCTATTTACAATTTTCTTTTTAAAACGTTTCTATTATTAATTTGAAATAAATATTTATTTGACAGTGACATTTATTTGTCAGTCACATACATTTAAGCTAAACTGTGTAACCAAGGAATTGTGTTTAAAGCATTGACTTCGGAATTTAAATTATAGATTATTTCATAAATTTATCCACAAAATATACAGAAAAAATATTAAGGTAAACCTGTAGAAAATTTAATAATCTTTAATTTTTATATATATGTATTGGAGAAGTGTTTGCCGTTTGCGACTTTTTTATATATTTCGTATTTTATTATTTCATAAGATGTTTCGCAAATCCCCACTACAATGTGTGCTACTACAGTACCTGCGTCCGTCCCCACCGGGTTACGTTCCCAGACATCATCGTAAAATCGAATTCTAAGGACCGTAAAATGTGGTCATTTACCAAAATCTCGATATGCGATTTTTAGCACGATCCATACCTTCCTTACCAAGGGTAGCGTGAGGTAAAAATTGGATTTTTAGTTATCAAGTCAATATCTATTGGATAATTTTTTTAACCATTTGTTAAAAATTAACCACTGAGTTACAGAATAAGTCCAAATATTCGTTTTAAATCATCAGTCTAAATTGTCTAGCACTCTCGGGCCACGTCGCCAAATGGCATTAAAATTGTGATTTTATTGGCATAATCAATAAAGTATATTCTTATAAATAGATGAGAATTTAAAAGTGCTACTATATATGTAATTATTTTATTATAGTTTAAGCCTGGCATATATTTTATATTTATTGGTAGGCATAGGCACTCAAGGTAAAGACGCTAAGAAATCTGAAAAATGTAGTGAAATGTGGGAACTACTATATATTGTCAAACTGTCTTTACGTTTTATCTATTTTCTGGCTTGCGAACATCAGTAAACAAAAACCTCGCTTTTCTGTAAATCCACCACTGGCCGTATAATATCTAACAGACGCCAAGTTTCAGCTCTCGTCCTAGAAATCTAAGTGGGCCTGGAGACTTATTTTTTTTTCCTCTCGTCCCGGAGGCGTGTTTGCTGCTGATGAGACATTCTTTTGTTTGTACACTCATTCGGTCTCTGTGCGACCATGACGATGTGACAAAAGAGAAACGGCATTATTATGCACGTTCTCGCTGATGAATATGACGTATGGAATGCCCTCAGAGCCTACTGATTTATTCATCACTGGACTTGCACAAAATGGCGGAGGCGATGATTTTAAATTCTATGGCAGAATGCGTATTCACATTAAATTAACTTTTATCTTTGTGCAGATATATTTTTACAAAGAAAATAATGAAATAACAGATTAAATTAGTATTCATACATAAATACATTTATCGTTTAATAAAAGAACAGTCAATGTAAACATTCCACTGATATGAAGGATGAATTTCTGGAGAAGATGCGTTCTCGCCACGTCCTAGATAATGCGGGGCAATGCATTAGGCAGGCCTAGTAAATTATATTTGTGTATCGCCAATGTGAAGATTTTGTATTAATATATTTTGCATATTAATAACTTTATTATGTATGGTTTGATTTTGAATAGTTACTTATGCAACATGAGTAAAAAGTATATTTTTATACTTCACGAATAAAAATGTAGATACTTCTTGCTCTAGTTGAATACAATTTTTTACATCTACAACAAAAGCGTGAAAAAAGTGCCATAGTGTTTAATTTTTTCACCCGTTTGCGTTAAAAATCGCACTTTTTTCATGCTTTTATTATGTAAAAAATCTGATGTGGCCAACACAATACCTCCCGTTTAATTTAATTTTTATTCATGTAAATACTTAAAATTAAATTAAATATAAATACCGGGTTCGATCCCGGCCGACGCCAAATATTTCTAATTTTAAATGGCACAAAAATGACCCCTGTGATACATTTTCCACGCCAGCAATAAGAGCTCGTGAGGTACACCTGGTAAACGCCCGCGCGGTACAAATATGTCATCTTCGTTACCGAAATCTGTGTAGAAAGCAGATTGGCAGACCCAGCAATGGGTAATATGCCGTGATGATATATTTATTTTATTTATTTATATACATACCTATATTCATTGCTGTCGCGGAGAGTGCATCCCAGGGGTCAATTTAAAATTCTAAAATATTTGGCGTGGATCGAAATCGAACCCGTTCTCCAGATTCGCATGAAGTGACGCCTGATAAACGTCCGCACGGTACAAATATGTCATCATTATTACCGACATCTGTGTACAAAGCAGATTGGCTCACCTAACAATGGGTAATATGCCGTGATGAAATATTATATATTTTTACTATCTTACCTATATTCCTACATATTTACTTATGCTGGAAACTGTATTAAGTTCCTTTCCATATAATTATTGCTCCATTTACTATTTTCTTTTTAAAACGTAATTATTATTATTTGAAATGCTTAATTTGTTGACAGTGAGATATATATGTCAGTTATATGCATTTGACATCGAAACTGTGTAACCATGGAATTGAGTTTTAAAGCGTAGGCTCCGGGATTAAAATTATAGATAGTATTATAAATTTATCCATAAAATATATAGAAAAAGTATTAATGCAAGCCTGTAGAAAATTTAATAATCTTTAATTTTTATATAAAATGAATCTCGAAAAAATAACATTTAAGGTATTTTTCGAAGAAAAACTATTTTGAGCTTCCAGTAAAGTGCCATTTTCGGTTATCTGATTTACTTCAAAATCTAATGGCATCTTTCCATATAAGAGTAAGGTAGAAATACTCGTAGAAATACAAGGTTTCAAGATTTTCTAAACGATAGTATTTGAGTTAGAGCGTAAAGAGGATCCACACACACATACACACATATACCCAGACATTATCGTGAAAATGTTAAAAATGGATTCTAAGAACCTTAAAACGTGGTCATTTACCAAAATCTCGATATGCGATTTTTAGCACGATCCCTATACCTCCCTTACCAAGGGTAGCGGGAGGTAGAAATGCATACTTTGTAAACTCATTTTAATGAAAAAAGGTGTACTTTTGTTAACGACCGCAAAAAATTATATTCGCTTCTCTTTCTAGATGACCAAATTATCTCAACTTGACCTACTCTCAAAGACATTTTTCCTGTTCATGAATTCTTCAGATATCAAATCATTTCACAAATAATTTTTCGTAACAACTAATACCCTACACCGTACACCCATACAAAAACTCCATTATATCAAAAAGTATTATGTATGTAGGAATAAATAGAATCTTGATAAGCAAAATTTAGTTTTATACAATGTACAAACAAGAGTAAAAGAGATATTAAATATAAATTGCAATGCATAAATTGTTGAATTATTTATGATCTTTAATTTAGTTCATATTGATTTCAAATTATACACAATAATAACAAATATCCGTATCAACTGTCACATGTCAATATCAATATTTATTGGTTTGTACCATATTTAGTATTAATAATATACGATTATTGATTTATTACTACTATTGTTGTAATACATATTTTATGAAATTACTTATTTAGCTTTATGATGTATTTTAAATTACTAATTCACTTTAATATTTAAAGATACAATAAATTTGAAATTTTCTACATTTATTAATTATTTAAAATGTATATTAAATTAATTATGTGCAATGAGCTATTCTACTTTAATGTTAATTATGTTTTTTTTTAATTTCCGTAAAAAAAACTGCCCCGTAAGTATCTGAGATAATTAAAGCAGAATGTACTTTACGGTGGTAAAAAATTGAAGAAGTGCAAAGTACATTATGATTATGCTACTAATTACCATTACTTTGAAACTAACGTTATGTTATAATTATAAAAACAGTAAGAAATATAAAAATGATATTCGAATTGGATTAGAGTCAATTATTTTAAGATTGACTATAATCGAATTTATTTATAATGGGAATTCCTAAAGCAACGTCTTTTTAAAAAATAAATAAATATACCATCACGGCATGGCATATTACCCATTGTTGGGTGTGCCAATCTGCTTTGTAGTCGGTCGGGATTGCACATCAATTTTAGCCTTAAACTTAAGTATACGTTATAATTTAACTAATATATAATTTTAAAGTACTTTTCAACGCCACGGTCTAATATTGCAAACTTCATACGCTTGAGCTAGTGCGCATGCTCTGTTGTTAATTTAATTTGCCATGAATTTATTTGTTTGACATTTACGACTTATTTTATTCACGCGCAACGTGATAGACAACAAGTGAAATTTAGAGATTTAATTTAAAATTTGTTTAATACGAGTGCCTACGTCAGTTTAGGAAAGTTGAAATAAAAATACATAGTTCTCCTTTTATGCTACATTCATTCTAATTTCTTTATTATTCATAACTAACAAACAGTATATCTCTCATTCTTTTGGAGCTATTACCTACGTCACAAGGCATTTCCTGAAAACTTTATTATTTTTCCTTGGGTTCCATTAGTTTATTGAAAAAGTAAAAAGAAAATAGTATATTAAAGAGCGAGTTTTATAAGACGTTTTTTTTCGCACACGTCAAAATTTAGAAAACGTCGGTTTTTAAATTAATAAACAGAACTAAAAACTAAAAAGGTTGTATCATTTTAATTTAATAATGAGTTGAGAAAGATTTTTTAATAATTTAAAAAACCTCTATGTGAGAATATTTTTAAGCAAATCAAGATCTACGAGAACATTAGCAGAAAGAAGACGTGTAGACTTTATGACCTTGTATTTTTGAAGAGATGTAGGGATAAAGCCGCCATTCCCAATTTTCTTCGTCTCAAGTGTCATTTTGTCAGTTATCAATCTCAACGTATACTGGGTAATTCTAGCAAAATCCTTTTGAAAAAGCGTATACGTTATATTCGTAAAGAACTTGCTTCTTTGGATGGACGTCTTAATAAAATAATATTTTCCCTGAGTTGTATGGATGAAGAACATTGGGTTACCTTGAATAAGATAATTCAAAAAATAAGTAAAAATCTACATGATTCGGTGAGTAGTAAGCAAAAATCTAAATTTGACAGGCTATACAATAAACAACATCCACAACAGACATCTAACACATTTAATATAAATAAATTAGTAATCAATTTAAGCAATGAGTTCAAAAGTTAACAAAAGAAAAGGCTGAAGAAGTTCGAGTAGAGGCGGCTAAGATTTTGAAGAAGTTACGGCCTCCAAAGAAAAACCTACCGAAAAATGAACTTAGAACACTTAAAGAATTACGAAATAATGAAGATTTAATTATTTTACCAGCAGATAAAGGATCATGAATAAAGATGATTATATTCGTAAAGCCAACCTTATATTATACATGATCCTGCTTACCTAAAAGTGAAGAAGAATCCCTTAAGCACGGTTAAATATCAAACAACAAAATTATTGAAACAATCAAGCTTAGATAAAGATATTATCAATAAACTTATTCCTCAAAACCCATATGTTCCAAGATTTTATGGCTACCGAAAGTCGAGCCGAAAGTACGAGGGTCATTCAATAAGTAAAGAGACAAATTATATAATTTTAAAACTATTCAATGAATGTGTACAATCTTTTCAGGGGTGTTAGTTGGCAACCTTGGGATATGCTCTGATCAGCTGTTTCATCATTTTATGTCAACATAACCTCAAAATTTTCAGTTCACCATGGCAAGTCCACTAGAAGATTGCACCTTAGAAGAGCAGCGCTCAGTCATTAGATTTTTAGTCGCAGAAGGTGTAAAACCAAGTGAAATGTTTTCTAGAATGTTAATACAGTACGGTAAAAGTTGTATGAACCGTGCGAATTTTTACAAGTGGGTTGATCGGTTTAAAAGTGGCCGAACAAGTGTAGGTGATGAACCCCGATGTGGATGTCCAGTGGAAGTTTCTGGTCCCTCGTTGGAATCGAAGATTGACGGACTTATTCGTGATAACAGAAGAATTACTGTTGAAATGATAGCTGAGGAAGTTCAAGTAAGTGTTGGAACTGTTCACAATGTCATTCACAACAATTTAAAGTACAGAAAAACGTGTGCCAGATGGGTTCCCAGACAGCTTACTGACGCTCATAAAGAATCAAGGCTTTCCATTAGTCAAGACTTAAAGCAACGAAGTTTGATTGAAGGAGACGCTTTTTTTAAAAGAATAGTGACCTGCGACGAGGTCTGGATCCATCACTACGACTCTGAGACCAAAAGGCAGAGTATGGAGTGGAAACACACTAGCTCTCCAGTTCGCAAAAAATTCAAGGTTCAACCTTCCGCCGGTAAAGTGATGCTGACCATCTTTTGGGACTCACAGGGTCCAGTCCATTGCGATTTCCTTGAAGATCAGCGAACTATCAATAGCCAATACTACTCTGAGATGCTAGAACACAAAGTTAGACCAGCTATCAGGAGCAAACGCCGTGGACTCTTGTCAAAAGGAGTCATTCTTCAGCACGATAACGCCCGCCCTCATACAGCCCAGCTGACCCGTGATAAGCTTCAAGAATTGGGTTGGGAGGTCTTACCTCATCCTGCCTGCCCCATCTGATTTTTACCTGTTTGGACTACTCAAAGACGCCCTACGTGGAAAAAGATTTGCTAACAATGAGGAAGTTAAGGAAGCGGTGCAAAAGTGGCTTCGGGGTAAATCGAAAGAATTCTTCGCCAAGGGAATTAGGAAGCTGCAAGAAAGATGGGACAAGTGCATAACTGTGGGGGGTGATTATGTTGAAAAATAGCCTTAATTTTGAAAAATTGAAATAAACCGTTTTTGAGCTATAGCCATTTGTCTCTTTACTTATTGAATGACCCTCGTACATAAGAAAGATGTACCACTGCGCCTGATTATGAATTGTATTAATTCTTGCACTTATGATTTATCTAAATATTTATACAATCTCGTAAGACCATACGTTGGAAATTCATCATCCTATGTCAAGAATTCCAAACATTTTATTGAAATTATAAAGAACAAACATATCTCATCAGAAGATTTTCTAGTGAGCTTTGATATAACGTCATTATTTACGAAGATCCCCATCAGAGACACCCTGAAACTGATTGAAAAAAAATTTTCAGAAGATATTGTGAAACTTTTTCGACTTTGTTTAACGTCAAGCTTCTTCGTTTTTAACAATGAATTCTACAAACAAATTGATGGTGTTGCAATGGGTAATCCTCTGTCTCCTTCTATAGCTAATTATTATATGGTGTTTTTTGAAAAATTAGTTCTACTACGATGAAACCTTCATTATAGTTATGTTATGTTGATGACGTCTTCGCTATTTGGCCCCATGGATGTAAAAACTTATCAATTTTCTTAACCCTCTTGAATAACATCCATAAAAATAATAAGTTCACCGTAGAAGTCGAAGAAAATGGTATTATTCCCTTCCTAAATGTATTACTGGAAAGAAAAGAAGATGGTTCTTTACTACATTCAATGTACATAAAGCCTTCATACACTAATCAATATATTAATGCCAGTTCACATCATCATCCTTCTCAGTAATATGGAACTATTAAATGTCTAATGAGAAGAGCTTCAGAAATTTGTTATTCAGAGAAATTAGAAGAGGTGAAAGAAATTAAGAATATTTTTATGAATAATGGTTTTTCTATATATTCTATCGAAAGATGTCTAAAACCGAAAAGACCTTCTAACAATGCTAATGAAAGGGACGTATTGTTTGCTTCGCTTCCTTATGTCAAAAATGTCACGGACAAGATTGGTAAAATTCTTCGTAAGAAGAAGATGAAGATTTCGTTTTGTCCATATGTTAAAATTCGACATATGTTGAGACAAGTAAAAGACGTCATCCCTCTCCAGTCATCAGGGATTTATACCAGATTCCATGTGTCTGCGGGAAAGTTTACATTGGCCAGACTGGTAAAACTATTTCAACAAGTTTGAATGAACACCAGCGTTCGATCAGATTGAACCAGCTAGAAAAATCTTCAGTACCGTATCAAATTCGACGAAACAAAAATTCTAGCAAGACCTACATACCTCAACAACAGGTTAATTAGAAAAGCCATTGAGATTTTCAAAACCAAACTCAATTATTGTGAAGGTTTAGAACTTTATTAAAAATGTTATAATTTGTTACCTTGGTTACCTGTTGCTATTGTTTTCGTTTTTAGTTATTTATACATTTGTTGTTTATTCCCTGAAGAAGACAGCAGTTCATGCAGCCGAAACGTCGGTTTTTAAATCAATAAACAGAACTAAAACTAAAAAGGTTGTATCATTTTATTTGAATAATGAGTTCTGAAAGATTTTTTTAATAATTCCATGCATAAATTTTCTTGCAGCAGATCCTATATGTCCAGTAAAATTATTTTATAAACAAACTATGCAAAATGCACTTGGTTCTTCTACTCATTTCTGTTTTACGTGTCCTCATGCAGTTCTTTTTCTCTCAAGTCTTCCGCAATACAGTCCTTCCATCTTATCTTTGATCTTCCTCTGTTTCTTCTACCTTCTGTTACTAAGCTATTTATTGTTCTTCCAATATATTCTTCATCTCTCCTCATGACATGTTCAAATCAATGTACTCGTCCCTTTTGTACCTTTCTAGAAACTTTTATCATTCGAGCCATTTCCCTTATCCATTAATTTCTTAACCTATCTTACCATGTCTTCCCTAATTTCTATGTCAATACCCTCATCTCTGCCACATACATTTTGACACTGTCAATTTGAATTATTTGAATATATTAACAGTTCCCATAGTATCTATTGAATATGAAGTATATAAATGGAATTGTATAGAGAATAATATTCTTTAAGTTATAGTAACATTAAATGTCAATAAATGACATTTAACTGCTTTTTTTTCAGGAAAAACTGTTAAAAGTTGCAAATGAGGGTACTTCCAGTGAACCAATTATAACCAATCTAATCATGTCTGCATATGGATCTAAACTTGAGGAATACGAAAAAAATATAATTTTTGGAATCGTGATATTGGAGTTATGCGATTCGAAACGATCGTCACATAGACACAAACAGACGTGCACACACACACACACACACACACACACACACACACACACACACACACACATACACACACGCACACACAAAAATTTCGTATCGAAATGAAAGCTCTTTCGACATGCAAATTGTGTTTCGTAATTACTTCATTATGTACGCAAAATACATATAAAAAAAAACATATCGATGGTGAAGAATGGAAACCTCCTATGTCAAAAATTGCTATTATTCAAAACAATAAAAAAAAACAAATTTATAAAAAAAACCCTTTTACAAATAAAATTATAGCTAACATTATACTTTTAATAATTATCATCCGAATTTATGTAACAATAAATTTTAAATATACTTTTTATTCATAGACTCTTATATTGTATACTGCATGACTTCCGAGTAATTTACAGCAAAATGTTTTCAATGCCATACAATAAGTATGTTTTCCTCTTTATATTACTACGGTATCAATATAGGAGGTAACTGCACCATATGTAGACTAATTTTGTAGATTTTATTAACATAAAATGTTAAAAAGGTTAAAATTTGACATAGGTTTCCATTCTTCACCATCGATATTACAAGTTACAAGTATATATACAAAAAAAAAATCAATGCTAGTGTAGAGATGATGGTACACGGTACAATAGCTAGTTTACCATCAGGGTCACACTGTTTTTTAGTATTTTTAGTGTTAAAAATAACTCCATAATTTATTTTAGTATATTTCCATAGTGTTAAATTAGTGGAAATATCATAATCGTATTTTCACCTTCCGCCACCTTTAGGTAAAGAAGGTATTGTTTTTGGTAAAAAAAAAACGATGGTGAGCTTATAATGAATAAGCACGTTTTGGGATCCCTAGAATTCGAATTTCCTATTTTTACGATAATGTCTGTATATGTGTGTGTGGGTGTGTTTGTACGTGCGTGCGAGTGTGCGCGCGCGTGAGTTTTTGTAAGACGATCGTTTCAGCCACGATAATTTTCGTATTCCTCATTTTTACATCTAAATGAAGACATGATTAGATTTTGGTTACAATTGAACGACCTGAAGTACCTTAATTTCAAGCTTTTAACTGTTTTTACCTTGCGTCACCTTTAGGTAAGGAAGGTAAAGGTATTGTCGTTGGTCAAAAAATTCAGTGATGAGTTTTTAGTGAATAAGCACGTATTGGGGTCTCTATAATACGATATTACCATTTTTACGATGATGTTTACATGTATGTATGTGTCTGTCTGTGTGTGTGTGTCTGTGTGTATGACGATAGTTACGGATCGCATAACTTCAATACCACGATTCCAAAAATTATATTTTTTGCGTATTCCTCAAGTTTACATCCAAAAGAAGAGGTGATTAGATTTTGGTTATAATTGGTTAACCCGAAGTACCCTCATTTGAAGATTTTAACAGTTTTTCTTGAAAAAAACGCTGTTAAATCATTTTTTGACAGTTAATGTTACTATAAATATTAAAGAATATACTACTATCTACATGGTCTAATTGCATTTTATACTTCATATTCAATGTATATAGATAAAGAACTATAAAGGAATTAAATTTCATAAATCAGCCAGCTATGCTATAACCATGGAAACAGCTACTACCTATTTTAAGAAAATTCTAATTAACAGATGTCAGTGTTAAAGAAAAGAAAATGAATGTAGCAGAGAGATGATAATATTCAGATGGATGATGGGGAATACACGAAAAAATAGGATACAGAATGAGAGAATAAAGGAAATGGCTCGAGTGAAAGAAGTTTCTAGAAAGATACAAGAGAGACGATATTAGTTTAAACATGTCATGAGGAGAGATGAAGAATATATTGGAAGAAGAATGAATAGCTTAGTAGTAGAAGGTAGAAGATACAGAGGAAGACCAAAGATAAGATGGGAATGCTGTATTACGAAGGACTTAAGAGAAAAAGGACTGAATGAGGGCTACAAGCAAAACAGAAATGAGTGGATGAAGAAATTGAAGAATAGCGGCCCCTTAACGTGTGGGAAAAGCTAAAGAAGAAGACGGGTCAGTGTCATGTGCAATTTACATAGTTTGTAATAATAATTATAAATAATACAATGAATTGCCGGAAGGTAACGTGCTGGCCACATCAGATTTTTTCTTAATAAAACACAGTTAAATGTCATTGTTTGACATTTTATGTTATATTATAAATATTAAAGAATATTTTATTCTCTATACGATTTGATTGCATTATATTCTATGTTCTTTATATTCAATGTATTTAGTGATAAAAAGTTATAAAAAAATTAATTTTCATAAATCTTTTTAATCTTTGCTGTGTCACCATGGAAACAGTTTCAATAATTCAATATTACTAACATAGATTAAGGAAAATATATAGTAGAAGATTGGGTATCTCCCCTATACACCGTGATAACAAGTTTTAGTGCCGTCTATGAAAAGGTCAAAGAACTAAATGTGACAGCCGAGAAAGTGGCGGGATATATGAATTCATTTTGAATTATTCGAAACTTTAAATTTTATTTCTTGATAATGTAATTAATAAAAAATCTATCGAAAATAGATAATTTATTAAAGACATTATCAAGAAATGTGAAATATATGTTGAACTATAAAAAATAATGACAGTACTTAATATATTAATGTTTTTATTTTAAAATATATACATTACATTATTTAAATCAAATAATAAATAAATAACTACAAATCTCTAACTACACGGCGACAACTGTTAAAATTTAAGCACATACTACTCAAGGAATCAAAAATTTGAATTATTATTATTACAAGAGGTAATTTTATTTCAAAAAAGGGATGTTACTTTAAATGTCTGCCAGAAATGCACTGCTTCATTGTTCTCGTTATCGATGTTCGTCCACTTTTTAACAAATCTACCCTCTTCTATACTCCTTTTTTCTTACAACTAACACCATACTAATTCAACATTCTTTGATGAATCTTATGAAGTTTCACGTCCTTTCGGTTAATAATGTAATATTTTGCTGCTCTTCTACGGTGTAAATATCTAAGAGCCCCACTATGATGTAAATTCTCTTGGTCCACTTACATAAACCATTTCTTCTATTGGGCACTGTCAACTTCTGCAAGAATGTGTCTTCACTATGCAGTAGTTACAAATATTTCATGTGATTTTTTTCTGAAATGTTATTAATTTGTTGCTATATTTTATATCACCCCCGTATAATAATGCTAGTATGAAAACTAATATACTTACCGAAAATATATTGAATGATGAAGTACTACATTGCAATAAAGGTACAAATTCACAAATAACAGTTTTAAATGTCAAAGAATTTCGTATGATGCAATACAGAATTGTGGGAAATTTACAGCAGTTCTCAAACATATGTTACCTTTTTATAGTATTTTGACATTAAAGTTTGAGAATCCCTGTAAAATCTGTACTACTACCCATCTATGAAAGGATCAGGAAGTATTTCCAAACGCTACTAGATTGAAACTTGTTATCACGTTCCTGAATGCAGATTCACCCCCCTGATTACTAATTGGCAGATGTCAGTGTCAAGTACAATTTACACAATATGTATGATAAATAATTTTGCTGAAAATACAAGAAACTCTGTGGAACCCATATAAAATACATAGAAATGACGGAAGGTATTGTGCTGGCCACAACAGTTTTTTTTTACTATGTATAGATAAGTGCCACACTGTGGTTATTAGTTTAAGCCCGACTTGTATTGTATATTTATTGGTATCTAAGTTAGGGAAATTAAGCGGTAAGAAATAGAATAGAAATGCATGCCACATTAGACAACAAGCTACGATGACGTATTCATGTAAAAATGAATTATTTTCATTTAAACAATATGTAGGTACTAGCTATAACGTTCTTTTCCTATTAATCACTAAAAGTTAAAATAGATCAAACGCGAAAAGGTCATTTCATTTTATTTTACCTGGCCAATGGCCATGTATTTATAGAAATATGATACAGAAATGAAATATTTTAAAAATAGTCAACTCTAACCTTTTAAAATATTAACTGCTTTTAAATTCCCGTGTGATGTACTCTACTTTCCATGCTTAAATGCTTTGGAGTCGTTTAATCAATTTAAATTTAAATCTGTCTATTAAAAGGCTACATTTTTTTACATTTTGCTTATATGTTATGTAGAAGGACGCATACATAAATTATATTATAAAATAAAGATTTTATCTTAGAAATAATTCACCCTCTTAGCTTGAAATTGGCAGAAAATAGAATAAATATAAAAATATCTATATGAAAAAAAAACTATATTTCATTCACGTTAGCGAGAGAATTTTGAACTAACTCACGGGCAGAACCAAGTCGCCCTATTGGTTCGGTTCGAAAATTATCCAAGTCCGACCAATAAAAGACTTGTCTCTGTACGCCAGTTAGTTTAAAATTTTCTCGCTATCGTGAACGGATTTCAGTAGGTACTAAAGTTTTCTGTATCTTTATAATTTATGCCAACACCGTACACCTCCGAGAAGAACTCCATTATATCAAAAAGTATTGTTTTTATATTTTGCGCTCATAATGAAATCATTACGAAACCCAATTGTGTATCGAAATAGTCTTCATTTCGATACGTAATTTTTTGTTTTAAAGGTTGGTAGTACATGTCATTTACTTAAATTTTCAAATGTCATAAATCAGAACTGACGTGAATTTTCAAATAATTGAATAAATGTTAATCCAGTGTTAACAGCTACAACATTACACATATAAAATTCCCTAAATCAACTCGGTTTAGTAGTTTTTTTTTTAATATTTTAGTGTATAAAAGACGCAAAATATTACAAATTATATATCATTACTCATTTTATAAAATTATTTTTCGCATTGACACGTGCGAAAAAACATGTCTTATAAATTTCGTTCCTTAATATACAGTAGCACGCGTCTATCCGACGCCCCCGTATGCGACCGCCGCCATTGGTAGAACGTTCTCGAACGTTGAACTAATCGTGGCGCACAGGTCTATACCTGTTTAATTATCTATGGTCGGCTGTTCCCTTTGTATTCGATGTTTATTATCGCGTCGAATGTTCCAAAGGGACACTGGGCGGTATAAATACCTTCAAGTATTATATTGAATTTACTATTTCTTTGTTATATCACTGGTAATATTATTAACCAAAAAACAAAAAGTAATCACTAATAAACAAACCTTCACACAGGTTTATGTTAGTCGTGTTAGACTTATATTGTAACTTTTTGATATATCCTTTTAGAATAATTTATAAATCCAATGGATTTTTCATTAGAAGATAGAATTACTAACATTATATTTTACCATCAGGGGAAGAGTTTATGTGAAATTCGTGATTTTTTAGCTGGAATATATATTATCCTGATGGACAATAAATTTTAGTTTCTTTCTTGTTATAAATTTTCATATTTCACTTCTTGGTGCATTTAGTCAATAAAATAATTTATTTACCAAACAATTCATGTTTTAATTCCGTAATTTATCCAATAATATATTTTACAAAATAAAAAATCTGTTGTGGCCAGCACAATACCTCTCGCCACTTCCTTTTTTTGGTTACATAAGTATAGGGCGCGAACGGTAATGTTACATTTTTGGGCTTGACAAGCAAATGTGTGGGCCCGTTTCAGAATGATAATTAGTAATTATGTACATAGATGTCAAATGTTAGAATTTTTCATTAAAAATTTCAAGATTTTCTAAATTTACGTAGTTAATTTATCACCAGGAGTTTAAAGTTTATTTGTATGCCTTAGATATTTAATATTTAATTCTGCTCCACATGGAATTGGAAAATCACTAAATTTAGAATGAGAAATTATGATATTTGACATCTATATACATAATTACTAGCTATCATTCTGACATGGGCCCCCATATCTGCTTGTCAAGGCCAACAAAATCATATGACTGCTCGCTCCCTATTGTATTTAACATTTCTTGTATACCTACACTCTACACCAAAAATTCTACTTACGCATATATCTATTCCATATATATTTAGATTGTTTAATTTTAAATTCATTTTTGATGAAGATATTTTGTCCTCTTCTAATTTTTCGAAATGTTTCCAATTCTATTAATACATTAAGAAATAATATAATGTATGTACTTCCCAGAAAAAGTCTTCAGTAATGTCTTCGGATTTCTGACACTGACATTATCTGTCAGTTACAAACAAATTAAATTTTCAACTATTTTCCATGGCCATTCTTTCGGCTGTAAAATTTATTATAACAGATTATTTTACATACTATATTTCTTCTATCTCTAAATCTATAGAATATATTGTAAAATATTTAAATGTATCAGAAAGAGAATTTATTTTTCTTTAATATTATCAAGAAAAAATTTCAAAAAATATTATTTAAAAGATTTTTTTTCAAGAATCTTCTACTTCCGGTTGTCCAATTGTTACCAAAACCTTTTCAGATCTTCCCATGAATGTCCGATTGGGAAATACGTAGTTAAAAAAATTTAAAGTCTTATAGTTTTTGAGTAACCGTCCTTCCAACATCCCACACACACACACACACATACACACACACATCCACACACACACACACACACACACACACACACACACACACAGACATCATCGTAAAAATGATAAAATCGGATTGTAGGGACCTTAAAACGTGCTTATTCAATAAAATCTGGATATGCGATTTTTAGCATGAATGCAATACCTCTCTTAGCGAGAGGTAAAAATAAATAAAATAAAAACATGAACGGGGCGGGATTTGAACTCGGGAAAAAATACGTTACTATGATTACTGTTTTTAATCAATTATAAATAATAACTATCAAATAGCATTATACTTTTGTAAATATTTCAATAATTACCCATTAAATTAAGAGTATTTAGATACTCTTGGATGCCAAATTAAATATTCTTTCTAATCATATCAAAAACTCCTACTGTAGTCTTACGGGACAGATAATACCTGAAAAAAAAACTGTTTTCCCATGTTAAACATCTATGTCACGATATATATATATATATATATATATATATATATATATATATATATATATATATATATATATATATATATATATATAATCCGAGTAACTGTGCCGAGTGCGCTGTGCAATTTTTAAAATAAAATTTATTCTAATTCTTATTATAGTTGCCGTCAAATACGTAGTATGTCCATATTTATGACGGTGCGTAGAGTTGTTTGTCATTTGAGTAGAATGCTAGATTAAATTAATTTTGAAAATTGCACGGAGTAGTCCCTTAAATGTAATTTTTTTTCAGTTTTGCCTTAACCGTAACAGATATCTCAAATTAGAAAGATACAGAAAAGTTTAATACTGTGTATTACTGTCTGAAAAAATGTTAAAAAATCTGATGTGGCCAGCACAATACCTTCCGTCAATCCTGTGTATTATGTATAAATTCTATACATAAATTTTCTTGCAAAAGATTTTAAATTTCCAGTAAAATTATTTCATAAACAAACTATGCAAATTGCACTTGACACTGACATCTTCTTCTTCTTCTTTAGCTATTACCATTCGTTAGGGGTCGCTATTTTTTATTTTCTTCTTCCATTCATTTCTGTTTTGCGTGTCGTTCTCATTCACTTCCTTTGCTGCAAGTCTTCCGCAATTCAGTCCTTCCAACTTATCTCTGGTCTTCCTCTGTTTCTTCAACCTTCTATTACTAAGCTATTCATTTTTCTAATATATAATTCATCTCTCCTCATGACATGTTCAAACCAATGTATCTTAACGTGTCTTCCCCAACATCTACTTCAACATCCTCATCTCTGCCACATTCATTTACTTTTTATTGATATTGACATCTGACAATTTGGATTATCTGAATACATATATTAGCAATTTTCATGGTTAGCATAGCTGGCTGATTTATGAAAATTAATATCTTTATAATTCTTTAACTCTATATCTATTGAATATGAAGTATAAAATGCAATCAAATCGTGCAGAGAATAATAAATTGTTTAAGTTATAATAACGTTAAATGTCAATAAAACATATTTAACTGTTAAATCTACAATTGAGGCTACTTCCGGTTTACCAATTATAACCAAAATCTAATCACTTGTTCTTTTAGATGTAAACTTGAGGAATACGAAAAAAATATAATTTTTGGAATCGTGGTATCGAAGTTATGCGATCCGAAACTTTCGTAACACAGACACAGACACACACACACACATACACACACACACACACACACACACACACACACACACACACACACACACACACACATACATACATACATACAGACAGACATCATCGTAAAAATGGTAAAATCATATTATAGGGACCCTAAAACAAGCTTATTCACTAAAAACTCATCATTGATTTTTTTGACCTTAGACAATACCTTCCTTACCTAAAGGTGACGGAAGGTAAAAAAAATATTCTCTAATGATGGTTGGTATCGTGACATGCAAGTTTCATAACTAGTGGCGAGACTAGTGGTTCGTTTATAATAACAAATATCATCTCAAAGATGAATTATAGCCACATGGAGTTTCATACTAGGTTTTATTTAAATCGAACAAAGCGTATTGTTATTATAAGCAAATATTTTTATGAAAAGAAGTTTAAAGTAGTATACTGATTAAATGGTACCTATATTTTCGAAAATAGTTAATTTTAATAATGAAATCATCTTATTTTAGGTTCCCAGGAATCTATATTTAACCCATATCTACGTACTATGGTGTATTAGAGACAACCTGCATAATGTATATGGTAAAACATGCTTTATATTACCCTGGATATTACCTATAGATGTGGCTTGTAGTATAGTTTACCATTATTCCTTTAGGTCATTGTGTTTCTTGGTCAAATATATTTCCCTTTTGTATCTTTAATACCAAAGTACGTTTCGCAAGAAAACGACCTTTGTTCAAATTCATTATAACTACCCCACCTTAGGCAAGAATTGCTAATACGCAATACATTTCTCATGACGCAAAATCCCTTTCCAGCTTCAGTGCCTGAAACTTCTACAGTTTATCTCTTCTTTATTGCCAGATTCCTTAAAACCATCCCCTAACTTTACCCTACATTTCCCATTAACAGAATCCTTGATGCTATCGCAATGTCCATTAGCCTCTTACATATTCCTTCCCCCTCCCGTTAGAGATAAATGCGTGCCCGATATGACGTCATACCGTGACTCGCCCTCCAGAATGACGTCATGAGAGAGATCGATGCTTTTATGTTTGCGGTGGCGGGAGGGTTGTTTTTACAGCTATCTTTGTCTGTTTGTTATTTTTACGACGAGCTAACCAAATATTGAAAAATGAGGACTAGAATTATGCAAGTTCGAAATTGAATTGGCATTATAATTGTGAAACTTGGATTGAATTTGGAATATTCCAATTGTAATGGTTTCGTCCAGGTGGATCGAAAGCGATTACATACGGTAATATGTAACAGAATTAATATAATTTTTACCTGCTGCCTACCCTGAGTAATGGAGATGTAATGATCGTGCTAGTGCCGAGACAAAAGGTCATAAGTCGATTTTTTCAATGGGGCCCGGTACTAAATTTATAATTTTAATAAAAACCATTGGCCCTATAATGTTGACGTCACAACTCCAATGTAGTTAAGCGAAAGAAATATAATTTTATATTTTTCAAAATTTATGAAAATAAAATCCATATATATATATATATATATATATATATATATATATATATATATATATATATATATATATATATATATATATATATACAGGCTACAAGCGGTTAGGGGTGAACATAGGGATTGAACATGTGATTTTCGGTTTATGCAATTTCTTGCTCTCCTGTTCATTTTACGGCAAAAACTGTGTGCAAAGTTGTAGAGAATTAAAAGTTGCATATAAAACCGTTTTTACATTTTTTATTGTTTCTAGTTTCTTCACAATTTTAAAAAGAAATTTTAAAATTTGTGTTAGTTTGTAACAAAAGGCATGACATATGTTTTGTTCATTTTTCTGGTTTTCAGAAATTATTAATAAACGGCAAATGTCAATCTGACTTATGGAAAATAAATCCCGTATTCTTCGATGACAATAATTCTTTATATTTAATGACACGTGTCTTATTCGAATAAACAATAATTATTTAATTTACTTTTTACAGAAAAAAATGGACTAGGAATAAAATAATATTGTTTTTCTATTCCTGAAAAAATATATCCCCATTATTTCAATTTTTTCGATCAATTATAGTAGCCATAATTCACTCCTCTCGGTCAATCACAGAATTAGAAATCAATTATTCCCGTTTATTTTAATTCTGCCCGCGATCACCCGTCCTATGGCCGTTTGACATTTGACAGTTTTGTCATTGTCACTGTTGTTACTCGTCATTTTATATTTTTACCTCCCGCTACCCTTGGTAAGGGAGGTATAGGGATCGTGCTAAAAATCGCATATCGAGATTTTGGTAAATGACCACGTTTTAATGTCCCTAGAATCCAATTTTAACATTTTCACGATGATGCCTGTGTGTATGTATGTATGTATGTGTGTGTGTGGATCTTGTTTACGCTCTAACTCAAATACTATCATTCAGAAAGTTTTGAAACCATGTATTTCTACCTTATTCTAAATATGGAAAGAACTGATTAGAATTTGGTGGCAATCGGATAACCGGAAGTGGCAGTTTACTTGAAGCTCAAGATAGTTTTTCTTCAAAAAATACCTTTAAATGTAATTTTTTCTCAATTTGTTATTATAAAAATTAAAGATTATTCCATTTTCTACAAGTTTGCTTTAATACTTTTTCTATATATTGTATGGATAAATTTATAAAGTAATATAAAAATTATATACATAGGTAAATGGCGGGAGGTACTGTGATGGTCACATCAGATTTTTATGTTTACGTTTTCCAACCGATTTCTATTGTTTTGAAAAGTGTTAAAGTACATTAAAATGGTTATTGAGAACGACGAAGAGAAATTCACCCCGCCAGAAATACTTCAGTGAGAATTTAACAATGTATATTGCCACCTCGTCTCTGAACCTTACCAAATTTTACAATACATTTCACGCCAATCGCTAATAAGTAGCTAGTTCCCTTAATCAATAGTAATAAAAAATCAATTTAATGTTCCGTTTGATAAATATTGTTCCAATAAATTGTGAATTTGTAAAGTTGTTTCTAAAATATTTATTCAAATTATTACCAAATTTACAGGACTAGAAAAAGCATAGTATTATATTCGGGATTATGGGCATAATTCACTCGGATGTCATCTTTGTGAATAATGACTACCATAAACCCTCATATAGTAATATACTATTTCTACAATGTCATAAGTTTGCTACTATTTAACGGAACTTTTAAAATTTCTTTTTAATATTAAGGAGAAACGAAAACCCATGCTATAAAATGTAAAAACAGTTTTATATACAACTTTGTACTCTACAGTTTTATCCGTAAAAGTAAAATGAACAGGAGAGCTGGAAATTGCATAAAACAAAAATTCCATGTTAAATCCCTATGTTCACCCCTAACCGCCACCATCCTGTATATAAATTCCATACTATATGGAAACGCATGAAACACTTACCAAAATAAAACATTTATTAAAAATCTTGATAACAATAGATTTTGTCTTTGACAAAGTACAACTACAGCTGGACCTCTTTAATCAAAACTAATAATTGCACAGGTTGATCCGGATTATCGAACAAATGACGGAAAATATCCTTTTTTTTAATTCTCTAAGAATTTCCACATTCTCACAATAAAAAATGCTTTATTTTCAAATATAAAATTTAAAAACAACTGTACTTACTACATATGAATAACAAAATAAAGTATATATAAGCATATTACATAAATCTATACTAAAGTCAATAGTAAATCTAAGAAACTGTGAAAAATTCGTTGATTTTGCTCTGTTTAATGTTCGCTTCTTTTGCCTTTTTGGCTCGTTTTTTTCATTTCCGATAGAATTAGAATGTGGTGTTTCGATTCATCATTTTCTTCAGCCCACTTCAAACACGTTTCAAAACTTCTGACTGCCTCTTTGTGCCTTACATGTCCTGGTATCACTTCTACTTCTTCGTCGGAGCTTGATTCATTTTGAATATGTTCCAAAATATCTATATCATTTGTGGATTCCCATGATTCTTCATGTTCGACAGCCCACTCAACAGCTTCTTGTCGTGTGACATCTTCAGAAATTTGATTTATTAGGGCAGTAACCTCGTTTATTTGTTTTTCTATACCCTCCAACTCCATTCTGTCCAGTGTAATAGTGGAAGATTATCGTCTTCAGTCCAATCATCATGAAGACGTGGTGTAAGAAGTTTATTCCAGGACTTTTGGATAAGTTCCGGCCTCACATCTTCCCATCCTCTTGATAATCCAATAACAACATCTTTCAAATTAACTTTCTTCAGTGCTGCAGAAATATCTGCACCTTCGGAAGCAACAATTTTTTTTAAAAGCCTCTTGTGGTAATTTAATTTGGTCGCTTGAATCTCATTTTGGTCCATCGGTTGCACTAAGGGAGTTACATTTGGCGGCAAAAACATTGCAATATTTTTTTATTTTCAGAACATAAGTCTTCAGGGTGTCCTGGGGAATTGTCTAAAATCAAAAGTGCCTTGGCTTCTAAATTCAACTTTTGCATTTTTTTTACACTGCTGGAACAAAATCTGTGTAAAACCAGTCCTTGAAAATTTTTCTGGTAACCCAGGCTCTTTTTTGTCCTTGGTACCTCACCGGCAGCGGTTCATTTCCAAAAGCTTCTGGCTTTTGAGATTTGCCCACTACAAACAATCCCATTTTATGTGTGCCGGAGGCATTACAACAGAGCGTAAATGTAACTCGTTCCATGCTCATTTTTCTACCTGGAGCGGATGTTTCAGCTTGGTGAGCAAGTGTTTTTAGAGGAAGTAATTTCCAGAAAAGTCCGCTTTCGTCGGCAATGTAAATTTGATCTGGACACAACTGCATTTCTGCTACGAGGGTCGTTCAATAAGTCCTTAGAAAAAGATAGAAAAACAAATTATTTTGGGTAATTTTTTTTTTATTTTTCAACATAATCTCCTTTTAGCTCTATACACTTTTCTAAACGTTTCTCTAACTTCTTTAAGCCGTCCAAAAAGTAGGATTTCGGAAGATCTTCAAAATAAACATCTGTTTGAGCGATGACCTCCTCGTTCGATGTAAACCATTGTCCACCGAGCCATTTTTTTTAAGTTTGGAAATAAAAAAAAATACTAGGAGCCAAATCTGGTGAATACGGTGGATGTTGTAGTAATACAAATTTTAGTTCCATAATCGAAACAGCGCAGGTGTGCACCCGTGCATTGTCTTGATGGAAGAGGATTTTTTTCTTTTTCAAATGAGGAGGTTTTTTCTTGATTTCTTCGCTTAACCTATGTAATAATGACGCATAATATTCTCCAGTTATTGTTTTTCCTTTTTCCAAGTAATCGATGAAGATGATTCCGCGTGTATCCCAAAAAACCGTGGCCATAATCTTGTCTGACGATTTGACCGTCTTCGCCTTTTTCGGAGCTCGTTCGCTTTCAAAAAAACACTGTTTAGACTGTTCCTTGGTTTCTGGCGTGTAGTGGTGTATCCATGTTTCGTCTACTGCTCCGTATCGACGCAAAAACTCATCAGGATTGCGACGAAAAAGCGCTAAAACAGCCTCAGAGTCGACCACACGATTGCGTTTATTCTCCACCGATAACAAACGCGGCACCCATCTCGCCGAGATTTTTTTCACACACAATTTTTCGTACAAAATTTAAAACACTGTACTTTGCGATATGCCTGTGGCTTCAACTATGTCGCGCACTTTGATTCGTCGATCACTCAAAATCATATCGTGGATTTTATCCATCATTTCAGGAGTAGTGACTTCCACAGGACGTCCCGAACGATGTTCATCTTTTGTGGACATACGGCCACGTTTAAACTCATTTACCCAATTGTAAATAGTTGCAAATACAGGAGCAGATGTACCATGAACTTTATCCAACTCAGCTTTGATCTCTTTTGGTGTTAAGCCTTTTAAATACAAGTGTTTAATCACCGCTCGAAACTCATTTTTTTCCATTTTTTTAAATAAGCAAAAGTTTGTTGCTTCAATCGACAATAAAAGTGAAACCACATGATGGATATAACTAAAACTTTGAAAGCTGACGGGTGAGTGATGAAGCTTAGTAAAAACAAAACGTTATCTATACTACGAGTGCCAACTCTTAGATTTTCTAAGGACTTATTGAACGACCCTCGTATTTTATTTCGAAGCGCGTTTTTAAATGCCTCAACAGCAGCCTCATCACTTGATAATTTTTCTCCTGTAATCGACAGTTGTCAAATTCCGTATCTGTTTTTGAACTTATCGAGCAATCTGGAGCTAGCTTTGAAATTGTCATCGTTGTGAGTCTGACCATAAAAGAATAGTGTCTTTTCACACAAAATTCTCCCATATGGGCACACCTAAAATAATTCAATTTTATGTTAAAAAATCATACATATGTACATAGTCAATCATCTTTTTACCTCTAGATCTTTGCTGTAAAAACCAGGTATAAACCGTTTTATCAATTTCGTGATATGCACTTATTTTCAACGTTTTTCGTTTATTGATCAAAGAACTGGCTGTGGTGCCCGCCTCTAAACTCTTAATAGTCTCGATCTTTTCTTTAATCGATAAAGTAACGTGTTTTCTTTTGGAAGTCATCTTAGCTTTAAATTGCAATGCAAACTTAACTCAGTAACAGACAAAGGTCTAATGAACAATGAACAGTAAACAGAGCAGTTCTTAGAGAATAAGAAATCAAGGGATTCCCTCATTTAGGTATCAGAATAAGAGAATACGAAATCAAGGGATTCCCTCATTTAGGTAGCAGAATACATGAATCTAAGCGATTCCCTCATTTAGGTAACAGAGAACATGAAACCAAGTGATTCCCTCATTTGGGTAGCAGGAATCACTTTGCTGTTCGGATTAACGAGGCGTTGTTCGGATTATGGCTCCGAATTGTCGCTGTTCGGATTAGAGCATGTTCGGGATAAAGAGGTGATACTGTATAGGGTGCGAGTAGACACGTGACTTGAGTGAGCTTGATGTACTTGCAATCAGCTGACTTGTGTGCGCGTGCGCAGACGCTCTATATATATATATATATATATATATATATATATATATATATATATATATATATTGGGTCTGTGGCGCATGTCACTTTCACAAGAAAAATGTCAGTTTGACCCTAACAATGTTGTGACTTATTTTGATTTTAAACTGCTAATAAGTTATTTTCAAGCAGTAAAACACATGAAAATAAGTCAAAACATTGTTCTTGACATATTGACATTATTGTTGTCAAACTAACAAGTGTACACAAATCACCTGATTCCAAGCACTTCCAAGTCGCTCGAGTAACGTGTCTGCCGTGCCCTATAGTAAAGTGACAGTGACATCAATTTTTGGCAGATTATTTGAATCTGCTCGCTCAAATGTATCTTCCATGTTTTATAAATTATTTAAAAAAAGCAATGTAGACAAAATCTCTCCTATGATGACATCTCACACTGCTTACACATAAATGGATGACAGCTGACTGATGTCACATGCAAATTTAAAATTAAAGAAAAAAAAATATTTTATTTACCATACACATTCATGGTGAGTGTAACAAACGCTAAAATTCATCATTTTGTTCAATCTTTCAGAAAACATATATTGAAAAAGAGTACCGTATCCCATTATTACGTTTGGATTAAATTTGGTAAAACGTACAATTTGACCCTTTCTAACCGTATTTACGCATGCCCAAGATTAGTCTTTTTCTCAGAGAAAAATAAATACGTTGGGAATCCAAACACAATAATTGAAAAAATCAACTTATGACCTTTTTCGCTGCAATAAGCTCGATATTTTTATCTCTGGTTAAACTGTATGTTATCTGTGATTTGAAACGAAAAATATATACCTCGTTCAAAGAGAAAATGGACCTGTTTCGCGCAAGCAACTATAAAATTTGGGCGGGGAAAGTCACACCAGAGTTGTATTGTTATTATTATATTTAGATTCATATAATTAAAGTACTGCAAAAAGAGTAGAAATAAGGAATATAATAATAGTAAGAATGAAATAAAAATACAAAATTTGTTCGTGATCGGGTAAGTTCTCTCCTTGAACGAGGTATAATATTGTGACGTGCGTCCCTGAGTTAAGAGTATACGAGTGCCGCTACTGACACAATGTTCCAGAGCGATGACGTAATCCCCTCGCCGGAATTATCCAGATGACGTAATCTCCGGCGACGGAACGGCGTGTTAATTACACCGTTGACTTAAATCTATTGTATTCGGTATCATTGTGGCATCGGAAGGTACCAGAAGGACACTGGGCTAAATAGATACCGTCCGAACGGCAGCGGAGATATAGTCTGATATATAGAAGCAACGAGCAATGAAGTTGGTGACATAAATAAAGTCTACCAGTTGTGAACATAAATAAATGTAGTTATATAAATAAATATAGTGATATAAATATTGTTTAAATAAATAATCTTAGTGTATAAGCATTTAATAATAATCTTAGTCTTTAATTAGTGTTTATAATTATTTAATCATAGTGTTAGTTACTTTTATTATCCTTTTTAATATTTATCCTAATTATTTATCGTTTAATAAACGTATTATTTTAATTAATAATATTTCTCTTATTTTTACACATATAAATAAAACGTTACAATTGGTGTCAGGTGTGGGGTTGTTAATAAACTGTGAAGTGAAAATAAAAATAAATGTGTTATGAACATAAATAAATGTAACTTGGTTTCGAGGTTAGATCCTTATAAGTTTTATTTGATAAGTTTTTGGGAGGCAGTAGGATCGTTTTTTATTCCAATACATATTTATTAATGGTACAATTAGTTATATTTTGGACGTTTCGACCGCTATGCGAGTCATCATCAGCTGTTTACTTGTACATTATGTATATATAAATTGTTTTTAAATAAATATTGACTAAGTTACATTTGGAACATTTTAAGTTTGTTGTACCACTACGACATCTTGGTTGGATGTCATCCAACCATTAATAAATATGTATTGGAATAAAAAACGATCCTACTGCCTCCCAAAAACTTATCAAATAAATAAATGTAGTTATATAAATAAATATAGTGATATAAATATTGTTTAAATAAATAATCTTAGTGTGTAAGCATTTAATAATAATCTTAGTCTTTAACTAGTAATTTTTATGAAACAGGGCCCAGGTCTAAATAATGACCAGTTGCACCGCTTGTAGTTAAAGTCTTAAGTACAAGTTAACAAAAAAAGGGAATATGAACATTTTAAAAATAATATTTAATAACTCATTTGACATTCCGGTTCGATACAATATTGTCAATTTAACAAATAGTTAAAATTAAATATTAACGGTGCAAATGGCCATTAGTAAATAAGTATGTTTTATGGACTATAGTATTATATCAGATTTTCACAATTTCACGATAGTAGGATAGTATGTATAGATTCTACAGGATATTTACGAATTTCCATTTTTATTTTTAATGGAAGATACTTCAGGTAGGTTTGCAAACTTTTTATCACCCTAAAGTAGGACACTTTAATGATGAAGGGATTATGTTGTAAAATAAAATGTAAAATCAGTTTCAAATTTATGCGAAAAGCCAATGCCAATAAAACGAAGACGGTTTGAGGTTTATTAAACTTAAATTACTTCATGATATCAGCGAAGACATTGTGGAAAAAATTACGGAAAGTAGGAGTTTTAACAATGAATGTAGGGCGTAGGAGGAGCGAGACATGAGCTAGTTTACACCCAATCCTATTCATGCGACCTGGCTTATACCTTGTCCTATAATAGGTCTTCTACAAATCGTTTACATCATGGGGACTAATGATAAGTTTAGGTCTAATATAGGTGTAATATAGTCCTCGAGTCAATGCCATCTGTTGAAATACAATCGCACTTAATTTTTTTAAACTGCAGTTTCATATGCCAGATTGATAAAAGTATTTTAGGTTATGTCAGCATCACCAAATATCATTCAATCTTTAATTTGTTTTTATTGGTATGTTCACGCTGTCACTAGTGAAATATGTGCTCTTATTGACTTTTTTCGTTTGCATCATTGTGAACTTCACAAGGATCAGGAGATTCAGCTTCGGAACATGAGTTTTTGCCGTAATAATTCAATTAATTTAACTTACACAACCTACAAAATATGTCAATAAAATCACAACACGGATCAAGCGCCACCTACAGGGTTTTTATCAAACACTTTAGGTCACTAAGGCGTTTACACGCAGTTTAAAACGTGGCCTAAACTGGGTCAGGTCACATGAAAAAGAGACCTGACCTAAGCTAGGTCAGGTCGCCTACTATGTGTTTACAGCATGGCGTCCTATAAGGTATAGGTCGAATATAGGGTATAGGACGCGGCCTAAACGATGGGTGTAAACTAGCTCTATGACCTAATTTACACCCATCGTTTAGGTCTCGTCCTATAACCTATATTCGATCTATACCTTATAGGATGTAAACACTTAGTAGGCGACCTGACCTAGCTTAGGTCAGGTCTCTTGGTCATGTGACCTGACCCAGTTCAGGCAACATTTTTAAACTAGGTGTAAACGCTTTAGTTACCTAAAGTGTTCGATAAAAACCCAGTTAATTACGTCATAACGTCATAACTAATATGACTTCAATTTTCGTGTTACAAATAGCACTCCGTCCAAGTAACTCACTACCTGTTTCTTTTGAGTAAACAGAATATTTTACAACAACAAAGTAAAATACACATGTATCGTATTTGTTTAATATAGTTGGCTAACTACATTATAAAACAAATGTAATAGATGAATATCTATAAAACTTATGGCTATTTACCGCTTAGAGTTAAATTTTAACTACTAGTTAAATTGACAATATTGTATCCAAACGAAGTGTCAAATGAGTTATTGAATATTACTGTCAAAATATCGATACGCAGTTTTTCTGTTAACCTGTAGTTAAGACTAACAATAAGGCCCGGTTGTTCCAAATTCAGATAAAGTAGCAGTTTACTATCTATTAGATAAATTTATTTTACCGTCTTAACTAGAGAATAAGATTTTTGAGTTGCTCTATGATGTTTTATTCTCCGGATAGCTAACTGGCAGATTGCTATCAGAAAGGTTAAAATTGTGTTAGTGTAGTTATTTTTGAAAAGTTGGCAACTTGGCTGTAACAATTTTAATAGCATTTGGTTACTTTTTCGCTTGTCTCTGTTTTGATGCAATTGTAGTTTAAACCACAGTTTGAACGTTTAGAAAAAATGATAAATACGACTTGCAAAAATGAGTGGTGAAAATTATAGATAAAGTGAAGCTTATTTTACTACCGCGGAAATAACTAATTTAATTAAATTAGTCGACAAATATAAAAATATAATTGAATCCAGGAAGACAGATTCCGTCTCCTGGAAAGAAAAAAGACATCATCTGGGGATCAATTATAAATTATTTTAGTTGTGGCCAGCATCCACGATATACACCCTCTTGCATAAAATCGTGAAGCTATCAACAACTGGCATATCGAAGATATAGCGTGATTCGTGATTCAGAAAAACAAATGTAGACAAATAAGTGTTTATTTCTCAAATTATG
The DNA here is from genome assembly GCA_951394225.1 of Harpalus rufipes. Classification (NCBI taxonomy): domain Eukaryota; kingdom Metazoa; phylum Arthropoda; class Insecta; order Coleoptera; family Carabidae; genus Harpalus; species Harpalus rufipes. The sequence continues at coordinate 35,017,670 of OX596281.1, forward strand.
CTTTCTTTAAATTTACCTAATAGATAAGAACAATATTTGGTCTTCAATTTTATTTAACAAATAAAGAACTGTATTCTTTGACATTCGAAACCTCAAAAAATTCTGAATCATCCCATTTTTCAAAATTATTGTTTTCGTACTGTATACTGTTTTAGAAAATTAATATTGTGACGTGCGCCCCCGAGAGAATAGTATACAACGCCACCACTGAACGAATATACGAGAACGATGACGCAATCCCTGGCGCCGCAGCGGCTGGACTCTTAATTGCGCCGTGTCCTCGTCCCTTTGTGTGCCGGTCATTGTCGCTTGGAAGGCTTCTAGTGGCTTCTAGACTGTTACGCGCTGTATAAATATTGGCCGGGAGAAGGCGGAGTCTCAGTCTGATATATACAAGCAACCAGATATGAACTCGGTGATATAAATAAACAGTTTAACAGTTGTCAACATCAATAAATGTAGTTATATAAATAAGTGTTGTGATATAAGTGTTAGTTAAATAAATAATCGTAGTGTTTAAGCATTTAATAATATTCTTAGTGTTTATAATTATTTAATCATAGTGTTAGTTGTTTTTATTATCTTTTAATATTTAATCCTTATTTAATTATCGTTTAATAAACGTATTCTTTGTTAATAATATTTGTCTATGATTTACACTTCACCCATATAAATAAAAACGTTACAATTGGTGTCAGGTGTGGGGTTGTTAAACTGTGAAGTGTAAATAAATAAAAAATAAATAAAATGGCGACTAAACAATTAAAATTAAGTGAATTAAAAGTAAGTAATCTCAAGAGAGAACTGGAAGAACGAGAATTAGATACGACAGGACTAAAAGGCGTTCTACAATCTCGTCTGCGGCAAGCATTAATCGCTGCTGGTGAAAATGCTGATGATTACTTATTTGACCTATCCGACATTGATAAACAGATAGAAAAATTAGCACAAAAATTAGAGGAAAGTTCTAGAAAATCAGAAGAAAGTTCTAGAACATTAGAAGAAAAATTAGAGGAAAATTCTAGAAAAGCAGATGAAAATTCTAGAACACTAAAAGAAGAATTGACTGAAACACTAGAACAAAAATTAATAGAAAGTTCTAGAAAATCTGAAGAAATTTCTAGAACATTGAAAGAAGAATTGACAGGAACATTACAACAAAAATTAGATGAAAACTCTAGAGCATTAGAACAAAAATTAGAGGATAATTCTAGAAGTTTAGAAGAAAAATTAGAGGAGAATTCTAGAAAAACCGAAGAAGACCTAAAGAATTTAAAAGATGAGTATGACAAGAAGATTGAAGAAATACAGGAAAAATTCACTAAAATTACATCGACGTCAATGTCGAATTCCGATGTAGCAAAGGTGGGTGTAGTAGAAGAAAGGAAAGTAGTAAAATCTGAAACTACTTCAAAAATGCACATAAAGACACCGGAATTTGATGGGAAGTCTTCGTGGCCAAATTATTTAAAACAATTTGAAGCGGCCGCAAAAGCGAATAATTGGACATCCGAGGAGAAGGCTACTGCGTTGACTGTCTCGTTGCGCGGAGAAGCTATCGACATCCTGCAAACGCTGAAAGAAGACGAACAAGAAGACTACGACCAGCTAGTCAAGCGATTGGATATGCGGTATGGAAATGCGCATCTGGAGCAGGTGTACCAGACGCAACTGAGGAACCGGTATCAGAGTTCAAAGGAAAGCCTTCAAGAATTTGAAGTTGACGTAGCTCGTTTGGTTCATCTCGCACATCCTACGGCTCCTGACAGCGTTTTGGAGTGCTTGGCCACTCAATCATTTATCTACGGAGTTCGAGACAGCGAAACTCAACAAGCACTGCGATTGGCCCGTCCTAAAACTTTAATTGATGCGCTCTCATATGCCTTGGAGCATGAAGCTGCCAAACAAGCTTCACGTAACCAATTGCGAGTGCGAAATATTGATGCTGAGAGTAATGAAACAACAGAAGATTTAGATGAGAGGTTACGGCGAATTGAAAATGAAATGTTTGCTGGCAGAAAGAAACTCCGCTGTTGGAACTGCGGTGAACTGGGCCATCCGCAGAGACTTTGCAGAAAAATACAAAAGAAGACGGAATCTGCAAAGGAAGAAAAGGAGTCGGAAAACTAAATCGGGTTGATGCGAAGGAGCAACTGTCGACCCGTAATCTAGTAGCTCCACAATCCATCAGTTATGTCGCATCTCTTCATCATAAAGCCAATAGCATCTATGTGGATGGCTCTATTAACGGAAGGCCAATGAAAATGCTACTGGATACGGGTGCGACAAAAACTATAATTAGGCCCGACTTCATAAGGAAAACTGGCAAGACACATCTTCAACCAACCAAGTGGCGGTTACGCACAGCAACGGGAGAACAAGCTATCGCATTAGGAGAAGTAGATGTCACCATCTCTATTGGAAACACCTCCTTTAAACATCGTGCGCTAGTAGCTGAAGTTGAAGATGAATTAATACTCGGAATGGACGCAATGACAAAGCATGGCTTTAAACTTGACCTGAAGAAGGGCGTGATGATGGTCAATGAAGAAGAACTCGTATTAAATCCACGAGATGATAAAGCTGTGCGCGTACTAATGGCAGAAGACGTTACCCTCCCAGAACGAAGTGAAACTATCCTGGAAGCACATTTAGATGGTAGTTTCTGTGAGGGAAGTATCGTTATGCTGGAGCCCAAGAATGATGATGCCAAAACTGGCACTGGAGTTGTTGTCGGAAAATCACTCGTCAAAGCCAGCCGGGTAATACCTGTTCGAATAATGAACGTAAATTTTTATCCTGTTGTCCTAAAGAGAGGAACAATTGTAGGAGAATGCTCTGCAGTATCCTCGATTATTCGAACTGTAAAGGCCACAGGGAACACATCTCAGAAAGTTTCGGATACGTTAATCAATCAATTGACATCGTTCGAAGAATTGACCGCCGACCAGAGAACCAAGGCGAAGGATTTAATTGGGAGGTTTCAAGATGTGTTCCAATATGACAAGAAAGCCAACGGAAGAACTAATGTAGTTCATCATAAAATAGACACCGGAGACGCAAGACCCATCCGTCAACCAGCAAGAAGACTACCACTGGCAAAGCGTGAGGAAGCGGAAAGAATAATCGAGGACATGAAAATGGAAGGTGTGATTGAACCTTCAAGCAGTCCATGGGCTTCACCAGTGGTGTTAGTGAAGAAGAAGGATGGCGCTACACGATTTTGCGTCGATTATCGTCAACTTAACAACGTGACGAAGAAGGATAGCTACCCGCTACCTCGAATAGACGACACATTAGACACCTTAGCTGGCTCAAAGATTTTCTCCACTTTGGACCTAAAGAGCGGATACTGGCAAGTGGATGTGGATCCAAAAGACAAAGAGAAGACAGCCTTCACCATTGGTACAGGACTTTGGCAATTCACCGTAATGCCGTTCGGGCTCTGCAATGCTCCTGCAACGTTTGAACGACTCATGGAAACAGTATTGACTGGGCTATCTTGGAAAACCTGTTTAGTGTACCTCGACGATATTATTGTGGTTGGTAAGACATTCGAGGACCACATGAAGAATTTGGAAGAGGTTTTCCAGAGATTGAGGAAGGCTAACCTGAAACTTAGCCCGAAGAAGTGTCACCTGTTTCGAAGAGAAGTCCATTACCTGGGACACGTGGTTTCCGGTAAGGGTATTGCAGTCGACCAGGAGAAGATAAAGGCTGTGAGAGACTGGCCAGCACCTAGGGACAAACACGAACTCAGAAGTTTCCTTGGTTTGTGTACCTATTATCGGCGATATGTACCTGGATTTGCCAACATAGCCAAGCCACTGACAAGGCTTACTGAAGAAGGAAGAAGATTTATCTGGGAAATGGACTGTACAGTTGCATTTAAAGAACTAAAACATGCTTTGACAAGCGCACCCGTCTTGAGTTATCCTTTACCTGAAGGAGAATTCATTCTAGACACAGATGCCAGCAACGTTGGAATTGGTGGCGTTCTTTCCCAGATACAAGATGGGCATGAGAAAGTTATTGCCTACTTTAGTAAGACCTTGTCAAAACCAGAAAGGAATTACTGTGTGACTAGAAAAGAACTCTTGGCAGTCGTGAAATCCGTGGAACATTTCTACAAATATTTGTACGGAAGACGATTTTTGATTAGGACTGATCATGCTGCATTAAAATGGCTGCTACAATTCAAGAATCCTGAAGGTCAGGTGGCTAGATGGATTGAAAGACTACAGGAATACGATTTCAAAATCGATCATAGGGCGGGTACCAGCCATCGTAATGCCGACGCATTGTCCAGAAGGCCATGCCAAGATGAGTGCAAGCATTGTAGTCGACTGGAAGAGAAACATTTTACTGTCGCCAGGACAACAGTAGTCGACGATAATTGGCAGCCCGATGGACTACGCGAAGACCAAGAGAATGACCCGACGTTGAAAATACTGCTGGAGTGGAAAGCAGAAGAGAGAAAACCAAGATGGGAAGAAGTTGCACCACACTCACAGAGTGTAAAATCATACTGGGCGCAATGGGACTCGATGATGATTGAAGATGGCCTGTTAAAGCGTTTGGTAGAAAATACCGATGGAACTGAGAAGAGAACTCAGTTGGTTATTCCTAAGAATAGAATTCCAGACGTGCTGAAAGAGATCCATGACGGATCTGGAGGTGGCCATTTTGGAGTCAACAAAACATTAGAAAGATTGCGCCAGCGATTTTACTGGGTTAACTGCAAGGAAGACGTTAAAGACTGGTGCAAGAAATGTGTAGTTTGCGCTGGAAGCAACGGCCCTCATAGACGACGGAAAGCTCCAATGCGTCAATACAACGTTGGCAGTCCATTTGAGCGCATTGCGATTGACGTGGCAGGACCATTTCCAGAAAGCGAAGACAGAAATAAATACATCGTGGTTGTCATGGACTACTTCACCAAATGGGTTGAGGCCTATCCATTACCCAACCAGGAAGCTACTACGGTCGCCGAAACCTTAGTCAAGGAGTGTATATGCCGATTCGGAGTTCCACGTGAACTTCACTCCGACCAGGGGAGAAATTTTGAGTCTGCCGTTTTCCAAAATATCTGTAAGATATTAGGGATTAATAAAACGAGGACAACTGCATTACATCCGCAGTCCGATGGCATGGTTGAACGCATGAACAGAACGATCAACCGATATTTGTCGAAGGTAGTCTCCAACCACCAAAGAGACTGGGACCGACATCTTCATCTGTTCTTAATGGCTTATCGTTCATCCGTGCATGAAACCACAGGGCAAAGTCCTGCGAACATCTTATTTGGGCGTGAGTTGCGCCTGCCATGTGACTTGGTGTTCGGCAGTAAACCTGGGGAAGATCTGGCCGGAGAAGACTACGTTACGGGCTTACGGAGAAGAATGAACGACATTCATGAACAAGTCCGCACAAACACTCAAGCTGCCAGCGACCGAATGAAGGACCAGTATGACATCAAGGCAGAAAAAGGTGGATACTAACCAGGGGATTTAGTGTGGCTTTACAATCCTCAAAGGTGCCGAGGTTTATCACCAAAGCTACAAAGAAATTGGGAAGGTCCATATGAGGTCGTTAAGAGAATAAACGACGTGATATACAGAATTAGAAAAACACCAACAGGGAAGCCAAGAGTAGTACACTTCAACCGGCTAGCCCCATTCGCTGGTGACAACAATGAAGACCATCATGGAGCAACGGTTCGTCGAATCATAGCTCAGGAACCAACTTTTGAAGACTTCATGGAACAGTATTCCTTTGGTCACAAGGCGCGGTATGGCGTGACGACGGAAGAACATAGAGATCTGTTCACCGTGTCCTCAGATTATTCCCTCGGCCACTGCGTATCGGAAGACTTAAAGATGTCACGCGGCATAGCGTCAGTCTTTAAGACAAAATTTGGACGACTACAAGAATTGGCCAACCAAGATCCATCCGTCGGGAAGACGCTACGACTGAGGGATAACAATGCAGAACAGCAGCGGTATATCTACTACCTGGTCACAAAACCACGCTCGTACGAAAAGCCGTCATATCGCAATCTATGGAGCTCGCTGTGTGACCTGAAGGATCATCTGCTAGAGAATGACATTTTGAAACTAGCAGTACCGAAGTTAGGCTGTGGATTAGATGGCTTGGATTGGAGAGTGGTTAGGAACATGTTAGAGATCCTCTTCCGCTATACCGGTATTGAAATTCTCGTCTGCAGCTTTAACCCTAACAGACAGAAAGGAGAACCCCAGCGGACCATCGACTGTCACTTCTTCAAGACTTCAAAGTGTACCAAGGGCAATGCATGTAGATTTCGTCATCAAGAACTGTTCCGGGACGAAACAGTCTTAAGGAGGGGGCAATGTGACGTGCGCCCCCGAGAGAATAGTATACAACGCCACCACTGAACGAATATACGAGAACGATGACGCAATCCCTGGCGCCGCAGCGGCTGGACTCTTAATTGCGCCGTGACCTCGTCCCTTTGTGTGCCGGTCATTGTCGCTTGGAAGGCTTCTAGTGGCTTCTAGACTGTTACGCGCTGTATAAATATTGGCCGGGAGAAGGCGGAGTCTCAGTCTGATATATACAAGCAACCAGATATGAACTCGGTGATATAAATAAACAGTTTAACAGTTGTCAACATCAATAAATGTAGTTATATAAATAAGTGTTGTGATATAAATGTTAGTTAAATAAATAATCGTAGTGTTTAAGCATTTAATAATATTCTTAGTGTTTATAATTATTTAATCATAGTGTTAGTTGTTTTTATTATCTTTTAATATTTAATCCTTATTTAATTATCGTTTAATAAACGTATTCTTTGTTAATAATATTTGTCTATGATTTACACTTCACCCATATAAATAAAAACGTTACAATATTATCAAAAATGAAATCCAATACTTCATCGTCACGGCTGTACTGATTTTTTATGATAATTATTAATATTAACAAACAGATTATATCATCAAAACAACACAAACGTTCGATGCTATTGACAACTGACAAGCTGCGACATGACATCTGGTGGGAAAAATATGAACTTTCCGATTTGGTACTATATTGTAACTGTATGCTTGAGTTACATGTGGTTTGATCATTTGATGTGAATAAAAATGGGAAAAAGTCGTACAAATTGTTGTATATTCTGAAGTCACTCTCAAAATCTGGTCGAGACACAGGCATTGGGTTTTATAATTTTCCAAAACATGGCCAAAATAAAGTTAAAATTACGACAAGAGCAAGTGTTGAAATGGATATGGATCGACGAAAAGCATGGGAATATGCAATTCGTAGTGCAAAACAAATAACAAAACATATGAAAGTTTGTTGTCGTCATTTTAAATCGGATAATTACATATTTCGTGGTCTTTATCTAGCTTTACACGTGCATTCTGCACTAATAATTTTTAAATTTTCTCTAAATGTATTTTGATTTCATGTGGTTTTGCAGAAATTGCACTGGTTCGCAGACAAAGTGCAAATATTACCCACATTATACGTCATTTTTTAATACTCCACATAATATTATGTGGTTAGCGTTTATAATTCGCTCACCTGCGATCATCTATTTCGATTGATTAAATATATATAAAATTATAAATACATTTTAACATATCTTCTATAATACATTTAGAAGTAGCTGTTGCTTTCAGAAATCTAAAATGTTCTGTGGTACCAAACCCCATTTTAAGTGAAAAAAATTGCTTTTGTTGTTTGTTTTCATATGTCACAACACTGCGAGTACCAATTCAGAAGCAGCTGATCGGCCCGACGGTGCTGCCGCCATCGGACATGTCAGTTCTCAATATGCTCCGTTTCTCTTCATTTCGTGTTTCCATTCGTGTGCATTCGGTAGAATATTCTTTGGACAAAATTCTTAACTGGTAGTTTGACTGTTAGTTATCTTCCCGTTAACGAAAATATATCTTACTGGTAACTTCTATCCATAACTGGAACAACGCAAATTGAAGTTATCAATAGAATAAATTTTAACTGAATGTTCAACCGGCCCTAAGCCTAAACGGCGCAATTGGCCATTAAACATATTTAACCTAACCTAACCTCACATTATTTAACATTCTACTATATGTCGATAGAAAAGTTAGGTGAAACTGTTGAAACCTCCTCACTTCAAAAATGAAGTTTAGTGGCGCGAAAGGTTTGTTTTTGTTTACGCAAAGGAAAATAAAGTAATTTCTGGCGCTCTAACCTCTTTACCCGAGTTTTCTGCGCTAGGTTATTGTTGTTATATTTAGTTAAATATAACAAGTTTTCTAAATGTAACAACAACAACCTAATCTAACGAACAAAAGTCATACTTCTTAACTCGGGCAAAGAGGTTAGAGCTCCAGAAATGACTATATTTTCTTTTGTGTATAAAAATAAACCTTTTTGTTGCTAATTCTTCATACGTTGAAAACTTTCTACCAACTCCAAGTTACCAAGTTCATTATTAATTGAAACTACTGATATCGCTTTACCAAAAAATCAAAACGCACAACAACACAGCATCTACATAGAACGTTAAGGTAGTTGTCACTCGAGTGTACCTATTCAAAAACTTGTTCTATGTTCAAAATAAAAATTAAGTTAATGCAGTTTATATTTGCAATAACTTATATTTTTTAACATTATATTATATAAACAGATTGCATCAAAATAGTTAAAAGCTAATATCAACGACTGTAACATATGAATTTTCTTTATTTTTCCGTAGAAAAGTTTTTTTTTTGAACTGTACCACTCGCACTAACACATACACAAGTGTCGTATTTCAATGTTGAAGAATAACTGTGACTTCGTCGTATCTAGACATTTATTGGTACATTCGGGTATAAAAGTAATAAGATATTTTAAGATATAATACTAATTCTAAACTACAAATGGAAACTGCAAAACAAATTAATATATTTCTTTCTTAAAATTACAAAAGTAGTATTATACTGTTTAAAGTTTTCATGCTTTTCACGTAAAATACCAATTTCAAAAATATTTACTATTATTATACAGGCAACTCTCATTGTCCCAGCATTTCGCGTGATCGACATATTTTATCGAGGGGTTAACCACCACTGGAAATCAGTGTACATTTTACAAAAAATATTTCCGAAATACATAGAAATATCTGGAAATATTCGGAAATACTCGGAAAAATTTAAGAAATATTGTAGAAATACTATTGAGTATGTGTTAAACGTATCATCAATTCAGAGCAAAACGTGAATGTACTTAAAGTTTTATTGAAAAATAAAACTGTTGTTACAAAATCATCCCTCTGTTGGTTTTTTTCTAATAAAAACCGATTATCAACAGACAGAATTTATCGTGTTCACGGTGTGAGAAGTACTAATTCAAACAGTAATTTTAAAAAAAATCACTTAACGTGTCGGCTGATTTTGACGACACGTATAGTGATTCAGAAAGTTCATGTACAATTAGCGTGAAAAGTGAAACATTCAAAGAAAATTTCGATACTGATTCCGAAAATGAAGAAAAAATTTAATTAAGGATCGTCAATGAAAATTATTATGCTATTTATTATGATTCTAGTTGGTATATTGGTAGAGTTATTAACAAAGAAAATGAGATATACAAGATATAATCTTTAAAAGAAAGCTTAGATAGTTTTATTTGGTCGCATCATAATGATATTATGTTGAAAAAGACTTTTTTCTACTCCTGCTCTGAAAATACAATTTTCTGGTTTGTTTTTCATGTTGAAAGTAACTCTTTGCAGCACGCTTCGGTATCCTAGCAACGAATTTTACTTACAAATGTTGTATAGAATGTTTGTTGTTGTCATAGATACGCATCACAAATACAAAAATTGAAAATAAATGTCAAATTATTTTTAAAAAATAATTCTTTATTTCCTTATTTTTTATCTTGCAGGAGTAGAAAAAATAGTGTGTATAACACGTGTTGAAAGTCCTTTGTCGAACACAAACGATTGCAACCTTCGCTTCGCTCAGGCTGCAACTTTCGTTTTGGTTCGACAAAGATAGACTTTCAGCACTTGATATACAAATAACTATTTTTAATGGCCCAATATACTTAATTGGAAATAACCCATTTCAAATTAATAGATGTGATAGAGTGAATATTACAAAAAAATATAAAGTAATTAAGAATTCCGTTAAAAATACATAAAAAATATATTCATACGTGATATGATTATCATCGATGATATTCTCGAGTGAAATCGAGTTGCAGATTTCACGAGTCAGAAGGAAGAGTCAAATGTACTGCTTCGGTTTCACAAACAATATCATCGATTATTAATCGGCTAGGTATGCAGCGTCATAATGTTTATAAGTACATCGCCCTGTTCGTTTCTTATTTCGTTCAGTTTCATAACGTTCAAATATTTAGCATGAAGTTAGCGCAGATGAACTTCGCGCGCTTAAAATTTAAAAAATACACTCCGCAGTACAAATTTTAAATAAAAAATAGTAACAATAACTCTACCTATTCCGATTCAATAAATAATTTTTAGGTACATTTTGTACTCCGGAGTGTACTTTTTAAATTGTGTGCGCACGAAGTCATCTGCGCCAACTTCATGGTCAAGATTTGAACGTTACGAAACTGAATGAAACAAGAAATAAACAGGGCGATGTATGAACATTAGGACGATACGTGTGTTCTCTTATTAATCATATCACGAGCTTATATTTAAAGGGAGAATATAATGAATTTTTATAACACATTGTGTGTGCTGCTAACCTAACTTTTGATATACATATTCATATTGTATTAAAACATGGTACTTAGAGTTTTATTTAAAATTTAGTTATTCATATATTTTCAATATTTTCAACAAATTCTCTCGTGACACTGAGACGAATCTTGATTTAATTTATATTCCTTCTATTGGAAACATTATAAAAATATTGAAAATAATATAGAAATATTGGAAATACGAAGCAAATATTAGAAATTGTAAGGAAATAGTAGAAATTGTACGGAAATATTAACATATTTCGGAAATACTAGAATATTCTGGAAATAAGTAGAAATACTCCTGGAAATTCGGAAATATGGAAATATATTATAAAATATTTCCATTTCTGAAAATCAGTGTACAAATTTTCAGGTAGTGGTTAACCCCTCGTATTTTATATACCGCTCACGCAAAAGTTAACGTCATATCAGTTATGACGTAATTAACGTGGAGGGATTATTTTCGTGATGTAAATGTTGCAATGGCTGAAACCCGACCGGCAATACGGCACTGGTAAAATACTGCGGCTCGGTGAGTACCGTTGGAAAGCGGTGAAATCTGTATTAAAGCCCTAGATAGGTAGATTTATGTTTTGTCGAAAGAAATGTATTGGTTGTTCTTAAAGCAGGCGAATAATATCTATTCATTTTTGGGTACGAGTTTTGAAAATATAGTATTTCAATTAGAAGTTATTCACCAGATTTCGTTGAAAAATGTTAAAATTTTATTTTTGAATCTGAGTAAGTATAAAGTAAATAACATTATACTTCTTTAATATTCAGTTTTCTTTACTGAAATTGCTCTTCAAAAATTTAATAAAAGTCAGAAACATATACAAGTGATGTAAAACCTGCAGTCGACAGTATATACGTATACATTTTTAATTTATTTAATTTTAAAATGGATTCTTCCGAGGATTCTTCATTAAACAAAGTGGAAGAAAAACAAATATATCTTAAAATTTTGTCAGCTCGTGCATTACGTTGCAATTTATTTGAATATTAAAATAGATCTCAGAAAGTAACCATTAATTCAAGTACTAAATCAACCCTGACAGCACAACAAGATAATAAAATTTACAATATTTGAGATTTATATTTTCTGGAAAATCAAACATGAAAGAAAATTCGTAAATTTCGTTCGTCAATAAATAAACCTTGTTGAAAGTCAACATAAAAATTTCAGATAGGATAGATGGAAAAAAATAGGATTTTGAGTTTATATCAGGGCATCGAACCCGAAACTGAACCGAACCAAAACCGTAACCAAACAGTAACATTTTAATGAACCCAAACCCAGAACCGAACCTCAGGTATATTTTTTTTCAGTTGAACCCGAGTCGGAACCGAACCGGGTATTAAAATTTGAGTTCATGATTCAGCTTCGGTTCAGGTTCATTTTCAGTTTAAAACGTAAGGTAATCGTAATACAGCCGATTATCGACGCCTTCGGCATCCGCGTTGTTCCCTGTGTTGATTGTTTGTGAAAATTGTGTTCATGTTCACAATTTAAGTAAAGATTTTTTAGTCAAGAAACATTAATTCAATTTTCATTATGTCGAACCGAACCTGAACCCAACCCCTGAACCCGAAACAAAACCGCTAATGTTATTAATGCTTGAACCAGAACCGCACACGAACCCATTTTTAAAAAACAAATTAACCTAAACCGAACCTAGTTTTTGGCGGGTTCGGTGCCCTGGTTTACAATGAGGTTTGGGTTATATATAGCACGGTGACAATCCAACTGAATAGAAATTAAATTTATGAATTCCAGGTGGAAATACGAATAAACAAAATAAAATTATGAAAAATTAAACATATATATTTAAATTACTTAATATCATATATTTACTCTATTACAAGTTACAAGATATGATTTTCACAGATATAAGAACGGTACAATTTTCTATACTATCTAATAAATTGATAATGATTTTTCTGGAACATACTGAGCATAAAAAATAGTACAAGCTCCCCCCTTTGTGAAGTTTGTAGTATTTAATAGTATAATGTTCATTAATTTTTCTTCCATTCATTGCTACAACCAAAACCAGGGCTAGCAAAACCCCAAATTTTATAAAACAGCCCAGTGGGGTTTATTGAATTAATATTATAATTTTTACCTTTAGGTAAGGAAAGTATTGTCTTTGGTCAAAAAATTCGATGGCGAATGTGTCTGTGACAAAAAAAAATCCTGCGTTAACTCCAATACTACTGTTCCAAAAATTACAATTCTATCATATTCCTCTTTTGTACAAAACATACTGTTCTTTTTAGTAGTTCAGTTCAGTTTAGTACGGGTACGAGGTAAGATTAGTTCATTTCTCCCCTAAAATGAAAGGGCCTATAGGATCGTTAACAAATAAAAATATGTGTGGAATTTGTACAAAATATGTAGAATTGACGGTAATGTGCTGGCCACATCAGATTTTTTAAGTGACTATTAATGTTATAGTTAGACTCCCGAAAGATGACTATTCAAAGGTCACATATTCGAGGAATAGTGACACTGCTATCTGTGCTCATGTTTACCTAGTGAAGTTTAGGTTTAGATCAAATTATTATTCCATATGGTTTATGCGAAGACTATGTTTTTGTGGTTTGCAAAACATAGGTGAAAAACATCAATCTTTGAGAAAGCCATTAGTTAAAAATAAACATAATTTTCAAATAAATTACACTTATTATTCAGTTAAAATGTATGTATATATGCCATGTTGCACTCATATGCATACGAAATGCAGTGAAATTATCTAACAAGTCATCTTTCGTGAACCAAACTAAAATTTAAACAGGATAAATTACCCAATTTTTTCACAATAAAACAATAAGATTAACTTTTATTGTACAAATAATAGAGGTATTGGCTTACATATTTATAGGATTTGATATTGAAAACCTATGTTTATTAAGTTATTATACCTATTGTTTTTTAATAAATTGTGATATCTTTGCATTAATTGGTTTTTGCGTGTTTTGTTTTTTGAGAAAATTAGACCAGCGCTGACCAAAATACAAATTCAAGAACAATATAAATAAATAATCAATCACGACATATTACCCATTGCTGGGTGTTGCAATTCGTAGACTTCGGTAATTACCATATAATTGTACTGTACATGGAGCTTTACAGGCGTCACCTCGCGGGTTCTTTAAGCTATTATGGAGAGAGAATCACAGGGATCACTTTTGTATTATTTAAAATTGGATATAAATTTAAAACCAATTAAATAACAATATGTTCCAGAAGAATAATTTTATACTTCAAAGTTTCGTGTTTCGTTGTTCACTACATTTTCTCCATTTTTCACAGTTAGTTTAGGTACATATTTTTAAAAATATACACGCATTATTACTAGGGCAAGAAACCGGTCTAAACACGTGATTTTTAACCGAAACCGATATTTTAACTGTAATAAAAGTATGTAACTACTTTTTATACTAAATTAATGAAAAATAGTTATTTGTTTAACTAGGCACTAAAATACCAGACTTGCAGCACAGGCTGCAGAAGCTGAAGTTGTAAATCTGTGCCGCGTGGAACACATTATTCTTTTTGCCGATTTTAGAATTAATATTAAATTAGTGATTATTTTTAATACCTATTTTGAAAGTTATCGCCATCAAATTATGTTCCTATTTGTTTGTTAAACGGTTGCTATGCGTTTGTTGAGTGGTTACTATATAAATGGTAATAATAGGCAGTAAAAATATTTTTACTCCCTACGCAATAAAGGCGACATTTTACGGACTGCGCACTTTTACTGTCAATTGGCAAAAAAAAAATTTAAACGTAAATAACAGGTTTTTTTCCGGAATAATTTTATTAACCAGGTTACTAATGGCTAATACGTTCCAAAAACTAGAGTAAACTAATTTTTGAATAAAAATCGTTTTAAAATCTCGTTCTCAATTTCGATTAGCCATTAACCGCTATTTTTTCGATTTCTTGCCCTGAGTATTACATATAAAATAGTCTTATATTGCTAATTATATATATTTTACGTTAATATTTCCATATACATACAGTATTCTAAATTGAGAATGACGTCATAAAAGTACCCTAGTGTCACACATTTTCACATTTATAACATGTTTGTCTTCTAACACATTAATTATATAACTATTTGTCACTTAATTACATATTTTTCTTCTCACTTAATTTCGATAGTTTTTAATGTTACTCTCTTTGTAGAATAGAGTATGTATACCCCAAGGATATAAACTTAGAGCTTTATGTAAGGAGGTAAGGAGCATCGTAGTAAGCCACCTCCAAAGCACGTAGGTCGAGCTTAAAGTTTTAAACACTCCTGCGTGGGTTAATATAATTACTCTGCATTATGTTTGAACGAGGGTTACACAAAATGTCAGTTCGGAAGACGTGACGCCGAGCAAATCGTAAATTCCCGCCATGGTCTAATAAACTATTCGCTACATATTATTATAAATAAATTATTCTAAAAGCTCAGAGAAATAATTATTTTGAAATTTAGATAAGGTATAGTCACGCGAAATGCTCATTTACACAGTTGATATTAAAATAATTAAAATTTCATGTATACATTCTTAAAATTACACCAACAATCATCATTGCAGCGATATTGATACAAAATAACATAAATAGAAGCCAAGCTACACTATAATATCTTACAACACTAAAAAACATAAAATATACTGCGCACAATATTAAATACAAATACATTTTTGATATATACATCGATATATTACTTTATATTTGCCAATAACTATTATTTTAATACAAATTATTCAGCAATACTGGTTCGAATCCAACTCATTATCTTCATTCTGTCGCACAAAAATGACTTTTGTGCTACACTCTCCGCTTCAGTACCCAATGTCCGTGATGTGAAGTAAATATTCTCTACGATACAGGTAAATTAATATGATATTATACATCGAGTTCTATATAAAGAAGCATGCCACATCCAATATTGGGAAAAAGGCGGATTAATACATTCATATTTGTTGCATTCCATTAAATTAATTTTTATTTTCTGTGTAATGTATGGTATGTATATGTAAAATTTGTACAAAGCAATGGGATGTGTTCTTTTTTGTTAAAATAAACAGAAAATTATTATTAATATTTAATAATTGTAATATTGATTAAATTATAAGCATCGTGAAGGTCTGACGTCAGCAGTGCACGCCACTACATTTCCCTATTTTATTTACTAACTCCGTCTTCTTTACTGTACCTACCTTTTTGCTTTCGTTGCATGTATTTACTCAACAGTAATTTTTATTATTTAACAAATTTCAAATATGTACTCGTAATATGAGCATGTTACTATATACAGTTTTTTGAACATTTTGATGCTTAAATTTTTAACTTTATGTCTTAGTAACCGAGTAAATTTAATTTAAAGTCATGACAAAAATTAATCTACTATACGATTATTTCAAAAAATGAATATCTCGTTAATTGTAAAACACCACAAGTCTGATTTATAGATTGACATTCTGTTTACGTAACGCTACCGTCCCCGCTAACGCATTATTTAAAACTGCTTCATTTATATTATTCCGTTGGCGTTCAGTTAACGTGCTCGCTTACGCAAAAGATGGTGATGATTCATGTTTTGCGTTAGAGGAACAAACAGTAGCCAATCATATAGTCATATGCATCTATAATATTGTTTTCTGCATTAGTAAACAAAAATTGACCATTTGAAATAAATTCGACGATGTCATATTAAAAAACAACAAGTCCAGCTAGACACTTTTTAAAATAGTTTTCAACCATTATTTTTTATTAGTTTAACATAAAAAAAATTCAGTAAAACTGTCAAACGAAAATTGTTACCTCCAAATGGTTGTCTTACAACAATATTGTACGCATGCGCGGCGCACATCAACGTATGTGCATAACGTACTACTGTTATTTTATTATTATGACAATATATGTTGCAGTAAAAGCATTCAAAATTCAAAAGTAAGTCAACTGGTAAGTTTATTAGCAAATGTAAAACCAAATATGTGAAAAATGAGTTACTGACACAGTGTCAGTAACTCTGACAGAAAATAACGTTATTCGTAAGACTATGAATCAAGGTAATATATCTGAATTAATAAATAAACTTACGTTACAGTGAAAGTATTGTCAAAAACGAGCATCGTTTTAGAATGGAATGTCAAAACAATATAAATTTTTGAAAGACAAGCGTGTTATATGCATTCTTATTGCACACGCTTCGTGGCATATGAGAGAGATAAATATAAACTCCGTTTCCACGACTTGATCCCTACGTCATCAATCGTAACCATATGATTCAAATCGCCAGGGGGGGGGAGCTAATTGCTGACGTCATATTGTCGGTTAAAATCGGTACAAATAAAAACTGAAAACTGGCAGTATATACAGTGTGTTAAAAAAATCCTAACTCGGAGTAAGAAACGTATGTTAATTTAAAAATATTTAATTAAGTGTCAATTTGACACGAGATATTTTCAAAAATATTTTCTTCTTGAATCTTATTTTAGAAATAGAAACAAATTAGAAAACGGCAAATGGCAATATACTGTATCCTTATTTATTATCTTTTCTCCTAAAAATTACATTTCAAGATCAATTTTGACAACTTGACTTTTTAATTTAATAATTATCAGGCATACGTTTCTCTGTTCATAGCCTACTCGGAGTTAGGTTTTTTATTGAACACACTGTTGTATAACTTATACCGTGTGAATATTATTATTCATAAAAATTCGAAGTAAGACATTTATTTCGCAATAATAAATCAATTGAATAATTACGATGTAATGTCAAAACTGACAGTATTATAATAAATGTAACCTATATTGTGTCAGTTTTATTAGTCATCAAAATTTGAAGTATGAATGAATTGAATAAATACGATGTAAGTATAATGGTTGAAATATACCTCTTTTTAATGTCCGAAAGTTATATTTTGCAATAATTGTCGGCAATCTTAGAAACACCATCTTTAAAATGCATAATATAATACCAAGAATTAACGAAACTACCAACACACAACGAGACACAAATTATTGACGCCAAAATCATCTTTACCACATGATTGACAAGAATATTCAAATATTTGAAAATGACAATTGTTACCGTGGTTACAATACAGTTTCTTTTTCATTTTTTACCGTCGATTGGACGGAGATAGCGTATACCCCTCTGAAACACCGACGATAATGAGAAAGCGAATAAAAAATCTCGTATATGCCATGTGTATGACAAAGATGCTAGATAAAAGTTTAGTATAATTCTTTGTATCAGAAATTGATGACATGGGGATCAACTCGGAGATACAGAGTGTGCTCGATTTATATTTATCGTGGCTTTAAATTCAGTTTACTAGGTTACTAAAAATGTAAATTAAAAAAATTTGGTATCAAAATTTCAGAATTTTGTCCTCCAAAATTCTATGTAGAAATCACCCTATAAAATTTTACGGAACAGAATATTTGAAAAAATAATCCCTAGGTTAAATTGCTATGTCAAGGATTGCTTTGGACACCAGTATGCTAATCTATAATACACCCGTACAACTTTTTATAAACTATGTATTGCTTATGAATTTTGTATATAAATAAATGGTAACAACATAAAAATTTCTATATTCTATACAAAATGGACCGGCGTCTTAAATATATCGCGTATATCTACCAAAAATACACCCCGCCTGACTGTCTCTATCTATAATTTGATCACATTTTATCCATGTATGTAATGCGAAAATGTATTTAAACATGAATCGAATGGGTGTAAAATTGAATCACCGAGTGCGTTGCACAAATGGAAATTACAAATAATGTGAAGCCAAGATGATGTCAAGTTTAACAGGATGTAATTTTTTCTTCTTCATCGTCAATTTGTCGAAATAGTACTAGTTGATGCATGCGTACTTGTTAGAACGAGATAGCGATCCCACCATGACCGTTAAGTGGATACAGCCCCTGCCGTTATAAAGATATAGGCATATCTTTGCAGTGACAGGGGCTGTATCCAGTCGCCGGTCCATTTTGTAAATAGAGGTCAATGGGTATACCTATAATAAGATAGGTTATGAAACATTATTTCGGTTCTGCCTTCTTATGCCACAGTGACAATGGGCTACATTCAGCCCTCTTCTTTAAGTAGTAAAGTCGCTTGTCTAAAAATAACAAAATAAAGTGTGGTTTTATATGAAACAGAAATGTTACGTGTTTGGTATCTCTATAATATGCACCAATTCTTTTTGTTTTTTCTATAAATTAATATAGAAACTTTTAGCAGCTAAACAACTAAGTCCTATGACCCGTTTTAAAAATTAAACCTGTATGTATTCATGCATTAGTAACAGATAGCTATTTCCATGGTTATTGGAGACGAAGAGACGATCTTTAGACTAAAGAAGAGTGCTGAATTCGGCTTAATCTTCAAGCTCTATTAAGGTGGCATAGCCATCACAGCTCAACAAGAAAAGATATATATGATAAATTAGAGCTAATTAATTGCTAATTAATTGCACTAATTAAAATTTTATTGCTTTCATTTTTTTTAAAAAATCTATGGTTGAGCTGGCAAAAATCATATGCTGGCTCAGCCAAAAAAAAATAGGGGCATATACAGTATTAATGAACATAGCCAAATTAATTGCTATTTAATTGCTCATTGTAAAACATGTTTTTATTACAAAAATGATAACATACGCTGGACTAACAGCAATAAGATCATTATTAGGTAACAACAGAGTGCGCCTAGATAAAAAATCTGATGTGGCCAGCACATAACCTCTCGCCGTATATTTTACCTGGCTGTATGCATAAAGCAAAGAATATTTTTATAAATACAAATAATATATTCATATAAATCTATGACGTATAAACTTCTTTATTATTCAATAATAGCATGTCTCAACATAAAGATATTTACCATAAATTATGTTACAATAAATTACAAAGTAGAGTTTACCATATATAAATATTAGGCTGGTAACAGCAATTTTCAATTCGAACAACTTTGTTTACTTTCTCTTCATATTCTTCTAGTAAAAACATTAATTTTGGGCGGTCTAAAATGTATATATCTGGATTGTGCATCTATTCTTACATATCTTCTTTTACATTTTATTTTTTCATACTTGTTATATCTAAATAACACTAATTCCTTTTAATAAAGTGACGGATAGATTGCACTCCGATTATTCTTATATCGATGTGTAATTTTGTCAATATTTACAACTTACTTGAGAAGAATTTGATAGCTTTTTCGCAATTCAAAGTTACTCTAGTCTACAGTACTGGTGTACATTGTCCCATAATGTTTGAAACAAATTTAAGTCCTTCAACCTAGACTTGTCATCTCCATAATAGTCACAGATCAAGAACTAAGGGATTCTCCAAGTACATTTTTAATTCATTACTCATTATTTCTGACACTGACATTTATCTGTCAGTTACAAATAATTTAAATTATCAACTATTTTTCATGGCATCCTTTCGGTTGTAAAATTAATTACAACATTATTTTATATATTATATTCCTTTTATCTCTAAATCTATAAAATATGTATAAAAATATTTAAATGTATCAGAAAGAGAATTTATTTTTCTTTAATATTATCAAGAAAAATTTTCAAAAAATAATATTTAGAAGATTTTTTTTCAAGAATCTTCTACTTCCGGTTGTCCAATTGTTACCAA
This sequence comes from Harpalus rufipes, assembly GCA_951394225.1. Classification (NCBI taxonomy): domain Eukaryota; kingdom Metazoa; phylum Arthropoda; class Insecta; order Coleoptera; family Carabidae; genus Harpalus; species Harpalus rufipes. The sequence continues at coordinate 35,038,091 of OX596281.1, forward strand.
AACATTATGTATCAGAAAGAGAATTTATTTTTCTTTAATATTATCAAGAAAAATTTTCAAAAAATAATATTTAGAAGATTTTTTTTCAAGAATCTTCTACTTCCGGTTGTCCAATTGTTACCAAAACCTTTTCAGATCTTCCCGGGAATGTCCGATTGGGAAATACGTTGTTAAACAAATTTTAAGTCTTATAGTTTTTGAGTAACCGTCCTTCCAACATCCCACACACACACACACACACACACACACACATCCACACACACACACACACACACACACAGACATCATCGTAAAAATGTTAAAATCGGATTGTAGGGACCTTAAAACGTGCTTATTCAATAAAATCTGGATATGCGATTTTTAGCATGAATGCAATACCTCTCTTAGCGAGAGGTAAAAATGGGGTGTTACAATTAATTGCTCTAGCTTAACGTAAGCAAAAGGGTTTCTTTAATTGGTATAACCTTTGTCCCTATTGATACGAAGAATTTTAAATAAATTGCTGCATATAAACTCTGAAACAGAAGCAATAATATCATTTCTAGACAAGAGCAGAGTGCTGAGTGTTAGAATTAAATGCTCTAGCTTAATCTAATGAAAAGGGTTGTCCTATTTATATAACCTTTGCACTTATTGATACGAGGACATTTTAACTAATTTCTGCAATTAAACAACTAGAAGCATTACGACAACAGCAGAACGCGCTGAGAGTAAAAAACGTGTGTTAAAAGTAATTGCTCTAGCTTAACCTATTGAAAAGGTTTGCAATACTTGGTATAACCTTTACCCTTATTATGAGGTATATTTAATTAATTGCTGCAAATAAACTGAACTAAAACCATTAAGAGAGCAGCTGAATGCGCTGTGAATATAAAAAGGGATGTTAGAATTAATTGCGCTAGCTCAACCAAATAAAAAGGGTTGTACTAAGTGTTATACCCTTTGCCCTTATTGATACGAGCTGTTTTTAATTAATTGCTGCAAATAAACTGAACTAAAACCATTAAGAGAGCAGCTGAATGCGCTGAGAATATAAAAAGGGATGTTAGAATTAATTGCGCTAGCTCAACCAAATAAAAAGGGTTGTACTAAGTGTTATACCCTTTGCCCTTATTGATACGAGCTATTTTTAATTAATTGCTGCAAATAAACTGAACTAAAACCATTAAGAGAGCAGCTGAATGCGCTGAGAATATAAAAAGGGATGTTAGAATTAATTGCGCTAGCTCAACCAAATAAAAAGGGTTGTACTAAATGTTATAACCTTTGCCCTTATTGATACGAGCTATTTTTAATTAATTACTGCAAATAAACTGAACTAAAACCATTAAGAGAGCAGCTGAATGCGCTGAGAATATAAAAAGAGATGTTAGAATTAATTGCGCTAGCTCAACCAAATAAAAAGGGTTGTACTAAGTGTTATACCCTTTGCCCTTATTGATACGAGCTATTTTTAATTAATTGCTGCAAATAAACTGAACTAAAACCATTAAGAGAGCAGCTGAATGCGCTGAGAATATAAAAAGGGATGTTAGAATTAATTGCGCTAGCTCAACCAAATAAAAAGGGTTGTACTAAGTGTTATACCCTTTGCCCTTATTGATACGAGCTATTTTTAATTAATTGCTGCAAATAAACTGAACTAAAACCATTAAGAAAGCAGCTGAATGCGCTGAGAATATAAAAAGGGATGTTAGAATTAATTGCGCTAGCCCAACCAAATAAAAAGGGTTGTACTAAGTGTTATACCCTTTGCCCTTATTGATACGAGCTATTTTTAATTAATTGCTGCAAATAAACTGAACTAAAACCATTAATAGAGCAGCTGAATGCGCTGAGAATATAAAAAGGAATGTTAGAATTAAATGCGCTAGCTCAACCAAATAAAAAGGGTTGTACTAAGTGTTATACCCTTTGCCCTTATTGATACGAGCTATTTTTAATTAATTGCTGCAAATAAACTGAACTAAAGCTATTAAGAGAGCAGCTGAATGCGCTGAGAATATAAAAAGGGATGTAAGAATTAATTGCGCTAGCTCAACCAAATAAAAAGGGTTGTACTAAGTGTTATACCCTTTGCCCTTATTGATACGAGCTATTTTTAATTAATTGCTGCAAATAAACTGAACTAAAACCATTAAGAGAGCAGCTCAATGCACTGAGAATATAAAAAGGGATGTTAGAATTAATTGCGCTAGCTCAACCAAATAAAAAGGGTTGTACTAAGTGTTATACCCTTTGCCCTTATTGATACGAGCTATTTTTAATTAATTACTGCAAATAAACTGAACTAAAACCATTAAGAGAGCAGCTGAATGCGCTGAGAATATAAAAAGGGATGTTAGAATTAATTGAGCTAGCTCAACCAAATAAAAAGGATTGTACTAAGTGTTATACCCTTTGCCCTTATTGATACGAGCTATTTTTAATTAATTGCTGCAAATAAACTGAACTAAAGCCATTAAGAGAGCAGCTGAATGCGCTGAGAATATAAAAAGGCATGTTAGAATTAATTGCGCTAGCTCAACCAAATAAAAAGGGTTGTACTAAGTGTGATACCCTTTGCTTTTATTGATACGAGCTATTTTTAATTAATTGCTGCAAATAAACTGAACTAAAACCATTAAGAGAGCAGCTGAATGCACTGTGAATATAAAAAGGGATGTTAGAATTAATTGCGCTAGCTCAACCAAATAAAAAGGGTTGTACTAAGTGTTATACCCTTTGCCCTTATTGATACGAGCTATTTTTAATTAATTGCTGCAAATAAACTGAACTAAAACCATTAAGAGAGCAGCTGAATGCGCTGAGAATATAAAAAGGGATGTTAGAATTAATTGCGCTAGCCCAACCAAATAAAAAGGGTTGTACTAAGTGTTATACCCTTTGCCCTTATTGATACGAGCTATTTTTAATTAATTGCTGCAAATAAACTGAACTAAAACCATTAATAGAGCAGCTGAATGCGCTGAGAATATAAAAAGGGATGTTAGAATTAATTGCGCTAGCTCAACTAAATAAAAAGGGTTGTACTAAGTGTTATACCCTTTGCCCTTATTGATACGAGCTATTTTTAATTAATTGCTGCAAATAAACTGAACTAAAGCTATTAAGAGAGCAGCTGAATGCGCTGAGAATATAAAAAGGGATGTAAGAATTAATTGCGCTAGCTCAACTAAATAAAAAGGGTTGTACTAAGTGTTATACCCTTTGCCCTTATTGATACGAGCTATTTTTAATTAATTGCTGCAAATAAACTGAACTAAAACCATTAAGAGAGCAGCTCAATGCACTGAGAATATAAAAAGGGATGTTAGAATTAATTGCGCTAGCTCAACCAAATAAAAAGGGTTGTACTAAGTGTTATACCCTTTGCCCTTATTGATACGAGCTATTTTTAATTAATTACTGCAAATAAACTGAACTAAAACCATTAAGAGAGCAGCTGAATGCGCTGAGAATATAAAAAGGGATGTTAGAATTAATTGAGCTAGCTCAACCAAATAAAAAGGATTGTACTAAGTGTTATACCCTTTGCCCTTATTGATACGAGCTATTTTTAATTAATTGCTGCAAATAAACTGAACTAAAGCCATTAAGAGAGCAGCTGAATGCGCTGAGAATATAAAAAGGCATGTTAGAATTAATTGCGCTAGCTCAACCAAATAAAAAGGGTTGTACTAAGTGTGATACCCTTTGCTTTTATTGATACGAGCTATTTTTAATTAATTGCTGCAAATAAACTGAACTAAAACCATTAAGAGAGCATCTGAATGCACTGTGAATATAAAAAGGGATGTTAGAATTAATTGCGCTAGCTCAACCAAATAAAAAGGGTTGTACTAAGTGTTATACCCTTTGCCCTTATTGATACGAGCTATTTTTAATTAATTGCTGCAAATAAACTGAACTAAAACCATTAAGAGAGCAGCTGAATGCGCTGTGAATATAAAAAGGGATGTTAGAATTAATTGCGCTAGCTCAACCAAATAAAAAGGGTTGTACTAAGTGTTATACCCTTTGCCCTTATTGATACGAGCTATTTTTAATTAATTGCTGCAAATAAACTGAACTAAAACCATTAAGAGAGCAGCTGAATGCGCTGTGAATATAAAAAGGGATGTTAGAATTAATTGCGCTAGCTCAACGAAATAAAAAGGGTTGTACTAAGTGTTATACCCTTTGCCCTTATTGATACGAGCTATTTTTAATTAATTGCTGCAAATAAACTGAACTAAAACCATTAAGAGAGCAGCTGAATGCGCTGAGAATATAAAAAGGGATGTTAGAATTAATTGCGCTAGCTCAACCAAATAAAAAGGGTTGTACTAAGTGTTATACCCTTTGCCCTTATTGATACGAGCTATTTTTAATTAATTGCTGCAAATAAACTGAACTAAAACCATTAAGAGAGCAGCTGAATGCGCTGTGAATATAAAAAGGGATGTTAGAATTAATTGCGCTAGCTCAACCAAATAAAAAGGGTTCTACTAAGTGTTATACCCTTTGCCCTTATTGATACGAGCTATTTTTAATTAATTTCTGCAAATAAACTGAACGAAAACCATTAAGAGAGCAGCTGAATGCGCTGAGAATATAAAAAGGGATGTTAGAATTAATTGCGTTTCTCAACCAAATAAAAAGGGTTGTACTAAGTGTTATACCCTTTGCCCTTATTGATACGAGTTATTTTTAATTAATTGGTGCAAATAAACTGAACTAAAACCATTAAGAGAGCAGCTGAATGCGCTGAGAATATAAAAAGGGATGTTAGAATTAATTGCGCTAGCTCAACCAAATAAAAAGGGTTGTACTAAGTGTTATACCCTTTGCCCTTATTGATACGAGCTATTTTTAATTAATTGCTGCAAATAAACTGAACTAAAACCATTAAGAGAGCAGCTGAATGCGCTGAGAATATAAAAAGGGATGTTAGAATTAATTGCGCTAGCTCAACCAAATAAAAAAGGTTGTACTAAGTGTTATACCCTTTGCCCTTATTGATACGAGCTATTTTTAATTAATTGCTGCAAATAAACTGAACTAAAACCATTAAGAGAGCAGCTGAATGCGCTGAGAGTATAAAAACGGATGTAATAATTAATTTCTTTAGCTCAACCTAATATTTGCAGCAATTAATTAAAAATCCCTCGTATCAATAAGGGCAAAGGGTATAACACGTAGTACAACTCTTTTTATTGGGTTCAGCTAGAGCAATTAATTATTACATCCCTTTTTATATTCTCAGTGCATTCTGCTGCTGTCGTAATGGTTTTAGTTCAGTTTATTTGCAGCAATTAATTAAAAATACCTCATATCAATAAGGGCAAAGGGTATAATACTTAGTACAACCCTTTTTATTAGGTTGAGCTAGCGCAATTAATTCTATTTCTTTTTATATTCTCAACGCATTCAGCTGCTGTCTTAATGGTTTTAGTACAGTTTATTTGCAGCAATTAATTAAAAATAGCTTGTATCAATAAGGGCAAAGGATATCACACTTAGTACAACCCTTTTTATTTGGTTGAGCTAGCGCAATTAATTCTAACATCCCTTTTTATATTCTCAGCGCATTCAGCTGCTCTCTTAATGGTTTTAGTTCCGTTTATTAGCAGCAATTAATTAAAAATCACTCGTATCAATAAGGGCAAAGGGTATCACACTTAGTACAACCCTTTTTATTTGGTTGAGCTAGCGCAATTAATTCTAACATCCATTTTTATATTCTCAGCGTATTCAGCTGCTGTCTTAATGGTTTTAGTTCAGTTTATTTGCAGCAATTAATTAAAATTCACTCGTATCAATAAGGGCAAAGGGTGAAGTAAATAAGTATTATTTACGTAGCAAAAGTAAAAATTAAGTAGGTTGTACGTGTAATCATGGTTACGATATAATTGATATTCGAATGTAAAAATAATGTTTTGTAAAATATAATATTCTGTCAAAAATACATTTATTGAATACTGAGTGTATGACTTATTAACTGTCCGGTAAAACTACAATAATTTCAGAAGTGGGATCTCCAAAAATTTACAATAAAATTCGAGTTATTCAAGGTATAGGTTCAAGTTCGTCAGAAATTGTCTTAGGCTGTTACTTATATTTCGTGTATTGAGTTTGTTAGGGCTAAAGGGAGCTGTTACTAGCAAAATGTTAAAAAGTGGAATAGTAGAAGTAGCAGACGACGTAGGTGAACCTGGAGATGTATCAGATGGTAGTTGTGAGCCTAGATACTTCCATAATGTTGGAAATGTTTTGCCTGAGTATGATCCAGTTAAAAGTACAATTACCATAGAACAATGGATAGAAAAGATTGAAGAATTTGCGGAAATATATAATTGGGATGATGTAGCAATTAGGCATTTTGGATTATCTAAATTAATAGGTGTTGCTAAAACTTGGCGTGATAGTTTGAAATGTATGGATAGAAAATGGAAAGATTGGAAGATATTATTAATTGAAAGTTTTCCTAGCGAAAGATCTGTTATTAGTATTCGCCTAGAAGCTCAAAATTATACAAGAGCAGCTGGCCAAAATATAACAGAATATTTTTATGAAAAATTATCACGATGCAATCGAGCGGGAATGGGTGAGACAGAAACTATCGAATGGATAGTGCAGGGTGTGAACAACAACCGAATTCGAGACTATTTAGGACCACTGAGCAGATATTCGAAACCCAGTGAACTTTTTGCAGATTTGCGAGGTGCTAATTTCATTAATAATGATTCGGTAAGACATGAAAACCCATCAAAAGAAGGTAAGACGATTCCTCATGTATTAAAATGCTTTAATTGTAAAGGTAGTGGTCATATAGCTAAAAATTGTTTTAAATCAAAACCAAGACAAGTGACCTGTTTCAAATGTGGCACTGCTGGCCATATATCTCGAAACTGTAGTGTTAAAGATGGAAAGAACATCCCCAAAGTTTCGAATACGACCAAATCAATTAATTTTATGCAAACTGAAGATGACACACATTTAAAATATTTTAAAGATGCATTGCTAAATGACAAACCAATAAAATGTTATATTGATTTAGGTAGCAGCTGTGTTACTTTAAGAGAAGATACAGCAAATGAAATGGGAATTACCTACCTTGAAATTGAAAACATGACATCTTTAATAGGATATGGACAAGGACAAGTCAAACCTATAGGGCTAGTTACTGCTAAATTGGAAATAAATGGTGTTTCAGCTAAGGTAAAAATTCATATTGTACCAAGTAATTCTCAAAACGTCCCATTACTTGTTGGACATCCATTTACCGAACAACCCCACTTTTGTATCGTAAGCAAGAAAAATGAGTTGATTATTTCAACATATAGAAATATTTTCCCCAACACTGAAGCCATACAAGACGAGCAGAAGGCAACGTTATGGGCTCGTGAAGCAACTGTAATTCCAAATAATTATCTGGGACATATAGCAGTAAAATCTAGTTTAATAGATCAAGAAATATGTATAGAAGGTGGTATGCGAGAAAATGGACAACTAATTCCACGATGTATTGTTCGACCAGACGAAGAAGGTAATACTATTCTGCCAGTTCTCAATATATCGGGTGAATCATTTAAAATTGAAAATGGTGCAAAAGTAACCAGAGGAGAAATATGCGAAGAATCTGAAGAAAATAGAGAAATCAACGATATTCCCATAACAACAGATGACATTCAAACAGATTTAGATGGAGAAGAAAGAGAAGGTGTAGTAAAATTAATAAATGAGTATAAAAATTTAATTGCAAGAAATGTTCGTCAAATCGGATGTACGAATAAATTGGCCATTGACATCAAATTAACACAAGACAAACCTGTCTACTATAAACCTTATCGTCTATCTCAAAGTGAACGAGAAAAAGTAAAATCCATTTTAGAAGATTTGAAGAAATCTGGTATAGTTGAAGACAGTACCTCTCCATTTGCTAGTCCAGTTGTTTTAGTTAAAAAAAAGTGTGATGATGTTCATTTGTGTATTGATTACAGGGCTCTCAATAAACAGACAGTTAAGGTGCAGTATCCTCTTCCCCTCATCGACGACCAGTTAGACAGAATGAAAAATATGCAATGGTTCACCAGTTTAGACCTCGCCAGCGGGTATTACCAGGTTCCAGTTGAAGAAGAATCTAGAAAGTTCACTGCATTTATCACTCCTGACGGCCAATACCAGTTTCGACGTATGCCATTTGGACTCTGCAATGCTCCAGCCTATTTCCAGAGACTTATGAATATCGTATTAGGAAACCTGCGGTATACTACTGCTATGGCTTATCTCGACGATATCATCATACCATCAAAAACAGTCGAAGAAGGAAAAATTAAATTAAGGTTAGTTCTAGAGGAATTACGTAATGCAAGATTAACACTAAATGTAAAAAAGTGCTTTTTCTTCATGAGAAAAATTAATTATTTAGGATTTACAATATCATCTTTCGGCATCGGACCAGGAGAGTTAAAATTAAAAGCTATTTTAAATTATCCTGTACCAACCGATATAAAAGCATTACGTAGTTTCATAGGTTTAGCTAGTTACTTTAGGCGGTTTATTAGGAATTTTGCAATAATACCAAGACCTATGACTGACCTCCTTTGTAAAGGTAAAAGCTTTGTTTGGCTTGAAGAACAGCAAAAGTCATTTGATAAAATTAAAGAACATTTGAGCGCGAAACCTATCCTTGCAGTGTACGATTCACACGCATATACAGAAGTGCACACTGATGCATGTGTAAATGGTTTAGGAGGCGTTCTATTGCAAAAACAGCAAGATGGCCACTTACATGTTATTTCTTATTTTAGTAGAAAAACTAGTAAAGATGAAGCAAAGTATCATTCGTTTGAGTTAGAAGCATTAGCTATTGTTTGTACTTTAGAAAGATTTCGTGTTTATTTAATAGGAATAGAGTTTGTTATTAAAACTGATTGTAATAGTTTAAAGTTACTTGCTAATAAAAAGAATTTAAGTCCACGAATTGGTCGATGGTTCGTAAAATTATCAGAATTTAATTATAAAATCGAATATCACCGTGGAAATGTAAATGTTATTGCTGATGCAATAAGTAGACATCCTGTTGAAGAATCTGCAGATATCACATTATCTGGTTTACCAGTGTTAGGTTTAAATATTACCACTGATTGGATAGCAGCAATGCAACGAAATTGTTCTGAAATTTTAGCCGTTCGTGATAAATTAGAATCAGGAGATAGTGCAACACATGAAAAATTTACATTATATAAAGGTCGTGTTTATCGTACAACTAAAGGAAGGTGAAGACTTTACGTACCAAATGAATTACAATATGACATTGTTTCAGAAGCACATAAAATTTTAATGCATTTAGGAATCGACAAAACATTACAAAAAGTCAAAGAAAGCTATTACTTCCCAAAAATGCGAGAATTTGTAACAAAATATATAAATAGATGTATTAATTGTCTGTATTATAAACCAAGAAATGGCAAACCTGAGGGATATTTACATCCATTAGATAAAGGAAGTGAACCATTTCAAACAGTTCACTTAGATCACGTTGGTCCGTTTGTAAAATCAAAAACTTCTTGCAAATATGTCATTGCAGCTATAGACGGGTTTAGTAAATACTGTATTTTAAAAGCAGTTAGAGATACAACCTGTAAACAGGCAGTAAATTTCATTAAAGAATTAATGTCTCATTACGGTAAACCTAAACGTATTATAACTGATAGAGGTGCAGCATTTATCGCTTCTGATTTTGAAAAATTTTGCGATTCGTATGATATACAACACATGAAAATAGCAACAGGTTATCCTAGGGCTAATGGACAAATTGAAAATTTAAATAAAACCATATTAAATTGTTTGGGTACTACTTGTGATTCAGAAAAAAGAGATGATTGGGATAGTAAGTTAATAGATGTTTAGTGGGCATTAAATAATAGTGTTCATAGAATTACAAAGAGAACACCCTCTGAAATAATTTTTAAATACAAACCAAATGGGCCTTATGACAATCCACTAACTATTGAAATAAATAAATTAAACGAAGAATTAAATATACAATCTGAAAAAGAATCCGTTACAGATTTATTAGATAGAAATAAAGAGACACAAAAATTACAATTTGATAAACATAGAAAAAAGCACATGTTTATAAACCAGGCGATTTAGTTCTAATTAGACAACAACCACCGTCCACAGGCAACAGCCGTAAATTAGACCCAAAATACAGAGGACCTTATGAAATAGTAAAAGTTTTAGAAAACGATAGATATCTTGTAGAAGACATTGAAGGAGAAAATCAATCAAATAAAGTTTATAAAAGGATAATTGCTGCCGATAGATTAAAATTAGTTCCTAAATTAGATGAGTACAATTTAAATAAAAAAGTAATTGACGAGGACGTCAATATTCGTCAGGAAGGCCGAAATGAAGTAAATAAGTATTATTTACGTAGCAAAAGTAAAAATTAAGTAGGTTGTACGTGTAATCATGGTTACGATATAATTGATATTCGAATGTAAAAATAATGTTTTGTAAAATATAATATTCTGTCAAAAATACATTTATTGAATACTGAGTGTATGACTTATTAACTGTCCGGTAAAACTACAATAAGGGTATCACACTTAGTACAACCCTTTTTATTTGGTTGAGCTAGCGCAAGTATTTCTATCATCCCTTTTTATATTCTCAGCGCTGTCTTAATGGTTTCAGTTCAGTTTATTTGCAGCAATTAATTAAAAATCCCACGTATCAATAAGGGCAAAGGGTATCACACTTAGTACAACCCTTTTTATTTGGTTGAGCTAGCGCAATTAATTCTAACATCCCTTTTTATATTCTCAGCGCATTCAGTTGCTCTCTTAATGGTTTTAGTACAGTTTATTTGCAGCAATTAATTAAAAATCACTCGTATCAATAAGGGCAAAGGGTATCACACTTAGTACAACCCTTTTTATTTGGTTGAGCTAGCGCAATTAATTCTAACATCCCTTTTTATATTCTCAGCGCATTCAGCTGCTCTCTTAATGGTTTTAGTTCAGTTTATTTGCAGCAATTAATTAAAAATAGCTCGTATCAATAAGGGCATAGGGTATCACACTTAGTACAACCCTTTTTATTTAGTTGAGCTAGCGCAATTAATTCTAACATCCTTTTTATATTCTCAGCGCATTCAGCTGCTGTCTTAATGGTTTTAGTTCAGTTTATTTGCAGCAATTAATTAAAATTCACTCGTATCAATACGGGCAAAGGGTATCACACTTAGTACAACCCTTTTTATTTGGTTGAGCTAGCGCAAGTATTTCTATCATCCCTTTTTATATTCTCAGCGCATTCAGCTGCTGTCTTAATGGTTTTAGTTCAGTTTATTTGCAGCAATTAATTAAAAATCCCACGTATCAATAAGGGCAAGGGGTATCACACTTAGTACAACCCTTTTTATTTGGTTGAGCTAGCGCAATTAATTCTAACATCCATTTTTATATTCTCAGCGCATTCAGCTGCTGTCTTAATGGTTTTAGTTCAGTTTATTTGCAGCAATTAATTAAAAATCACTCGTATCAATAAGGGCAAAGGGTATCACACTTACTACAACCCTTTTTATTTGGTTGAGCTAGCGCAATTATTTCTATCATCCCTTTTTATATTCTCAGCGCATTCAGCTGCTGTCTTAATGGTTTCAGTTCAGTTTATTTGCAGCAATTAATTAAAAATCCCACGTATCAATAAAGGCAAGGGGTATCACACTTAGTACAACCCTTTTATTTGGTTGAGCTTGCGCAATTATTTCTATCATCCCTTTTTTATATTCTCAGCGCATTCAGCTGCTGTCTTAATGGTTTTAGTTCTGTTTATTTGCAGCAATTAATTAAAAATCACTCGTATCAATAAGGGCAAAGGGTATCACATTTAGTACACCCCTTTTTATTTGGTTGAGCTAGCGCAATTAATTCTAACATCCCTTTTTATACTCCCAGCCCATTCAGCTGTTGTCTTAGTGCTTTTAGTTCAGTTTAATTGCAGCAATTAATTAAAAATAACTCCTATCAATAAGGGCAAAGGGTATAACACGTTTTGCAACCCTTTTTATTAGGTTGAGCTAGAGCAATTAATTTTAACATTCCTTTTTATACTCTCAGCGCATTCAGCTGTTATCTTAATGCTTTTAGTGCAGTTTGTTCGTAGAAATTAATTTAAAATTCCTCCTATCAATAAGCGCAAAGGGTATAACACGTAGTGCAACCCTTTTCATTAGGTTGAGCAAGAGCAATTAATTGTAACATCGCTTTTTATACTCCCAGCGCATTCAGCTGTTGTATTAGTGATTTTAGTTAAGTTTAATTGCAGCAATTAATTAAAAATAGCTCCTATCAATTGGGACAAAGGGTATAAAACGTAGTGCAACCCTTTTTAATAGGTTGAGCTAGAGCAATTAATTATAACATCCCTTTTTATAGTCTCAATGCATTCAGCTGTTGTCTTAATGCTTTTAGTTCAGTTTATATGTAGCAATTAAGTAAAAATATATCCTATCAATAATGGTAAAGGGTAGACCACGTAGTGCAACCCTTTTTATTATGTTGAGCTAGAGCAATTAATTGTAACATCCCTTTTTATACTCCCAGCGCATTCAGCTGTTGTCTCAATGATTTTAGTTCAGTTTATTTGTAGCAATTAATTAAAAATACCTCGTACCAATAAGGGCAAATAAAGACGGCGGGATAGCACAGTGGTAGAGTGCTAGCCTCTCGACTCAGAGGTCGTAGGTTCGAATCCGGGACAGGTCGAATTTTTCTCAACTGATCTTGATCGGAATCTACTCCCGTTACCTTTCCAAGTTGGGATACAATTAACTTGGCAATCACTAAGCTATCTAGCACCGGCTGGTGGTTGTAACAAGGGCTTGCGCGGGTGGGCAACACACATGACATCTACGTAAGAAACTTCGTGGCAATTGTAAAATTTAATAAATATAGATGTTGTGTGTGAGACCATCCTAGGGATATAACCTGTAATGGTTGAAAATCCCGAAACATATACATACATACATACATACATACATTAATTAAAAATACCCCCTATCAATAAGGGCAAAGGGTATCCCACGAGTGCAACCCATTTTACTAGGTTGAGCTATGGCAATTAATTCTAACATAAGGGATGTTAGAATTAATTGCCAGCGCATTCAGCTATTGTCTTAATGCTTTTAGTTCAGTTTAATTGCAGCAATTAATTAAAAATTCCTCCTATCAATAAGGGTAAAGGTTATAGCACGTAGTGCAACTCTTTTTATTAGGTCGAGCTAGAGCAATTAATTGTAACATCCCTTTTTATAGTCTCAGCGCATTCAGCTCTTGTCTTAATTCTTTTAGTTCAGTTTAATTGCAGCAATTAATTTAAAATTCCTTTTATCAATAAGGGCAAAGGGTATAACACGTAGTGCAACCCTTTTTATTATATTGACCTAGAGCAATTAATTGTAACATCCCTTTTTATACTCCCAGCGCATTCAGCTGTTGTCTTAATGATTTTAGTTCAGTTTATTTGTAGCAATTAATTAAAAACACCCCCTATCTATAAGGGCAAAGGGTATCCCACGAGTGCAACCCTTTTTATTAGGTTGAGCTATGGCAATTAATTCTAACATCCCTTTTTATAGTCTCAGCGCATTCAGCTGTTGTCTTAATTCTTTTAGTCCAGTTTAATTGCAGCAATTAATTAAAAATACGTCCTATCAATTAGGGCAAAGCGTATAACACGTAGTACAACCCTTTTTATTAGGTTGAGCTAGAGCAATTAATAGTAAAATCCCTTTTTATATTCCCAGCGCATTCCGCTGTTTCCTTAATACTTTTTTTCAGTTTAATTGCAGCAATTAATTAGAAATACTTCCTATCAATAAGGGCAAAGGATATGACACGTAGTGCAACACTTTTTATTAAGTTGAGCTAGAGCAATTAATTGTAACATCCCTTTTTATAGTCTCAGCGAATTCAGCTGTTGTCTTAATGCTTTTAGATAAGTTTAATTACAGCAATTAATTTAAAATTCCTTTTATCAATAAGGGTAAAGGGTATAACACGTAGTGCAACCCGTTTTATTAGGTTGAGCTAGTGCAATAATTTTCTAACATCCCTTTTTATAGTCCCAGCGCATTCAGCTGTTGTTTTAATGCTTTTAGTTCAGTTTATTTGCAGCAATTAATTAAAAATACGTCCTATCAATAAGGGAAAAGGGTATACCACGAATTGAAATCCTTTTTATTAGGTTGAGCTAGAGCAATTATTGTAACATCCCTTTTTATAGTCTCAGCGCATTCTACTGTTGTTTTAATGCTTTTAGTTCAGTTTAATTGCAGCAATTAATTAAAAATACCTCCTATCACGTAGGGCAAAGGGTATGACAAGTAGTGTAACCCTTTTTATTAGGTTAAGCTAGAGCAATTAATTGTAACATCCTTTTTTAAAGGAAAAAAATTGTATTATTGCTTCTGGTTCAGTTTATAATGCAGCAATTTATTTAAAATTCCTCGTATCAATAGGGACAAAGGTTATACCAATTAAAGAAACCCTTTTCATTACGTTGAGCTAGAGCAATTAATTGTAACAACTCATTTTGTATCTAGGCGCACTCTGTTGTTACCTAAAAATGATCTTATTGCTGTTAGTTCAGCGTATGTTATCATTTTTGTAATAAAAACATGTTTTACAATGAGCAATTAAATAGCAATTAATTTGGCTATGTTCATTAATACTGAATATGCCCCTATTTTTTTTGGCTGAGCCAGCATATGGTTTTTGCCAGCTCAGCCATAGATTTTTTTTAAAAAAATAAAGCAATAAAATTTTAATTAGCGCAATTAATTAGCAATTAATTAGCTCTAAATTATCATGTATATCTTTTCTTGTTGAGCTGTGATGGCTATGCCACCTTAAGAGAGCTTAATCTTCACAATATTCGCGGCAAAACTTTAATACCTAATGATTTCATCCGTTATTTTACGAAATAAAAATTTAGTGTAGCTATTATTTAAATTTATATGAATATAAAAAAATATGATATATATGTATATATACCGTGTAATTAAACATTACTCGTATTTCATACATATTTATGAGCATGCCACATCTAACTATCGATTTAGTAAATATTGTTAAGAGTTTCAATTTAATTGAAAAATAGTTATAAATAAATAAATTTAATATCCGGTATTTGTCCTATATTTTTACTGCATCAATACATTCTTTATTGATCAACTCAATTACATTTACTGCTATTTATAGCTACCAAATTAAATTTTTCAGATAAAAAATTATGGTATTACATTGAAAATCCTTGTATACATATACTGTACTCCAGCACATTACAGTTATTTATTACTACTTGTGGAAATGGAAACATTAATTTACGTGAAAATTTAAAATATTCCATTTAGTACCGTATAATAAAAGTAACGAGCAGTAACATTAAAAACATGCTTCAACCCGCACCCAATTTAACTTTTATGTATTGCGGGACCATAATTGTGAATTAACAGGCGAGTTAGTACAAGATATCAATGTTA
Organism: Harpalus rufipes; assembly: GCA_951394225.1. NCBI lineage: Eukaryota > Metazoa > Arthropoda > Insecta > Coleoptera > Carabidae > Harpalus > Harpalus rufipes. Next base: position 35,053,632 of record OX596281.1, read on the forward strand.
CTACGTCGAGTTTTTCAACCATTAATGCAGTTCAATTTCCACCATTAACGAGTTGAATAGATTACAAATAACGAGACAAGCGAAGTGAAAAGGATGCCACCCTTAGCAGCGATGACGTAGTTACGCACAAATGACGTCAACCAGCCTAATGCGTCGATAGAATATATCTTCGCGAGTATTTCTGACAGTTCGTGTCCTTTTTGTTATATTTTTTGTTCATCCTTTTCTTTTGTTCATTATGTTCTAGTGTGAAACAAAAAAACTAACATACACTAAAGTTTTGTTGTTTGTATTAAGTGTAATTATAATTAACAACAGAAAATTAAAAAGAAAGTAATAAAAGCTAAATAAAATAAATAGTAAAATGATATATAATTCATGCAAATTATATATTATTGCAAAACATTACTTTCACTGGCAGTGGCAATGGCAATGAACTTGTGACCTGTTTTTTTAAAAAAACCTCTATTATGATAAAAATAATAGAACCATTAATACTTAATCCATGAAAAATAATATATTTATTCATTAATTTTATAAAAAAAAATATTTACTAAATATAGAAATAAACAGTTGTAAATATGTGATATCTTTATTAAAATTAGAGATATATTTTAATAAAATTATGTATTTATAAGTTAAATTTAGCATAAGAGTATTAATAAACATAAAAAATATATACATATAATTATTGCAAACTTTAAAATGTTCATTGTATAAAAGTTAGTATTTGAACTAGTTTAAAATAATGCGCCCAACTGTATACAGAACAACGAAACCTGGAACGTGGCGCCATCAGGACCATGCAAGAGGAACTAAAAGTGGGTTTGGCAGACGAGCTCACTTACTTTGAAAAAACTGACTTAATGATGACTGAATTATGTAACATCAATTATTTCTACTGAATTGTATGTCCAATTACATTGTCTATTTACTAATTAGACCACACTACAATGGCAAACAACAATCACAAAATCAACTCGAATTTAAAATACGAATCGACGACAGACAACAGCGAATCGGCGTGTACCAACTGAGTAATGAAAAAATCACTAGATACACAACTGTTCGCGCTTGAAGAAGTGTAATATAAAGTCACCAAACATGTATTGGTAATACGATTGACTAAACATCTCTCGATTCAATAATTTGGGTGTATTGTGTTTGGTTGCAACTGTCAAAGTTGACATTTGTAGAAAATATGCTAGAGTGCACAGTATTGTTTTAAACATTAACACTAGTATGGAAGAATGTCCGTTTTCCGAAGTATATGTGTCTTTCTGGCGATAGCATACGTAAAAGGTGAGATTTATTTGCATCAATAAATTTTGATTTAGGCATTTAGGTCGTGTTTTATTGACATCTCATGAGAATCGCGTGTTGTAATGTGATTACGTGCAGTTTTTAATTACTATTCTCAAGTGTTTCATATAAACAAATGGTTATTTTTTTGTTTTTAATACAATGGAGCAAGCGATCATTGTTGATATGAATCGTGACCATGAAATTTTCAATTAATCTCATGTGATCAGATCTATTTCTAAGTATATAATAATCATAAACTTTGCGTGTTTAATTATAACACAAAAATTTGGTAATCTGCAATTCATTGAATGATAGTCGATGTTTTTAATATCAAGAGTGCTGTACTTCTGGGAGGGGTTATATTGGCAAAAATATTTTTTTGTTATTAGATAAACAAAAGCTCTATTGTTTATTGTTTGATCATTGTTTTTTAACAATATTGTTGTGTAAATATTGTTGAGTACATTCAATATTTTAGTTTGCAACGTATGTACATTTATTTTTAAATATTTATTGACATTTAATTAAAATAAATAAACATTAGATATTGTTTTTATGATTTCTTGAGACACTTTTCTATGAAATATTTAAATTGTATAAATGAAAAGTGTTACATAGTGTTTTTCGCTCCAAAATTATGTGTACCATAATTCCATATTCATTATTTTACATGAAATACTTACATAATACCTTATAATTTTCTGTGATAATGCCTGGATGTTTCAAATATTTTCTTCATCCTATCAAAATTTTCTATAGTAATACCCGTATTTATTTGATGTTACTTAAACCGTAATCATTGCACTATTATCCAGAATAATGCCTAAATTTCTTTAGTAATAATTCTCTACGATGGAATACCTAAATTTGTATGTATATCATATTTCCTTCACGAGACTCGTACAAAGTTCATTGTGTAATTTGCGAAACAGAATTTTATGAAGTAATTGTTTATTTACACAATGGTATAAGTATCGTATATCTAATTTTAAATGCGCAGTATGCATACTTATAATCATGTACCTATTTTAAAGTATTAACTTCCTTCGTTTAAAGTCCGTATTAATTAAATAGTTTAATCGGTCAATTATTCGTTAATTGTCAATTGCGAACTTAAAGTAGTTATTAGTTAAGTTCTATTACCTTGGTATTAATTATAAACAATTACTTAATATTGGATTAATTTGTTATGAACTAGTCAGTCCAACATTTATAAGTTTTTCGTGCCATATTTAAAAAGATCATAATTATTTAATGTATAAATTCAAGCAATTAAAATCGAAGAGAGCTAAGCGCCAAACAAGTATTTTCCCTGTATCCCATAGTAGTTGTCACATGTGTAAATAAGTTATAATTAATGACTTCTTTAGAAACAAGAACATTACTGAGGACCATAGTAACAAATTAGAAGAGACTATCAAGGTTAAAGTTTTTAAAATATTCGAGTTTTTAATACCCTTAACTTCGTCTTAACCCTCAACTGGTATGGTATGTTCGACAATCACTTAAGGTATGGTGGGTCAATACTGACCCTCTATTTTTACCTCTCGCTAAGAGAGGTATTGCATTCATGCTAAAAATCGCATATCCAGATTTTATTGAATAAGCACGTTTTAAGGTCCCTACAATCCGATTTTAACATTTTTACGATGATGTCTGTGTGTGTGTGTGTGTGTGTGTGTGTGTGTGTGTGTGTGTGTGTGTGTGTGTGTGTGTGTGTGTGTGGATGTGTGTGTGTGGGATGTTGGAAGGACGGTTACTCAAAAACTATAAGACTTAAAATTTGTTTAACAACGTATTTCCCAATCGGACATTCATGGGAAGATCTGAAAAGGTTTTGGTAATAATTGGACAACCGGAAGTAGAAGATTCTTGAAAAAAAATCTTCTAAATATTATTTTTTGAAAATTTTTCGTGGTAATATTAAAGAAAATTAAATTCTCTATCTGATACATTTAAATATTTTATTATATATTCCATAGATTTAGAGATAAAAGAAGTATAATATATAAAATAATCTGTTGTAATAAATTTGACAGCCGAAAGAATGCCATGAAAAATAGTTGATAATTTAAATTATTTGTAACTGACAGATAAATGTCAGTGTCAGAAATAATGAGTAATGAAAGAAAAATGTACTTGGAGAATCCCTTAGTTCTTGATCTGTGACTATTATGGAGATGACAAGTCTAGGTTGAAGGACTTAAATTTGTTTCAAACATTATGGGACAATGTACACCAGTACTATAGACTAGAGTAACTTTGAATTGCGAAAAAGCTATCAAATTCTTCTCAAGTAAGTTGTAAATATTGACAAAATTACACATCGATATAAGAATAATCGGAGTGCAATCTATCCGTCACTTTATTAAAGGGAATTAGTGTTATTTAGATATAACATGTATGAAAAAATAAAATGTAAAAGAAGATATGTAAGAATAGATGCACAATCCATATATACATTTTAGACCGCCCAAAATTAATGTTTTTACTAGAAGAATATGAAGAGAAAGTAAACAACGTTGTTCGAATTGAAAATTGCAGTTACCAGCCTAATATTTATATATGGTAAACTCTACTTTGTAATTTATTGTAACATAATTTATGGTAAAATATCTTCATGTTGAGACATGCTATTATTGAATAATAAAGAAGTTTATACGTCATAGATTTATATGAATATATTATTTGTATTTATAAAAATATTCTTTGCTTTATGCATACAGCCAGGTAAAATATACGGCGAGAGGTTATGTGCTGGCCACATCAGATTTTTTTTATTGTTTTATTATAAAACTTTTGGCATAAATAACGTTAGGTTGGTGATTACTTATTTTTTAAGGTTTTAATTTAACAGTTATAGCAAAATACCCTTCATTATATACCAGGAACACAAACATTTTCAACTAATATAAAACAATGTATTTTTCTGAGCACTTTATAACAAAATATTAAAATAAAAAAAACTATTCCAAAATGGGTTGACGTCTGCATGAATTCAGATTATTCAGTACACAATTCATAATATTATTTGAAAAAAATACAACAAAATTGTCATTATCAAAAAAAGTCTGAAGTGTTTATTTTTACCTTATTTTCAATCACTGCATTACTGACAGATTGTAGTAGAGATGCTGTGGGCCTTACATACCCCATTATTGCATGCAGAGCATTTAAGGGGATGTTTGTTATCACATGTAGCACCTTCGTCTTTTTATGTCTTTCGGTTTATTTTGTGTCTTTTGTTATTCTTCAGTCCCAAGTAGTTTTCTGATCATGTTCCGAAGTTATAATATTTTTTTTTGAAAAAATATTGACTTACTTTTGTCTGTGGTACACCGTCTTCTTCTGTTTCTTCTTCTGTTGTCTCACTTTTCTCATTTGTTTCCATGTCTAACAACTCATTTTGTTGTATTACCTTATCGTCTGAATCATTTTCCTATTCAGTATCTGTGCTATGGGTGCTCAATTCATCCTCAGAATCGGAATAATCACTTATCTAGGCATCCAAGGCCAATATTTTCAATTCGTGCTCTGTAAGCGCCCGTTTTGTGTCCATTTTAACAAAATTTTAATTATACGAAATAATGACACTTACGGTATGATGGGTCAGATATGACCCAAACAATAGTATAACCCTGAAACTACGCAAGACACATTAGTAACGCATATAGCATGTACAACTACTTTAAATGTTTGGAGAATTCTAGGAGGTGTACGCAGCTGTGCGAAATAAAACCAATAGTAATAACTGAAATAAAATTGTTTTGGGTCAGATTTGACCCACCATACCAGTTGAGGGTTAACGTCTACGTTACAGGTCTAATTTATTCCAATTTCTTATATTTCGAAGCATTCTGCTATCGCCTTTAAAAAAATCTCATCTGGAGTCCATTTTCAAATAAATGAATGCAGAAAATAACAAATCAACGAAAGTAAACCAAATAACACGTTTGAATTGCTACTCTAGATAGAAACTATTAGTGTTTGTATTATAGTACTAGAAATGATAAATAATATTTAAAAAATAATTACGTCTTAAACGAAAAACAATTAAAAAGACTAGACCTGAAAAAATAAAATAGTGGAGGACCCCTTTGCAGATATATTCCTAATTGTAATAATAATATAATTAATATTTAAAAATTCTATTTCGGTGCTTCAATAATGGCTCTATATTTTTTACAATTATAATATTTAAAATTTTGTTAATTTAATTTACAATTTGAATGAACAGTACCTGGCAATAAAAATTGGAATAAAATTTGCCAAATGTGACAACTGTTATGGGTCGAATATAAAAGTTAAATTTTACATGACAAAATTCCGTTTATCATGCCAAACGTTCTAAACCTCGTTGTATTACCATAAAATTCCAAAAATAGTGGAAATAGTAAGCCAATGGAGGAACTATAGTCAAAAAAAAAACTTTGTCGGATCCAGCAATAAAACTATAAATAGTGTAATTATGACAAAGCAGCATATCGCTCACTGCTTGCATTGTAGCATTGGATGCCAACGGGTCATTATTTACACTGCTCTGTTGAAATGAAGACATGCATTACAGGACTGGGCAAACTAGGGCCGCAATATCATTTTATGCGGCCCGCGTTACAATATTACTTAAATGTTTTTTTCTGCTTTTTAATACCAATAAAACTTCCGTATCCTTTGCATGTCATTTTGTGTGTTAATATTAGCAAGATTTTCATTTTTCCTTGGAAGGAGATCTTTTTGTTGTCACATGCGGCCCGTTAGTAATGTTCCAAATACATACATGTTAGTCATGTTACAAATATCCATGCGCCTCCTTTTCCCTGAACTTCCATATATATCATTTTGCATGTCATTTTGTGTGTTAATATTGGCAAGATTTTCATTTTTCCTTGGAAGGAGACCTTTTTTGTAGTCACATGCGGCCCGTTAGTAATGTTCCAAATATCCATGCGACCCGCTAGTCATATTACAAATATCCATGTGGCCCGCGCGCAAAAAAATGCCCACCTGTATTACATGGTACTTGTATAGTAAAATAACATTACCATTCCTTTGCCATAAATGCTATTTTTGTTTGAAATAATGATTGGACAGATTTTGAAGTAAAGAATCCCGAGCCCAAACATCTTTTTGTGCAACTATCCCCACATACAGAAAAGAGAAAGAACACCTGGTTTATATACCTGCGGTTGTTTTTATGGAAAGTGACTCTTCTTCCAGACAATAACGTCTCTCTTTCTCCCCACCTCCTACTTATGCCATAAGCGCTCTGCTTACTACAGATAAAGTGCAATACAGTTTTCATTTATTGTATATTTATTGGTTTTATATGTAGAATTTATACATTAAATGTTTATTGTATAGGTTTAAATAAACAATCATCGGAAGTCTGGAACCGACAAATCCAATTTATACTTATATTACTGTTTTGATTCGGCATTCATATAGTATATCGCATTTCGAACAACCGCTACTAGAACGAATAGGGTATAGTGTGTTTCAAGATATTTGCAAATCTACCTGCCTTGGTAACGACTCGGTACACCGCAAAACAGCATGGTATAAATGTTCGTATGCGTCAGGGAAGGATTAGCAAAATTTGTAACGGCACTTTCTGAAAATCTCGTTAATTAATATACCTGTTTGTATTTATAATTTGTGAAAATTTGGTGTAATGCCATTCGATTGTTGACTTGTTCAGTTGCGGTTGTGAAAATTCAGACGAAATTACAGAAAAAAATGTGGCGACCATGGGACAAAGAAACTTCAGTTTTGTGCAAATTCTATTTATGTGTTAATAACTTTTTATTTTATATTCTTTGTTCTGCATTTTTTAAAATTCAAGTGAAACATTAAATTCTACACAAATATTTCGTATGCTGGATTTCAAATAATGTGTTACAACCCTGTCATTTTCCCCATCAAGCCCATTTAATAAGCCACCCGCTGCATAAGTCGAAGCAGGTACGTTTGCAAATATCTTGAAACAAACTATATATGACCAGAATGTGGTATAGGCTGGTTAAGGCTATTGTACGTTGACTTACAGGTACACCTCATAGCAGGATTATCCCCAATATAAGTAGGTAAAACACAGAGACGTATTCTAATATTTTTAATCGGGTGCAATGTTTATTACACAAAACATTAAAAATATACGACAAAAATAAAACTCTTAAAGAATCAAAATATACATGTTAAAAAATAACTTAAACGTAACATAAAATATAAAAAAAAGAAACACAAGTAAGATTCAATACTGACTGACAGATTATGAAGTCAAGACAATGTACAAAAAACTAAAATATACCTGTGTTCAAAAACCTAACTCGGAGTTGGCTATGAACAAAGAAACGTATGTCAATTTAAAAATATTTAATTAAATGTCAATTTGACACGAGATATTGTCAAAAATGTTATCTAAAGAAATCAAGCTTTTCTTCTTAAATCTTATTTTAGAAATGGAAACAAATTAGAAAACGGCGAATGGCAATATACTGTATCCTTCATTATTATCTTTTCTCCTTAAAATTACATATCAGGATCAATTTTGACAATTTGACTTTTGAATTGAAAAATGATCAGACATACGTTTCTCTGTTTATAGCCTACCCCGAGTTAGGTTTTTTATTGAACACACTGTATTATGCCCGTAATGGGGTCTTTTACCTTGATCAAATTTAGAGAAAATATTTATATACCTATTATATATAACCGCTTTTGTTACCATCATTACCGATATCTGTGTACAAAGCAGATTGGCACACCCAGCAATGGGTAATATGCCGTGATGATATATTTATTTATTTATTTAAACACTGAAAATCTACTTAAATAAAATAATAATTAATAGTGTAGTATTTACTTAATAACAATCGCAAACGTCAACAATATCTGCGTTGTTTACAATCTCCATATTCTACTGTATAATACATAGTATAAATACAGTTTTTCACTAATAAAACATTATTTTGTTATATTATTAGTATTATGTATGTATTTGCAAATAATGTTTTGGAAAGGGAGATGGTGACGTCAATATGGCCAGGTATTGTATTTTTCTACCATTTTGTCTGTCTTTGTCTACCGCGCTTGTGCCATGGTGACGTTACTATGCTCTTACTCCTAAGTTAACGATGGCGAACTTTTAACCCACGGGTCATAGTGACTCGCGAGGCAATTTGAGCATACCCGCGTGAATGTTCAAAACCTCTAACTAAAGTTTTGTAAATTATGAAAAAAACTATATTTCAAACCCTGACAAAATGCAAGAATCAAAATCTTAAAATTAAGTATGTGATATATTAACAAAATATTACTTTTTATTTTATCATAAAACTGAATTTGGAATAAGATTTATAATTTAGAAATAGAATTAGTAGAATTTCGAATTAGATTTCTAGAAAAAAAAAATTCACGAATTTAAAAAAATAGAACCATATGCTTACCAAATGAGTTTTGATAATTAAACAAAAGAAGTGTGGAATTCTTTGTTCATTGCTCAACGTATTTATTTATATGAAAAACTTAGCAAATGTCATATTAACAATGTCCGAATCAACTTATTTCTGCGAACAATTCAATGAATAACGTAAAATCGTCGGAAAGAAATCTAAATGAAAAAGAAATAACTGTTGCATGTGTGAGGTTAAGGGCAACGATTTACAATCATAATATCAAAAATTTATCATCTCAAAAACAGCAGCATTTAATATAGATTTTATACTGTTTTTTGTTACTGCAGATTGAAACGAACTGAAAATAAAAATTGTTTTTAGTTTAAATTTGATCGTTGACTCACGAATTTAATTACAAAAAAAATATTTTTGATTCTAACACAATGCCAAAAAAGGTTCGCTATCACTGTCATAAGTCTACCACACTCGTACCATGGTGACGTTGCTCCGTCCCCAAATTATTTTTTATAATATTCAGGTACAAATAATAATATTAATCTATCATATAAAAAAAATTATATTTAATCACAGACATTGTTATCGTTTCCTACAGGACACTTTTTTCAAATAACTGTAAAACATAAAAACACTAAATGTTTTAATTGAAAAAATTAAATTAAATAGAAGAGTTATATCTATTACAAAATTTTATGCTTCATAATGTACTCAATTAATTTGTGGCCATATTCGTATAATTTTTAAAATATTTTTAATATCAGATTTTTTCTAATATTACATGGTATTTAAGATCTTAAAATAATGGGGTCAGATACTCATTTTCAGATTTATTTATTTTCATCTGAAAAATGAAATAAAATGATGAATTTTAACATTTTTAAATATGTATGTATAGTTAAAGAAATATATTTTTTTAATATTGCCTGAATTTGAAATTATGTGACGTCACACTTTTAATATGCGTGATTGTTAGTGAGTAAATCAAGAACTAAAGTCTAAAGTTATTTACACCTATCAGCTGGACCTTGAACCACTAGTTAGCAGTTAGAAATTTTGAATTAATGAATTAATATAAAATTATATTCTTTCCATTTAATACCATTTTTTTTATTTTAACGACACGGTGCAACCACGGTTATTGTACAATGAATACTATTATTATAATCACTGAAGTTGTGACGATATATTGTATACCGCAAAGTTTAAATTAAAATTATAAATGAAAATTTTTGGTATAAATAATTAAAAATTACTCATACGTACATATTTTGTTAATGTGATGAAAATTATGCAACTTTATTTTTACTGGACCCCATTCTCAGGTCATACATGGAATTTCTACATTACTGTAATACTTCTAATGTGGAACATTTTTCCTTCACAATATTATAAGTGCAATAGTGTAGTACTCGTGTAGGTATTGTATTCCAGAGTTCATACCGTAGAAAATAGATTTTTCACGGTAATAACGTTCCACTTATGTTTATTACTATTTAAGACTAGTAGTTAAACGTTTATAGCTAATAAAAATTTATGGTACAAACAGTGAAACCATTTAAGCACCTTAGGAACATATTGCTTCCACTTCTTTCCGAAAATCATGCTATATCGATTCCTAATTTATCATTTTAATCACGTTTAGACAAGACAGTAATTGGTAAGTATAGGAGAAGTAATTTCCACGGCCATAAGCCTCGGAAAGTGAGTAAGAGTACACTAAGTGATGAATTATGCATAGGATCGAACCCGAACCCCGAGGAATTCTTCGTCGACCAGGGAGACAACCTCACGTTGCCATGCGATCAGAAGGGCTCAGCAGATGGCGAGGTTATGTGGGTACGCGAAGGAAGAGAACGGTTAACAATCAGACCAGATGGCTCTCTGTTCCTTCAAGAAGTCAGTCGGAACGACACGGGACTCTACTCATGTTTTGTGGATAATGCTGATCTCAACAATGAAACCAGATCAAAAGTCAAAGTCAAAGTTAGAAGTAGGTTGGATTCAAATATTTTACGTGTGCTAATCTAGATAACAAACCAGTTCAAGCATTTAAATATGATTTGCTCCAAATTTGCGAGGGAAATTCTTTATATAGAAATTGATTTATTGTGTTTTGACATTTATGCATATTTGAACCGTAATGGGTAATGTGATATTGAATACCATTCGATATTTAGTTTATAATTTCATTGGCCAACAATTTAAAATGCAAATTAGAGGCACCATAAATTCTTTATAATGTGAACGCTATTGTTGTTCTTTTTTATATAATTTTTTTATCATCAATCAGCGTATGACAAAAATATAACATGAATACTATGAATATGTTTAAACATTTAACAAGCTACGCCAAAGAACTAAGTTAACTAGCATATAAGAAACTTGAAATATGAGAACAATGATAATAAAAAAACTTAATCTGGTTTCGACCAGTCCATAAATTATCTTTTACAAGAAGACGATTTTTTAACTCCTAAATTTCAAGGACTTTAAAATCTTTACTTTTGATAATTACATATTTTTTACACATTTATTTTTCATACATGTAACTTTGATAAATCGCATTTGGTATATAAAAACTCCATAATATAAAATTCTTCCATTATACAGGGTGACACTGAAAAACAGGTCACTCAAAATTACTTTTTTATTTTAATTATGTTTTAATTTTCTTGATATATTTGTAAACTAGGCTTAGGTGCCCACGAATGATTAACTTTCATATTTTTATATATTGAGAATCTACGTAAAATTACCGATTTCACAGTTAATTTTTATTGAAGAAATTAATCACAAAAACGTAGAGAAAATTATGAATAATTAACCTGCTAAGCCATGTTATCAAGTAGGCTGTGAATCAGTTGAGATAATATTGAGTAATATTTAAGTTAATTGTTTAAATCGTCTTATTTTTGTAAAATTTATATTTTGTAACAAAAAAATGATCAATTTGGTATCACAGCCTACCTGATATGGCTTGCCAGATTAATTATTCATAAATTTCTCTTACGTTTTTGTAATTTATTTCTTCAATAAAAATTCACTTCAAGCATATCGTTGAATACGTAATTTTACGTAGATTCCAATTATATAAAAATATGAAAAATATATAGTGTGTCCTATTTGAAACATAAAAGTTAATGTTACTTCCGGTTAAGCCGGGGGAGCTCCTATCATGCCAAATTCCATTATTTGTGAGCCCCTAAACCTAGTTTACAAATATATCAAGAAAATTAAAAAATAATTATAAATATATGTTATTTTGAGTGGCTCGTTTTTTAGTTTCACCTGTGTAGTACTATTTCCTAAAATTGATGATTATTGATTTTGCTGTTTTTATTATTTTAAATAATGACCATATGAATTTGCGCGTGATAATGATGCAGCAGTAGTACTGGTAAGGTAACATCACAAAATGGCAACCAAATAGTAAACGAAACTGGTGGTTGGTCAATGACCTCCCAAATTTATCAAAGCAGACAGGAATAAACGAAAGAATAAAAATAATAAAATATTTTGAATTTAATAATTTTTAATAAAGTCAATTCATCGTGTCAGTGTTGTTTGCACACGACACACTTGTTGAAAGCAAGACAATGAAAGGCGCGAGTGTGCTCGCTGCTTGGGTCACATCAAAATAGTGATCACATTGTGTTATATGCTACATATGAGTCAAACAAAGACAAACGAATTGTAACTTTGCTTACGTTAAACGAAGACAACCATCACCCTATTCGTTTATAAACGGTCAATGACCAAGGCATCAGTCTAGTAGTGGATAGTGACAGCGTAGATTCGGTTGTGTATTTCATAATGGCAGTTCAAAAAAATTAAAAAACAAAAGTAATAATGCATTAAATTATGAAAAACGTTTAGAAATAAAGACAAAAGGTCGTCTGAAGCCAAATCTGAAATTAAAACAAACTACGAAGGATGGATGTAGGGAAGTGCAAATATTTACCAAATCTTCAACCCACGAGCCGCCATTGTAAACGAAGAAACACTTGCGCTCAAGTTAACATTTATAGCTGTTTATAAAGCTTGAAAAAAATTAGTTTAATTTATCTATTTTAAATATCATGTGACATCATGTAAAAAAATGTAATTGTTTATCATGGCCGTAAAATATAAATTCTAAATTTTATTTAAATCATCGCATGTTTGAATATTCATATATTTCACTTTCTAAGTTCTTGAACTTGAACCAAAATTCCGAATGAAAGCAACTATTTTTAGATATGCAATAAAATTAAAATTACAAGTACGAGTAATTCAAGAAACATGTTATTCAAATGGACACTAATTTTAAACCGGTATATAAACACACAAATAAAATTATACTTTGTATAAAATTCAAAATATTTGTTAACACGTCCCGACACATATAAGTTGACAGTTATCAATACTAAATTATGTCACTAGAATTGCGAGTAAAATTAACAAGAAAATTGTGCTAGAATTTTGCCATGGCTTCCTCAGAATTTCGATACGAGTATCAATCCTATTAAATATATTGATTGAAAAATAGAGAAAAATTAAATAAATGCAAAATGAACATTTTATTGAAACAATTCAAAGAAATTATTAGGGTTACCTATAACAATGTATTCCGGTATTTATTAAAAAAAAAATTCATTAGTTGAGACCAGTAGGACTATGAATATATAGGGCGTTAAAAAAGGGTAAAAAAATTTGAGCGTATACTTCGATGTGCTGATTGTCAATGGAAAAGATTTTTTTTCAAAATTCGGAAAATTATTTCTTATTTTACTGCGCCATTGCCAACATGAAATTTTTATTAAAAATAATGAATTATCTAATCACGTAACAGACGTTGAATAGTAAATAATTACGAATTAATTTATGTCCTATTCAAAGTCTGTTACGTGATTTTTAAAAAAATCATGTAGGCAGTGGCGCACTAAAAAATAATTAAAAGGAAATAAATAATTTTTCGAATTTTGAAAAAAAATCATTTTGATTGAGAATCTGCATATCGCAACGTATATACCCTATTTTTTACACTTTTGTAATACCCTTTATAATTTTGAGTAAGAAAATATATATCAAGTGATATGATTTTTTTTTAAATTCGTCGAAATTCAAATTTTCTATAATAGCGCGCTTATGACAAGCATCCGATATTGACATCTGCAGCGAACTTCAGTGACTAAACACACGTGTTCGTAGACATCTATTTGCCTGTTACAACTTTTGAACAAAAAAAGTATGTAAACAAACAAATATCAGAAGAACACATAATGATTGACACAAAGTGAATTAAATATCAATACAAAATACACGCGCGGAATAACTACTAGCGCCATCTGTGTTTCGGACGGCATATATTTATTCTGAAATGAGCAAAAACATATCGAATATACGTCACAGTTTTCAAGGACGTTTCTAGGTACGTAAAGAATTTTGATTTTCTAACATGAAATTATGAGTGAAAACTTTTCCTAAACATGTTTTGTGGTATTTTCCTAGTATATGAAGATGTAAACTATAGAAAAAAAATACTTATTACAACACTACATAATTTAACAAGAAGTAGTAAGAGTATTTTTTCCTACTTGGTATTGGGTGATAGTCAAGCTAGTCAACATATTTTTCTTAATAGAATCTACAGGATAACGAATCCGATATGGGGATTTCGAGAGAATAATTATTGAAAAACATAATAAAGTTAGAAATTAATATTACTTGATTCGTAATATTTCCTATAATTTATACATTAATGTGATAACTATCAACGTATATACCTTTCCCAATATAATTCATTACGCCGTTACTATTTATGGTTGCCATCCATTACATTGACGTTGAACTACCGTGTAAGGCATAAAATATTAACTATATTCTGACAGCTCGTTTGACGAGCATTAAAAAGTAACTCATTTATAGCCGCACCCCCAGCCTTAGTGGATGTAGTAATTCACCCCAGCACGATCCTAGCGCTCATACTCTGGCAAGTGAAAGACAATGGCGGCTATCCACTAATCTACTTCAGCGCCAGTTACAAATTGGCCGATTCCGACGAAGAATGGATTCCTATTTCGCCGATTCACATCAGTCCCAATAGTGTAAGTGATCAACAGATAGTTGCTAGTGCTAGTAGGACACTAAAGAGACTCGATTGTAAAATTGACAATAGAAATGAGAACGAAAAAGTTAAAAAAATGATTGAATCAATATTTCATTTTAAAATATTTTATGATTGAAATTCTGTTTGACGCCGGAAACATATTCTACTAATTGGAAGTAAGAAAAAGAAATTTGGAATGAAAAAATTATATCCAACAGACATGATGTTGAATATGTCGAAATTATATTATATGGAGTTCCGTAAAAGTCATCGTACCTAATTATTTTATGCCACTTTTAAAATAGATAATTGCAATTTTTCTGTAGTTTTTTTTTACTAATTCAATTAATAAATGAGCCGCTTACTTCCCAAATTAACTATACAAAGAAAAAAATAGAGAACATTGGCAAAACAATAAAATTGTTTTTTTTATTTCCTATGAAAATTTGCATTAAAAAGTTCTTTATTTCAATATTCTTGATTTAGAAAAGTATTACTTTTCCACATTTAAAAAAAATTATAGCTTTATTTAATTGTGAATGTTAACAGTAACATTTTACAATTATTCCCAATGGTATTAGCGTAAGTATTATGTGCAACACGTAGGAAATAATTATTTTTACAACGTACTAAGAAAGAGGGTCATTAGCAATCATACGAATGTATGAAAACCTCTTTCTAGCCAGTTTTGTACACTGTTTTTCTCACGACCAGAAAAACGTATTTTTAACCTTAAATTAGGTGTCACCTGCACGACACCCGGTGGTGTACATTCCATAGACGAATCGCTGCTCAGCAATCCATTTTTGTGATAATCACATTCACGTTGTCTCTACAAATAAGTTTTATTATATAATAATATTGTATTATCAACGTATTCATTGTTTTATTATGTTCAATCAATTCTAAACTCAATTCAAATGTCAAATAACCAACTCAGAGTAAAACGGAAGTGAACAGTCGAGTGAGGCATTATTACCACCTGTTCTGTTTGTAAGTACCTTATCATAAATGTGAAATTATCGTGCCAACCATAATTATTATAAAGAAAAAGGGCTAAATTTGCATATTATCAGTCATATTATTTATTTTCATACTTTGATATTTAGCGATTTCTCGTTAAAGACAATGCCAAATTACCGGTCAGTTGACAACACTCCTATGCGTTATAATAACACACTAGTGTGTTATGATTTTTCTGATATATAAACGATATTGTTAATTTTCGTATCTAGGTAATTGTGCATAAATAATACTCGTATGTTTCTTATGTGGTCGTGAGAAAAGTACATATATTTTTCCATAAATGTCGTGTTTTTAATCTCAGCTGCGCCCACCGTAAAAGATTAACGTTTAATACGGAAAAATATCACTTTTCTTTACTTGTTGCACAAATAGCACCAAACTGCATTTTAAATACGAAAAGTTAAGTACTCGTATCAACAAGTGCTTTGGCACTAAAATATAAAAAAACTTTGGTCTGTGAACGGCTCAAATATAGAACAAACACATTTGTAATATAGTTCATTGAGTTAAAGTTTTTATTATCCTTTAAAAATTGTGACAATTAACAGAATTACATACGTTCATAAAATTTAATTCCATTTAATGCATTTTGACATTTTGAAATATATCGGGTATTAGTCTTATTTCTCTTTGCTTGTAACTTTCCATTGTTTTTTTTTTTTGTATCGCAGTACACAAAATATATTTTTATATTTTATTTGTACACTGTTTAAGTATAATTAACTGCAACAAATTATACCGCGTTTTAAAAAGTGGTACGATGATTTCTGCGTAGTTCACTTTTAAAACTTTCAAATATTCGGACCACAAAATCTGTTTTTGAAACGATGTAGAAAATAGATGTCAATATTTTTCATCCTGAATCCCAGCAGTGACTGTCCGATGTTTGAGCAACGGATGTTTCATCTAAATTTATTGCAGAGGCAAATAGACGTATACAAGCTTCAACCAAACACAACGTATGCTTTTCGGATATGGGCCGCAAACCGATTAGGAGAGGGAGAGATCGTTGAAGTAACATCCAAAACATTGAAAGTTTACGAAGAAAGTGGTTAGTGTTTTTTTTTTCCTAGAAGTGAGGTTAGAGTGTCCGATTGCATGTATGTTGTGTGTAATTGTTCGTGTTGTGTTCAAGATTGCCAAATTGTTGTTGCATGAGGTGTTTTTATTGTGCTGATTGTTGGATTTATTTAATTTCGTGTTTGTTAAATACGTACTTAATCTCGAAAACAACCCAACCGGTCTTTTTTGTGGATTGAAGGCTTAATTAAATCAGTCCAAGGTTTATTTACACAGAACATCCATACATAACAAAACACAATTGCGTGACTACATACATCTATTCACTGTTGTCAAACGTAACGATCTTAATTAGTTTTATCTGAAAAATTACAGTAATCAGTAACTCCAAATTACTACTGCGAAATCTAGATTAATAAATCTTTTTGTGAAATTAAATAAAGTAAAATATACCTGGTACGGATAATCACACACATTAAACTGAAATGAGGTACCTACTATACCATAGTCAAATTTTACCTATCTTACATAAGAATACTTAAATATACGTAAATTAATGAGAATTAATGGTTTTTTTTTTGTTTAAATAATATTACTTCGCAATACAAGCGATTGAAATCGATTCATAATTAGGATGACGTATCATGTCCTAAGCAATTTGATTGGTTACCTGATTTTGAAAAAGAGACCCGGGCGTCTTGTACGTTCGTCCACCGTGAAACCAATAATGGACAAACACTAGCGTCACATGCCGCCATAATTTGTGTCTGAATATTCTCAAACAATGGTTAAACCGTTTCGATGTTTTTTAATGTATTAGGAAAAAAATACATTTTATTTACGCTTAATAATATTTTTTTCATGAATATAACATATAAGTTTATATATAAAAATATTTCAGCTATGCGAATAAGAAAAAATTGTATCCTCTAGACTCTAGACCACTACGAAACGCCAAATTCTGATCTCTAAAAATTAATATCTTCTAATTAATACATAAAATTCTTAAGTCGCGTTTGCAAAATTCTTAGTTCATCCTGTTCTTCCAGATTTTTTATTTTTTTTTTAATAGTATTGAATCCCATTGCATATTCTGAGGTAACTCTGATTCTTTCGGCCGGAAAGTGCGTAGTTGTAAAAATGCATACATAAAGTTATTATATTTGGGCATCAAAAATAATAATAAATCACCATTATATCGCGCGTGATCTAGCAATACCTTCTATGTCATTTTAGCTAAATTTTACAGGAGACTTTTACATTACAATTTAAAAGGAGACGCATAATCCAAATAAATTAATAACTCATATTCGCTAAAAATTCTAAAGCATAAAATAATAATTATTAGATTTAATATATTAATTTTTATGAGCATATTTTAAAAGATTTTGAGAGATAATAACCGACCTCTAATGATCTTGCATTTTCTTCAAATATATCGTCATTTTGGACTTAAAAATGAGTTCTATCCCGTTATTTGTTTTAATTATTATACGTACGTAACGAAATGTATATATTACATTTTTCGGTTAAAATTAAAAAGCTATAACAACTATTCAGTATGATTTGGAAGCTTTGTGCAAAAATGTACACGCTGACTAAAATAGGAGGACGCCAAAATAGCTATATATTTCAGAAAGTATGAACCTATGAACCCTCTGTCGTTCATATTTAATTCTACATCCGCAACAAATAACAAATGATATAACATCTAAATATAGCCACCTAAGTACTAAAGATTGATTATCATTTATCGAAGTGTTAAATATATTTGGGTCTTTAGTTTTATTAAAAATGAGCATTTAATTCGTGTTCATTATTGATCAAGGATTAACAATCATTGATGCATTTGTTGTCGTTTCAATTCTAAGTAGAGTAGAAAAAATATTTGAAAAAAAAAGGAAATTTATTATTTTTAAATAATAATTAATAGTTTATAAAGAGTGGAAAACTTAGATTAATTAAGAAATTAAATTTTTATTGTTTATAAATTATTACTTATTACTTAAAAATAATAATTTTCCATTTTTTATACTCTAAATACTTAGATTGAAACTACAACAAAAGCAGAAATGATTGTTAACCATTGTTCTATAGTGAACACGAATTAATCCTTTATCGGGCAAAGGACGAAGTACCCATACGAAAAAATTGTATTTAAAATATTGACTCTTGGCGCTGCTCTAATTAGCACTAATTAGGAGTTTGATAATTTAACCATATAGTAACATTGCACATAAAGGAAAGAGTAAAATAATAATAATCATGTACAAATATAGTAAGTTTATTTATAAACTGTACATATTTCACATTATAATATGTTTATTATAAATAAAAAAAACTAAATTAAATCCTGAACATTAGTTGCATATTTTTAAAAAAATTAAATTCTGCACATAACTCAACATCAATATAATATATTTTAGTTTAGTCCGATAAGCAATGAATTTATTTTTGCTTATGGAATGAAATAAAACAATTTCTTTCTTCGGTGAGACAGTGCCTTGTGTTGCATTTCTCACACACAAGCGGCTAGTGCTTTTCCGGCAATTTCTGTATCTTCCTTTAGATGTGTGTATTGGCCTCTTGGCCAATTTGTCAGAAGGTCAATCTACTACTGGATATCTAATTTTTTTGATGTTGTCAGTCTATTTTAGCCTACCACGTTTATTATATTTGTATGTAGTCTTATTTCTTGAGGATTCATTATAACTGGAACAATAATAATAAATTATATACTATATGTAATTTTATCGGGCAATGTAACTATATGGTAACATATATTTTATATAGGCTTTCTATGATGTACCTACCTACTTACATATACCCCACTTCAGTACTTATAATTACACTTTCATATCTATATAATTGAATAAATCAAAAAAATATATAAATAATATTACTTACCATAAAAATTATTTATTTGTACAACTACACGTCCAATTACACCACACTGTAGAATGCAACCACAGAGGCGCAAAATTTAAAATTCAAACCAATGCCCAGACTCCGGAGAATTGTCCCCCCCCATAATAGTGGATTGCAGCCATACGGTAGCATTATCTTCTTTGCTGTAAAACTACAGGAATCAAAGTTTTAAGCATCTGAAAATAATGTTACCATATGGTTACAATTCCCGATAAAGGGTTAAACACCCATATTTAATAAAACTAAAAACCGAGCAATATTTAACATCTCGATAAATGATAATCAATCTTTAGTAGGTGGCTATATTTAGTTGGGGGCTAACTTAGATGCCACTTTTTGATGTGAAAAGGTCCTGAATTTTAATTCCGGTTTCGCCGGAAGTGAAATCGTCGTTAATTTTTAAATATGATACATACATTGCATTTTTAAAAATTAATTTACATAGTTATTTGTTGTAGATGTATAAGTACCAACAGAAATATGAAAGACAGAGGGCTCGACAGAGGGTTTAACTTTTTGAAACATAGTTTTTTGCGTTTCCCTAATTTTGTTGGCGTGTGTGTATAATTTTGAAAATCATGTCATAATAAAATTCATAAATTTGATTTATGCTTCTAAATAATTACGTTCGGCTAACATTCTTCTACTGCTGAATGTAAATATTTTTGAAACTAGAAATTTTAATAATAAATTAACTGTCCTCGTAATGATTTCAATAATTTTGCATATTACATTTTTTATGACATTTATTTTCATTTAACGACATACATATATGTATAAATGGATATTATATACATATTTGCTAGTGACAGTGATTATGGATTATGACTAAATTGAATTCAGGCTAATTATTTCTCATTAGTGTAACCTTGACGACATCTCAATGGGAATATGTAAATTGTATTGATTTGTAAAATAATTCAATATGTAACTATTATTTCCTCGCATTACTGCATATTTTAAGAAAATTATAGGATAAAAATAAACTATACCAGGAAGTATTAATACTGCAATTTAGATCCATAAATACATAATACATTAATGTATTTTATAAAAATATTTTATTTATAGAAGGAGTAATATTTTTCTGAGGTATTTTTAGAAACGCAGTCGAATCTCTTTTGTAGTCATCAATACTATTCTTCTCATCCTCTTCCGTTTCCCGGATATTACACAACGCTGAATAAAAAATGACTATATATCCGGATTCGAGATTCTGCTCCATTTTGCATGAAAATGCGGTTCATCATTTTAACAAATGTAAACAAAATATGAGGAAGTAATTACAGTTTACTTTCAAAACAATATATTTCAATCTTTATTTACTTCCGCGATTATTTTTATTCTTTTTGCAAGAAACATCTTTATTGATTAGTTAGAAAAAAGTTCAACTGGTGCAGTCGAAAGCTCACTTTTGTTTGTTATTCGGTTCAACAAACACATAAATCCTGGTCTGGCTACCGTCCTTGTTTTATGTCATTTCAAATAGTCTATTTTTCAGAACAAGTTCATTTTCCAATTTAGTCGCTTGTGGTAGATTTTCATCATAATTAATCGACATCGACATCCCTAGTTTCATTTCATAAACGATTCGTACTAGTACACATAGCGCCGGTATATAAACGTTGAATTAAATTCGTACTTGAACGAGTCGAAATGCAATAGTAATTATATGTTATTATAGGTCTGTTCGTTTCACTTACTCTGAACATGTAGTAGTACTCTGATATTTTCTCTTATTCGTTTATATCAGACTTGAGCATTTACTCGTAGCTTATACAAACGAACGTAATTTTTGTGTAGTGCAAGGAATTTGTCAAAACTTTAGAGCTATACAGGGTGTTTCCTTTAAAACAACCAGCGCTTTTTTGAGCGAACTAATGACTTTAGAGAAAAATGTTATATACAAAAAATTACCAGGAAAAAGGGCTTATTTTATGAGGAATAATAAATAAAAAATTCAACCAGTGGTTCTCAAACGGTAGAATAAAATTATATTTTTTTAAATGGCTACCTATATAATTTTTTGTCCATTAGATAGAGAATTTTTTTCTGATTTCAACGATATAAATATGATATGGGGTTATATAACAATTATTTCGAGAAAAATGATATTAAAAATCAGAAATAATTCTACAATATTGAAGTAGGCTATGCAATAAACAAATGCAAACAAATGATACAGGTGACAGATAGTTTTGTTACTTACGTTATTAAGTGTTTGTTTTCGTAATTGTTTAATTACTTATTAATAAAAAATGGCTTTGCAGTTGCAAGAATTAACAAATTTAGACTATTTTAATCTTACTGTTATGTATGGAGTGTGAAAGAAATTTAAATTCTACGATACGAAGATTTTCTTAGTAAAACAAGTTATTTTAGATATAAGAAAATAATATACTATCGTAACCTAGGCAATAGTTGTATTAATAGTTGTTTATTGCATAGCCTACTTCAATATTGTAAAATTATTTCTGATTTTTAATATCATTTTTCTCGAAATAATTGTTATATAACCCCATATCATATTTATATCGTTGAAATCAGAAAAAAATTCTCTATCTAATGGACAAAAAATTTATATAGGTTGTCATTTAAAAAAATATAATTTTATTCTACCGTTTGAGAACTACTGGTTGAATTTTTTATTTATTATTCCTCATAAAGTAAGCCCTTTTTCCTGGTAATTTTTTGTATATAACATTTTTTCTCTAAAGTCATTAGTTCGCCCAAAAAAGCGCTGGTTGTTTTAAAGGAAACACCCTGTATACATACATATGTTTCAAGAAAAATGATCAGCTGAATTATTTTCTTTATTATTGACAATAGAAGAAAATCATTCAAATAAAAGTTGTGGTAAATCGAGGGGAACATTCACTTATTGAAGATTTTTTTTAAAACCAGTGATTCTCAAACTATAACATAAAGTTATATTTTCTTAAATGGGATAATACATATTTTTTTAAGCTCATTCCATAGAGTATTTTTTTCTGAATTTAACAATGTAATCATTTTACGTCCTTACATAACAAAAATAATGAGAAAAATTCAATTGAATTTAAATAAATTTGATTTTTATAATTATTTTTCAGTAGGCTTATGTATGAAAAACAATTGAGCTTAAATTAAAACGAAGCATAAATATTTGTTAATAACTTTATAAATAGTGTTAAAACTATTAAATAGTTAACTATGCACTAAATATTTCAAATTGACAGATGGCAGTTTTTATTTTTCATAATATAGCCTAGTGAAAAATAAATAAATAAAATTTATTTAAATTTCAATTGAATTTTTCTCAATATTTTTGTTATGTAACTCAGAAAAAAATACTCTATCGAATGAGTTTAAAAAATATATACCATCCCATTTAAGAAAATTTAACTTTATGTTATAGTTTGAGAATCACTGGTTTAAAAAAAAGTTTTTTCTTCAATTAGTAAATGTCCCCCTCGATTTACTACAACTTTTATTTAAATGATTTCCTTCTATTTCCAATAATAAAGAAAATAATTGAGCTGATCGCTTTTCTTAAAATACCTAAAAACAAATTTTGGTAACATGGATCTTTTTGAAAACGGAATGAATGATGACATTGATGAATGTCGTCGTACAGTAGCAATAAATATGAAATAATTGCTTTATGTTTTATTCCTTATGAAAAGTTGCATAAACCAGCCTTTAACGCGCACCAGCTATAAATGAACGAATGCAACGCAAATTTTTGACAGCAATATTATTTTCTTTATTCTATTTATTTCTGTGTGCCAGTTATTATGTATGTGTTTGTCCGTATTGCACGTAATGTACTAACTTATATGTTAAATGTCTTCTTCTATCATCGTCACTTAGAATTGGCCCGTCATTTCTTCGAGGGCACGGAGAAATTCGACACGCGTGTGTGGGTGGCTGCCGTAGGCATCGTGATGGGCACGCTGACCTTCCTGGGACTCGGTACCTGCTACCTACTGTACCAGGAGTGCCGCGCACCCAGCGCTGGCGGTAAGTGAAGAAACAATCGGTGTTGTGACGCCTAGGGACGCTCTGAACGCCTGTGTGATGTGATGTGACGCTTTGTATAAAGCAGGGATGGGGAAGCCAAATTGTGATGTGATAGGCAAGAAATAATGGTTTTATATAACAAACATATCGTATATCGTGAGCTAAAATAAGAAATATAAGCGTTTTAAACGAAGATCAGAAAATTTTAAATATTTGTTTCTCACGTTTTGTATTAATTGGTCGTGGTTTTGAAATTATAAAAGTAACTCATGTGCTGTGTTCTACAAAATCTTTGAATGTCCATGAGGTGAAAATACGAAAATAATTATAAAAGATTTATTACTTATCTATATAATTAAACTCTGTTTAACGTGAATAATGCATCCCTAAACGGGTTCAAGTTTTTTTAAAGCTATTACTGAAAGAATCGTGAATAGCCGATGTCATATAGATATTTTAAAAGCACTGGATTTAAACCCGATTAATCATGTGCCGAAAATTTTTAAAACATACAAGAGTATATGCCATTATTAAAGCCAAAGAAGAATTAAAAAATAAATTAGCAAATAAACGACGGAATGTAGCGCCATCGATGACCAAAAATTTGGTAAATTCGAATGTTCGTATTACCAGCGCACTTTTATAATAAAAGCGCTTTTGTGCAGCACATTTCTCATAAGAATATAATAAAAAAGTATGCGTCTCAGGTCGCCCAACAGAAGTGATAACTTTGTATATTCGTGCACTTACCTTGTAACTGATGTATTCGTAGGTTCACTGTCACTGTCCTCCAAATTTTTGTTTTTAAAAATATATTTAAAAAAAAACACTTCAATTATAAGATACGAAACAACTTATAAAGAAATTAAAATCAGACGGTTGTACGTAAAATAGATCAAACGAAAGGTTATGTTCATCGCACGTGTTGCGCGCGCACTTACTTGCCATCTCCTTGGGCATTGGAGTGGCGGAAAAGTCTTAAATATCTTGGCGGTTCACCCTCCCATAAGAAGTTAACACTTCAAAAAACGCGCTGCATAGAAGCGCTATTATTATAAAAGAGCGCTCGTAATACGGGTCACGGCTTTTCGCTTAGTTGCTGTTGAAAAGCCGAAAGAAACTCAACAAAGTATTACATATATGTATTTAATAGTGATGTACTGACTACAGTTTTGGCCAAATAACGACTATTCGGCCATTTTAAAGGCTGATCAGTTGGCCCAGTCGTCTATTTTCAAGCATCATTAAAAGCCGTTCTTCACTAAAATTTGTTTCCAATATAGTGTGTCAGTCTCAAATTTGTCTTTGCCTAACATTTATTCATCACAATCTGCCTTTGATTAATAAATAATGAAATAATTACATATGTAATAATCTTTCCTGTAGAGAAAAGCTTTTTTTTTTGTTTTCTTTTAGAGTTTTCTTTTTGTTATATCAGCAGACTTATAGAAAATAAATATTTTTACTATAATTTATATAGTATGTAAGGCACAGGCCAGCTTATCAAATATAAAGCCGATTAATCGGTCTTTTTACTATTCGCCGACTAGAAAAATGGCCGGATAGTCCACTTAACCAACTAATAGTCGGTACATCTCTAGTATTTAATAAAACGTATAATTAGTTTATAATTCTATTTCGATTATCGTACGGAAACTTTTTTGTGACGAAATTACGAATACTTTCAATATTTATCCCATAATATAACATTATTTATTTATTTTTTATGTATAATATGTAATATAAATCTTTTCATTTTAAATTTAAAAAGAAATGGGTTTTAAGTTGCTATTTTTCCTAGAATAGATTGAAACTATTTTCGTACAGAGACTACCCAACCCTCAATAAAAGGATATAAAACTTGTATTCAGTTTCGTATAACTATAACAACATTGTTTTCTATTAGCAAGTGCCCGATAAATGGAAAGATCTTAAACAGGGATTGAACCCGCCAAAAACTGGGTTCAATTCAGGTTAATTTGTTTTTTAAGAGCTGGGTTCGGGTGCGGTTCTGGCTCAAGCATTAATAAAATTTGCGGTTTTTGAAATAACAATATGAGAAATAATTTAAAATGCGACCCGGAACTTATAATACAACGCAAGACAAGAAAAACACAATTTTCATGAATCGTCGTCAACACAGGCAGCAACGCAGACGTAGAAGGCGTCGATGATCGGCTGTAAGTATTACGGTTACGTTTCGAACTAAAAATGAACCTGAACCGAAGCTGAACCCTGAATCCGAATTTTAATACCCGGTTCGGTTCCGACTTGGGTTCAATTGAACCATATATCTGAGGTTCGGTTCTGGATTTGGTTCGGTTTGGGTTCGATGTCTTGATCTTAAAATGCAAATGATATGACACGTTTATGTGAGACATTCATTCATATAACTTATTAAGGGGTTATAATTATGTGCAATTATTAATTACTAGAAATAATTGAAACCTAGATCCAGTGTTTATTTAAACTTCATTGGACTTTAATCTCACATACACTTTTAATTATTTTATTAGAAATGAGGATAAGTATTTTTTTTTCTATTTATAAAAAGTAAATTTACGTTTATGTTTTATTTGTATTACTGAATCTTTCATCTCATACAATATACATAATGTGGAAAGCAAATATGTACTATTTTCTGAATTTTCATTTGTAATGTGTACGTTTCATTCTATTTTCGAAAATCTGATATAGTTTCACGGTACTATTTTTGAAGTCTATTCGAAATTGTCACAAGGGCTAAAATTCTCATGACACCCGAAAAATTTACCTTTAAAAGCACAATAATTTTTATAATACCACTTTTATATTATCAATGTTATATATATATATAAAATTTTAACTTTCGAAAATAATTTATGTGATATATTTGTAATTCTAACTCATAATTGTTTTTGATATTTACGTACTTTTAAAATTACGTCGTGATATTTAACTTCCAGTTTTTAATATAATATTTACATTTTAATACAAATTTTATTATAGATATTTGGCTTCCTTCCAGTGATTTTATATATGTTTGTGGCTGTACATTATTATATCCAAAGAATGTTGTTATTACTTTGTAATGTTTAGGGGATTTGCAATAGTAATATTTTTAGCATGCATTATTAGATTATAGTAAACTAGAAACAGGGTATTTAGTTATTAAATTTGTGCATGTCTTAATAAAATAGAGCTATGCAAATATATTAACAGCTTTTTAACATTTAAAGACATATAAAATACCTCACTTTGAACCAAATATAAACAATACTAATATAACGTAATCATTTGCTTTGCTCTATTTTAATTGTACGTATTTAGTGTTTTACAGTATTAGATAGTTCTGCAGTATTATTTTACAGTATTCTGTATATATTATAGCTAGGGATTGTTAGTACACTTAAATTTAATTGCATGACAAATAAAACTGGTTCTTGAACTGACTGACACTTAGTTTTCCTCTCTACAACCCCTGTTCTTGTAACAATATAACACAAAAGAAGAAGAATGAATGTTTCGGCCGCTACTAATATACATTTCGATTGTTACAACAACATCGATCTGTTTTTATTTTGTGTAGCATGTTGTGGACGTTGCAAGTATTTTTGTTTTAATTTCACAGTTGTTAAAAAATGTCTTCATTATACGTTTCATCAATTAACGATTGTGAAACAAAATACAGAGCTCGCGGATGAGCAAGAGATCATCGAATTGGTACCAAACATCATTTTAAACCCTGGTTTCGAGGATAACACCCAACACACAGAACATTTGCCCGCTGATGAGAACTCAAACAACGAAACAGCCATTCGACTGAACAATAATACAGTTGTGCAACCCAGGAACGTGTAGACCTAATCTCAGAGATCGCACTTTACGTTTTTATATGAATGTACCTAACTTATATTTAAATATAGGCCATTCTTGGACAACCACGAACCAATACGGCGTCGTACGACAAAAGATAGTTTTTTCATTTATTTGACAAATATTTGACAGGTATAGAAACTGCACAACCTGTCAAAAAAGGGTGAAAATCATGGAGATAGGAATAATATCGAGGCAGTATTTGCAATCGCTAGTAAAGCCGCTTCCCCCTGTACAATGTGTCTCATATCATTTGAAATTACAAGGTTATTGCTGTCAATTATGCATTGCATGTTTTTGTACGTGAACGAGTGTTGGAGAAGTGTTTGCCGTTTGCGACTTTTTGATATATTAATCGAGTTTTATATTAGTTTTTCTTTAGATGTTTCGCGAATCCTCACTAAAAAGCGTTTTACTACAGTACCTGCGTCCATCCCCACATGGTTACATTCCCCTTGCCCATAGTTCAAGTTTATGCTCTCTCCATATTATTCCCACCTTCATGGTCAAAACCTCTTATAGTTACCGATCGTTAAATTAAGACTGACATGATGCGCGAACTGCACATATTAACAAACCTAAAAACATCGACTATAATTTATTTGCCCTGTGAATGAATCCCTTTCCCTTTTATATCAATTTTAGATGTTGACGGAATGTTTTCACTCATTATAATAATAGATAATAATAATTATTAGTAAGTACAATAATTATTGTAAACATTCCGTCAATCCTCAATATACGTAACCCCTTACTATTACATTTAGACCCGCCCACGTACAAATTTTGAGTTCTGCGCATACAAAGTCAGTCGTAAGTAAGTTGTCGTTCGCCGTCATATTGGATTGCGTTTGTTCCGTAATGGTCTATTATTGACTTGCTGACAAGAAACAAAAGTGTGTTCAAAATGTCGGACTTTTATAGCTTCGGTTTTAGCTCAATACTCATTGTGTGCGTATTTGTTTACCATTAACGTATAAAAATGCAATATCGTTTTTAAAATGTTTATGTAACGTGATTGATAGAGGATCTAGTCACAAAATGTCTTCAAACTTTTACAGTGAAATGACAAATGCGCCATATCAAACAAAATATTCGTTATGGTAGTTTAGTTGTCAGATATTATAAAGCAGATTTGAACGGAATTAAGTGTAAACTGATATTTTTGGTATACATATTTAGTGTACATAAGTAGACGGAGTCATGATTATGCTTTGTTCAGAGCTGGAAAACATGTTTTCGCAAAGAAAATCCAAAAATTAAACTTAAGTGACACAGAAACCCGCGACAATATTTTTTGTAGATTTAAAATTGTATTTCATTGCAAGTTCCTAGCTGTAGGTCCCATAATAAAACACAATCCAGCTCTGTGTACACCAAACAATTGAAAGTAAATATACAAAAAAAAAGATAATCGATTTTTGTGTAAAAATCCAAGAGTGCTTAATATCGTGAACCTGAATTATTTTGGATACGTATGTGATCATAAATATTTTACATGTAGCTAGGATTTTAATTAATAATAGGAGTATACACAATAAATGGTAACGTAATTTTTGACATGTGTATAAGATTAACAAATGGTTAAGAAACAACTGTCATATGACCTGTCTGTTAAGAAAAATCACAAAAAGTCACATTACAAGGCTTCCGCTATGCATTTAGAAATACGTAGGGGGATTTTTCATTTTGTAGATAACACCAGTCGTTGATTGTATCAGGTTTTGTGAAACACTCTGCGTTGTGAAATAAAGTACAACAATTACATACAAGCAGAATTATACTTTTAATAGATTAAAATATAGAGTACAATTATTATTTCATATTTAATTTTATTATTTATTTATATTTGGAAGCATTTATAATTATATTTTTAATATAATCTCAATCGGGTAAAATTATAATTGAGATTAGGGTTTATATACGAATATAAAAATGTGAAATCTAAATGTTGTCGAATGTTATCAATTCTGAATAAATGTGATTGTTGTATTTGAAACAGTTAGTGAAGTTTTTAGAAAAATCAACAAACGACATTGCCTTGTGTTAAACATGAAACGTTAGTTACTTGTCAAAGGTTGTTATTAGTTCATGCGCTGTGCCTCATTGTACAAAAAAGGCAAATATTTAAAGACGGTTTGTTAAGTTTAGACATACATCGTGTAGCCCATTGTGCATAGAAACAAAGTAAACAACGCTTGCTTTATTGATGCAATAATTTCTAAACTGAGGTGAGATAACAAAGACAGTTGATTATGTTAGTAAAAAATTACCAGTGCCTGAAAATCGTTTCGTGTTTTTAATATTAATTGCACAGGGTGTCTTCTAAGCATTTATCAAATTTGTTATTAAATTCGATTGGACTTCGGATGTTTTAGATAATGAAGAGTGAGAATGGAAATAAGGCTAATGATTTTTTATTGTTTATTGACTTTTGTTTGAACAATAGAGTTAGACATTTAAGTTATCGTGCAAAAATGCTAAGTTATGTTAGTTTAAAGATGGCGCATTCATCGCGTCTAGTATGGAAGACACCTTGTAATTATTTTCGAAGCACAAAAAGTGTCTTTCGATAATCGTATAATGTTTATACCGCAGACTGAAGCCATTTTCATCGTATAAGAAAAATATTTTAGTGTGAAGTGCACGTGATTATTATAGGTTATATAATAATGTGAAACAGCCAATCTAGCTGCATAATATAACGCTAGGGGCGCTGAAATGGAAAACTTGTTAATTTTTCGTAGTTTTGTACAAGCGAATATATTATATACAATTGTAAGCACTAGTTTGTAACGTCATATCTTTTTGATGAAACGATGATACTGCACCGATATCGAGTCGGTTTTTATATTTAAAATAACCAAATTCGTGTACGGTTCACACAAAACAAAAATGCAATGCATAGGCAGAGAAGTCGACAGCTAATCAATCTATTGATTGCTGCTCTTGACCTTTAAATACATGAATATTTATAATAACTTCTTTACGTGCATATAAATTGCATTCAATACATAAATTTCTCAATTATTGATTCATTGAATTTTGGTAAACAATTGTATACAAAGGCTTTTCTACCTACTGCATTGGCGACAAAAACATATTTGTCTGTAGCTCTCGTTTTTTATTGTGTGCTCTCTATTTATCTTGTCTATCTATCTCTCTCTTGTTTCTGTTTAAAACGTAGTAGATTGTAGTAACGACTGCGTTTTTGAAAGTCTTCAAAAACTGACAAACGTTTCGGCTTCCTGATTAGTTTAGAATCGTGTCATGCTTTTTTGCTTTTGTCGAGTTTTGCATTAGTGTCGAAATCAGAGGACTATTTTTACATTAGATCTTGAAAGTTTTTTAAAGAAAATGACGATTTGCTTCCACTTTTAGTTGCATCTTACCATTGACATTAATATTACTGCTCACAGCGAATACCTATCACAGATGTAAACAGTATATTCTTTATGAACAGTTGACAAAAACAATATAACCAGTTTGTTACATTAATTATGTCTTGTATACCCTGTTTGTAGAATCACAGTATAAAATAGTGACTCGTATGGGAGTAGTGATATTTAGAACCAATGGCACTACACTAGAAATATATTATTACACACCAAAGATGCATTGTGAATCAGAGTTTTATACAGAACGTTTTGTATTTGATTCCATTTTGCTTTAGAAGTAGTTCCTTATGGTTATATACTCGAGTTACCTAAGTGAAATGATTTGCAACAAGAAATGTTTTATTACTTTACTCATCTGCTTATTTTATAACATATGAGCCTATATTAATTTCAGGTCTGTCTCATTTGGGAATACATTTGCGTCATTTTTTAAAATATTTATCATATTGTTTATTTTTATATATTAATTTATATATGTAGTAGCGTAATATTCCCATGAAATAAATTAAATATGAACAAAGAGAATAATTATTTTTTACAAGTTTTACAGTAAAAGAAAATTAATAGCCTGACATATTTGTCTTCCGTAGTGAAACAGACTGATGCTGAGCAATATTTCTTGTTGTACCAGTGCATTAATAATTTTTGTTTTCCTCATGCTTTGCTGTGATTCGTTACAGATATGTTAATATTTACGTAAAACATAACATGGCAGGATAAAGTATATTTATTTTGGGTGGGACCTGGTATCCTGAAACTGAAAGTTACTGTGTAAATGGTTGTGAAAAGGTTGCACCTGTTCATTTCATTGTGCTGCGTATTATAACCATCATTTGTTTAATAACACTGATCGGCATTCTCATTCGCCTTTTCATTTACTAATATTCATCATTTGTTATTCACTTATTTTTATTTCTGATGTTTACAAAACAATGCATTTTCAATAGAAAAATTATTTTGCTCGAAATATAAATTTCATCACATTGATATTTGAGTAACAGGTTTAGGAAAATGATTATATTTTTATGATGTAATGTTAGTAAATGTACAAACAAAATGTGATCTAATAAATTGTTTGTAAAATGGTAGCATCAGCACAAGAATGCTGGTCTTTCAGTACCTCTATAAGAATCCTCAGTGAAATATTTGTACCTCTGTGCAGTTTGTTAATTTAAGTATTGTTTAATACTTGCTTTTAGTAAGGTTAATTGTATAACTAACATTCCTCAGCATTTTGTATAGTGAACGTATAATTTTATTATTGTATTTTGTATGCCAGTTGCTTATTTTTAGCAAAATATAACGATTAAAAAGATTTATCTTTCAGTCTGAATATCATTTCCTAATACATCCTCGTAATTTTTCTTTGTATTTCAATTATATTTATAGAGTGACGAGGACCAGGATAACGCGTCCAACATTGGAATCTCGAGAAATATAAATGGTACGAAGGTAGGGTAACTAATATCCGGTTTGACCACTGATGAATAAATATTTTTATCGGTTTATTCGTCGAATAAAATACTATATTTTTGTTTTACCAAAGTCAGTCAATAACTATTTGAATAATAAATCATTTATTGAACATTTTAGATGATGGAAAGAACTTTGACTAATCGATGAATATTTACTCGTCAGATAATTATTTGTGAATTTATTCGGCAATGGTGAAACAGGACATTAGACATAAGTTGTCCCATTAGGAGATCATTACAGCGGTGTATTGTGTATAAAAAAATCATGAGACTAGATAAAATATACTTGAATATTATGGCTAAAGCTCGATGTTTAGCTAGTCCCGCGAAATTTAGCCAAAGCCTGAAATTATAATTTATTTTGTTTAAGTTTTTACAGTCATATTTAATAATAATCGACAAAAGCTTGATTTCTGGCAATTTCACAAATTGACTAGGTTAAACTTCGACTTCGGTCGTTCATTTGTTACAGCAAGGCTGTTGTACTTGAAGTCACGTTTAGCAGTGGCGGTTCGTAGCTCTGTCAATCAGTGAGGCGACTTCGCCCAATCGGGAAGGATAAAAATGCGTACGACACGTGTCGTGATAGGCGCATACAGGAATGCGCCAGACCGCTAGTGAACAACTTGGGAGAAGTGACGTTAGAAGCAAAAGACGTAGTCTTCTCACCCGGTAGACCGATGGTACAATCGAAATTTATGACATGTTTACAACGATCTTTATTTGGTTTGGCCACTGTAATGCAGCGCGCTATCGCTATATATTTGAATCATAACTAAATTTATTTTTACTTACAAAACCCAACGATTTTAAATTATTTTATTGTTTCATATGACGAGCCGCCACTGGCGTTTAAAATTATTGATTATATGAAAATCAAGTAGGCTGTGGAAAACAAAATTTGCACTATCACTTTAAGCAGTTATTTATCTATCATTTGAAATTAAATTGCGAAAGTTCAGTTAGAACTACATTCACGACAGCGACAGAATTTTGAACTAGTTCACGAACAGAGACAAGGCACTGTATTGGTTCATTTTTGAGCTGAACCAATTATTATATGACTTGTTTCTGTTTGCGAATTAGTTTAAAATTCTCTCGCTATCGTGAATAATTATGAAATAATCGTTTGAGGTAAATATAGAAATAATTAGAGAGGTGTTGGATGATATTTATATTAGTTTATTTATTGAGACAGATTATTTAATGCTTGAAATATTTATATCGAAAATTAAATGATCAATCTTCTTACGCAAATATGTGTATTTATTAAAAAGTGCCAATACAATTACGGAGTAGAAGGCAGTGCTCGTCACGACTGATGGCGAGCTGTCGCGCAAACCAGGCAACGCCATATTTAAACACGATTAGTACGAAAAATTTCAATAGCGTGCAAAATAGTTAACTAATACTTCGTTTCACGTAAGAAAATAGTAGATGGTATGTGGGAGCCGCCCGCTTTTACAAGCTCATGCATTAAATAAATAATTTAAATTCGTGAATTTTATCAATAATAAATATTTTTATCTGTAAAAATGTACAAAACCTGAATATTAAAAATTACAACAAAACATGGTTAAACATTACTTAATTCTGTACATTTTAATTAAATCTGACTACTGACAGGTGATATTTTTTTCGTTGTGAACTAGGTTTGTCTTCTGACCAATCAAAGGGTAGAATTCATATCCGTATCTGAACAAATGGTATTTTCTTACGTTAAATGAAATATAATAGAGTATAAACATAAAAATGATTAATATGCCAGTAACTCCAAACTAATTTTGTGGGTAGCCATCTGGAATAGGGATAAAGTTTCAATTTGGTCCTCTGTGCGTAACTTCCTCTCGCCATAACTCGTGACGAGCATTGGTACATTTCAGGATTATTTTTCAAAAGAAGATTCGTTGGTATCTTTAAAGAATTGGAAGGAAAGAATGCCGAAGTGTAATATTGTTGAAGGGAATTACTTTGAACATATTTAAAATAAAATTCTAAAAAAAAAATATGAACCATATGTCTTATTCTCAATAATTCCAACGTGACTTCGTATAAATAAAACAAAGTTTTTATATAAACAGATATAATTTTATTCAACTATGTATTCCTATATTATCATGGCAGATATACAATTTTTCGACATAACATTTCAATAATAATTCAATAATAAATCTGTGCTTATTATAGGTAACTGAAAGGTATCACCATAAACATTGAACTAAGTTTTTGTTGCGTTTCAGATTTCTTATATACATATATCATAATACAAATTAATTAATACTAGAAAATATGATTGACTTTTTTGTTAATAAAATATGAAGGACATTTCAATGTAATTTTTGGTCACACTGGGCAGTGATCAAAGAACTTCAAAAAGGACTAGTTATTAAATTACGTCGGGACACTTGACTGATTTCAAGTCGCTAATCATTCAGGCACAGACCACTGTTTATCAAATCAATCGTATGCCATCGACTCAAAACCAGGATAAAATGCAATTTTTCTATACTGGCACTTCAAGGTTCATCAGTAAAAACAACAATAAACTTCAACAAAAGTTTTAACAAATCGTTGCTAGACTTTGGTGACCAAGAAGTGGCAGTTTATAAAAACAGTAACCAGTGTACCAACTACAGCAAGAGAGCAACAGCCATTGTATATAATCAGCCACATATGGAAAGTACGAGAAATGTTCAAATTTAACCAGGAATTTATTCATACAATATGTAAAATAAATAAATAAAAATTCCACATAACCTCTTTGTCTTTTATGAACAGATGAAAACTAAAAGGAGAAGATTCAGACTGTCAATTGTTCGTCATAAATTAATTAACAATGAACCACTACCTTGAAAAATAGTATATTACGTATAAGTACGGAAAGTATACTGGCTGAGTTAGACATTTTTACGACAAACCGGAACAGTCATAGAAGTCTCCAAATCCAGAATATTAAAAATAAGTTAAACAAGGAAACCTATTCTAGCACGAGTTTAAAATTCGGACAAAAGCGCGCAGCGGCGAGTAGACGAACGAACGAATGCAGGGCATAATTATTTTAGGGCCGCAATGAGTTCAAAAAAAAAAAAACGATACGTACGTATCGAGGGTGCAAAAATTCAAGGCCTTCTGGCGTCAAACTACGTTAATACGCCCATGTGCTGCATGTTACATTTATAAAATAATACTATGTAAATAATATACATATTGCAGTTTCTTAGGAAGTTACGTTTAAGCAATTTACAAATTCGACTTGCGTGAAATTTACGAAACGCAATACTCACGTATCTCGGGAGATTACTGTACGCGCAGAAAATCTACTGCACATTGAAAACATCTTGCTTTTTACTATCTCTCTCATTTTGTGCAATGGGTCCATAAGCGTGCTATAATCCAAGTGAAAAAAAAAAAAATTGAAATAATTCGCGAACAGAGGATAATTTTCGAGCTGGGCCAATAGAAAGACTTGTTCGAAATTTTCTCGCTATCGAAATGGATTAGAGAATATTTCAGTCTAATTCCGAAACAGAGAAATTATAAGTTTTCTGTCAACTATAATACTTAAAAAGACGTAACTTAATTTTGTATTTGTTTTTCCCACAAATAATTGTTAAGAAATATATTCACTCCAGTTATTAATAAAATTATGACCGTTTAAACCCAGTTTAAGAGAGCTTCCATGTCGATATTCAAGTATTTCCAAATGCAATATACTTTCTACATGTTCGTTATTGATAACTACTTTTTTTTTTATAAACAAATTCCTAGTTAAGATTGAACGCGGCCCGTATACAGTACAGGTAAATACTACTGGGTATTGCACTTATATAATAAATATCTTTAATATCAGTTATGTATAAATATTGTTACAAATACTGCTCATGCTAGTTATGATACGAATCCAGCTTGTGATGTGCCTGTTAAATAAACAATACAGTGATATGAATCGAATATCCACATGCAGCCACATATACACAGCTCTAGAACAACACTCGGCATCTAATCGTGTTTACTTGAACAATAAAGCTTCAGTACGGTTGTTCGTCCGTCAAACCAACCAGTCGCGGAAGAATTTTAAAGCTTTTAACTGGCCAGTTTGAGACTAATACTACGTGTTTTGTGCTTTTCAAACAAGTTTATATCTAAATCTTAAAACTACTAATAGTATAAATGCATCTAAAAGTTGTACTTGATACGTCACAAAACTTAAAAGTTTAATATCAAAATGCATGTTTATAAAATTTGTAAACAATAGGAAGACGATTTTCGATGAGTAAATTAATAAATGATACTTATGAGTTCATTTGCGAAGAAAATTAATTAGTATTATACAAATGATATGAAAATATTTGGTTTCTTTGCTAATAGAATAAAATTTAATTTTAACTACGATTTTTTGGTTAAATATCAGTACTTATAGAATATCACATGTATGAGAATATTACATTTTACATACACAAAGATTTACTTCTTTGTACATGCTATTCGCAAAGTTAGTTAACGAAACGCCGTTTGAATATCGCATGCTGATTGATGACAACTATCAAGTGTTTTGTTTGAAGGTTATAACCATTAACAATTAAAAACCAAATATGACATTTGGGTAACAATGTTGTTGGTTGGTGTATACAGTTGTCATATTGCAGAAGCCGAAACTACCGCAGCGCCATTTGACATTCGGTATTAAATCACTTTGCGAATAGGTAACAAGATCGTCTTGCACACAACAAATTTATTATTTTCAGAATGAGGTGTTACACAAAAATTTAACATATTTTTTTTTATATTCGAATAAGTACTTTCTATAGTATTAGTAAATACGACTTTCTGAAATTTCTGTATATATTACACACAGTAGCAATTTAAAAGTATATTATTTTTGAATTGGCGTCAAATTACACTGCCTGTGACGTCCAAGAAATACTAGCCAATGACAGAACTGGAAAGATAAAAATTAAATATTTTATTATAAAAATATTTATGCTAACAGCAAAATGATCTTCACACATTAAAATTTTGAATTTGTAAATGTTTTTTTTTTGTTTATTTGGGTTAACGATTTCATTGTTCTTTCTTCGTTTTGAAGCACTACTAAAACTATGTTTTTACTTCTATTTAGATATACTCACACACAACTCGTTTCTGCTACCATGTTTGAGTCTTTACAAAATATAAAAATCAGTAATATGGATAGAACTAATAGCTAGTATATACTTGACAGTTGTCACTCGTTTAAATTCTGTCGGCAGTAAATGTAAGCCACTCCCTCATTGGTCAGTAGTTTTCTGATGTCACCAGGCGACAGAAAAGGCGATAATTTAAATATTGTATTTTTAGAGACAATTTTCTCATGAATAAAGAGTAATATGAAAGAAAATAAAAATGCGGGTAAAATATTTTTTCTTATTTTTTCGATTAAAGCAAAAATATCGCGCAACACCTCATTATAAAAGTAAATTAAATTTGTATTGCGTATTTTTAAAACATTTAAAATATAAATAATTTTTTAAGTAATAATTTTTGGCATTACATTCAAAAATATAAATCAATTAAAAATTTAACAGATGTTTTATGAAATAGTTCTGTATGAAACATGTACTTATAAATACAGTGATCTGTACATATATTATATTGTGGACGGAACTATCGAAAGATGGAAAAGAATTTTCATTTTCCATGTTTCTAAATTATTTTTTTAATAACATTTATACTTAGTTGAAATAACACACATTTGAACTATAATTAATAAATGTTATTAAAGCATAAATATAAAGAAATAAAAATATATAATATAATATAAATTGAATTCATGCCTTCGTGATCGTTATTACGATTATTGCGCTTTGTTGCAGTTTCCAGTCCATAATATAATCTACACATTTTTCCACTTGTAACTCAACGTGTCACTAGAATAATTAACTAATTTCAGAACTCGTTAAATATAATTCAGAATAGTTAATTTAATTTTAGAACTTGTCACATATAAATCAGAATAATCAATTTATTTTTAGAAATTAATTAAATTGACTATTCTGAATTATACTCGACGCTTTTTGAAATTAAAAACTAACAAGTTCTGAAATTAAACTATTTATTCTGAATTATAAATGTCGCTTTCTGAAATAAATTTGACAATTTTTAAAATACAATTGGAAAAGGGTAGAGTACAATATTTAAATATAGATTTCTTTCTTTTTTTTCAATTAAAATTGAAAGTGCTTTATCATAAGTTATTTCATACAAAAATATTATTACTTCAATAAATATTTAAACAATATATTTTTAAATTAATTTAATAATATATAAATAATTGATAAATGTTAAAATTTATTTTAAAACTTACCAAATTTCTTCGCAAATATTTACGTATATAAAACTTCTTTCACTGAAAAAAAAATCAGTGAAATCCCCCTTACCCTATGTTCAAGTAAACCATTAGACACCCCAACAGCTTTTCTTATTTCCTTTTCTCAATTCCTTGTAAGGCTTATGCGGCCAGCAAACTCTTGATATTCCTCGGCGTGTTTTCCTCGTTGAGGTGCTTTGTGGTATACCTCAACGCGTTGAGCAGTGGCTCAGCGCGGATAGGTGGCTGCGCTTGGAGGAGCCTCACACACCCCTTTACATCCATGTGCGCCCCTCGAGCAAAAGCCCCGACCGGATGCACATGGTCGTAGAGGATTACAAGGCCTACCATTACGCGTAGTACGAGGAGTTGGGTTTCTTCTCGCTCGAATTGACCAACAAGCTTCCTAAAAAGAAGACAGGAGTTACCCTAAACCCTAACTAATTACCAAACTTAAAAAAAAAAAATTATCGTAAAAATGTACAGTTTCTCATTTTCGAAGTTTTTTTTTTGGTATCTCGGGAAATATTCATAATAGTGCAAAACTGTTTGCATATTCCAGAGTCATTTTTTTAAGATCAACTTGGCACCACAGGAATTTTCTATCGGCCTTCATTTTTGAGCTACAGCTTAATAGTATATTAAAATATAAGTTACAGAATGCAACCTATTCTAATAAGAGTTAGAAATTTGAACACGAGCCGAGTGGGCGAACGAATGAATACTTGAATAGCTTTCTGTTATGAGTGTTTTATACAATTACAACATTTTAATATTACTTCAAAGCAATGGTTGGCAGTACCATTAGTCATAGCCAACTTCATCCAATGGGGTAGTTTCGCCTTTTGTTGATTTTTTTGTTAGAATCAAGTATTTTTAAATTTAAATTTTCCATATTTTTTTATTTTGTACAATTTTTGTTTTTAAATGAGAAAAAAATACTGAAAATACCGGACATATCTATTTCCGCCAGTGTGACGTTACCCTTGTCGCTTCCGTTACAACTTAGTTTCGACGTGCTGCTCGAAGTATGACAAAGATATTTTGCGACGAATGTCTTGCGGGGTAAGGGGAACTTGTTTCTTAGGTTAAATTGCTGTCAAGTTAGCACGTATTTTTACTTATTTATTTTTGTTTGAGCAAGTTTGTAACGACGTTACGTTTTGTTTTACAGTTGATAAATAAAAACATTATTTTATCCACATCAGTCAGTAATTCTAATTTTACGTCTGTACACTTTAGCATTGCGTCAAACGCTAGTCCTGGTGCTGTGTAGTAGTGTAGAGCGTCAAGTTTATATGACTCCATGTAGCTGGCGCGAAAGTTTTCAAACACATCGGCTAATAATAATACATCAGTTTTCAGGTACAAATCACTGTATTCACCCAAGTTTTTAACATGAAATTGGCTCCACACGTTACAGGCATGTTGATAGTCTTCGTTGCTGACCCCTTCGCCTCGCAGTGAACTATAAAACTCCTCTTTTGCTGGTAGCTGCGCTTCATCAAGTTTCTCCCAAGTGTCTAGGTATTCATAGGGGAAAACACCTTTCCTAGTGAGCAGGTGGAATTCGTCATCACTAGCACAATGTTTTCGGGTTATAGGTTTCTCTTTGTCACTCAAGTACGATGTCAGTTTATCAATGCTGCTCGCCATGAACCGAAACGAGTCAATGAAGCGTAAGTTAACTTTTGTTTCACTCACATGCTTTGTAAAGGAAATATACCGCTCTTTGTTTATAGGCAGTAGATTTATCCTACCAGGAATATCCTTGGCAACGCTTTTTATTATAAAGTGAGCATCGTACCCGCTTAAATTATGGAAAATCACAGGTATGGTGTGAGAATCTCGTAAGTTTAGATTGCACCACTGGTGTGCTGTACCTCTAAATTTCCCCGTCAGGTGGCAGTGTTCTCTAATTTTAATTTGATTTTTCTGCAATATTTTTTTGCAAATGTGGCAGTGGGTTGCAGTTAAAAAAATTTGTTCCTCCTCACATGTTAGCTGCATTGGTACAATCCTATTCAAAATACCGTCTACATATTGCGCAACGGTATGTAATTGCTCGGAAAACCAACCTATACAGTTCTTACCACGTGTATTTGCAAAAAATGACAATGAATCATCATAGGAACATTTCAGGTAGAATGCGATGCTGCATGGTATGTGTTTTTGCACGTATTCAGTATTACACCTTTTTTCACCTTCCACCTTTTCTAGTATGCTCTCTAAATCAGCATATATTACAAAAGGAACTTTTTCCTGATGGTGGAAATTCTTAAATTGCAAGTACTTTTCGCCTTCACCTGGTAATTTAACTAAACATTTATTTTTTAATTTACACCTTAAATTTTTTTCAGTATTAAAATGGTTGAGGCACCTGTCACACAGCCAAGTTCGTTTATCATGTTTTGAAAGCTGTTTGCTCAACATGCGTGACAATTTTTTTATCCACATGTAGTGGTGGTTGACATTATTCCTTAACTCCTTGAAATTAACTTGATCCACATTCATTTTTTCATCATCATTATCCACTTCTTCTTCTTCTTCTACCCCCTCTTCTTCAGATTCCATTATCATTAGAAGGTGAATGCATTTTTCAAAGTTTTTTTCACTAAGTGCTAGTGGAACAACCTTATGTTTCTTTCCAACCTTCTGCAGCGTATAAACGTTTATTGATAAGTTGTTCAGGTCCTCAAATTTTGGAACATCCCTTAGTTGTAGTGGAAACCTCAAACCCTCATACTTTAGCACTTTAGAGTAGTGGGGGTAAGATGATGTGCGATTGGAATGCTCTGACCAGTGTACTGGGTGTAGTGCTGATAGTACAGCCCACAAGAAGCAAAAATTGTCGTTTTTCACATTAACTACCGCCTTTTTCAGCTTAATGTCGGTAGGTAAATCAATGTATGAACTCCCGGATATTGGTTGGTACTTGTTGATGTGAATCTTCAGGTGTAAAATGTCGGATAACGCCCAACCTGAATCACGTTCCTGGAACACTTCCAGTTTTCTTAAAAAAAATTCCAGTATGTAAGTCTTGTACCATTCATCTAGATTGGTAATGTTGCTGATGACCTCATTTCTCGTGTTGAATGTTTTTATTTCCACGGTTCCAGTATGTGGCAAAATGAATTCGGCACTGAACACTACATTTACCTTAATCATTGATACCCGCCGTGCGGCATTAATTTTATTCTTGAAAATTCTTAAGCATTTTTCCAGAAATAATTTTGGATCCTTAAAGGTACTGTTGACGATAATTCCTGTCCTGATTCTGCTTGCAAATCGAGATTCCACTTCCTGCCACACGAGGTTTGAAGTTTTTGTTAATGTTCCACCGGTACCGGACCCAGTTTTCAAACTTGTTGTTTTTAACCGTTTAAGCTGTTCGCGATAGTACTTCAGAAGTGCCAGGTTCGCTTCCAGCTTGCTCACGTTTACA
This sequence comes from Harpalus rufipes, assembly GCA_951394225.1. Taxonomy (NCBI): domain Eukaryota; kingdom Metazoa; phylum Arthropoda; class Insecta; order Coleoptera; family Carabidae; genus Harpalus; species Harpalus rufipes. The sequence goes on from OX596281.1 coordinate 35,095,932, forward strand.
TCCTTGTTTAACGTAACACCCTTTTTAATATATCTTGATATCATCAAGATAAATTTATTTACGTGCTTGCGCCAGACTTTAGCTTCATTGAAAGTTTTAATAATTTTAATTGCATTTGATATATTTTTAACTACTTGGTCACTAAGTTCGCAAGCGGAAGCCATGTTGCAAACAAATGAAATGAAAAGTCCACGCTTGTGTTTATATACTCGTCCGAACCATATTTTTAAAGACTGACTCATCACCACAAGCGGTTCAAACCAGTTTTTCTAGAACACGTGCAAGCTATATAGTGGTCTATTTTTAGAGCATGACTAATCACCACATCCTGTTCAAATCAGTTTTTCTAGAACACGTGCAAGCCAAATGTTGGTCTATTTTTAGAGTATAACTCATCACTAGATGAGAATGAGTCATGTCAACCTATTTTAAAATGCGCATAGCCAAGGATGTCATACCAACCTACTTTTAGAGCATGACTAATCACCACATCCGGTTCCAACCAGTTTTTCTAGAACACGTGGATGCCAGATGTTGGTCTATTTTTAGAGCATGATTCATAACCACACCCTGTTTGCTTGAACACGTGCATGCCAGATGTTGGTCTATTTTTAGCTGATGCAGGGTCATTGACTTGAACACGTGCATGCCAGATGTTGGTCTATTTTTAGCTGATGCAAGGTCATTAACTTGAACACGTGCATGCCAGATGTTGGTCTATTTTTAGTCGCAGTGGGGGGCCGAAGCGGGGGCCGGGGTGACCGCCGGGGTCGGGACTGGGGTGGGGGTAAAACCTGCGCAGAAACCTGCGCAGTAGACCATTTTGGCGTAGAACCGGCCTAGGTATACTACTACGATTATGTCCACGGCGTCAGTATCACCATCAACTATCACTTTGACATGTCACATCCCATCGCTGTAAAACAACGACACTAGCGACATTTACGGCTTTAAGTATGTAAGGGTGACGACACAGAGAAGAGGTCGATTTGAATCATGTAATATTTTAAATAACTTTTTTAAAATATTTACATAATAAATGGCGAATTTTATTACAGTATATATCTTATTATGAGTCATATATTGTAAATAAATAAATTTTAACATATGGTAACTACCCCATTGCGCTACGCTTATTATAGCTGTTTCAAATCATTGTTTTTCCATACAAAAAATTGTCGTGAGTTTTATACAGATATGGCACGGAGAGTAGGGACTAGTTATTTTTTATTTTAATTAGGATAGTCTCAGTATCCCTGATCGGCTTTATGAAATGTAACCTGTATGGTAAAGTGAAAATGATTAAGCAGAGGACTCACGTCATCGACCTGAAAAAAACCTTAAAAAATGAAATATAACTTGTGGAAATTATTGGGTGTTATTTATTTTTAAAAGAAGAAGAAAAAATGTACTAGTATTAATAAGTAATGTATATATTAATGATATTTACAATTATTTTCAAGTCAATCGTTATTCCTTTTACGGAATATAAAATTATTTGAAATAATTGTAGTTTATTTTCGTACCATACGTTGGCACTACTGAGAATGATCATTTTGTTTCAAATAATTTTATATTCCGTAATAGGAATAAGGATTGACTTAGAAATAATTGTAAAGTAATTTATATATACGTTTCTTTAATACTAGTATATTTTTTCGTCTTTTTTTAAAAATAAATAACTAATAATCACTACAAGTTATACTCCTTTTTATAAGGTTTTTCTCAGGTTGATAAAAAGTTCATATTTTTTTTTCTCTTAACAGGCACCAATTCTTTTTTTCTAAAATGAATATAGAAACTTTTGGCAGCTAAAAACTAGTGCTGTGAGGATCCGACAAAACTTGGATCCGAGAACCCGGATTTCAAAATATCCGGATCCTCGGAAATCCGACGTTCGGATATTGAAGCGGATATCCGAAAATTTAATTCAAATTTGGATCCGGATCCTAATTTGGATCCGGATCCAAATCCGGATCCCGATTCAAAATTTTATTTACGGATCCGGATCCGAATTCGATGTTTTGTTTGCGGATCCGGATCCAAATTTTAATTCTGGATCCGATTCTTCATTTTGAATGTGAAGTCTAACATCTGGAATTGTGTTCAAATTCAAACCGTTAAAGTGGGCCTGTTTATCTTTACAGCGGTCTGTAAACACCAGTACACAAACAGTAATACATTTAATAATACCCCTCTAAAATAACCATGTAGTATGTGCAAATGTAAAGAAAAAAGAAATTTGAGAAACAATGGCCATAAGTTCGTTGCAGGTAGCGAAATACCTATCGTGCATGCGTTTCACATAAAAGGGGTTGTTTTTGTTACTTATAGTTCTGTGGAATCGACGAATTTCCTTCTTAGCGGATGCTAAAAGTTGTCCAACAGAAATTTATATCTGCCAACTATTAATTAACTACATCAAACAAAAATGTATTGTGGACTGTCATCAGATTTATTTGGTTTTGATGAGACCCGATGCTAATATTGAAATGTAAAGTTCAATACTGAGAATATTCGAATACGAGAGCCGATCCGGATACTGGAATTCCATATCTCATACTCATATTCGAATCTAAGATCCGATACTCAAATCCGTTTTCAAGATTCGATATTCGGATCCGGATTCAAGATCCGATACTCAGATTCGGATCCAAACTCCAATACTCAGATTCGGATTCAAAATCCGATACTGAGACCCGGATCCAAAATCCGATACTCAGATCCGGATCCAAAATCCGATACTGAGATTTGGATCCGAGATCCGGATAGTTCAATATTCAATTATCCGGATATCCGGATAATTTTGGGTCCGAAACCGAAACTATCCGGATCCCACCACTACTAAAAACCTATTTTTCTATGTTATAGCCCTATGACCCGTTTTAAAAATGATACCTTATATTTTATATATTCACAGTAATTTTATTTAGGTACCAAATCAATATTAAATTTCATATTTTAACTTGGTTTATTCATATACAGGTGTGCAACGAAATGTGAAACATAGGAGTTTAACATAGGATTTTAAAAATGTGCGGAAATTGGCTCTCCTGTACGTTTTAGAGCAAAACTACAAGAATGAAAAGTTGTTTAAAATTAATTTTTCCTTTCAAAAAGTCTTCATTTACTGCAATGACATATCAGTAGCACTAGATATTTAGAAAATAAAATGACATTTTCGACAGAAATCAGATAGCCATGGAAATAAAAAACAAATATGTAAAACAAAATAATGAGGTGCCTGAGTGTTTTGTCGCGAATCTGGGGAACCGGGTTGAATTCCGACGGACTCCAATAATTATTTCGAATTTTAAATGGCACAAAATTGATCCCTGTGGTGCACTCTCCACGCCAGAAATGAGTGCCCGTGAGGTGACTGCTGGTAAGCGCCCGCACGGTACAAATATTTCATCATTACTGATGTTTGTGTACAAAGCAGATTGGCACACCCAGTAATGGATAATATGCCCTGATGATATATTTATTTTATTTTAAATATCATAAATGTCATTTTATTTTCTAAATATCTACTGCTACAGATATACTATTGCATTAATGAAGACTTTTAAAAGTAAAAATTAATGTTCATTCATGTACTTTTGCTCTAAAATGTACAGGAGAGTCAATTTCCGTACATATTTTAAAATCCTATGTTAAACTCCTATGTTCCACGTTTCGTTGCACACTATGTAGCACTATTTATAAATTAGTGTTCACCTAACCGGAAGTGGTACTTTACAGTTGACAAAGCGGTCGTATCACATTTTTTAATCGATACATTAGTCAGCTGATAAATTTACTCATAAATATAAGAATTATATATAATATTATACCTGTCCAAAAATTAAATAATGTATCATAATTCAGATTTTTAAACATTACAAGTAAGTAATACCTGTGTATGAAATAAAAGTTTTAAAGTAGATAAATGAAAAGAAGATATTCTGAATTGGTAAGTATATAAGAACGATAATACCCGGTAAATTATGACACGAAAACATTTTATTTATAAGTTCAAAACCGCGGAATCTAAATACATAAAGTCAACTCTACGGTTTTTGGGGTTTACAATCCCGTTTTCCGGTGATTACATTATCTACACGCTATCATAGAAAAACAAATATTTTTTCCAAATATTAACTGTAGCGTTGCATAAAACATTAATATTTACAAGACAAACATTTCATATCCCCTTTAAAATTTACTCAGTATGAATTTCCACTTAAAGTATCAATTTCACAAGAGAAACTTGACCTTCATAGACTTCCTGCCCTATTGATTTTTTTATTTTTAAACGATTCCGTAACCCTTATTCCAAATCAATTCCATATTTCACCTTTGCCTCCCGCGATAAAAATTCAATAATACGAAATGCAACTTACGGATTTTCCAGCATCCTCAGACATACTTTGGCCATGGTTCCCAATGTTTCCGTAGTTTGTTCAATGGGAATATCGGAGTTATCTTGTACAAATTGTGATGTTGCTTCGCTTAAAACTTTTAACATCGGCGTTGCGTGTGCGTAGAAAAGGGACATCCGATTTGCGAGTTCGGAATTGACGGCTTCTTCGCCCGTTACACCGATCATTTTCTGCCTCATTACTGTTCGCCTATAGTAGCTGAAATCGTTTTGGATGGCGGGTGTTTTCATCTAGAAAATGACAAATTTCAAATTAAATTTTATTTTTAGTAAAATAAAATTCACAGGCTTGCGGTGAAACAACTTCTTTTAAGTCCAACAAAGACGTTTCTAATTATAAAAATTGATGTTAAAAATCGTAATGAATATAACTTGAAATAAATAAATATTTTATCTCACGACAAAAAAGTTGGCATTTTAAGAATAAAAAGTAGGCTTGTGCAAAAAAGTTGTTTGTTTAACTAGGCACTAAACTAGCAGATTAACAAAAGATGCTGCCGAAGCTGTAAATCTGTGTTTAGTGCCGTGTTGAATACATTGGGTGTGACCATGAACAAATGATTATTAAGGGTAATTAGCAGTGTTTTAGCTCTATCAATCGATTATGGATTATTTTAGAAGAAGAGCTTGAAATAACAATTTCAGGAAAAATGATTGTACGCAATTTTTATTTGAAGTTTAAACGATTGACTGAGCTAAAATACTGCTAATCAGCCCTCGCTAATCACCCTTACTAACCTGGTCATGCTACCACCCATCATTTTTTGCCGATTTTAGAATTTTGTGATTATTTTTATAACCCATTTTGAAAGTTATGGCCATCAACTTATGTTGCTATGTGCTATGTAAATAGCAACAATAGGCAGTAAAAATGACATTTTACAGAATATTAACTGCATTTTTTTTGTCAATAGGAAAAAAAACATGACCTAAAAGTGTAAAGTATCACTTTCAGGTCTTGTTATGTAAATTACTATTATTAGTTTTAAAAATTCGATGTCAAAAATATGACTTGGTGTTTTTTATCTGTTATGTTGGTAACGCTTCCCGCTAAAATTTTTTACTTCACTGATGAAAATTGTTGACCGACAGCAAATTGAGATGTCATTCATCTGTCAATTTTGAAAGCAGTCATACAACCTCCAGAAAACGAAAAGTGCCAAAAACAGTACGTTTATACTCACAAACACCGAAATAGAAATAGTATATACACATATGAAAATAATAAGGTTATTAAACAAACATATGTATACATTGCTTTGACAGCGCATCTAAATTTTTGTCTAATTATGTATAATATTGTTGAATAATATCGGGTCATAGGAAAAATATTGTATGCACTTGCAAAGTCATTATTGCACTTATGCATTCAACGCGACGTGTCACAACCTGCATTTCTTGTGTAATAAAAATAAATATTATTTTTCGCCGATTTTATTGACAGTTTAGAAAATTAAGTTATATTTTCTCTGCCGGCGGCAGAGAAAGTATGATTTTATTACCCAGTATTTGTCAATACAATCATTCAAATTTGTCTTTAGAATAGCACCTCTGTGCAAAATGATGACAATAACATATTCAAATATTGAAAATAATCACAAAATTAATATTAATTTTAAGTAACGAGCGAAACAATGGTGTCCCCCACTATTTTTTTTTATAAAACTTCACCTAAACTGAAAGCTATTTGTAATTTTAGAAAGTTTTTATTGTTATTCGTTAAACCATATTTTTTTATATATTCTATGACGTAGATATAGAAATGATTTTGTTCTCATACGAGGGACTTCGTTAATAATTGAAGTTACATAAATTAATATTTTCAACACTTCTTTGCCATGTTCAACAAATTATTTTGCACTTAGTGCTTGAATAAAATGACTATTATAAATTTAATTTAGCCATTCGGTAAATGGAGGTAAATAAATGTTAATATATGTATAAATATTGAAAAATTATGTTAAAAAACGACAATGTTAGACTTAATACAAAATGGAAACTGACTACATCCCTGTGTATTTTTAACTCCAAACAAACAATAGTCGAATATTTCAGTTTAAATTTATTCTGGATATAGATAAAAAAATAAGAAAAAAATGAAAATATTTCGAATGTCAAGACCTTGGGAGAGAGAGAACTATTATTAGAAAACTAAAAATACCAACAAAGTGCATTATGTAGTTTAAAAATATAAATATTCATTCCATGCATCTCTATTTCCTTTTCCCTGTGTCTTTTTATGTCTAAAAATAACGGAACAATGTACGTGTTTACTATATTAAAATATATTCCGTCATATATGTTTTCGAAAACAATACCAAATTTAGTAATAAGATTAATGAAACGTGTAAGATAAGAATTACAATTACTTTGTATTCGTCAAATTTGAGTACAAACTCCAGAATTTCAGCAAGCTGTTTAACCAGCGCCTGCTGCGTTTCTAGATGTTGTGTAGGACTCAAATTCCCACTGCATAATTGGCCTAATAAACGTGGGACGACCCGTTCAAGTTCCAGAGAAAAGTCGTAGCATTTTCGGAGTTTGATGACTAAAGGTGAAACTGCATTCCATGCCTTCTGCTGGTACTCGTCAGAAGGATTGGCTATTGCTTCTCTAATTTCTCTCCCGGCTCCCTAAACACATAATTAGATAATAGCTTTGTTGATGTTCAACTGAATTCAAATTCATGTGCCACGTTCGTATAATTGAATATTAGGGCCAATAAAGCAAATAGTTTAATCGAATTCATTTGTTATTGTGTAGGTGTAACGGTTTTGATTGTTTGAAGCAACATTTTGTTACAATTTGTTAGGGAAGTAATACAATATGTGTGAATAATTATCTTTTGTGTAAAGTGACACGTAATTAGGATACTGCGTAATGTATTTTATGATATAGGCAATGCCTGTGAGAACATCCGGTCACAGTAAAACTGTAATGAGATAGCCCAAACCCGCACAAACCCAAAGATAAAAATTATAACCTATGCTAACCTTGTAACATTGAATTTCTTGCAATATTGACTCTGAATCTCTTAAAACTTGGTGCACCTCTTCGTATACTTCTCTTTCTGTGTCTGTGGGGGCTGCATTTTCAAAATCTAAGAAAACTTCATAGCGCTGGGGGCCGCAGCAAGTTGAATCGTCGCGGGCAAGTAGGCTCAACAATTTTCCCATCACTTTCACACACTACTATGAGTCTCTTACATCCATTAATATATACGTGAGCCTTAACAATGTAGTTTGTCATAACACACATTCAAAACATTTATGTTAATTATTGTCTGAGTCACTCTTTTATTAAACGTATCGAGATAAATTGATAACAAGTTTGACACGCCTTTTCCTTGTTATCAGCACAACGTATACTACTTAACTAATAATAAAGCACTCACCGGCGATTTTACATATTCAAAACGAAACACAAATGATGATGCGTTGGATTATCCCCCACAGACAATGCACTCAAATTTTTCGATTTTTGACAGCTGTGATTCCAGCGACCTATATTATCTACTAATTTATTATTTAGTGACATCTTTTGATAGAAAACAAGTTCGTCAAGCAATACAACAAATAATTAACAAAATAGACACCAGATGTCGCCGGTATCGAACACAAGTATAGTATAGTTTAAAAGTAATGATTGTGACGTCGCAAGGCAAAGGCAGATATATAGTATGTTCAATGAGACCTGACTCGGAGTAGGCTATGAACAGAGAAACGTATGTCTGATCATTATTTAATTCAAAAGTCAAGTTGTCAAAATTGATCTTGAAATGTAATTTTAAGGAGAAAAGATAATAAAACAGGATATTGCCATTCGACGTTTTCTAATTTGTTTCCATTTCTAAAATAAGATCCAAGAAGAAAAGCTTAGATTTCTTTAAATAACATTTTTGACAATATCTCGTGTTAAATTGACATACGTTTCTTTCTCCGAGTTAGGTTTTTTAACACATTGTACTCAGGCTGTTTTCACATGATCCAATCTTTCGCTGTACGCGAAAACAAAAATATAGACGGTGCGGCTCTTCGCCGTGTTTTCGATTCTAACAGTGACATTTATTTTACTCTTGTCAATCAAATGCTCTACGTCCATCTCACATTTTCCATTTTTAAACATTATTATTAGTGCACGCTTTGTAAATATTTAGCCAAACGTTTTTGACTTGATTGATTTTACCAGAAAAAAGTAAGCGCGTGTACGTAAAAACATTTATTTTATGAAATGTGTCATGTGTGCCATACTTTATTAAAATAACAGAAATAAAATATTGAAAAAATGTCTACAAGTCTGAAAGCACACATTAAGGGGGGGTTTCGAAAAAGCGACATGAAGTAATATCGGCCAGGCCATGACTATTTTATTTTTCTTATAAAATTAACCAACAGAGGGCAATGGGATGGTTCTGGTCTGTACTTTGGTTCGTGCCTGAGATGAATGTAAACAGAAAGATACTCTTCAGGTCAACTTTTGCCCAGAGCCTGGGGTTTTATGACTGGTAAATAAAAGCTTTTATAACAAGAGACACAGCAACAGCAAACCATTCTCTTCTCTTGTATTTCACTTTTAATGTATGATTCCATAATACGCGTATGAAACTTTTATACGTAATTTGATTTCAAGCTTTTTTTATTCATATATAAATAAGGGTATTTATTTCTTTTAAACAAATTTGATAATTATATAGAAAAGAAATATCATTATTATCGTGACGTGCGTACTCTTCAAACGCAACCTTCCATTCCCCGTTGCATGCAAATATTACGCAGTCACTATGATACAATATTTTTTCAATAGAAACAAAACTATACTGTACCGTGGTCGTACCGCTAATGTAAATGAGTGAATATCAATGTGCCGTCATCATACCGATGAGAACGTAGTTGTAAATGAGTCCATTAAAATATATTGGAGCAAGAAGTATCGTACCATTATTGTATTATCATTGCACCGCTAATTTAAATCAGGCCTTAGTCGCCGTCAAATAAATATGGATTGATATTGATACTCAACTTTTTCCCTTCTCTGCACTCTATCCCTTGACCTGCAATATTGCCGTTTCTTCATATCTTAGCATTTTCAACATGGCTACTGAAATGGCAACAGTGTATAAATATCCAATCCATACTTATTTGACGAAGTATAACAGTTATTTATTTATCATTTAAAATAATTAGATTGTTAGAACGCAGTTAATATATTTTTTAAAATACCGATATGGAATTAATTACAAATAATTTTCTTCAGTTTTTGGAGAAAAAAATAAATATGAAAGTAATAGAACATAGACCATACTCATCTGATCATATGTCTTATTTTCAATAATTCAAGCGTGACACTCGTAAAAAATTCGTACGTTAAATTTTAAATTCTTATAGTTTAACGTGATACCGTGAACAAAGTAGTCCATTTCAATTTTCTAGAAATAAGTAGATTTTTTTTTAAGAATTTATATTTAGAATAAGACATATGGCTATGGCATTCATTTTTTTTTTCATTTTTAGCATAATATTATTATTCCCTAGTGGCGAAATAAAAAAATAAGAACTGAAAAATGATTAGGAAATTATAGGGATTCAAAAATGAAAATGAAATATTTCGAAAAGATATCAATTGTGAACAATTGTTTAGGTTTAAGGGAGTTTAAATTTAAAATATTATTCACATAAATAATAGAAACTACTTAAGTAATATTTTTTGATAAAATTTTTATTTAACATGTAAAATAAAGTACATATAACATTATTTTTTTCTGACGAAAGACAGCTGAAGTTCAAATCTACTGTCGTTTATTTAGTTTACAATTGACATCTTTTAAAACTAGACAAATTTGTTTTGAACACTTAAAATCCTTTTGATTTTGTCGTCACGCTATCTTAGAATAGACTGCACAGAAACAAATTGCAGGAAATATATTTAAATATGCCTATATTTGAATTTATTTTAAGTAAGATTATGTTATAATAGTATTGCTAAATAAGCTCTATTTTGACGGCATAATACTTATATTTATTTTAAAATTCAATCTGTTCGTATGCAATCTAATCTTATCCTTCATATAGAGTCCATTTGGCATACCTAATTCATAATGTTGGCGTTTATAACGAATGAATGCATATAAGACAAGCGTGTTTTTGGTGTAATAGTCGTTGATATCACGAAGTAAAAGATTTAAAGGTGGACACTTTACCTTGTTTCAGTAAAACTGCTTCATAAAATACAAATGTAAAATAATAATTATTGGAAACAGAATACAAATATCGGATGTAATATGAAAAGCGGACCATTCGTTATGGAAAAATAGTTTTTTTCTATGTACATAAGTAGCTTATTATTTTTAGACAATAATACTCCAAATAAATATTAAAGAGAATTTAATTCTGCACCCATTTCGATAATCACATTTTATTTGGCTTGTTTTGTAACCCAGCAAATCGAATATTAAATTTTATAAAAGTTATTTATTTATAGTGTTAGCCATGGAATTGAAACAAAAAAAAAACAAAGTGTTTCCGACAGGTAAAATATTATTACATTTGTTTGTGATTTTGTTTCATTCCATGGCTAACTCTATAAAAAAGTAATTTTTATAAAAAAAATCGTTCAATTTGCTCGGGTAGAAACATGCAAAATAAAATGTGATTATTGAATAATTAGACGCAGAATTTAATTCTCTAATATTTATTTAAAGTGTTATTGTGTAAAATTAATAGATTGTTTTTGCACAAGGATTAAGGGTAAACTGTGTTACCACGTTAAACGCTTATGGCCCGCTTTTTGTATTACACCCGGTATATTTATTAACACATCTGTATAATAAATTTCATATGAACATAGATGAATTGTGAGATCAATGAGATCTAATAACTTTGGAAAATAATAATTATATAAAATAAGTTTTTGAAATGTTTTTTTTTGTTCTTAAAACCATATTTGATAAATAATAACCACAAAATGATCTAAAATGTAATTTAAAATGTATTTGACAAAATTAAAATTAAGACTGAAATAAGATTTTCTTTATTTTATTAACTGCAAAAGAAACATCTATAATAAATACATACATAAATACATTAGTAGAATATTTAAATAGAATTGTAAATTTAGTTTATTTTAAGACATTAAATATTTAGGGCGACATATACTAAATTCGATAGTCTATATTCGATATATTTTTAAGTCGATTTTAATTAGTCACTCTAATTTTTCCCTTGTAAAAGTACTTGTAGTTAACGTTTAATGTATATGAAAAATGTTAGGATATGTATAACAAAAATATGTCGTGTATATTCAAGTTCAAACAATGATTGTGAATGAGGCAAAATTACAAATTTCTGAATGTATTTGTAGTTTTTTATGTTATATAACGAACGATATACTAATAGAGAGTTAAATGAAAAAATAAATTGATAAATATAGAATTTTATTTTGTTATTTTTCATCGTATGATGGTCAACACATATCCAGTTACTCTCATTATCCTCATTACTTTCTTTGAAAATCTTACTATTATCAGGGAACCTCTATAATTCGAATCTAAAGGGAAGAGTAAATTATTTTGATTTAAAGTAATTTTGATTTATTGAGTTTTTGAATAATTATGGAGGTCAAAAATATAACTTTCGAATTACAAAGATTCAAAAATATTTTTAATTTATTATGTTATATGTATATTAAAATATGTACACACATGTATATACGTACAGTCCAGTTAAATATAAAAATGAAAACAAGCTAGGTTTTGAAATAAAGAGGTTTAGTTTGTAAAAAAACAAAATCGAACTGCAGAGGTAAAACAGGTTGCCATGTTTGGCGTAAAAATTTCGATACAATCTTTTATTTTATTTCGAATTGTAGTGGTTTTTTAATTAAAGGGTTCATATTAGCGGTGTTTAACTGTCTTATAACGACAATAACTCAAATTGGAGAGGTGTATACAAAAAACCTGCGGAGTTGGCACAAATATTCTTTAAAGAAAACATAGTGATGATGATTACTTGATAGGCTACCCGCTACAGTATGACTTCGTCGCTTAACATATACAGAATATTTCACAACTTCGCATACAAACTTTAAAGGCATATAGTACTGAAAAAATTAAGTAAACTATGAGTTACGACTTCGATTAAATGAGGTTTTTTCTTTACTTTAAATGTGCTATTGTTTTTCAAAAAAAAATTAATTGTACTAAATGTTGTGGCGACCTTGACCAATATTTAATTTTCAAATAACCTTTTAACTATTCGAAACAGAAAAATGTTTCATACAAAATTTTATTGTATTTTTATAGTCTATTTAATGGCATTGACAAAATTTTGTTCGATCATTATCTTTGTCAGTTCTTTTTTCGATTCTACTAATACAAAACGATCTCTTTCTCGGAAATAATTGAATATCAGATTAGACCTATGTTGATTAAGCTTTTTTTACTCATTTTGGTAGGTACTATATGCCCTTAAAGTTTGTATGCGAAGTTGTAAAAAACCCTATACTTATAAAGAAAATACTTTTATGAAATAATATGTTATTTTTGAAAAAAAAAAGTGAACAAGAAGAACAAAAAGTATATTCGGAAAAAATAATAAAAGGCTCGCACGAATTACCGCGAGATATCTCAATATTGTTTATACCACTTTTCCACTGAGATCTTTAATTATTGATATAACGTTTCCTATTTATATATTTAGTTTTACACTTAGTGCAGCTAATGACGTCATGTCCGGTACTCCCGGCATTTGTTATTGTTACAACACATGTGTAGTGGATTTTAAATGAAACATGTTACAAAAGTCCAGTGCAAGTTTGTTAGCTGTTACTGTTAAATAAAGAGGTTACGTAGCAATGAATATCACTACACAAGATTCGGACTGTGAAGACATTTTTTTTTTTTCATCCATTGCACTTACTCAATATACAGTATGACCCGGATTGAGATATGAGGGAAAAAATCTTTATTTTTGATTTTACAAAAAAATGTTATAGGAAGATTTTTTTTGCTTGACTTGAAATACTTACCTCTGTCATTTACATCTTTAATTAATAATATTTTAATTAGATTTTTTATTATTTTCATCTTCAAAATTAGGAAAGTGCCTTCGCTAAGTGGCTTGCTTAACCCACTTGTAACGTGCAAATGTTATGTTTAATCTGACACGTGTCGTTACCTGTCATGTCGTTAAAGTAATATTGGTTTAGGTATTTTCGACACGATGGTTTTTCGTCGCATTCTTCTAGAATTGTTGTAAATTGGTTAAATCGTAAATTTTGTAATTGTCGGATAGGTAGGAATGGTCCAATTTTATGGCCCCCAAGGAGCACAGCTTTGACAATTGCAGATTTTTATTTGTGGGGACGTTTAAAACAACTAGTGTATGCAGAAAACTTACCCAATGCTGCAGATGTATTAAAAAATCGCATAAGAGGTACTGTATCTGCCTTAACAGTTTAGGAAATCCAGAATAGTTTGAAAGACCTGCGTCGGAGGATTGAGTTATGTAGCGAAGAAGGTGGAGGGTTAATAGAATAATTTAATATTTGATTTTTGTTTGAATGATTTAATAAAAAAAATCTATTTTTTTTATTAATCCACCCCAAGTTATTATTGCAGATTAGTTTCTTTACAGTCAAACAAAAAAAGTCCATCCTATAATTTTTTTTTGTAAAATGAAAAATTAGGATTTTTTCCCTCTTGTAAACTCAATTCGGGGATATACTGTACATGAATTTAACAACAGCACTGGCAAGAAGTGACGATCGTAGTAAGTGCAAAAAAGCGCGCTCTCAGTAAGGTCAGTTCACTTGAAAAGTATGAATGAAATACGTAAAACTCAGCTAGTGTACACTGATTTTATAAATGGAAAACGAGTTATGCACTCAGTGTAAAAAAGTTCGCACTAAATATATAAATGGAAAACGCTATTTAGTCAGCTAAGAAATATTAATACGAGCCACGATCCACTTGTTAAAAATACATTTATTGTGGCTTAAATAAGTGTTGGTATTAATAATATAAACAATTTTTAAGTATCTACTCGTAATTAAAAAAATAATAAAATAATTATAGATGACAGCTAAACTTAGGACACACAATGTGCTACGCAGATGCTAATAAGATTGTCAATCTAAATATACAAATATTATTCAATCAGTTGTAAGTTCTGTTTTGCATCATGATTTATCTAAATAAAATATGTGATAATATATAAATTATTTACTTTATGGTATGTAATGTGGTGATGTAACTTTTATGAAATAGTTTTACGTGGGAAGTGTCCACCGGTTGGTTTGATAATCCGTGTGTACTCTCCGTCTCGGTCTAGTGTGATCATGCAGGGAGAAATGAGAAATAAAAGTACCGAATAAATCAGTCTTGAACGTCATATATTTGTTAGGTTACATAAAGTGTTTTGTTTTGTTGTGTTAACGGAAGTACTTGAGGCCGGCGACGACGAGGAACTTCTCGATGAAGAGCTCGGAGTCGAGCACGGCGATGTGCGCGGCGCGGCCGATGAGAGCGTTGGCGGTGTGCGGGAGAGCGTGGTGCACGTCGTACCGCACGAGAGTCAGCTCCCGGCGGGCGAGCATAGGGGACACCACGTTGTGCACCATCTCCCGATACGCCGAGCCCAAGGCAGTGGTGTCGCGGATGGCTGCCTTGCACAGCTCCAAACGCGCGGAATGTAATGGAACGTATCTGGAACATAAACATACTTAATAATAAAATTCTGATGTGGCCAGCACATTACCTCCCACTATGATTTATTTCAAGTAAACACATTTAACAATATAGGCAAATATATGTTTCAATAACTTTTCACGTGACGTATATTATATTTTTTTTTCTTTAAAAAGTCTACTATTATCAATTTAAATTTAATTATTTTGACAATGACGTTCATAAAAAAGAGGATATTTTTGAAAAAGAGGGAGAATAAAATTTGCTTATCTTATAACAGTGTTCTATAATTTATTTATTTAAATTATAATGCGACCGGTTTTGACCATTAAATAATCATCATCAGGCAACCGGCGAGAACAAAAAACTATAGGAGAACTGAAGAAGTGGAGTAAAGCGACGCCAAAAATTACTTCGCATTTTATTGGCACTAAATTGACCCCTGTGGTGCACTCTCCACGCCAACATTGTGTGCCCGTGAGGTTACGCCTGGTAAGCGCCCGCACGGTACAAATATTTCATCATTACTGATATCTGTGTACAAAGCAGATTGGCACACCCAGCAATGGGTAATATGCCGTGATGCTATATTTTTTTTAATATTTTTTAAAAAGATTAGCAGGTCAAAATTTCTTTTTAATAGATTTATGCAAAGGTATATGGTATATTTTTCTATGTTTTGATTCTCAATCAAAAACAATTATTCCAAAATTCGCAAAATTAAGAGTGTTTTTGGTGTGTACATTTTTAGTGCCACCGGCCGATATGAAATTTTTAATAATAGTTATTGAACAAGGACTGTAATTATACTTTGGTTCACGAAAGATGACTATTCAAGGTCACTTATTCGAAGAAAGAATACACTTAAAACAGTAGTAGGTTAGGAACAATTCATGTTAGAAAGTGAAGTATTATTTGACGTATGTCTATGCAGTTTATGTGGTGTGACAGTTATACGTAAATAGTGACATTACTTTCTAACACATTACAATATGTCGTAGAGTTACAAATATCTAATAATCTACTCCACTGTCGTCTGTCCTACCCAGTGACGTTGACATTTAAATCAAATTATTATTCCATGATTTTTGTCAAGTCTATGTTAGGTGAAGAGCATATCTTTGAGAAAGGCATTATTTAAAAAGAAACATAATTTTTAAATAAATGACACTTATTTTTATTTCAGTTAAAATGTATCCATAAACATTTCATGTTGCACGTCTATGTATACGAAATGCAGTGAAGTTATCTACAAGTAATATTATATCATACGGTTAATAAATGACCTTGAATAGTCATCTTTTGTGAACCAAACTATATACTTCTATCTTTATACCCAAGGCAGTTGTACTTGGCCGAGGCGTATGCTAAGGTCCTAGTAACTTGCGAGGATTATTTTTTTTACTACGTTTTTCAATCCAAGTTACATGTGTTTGTTGCTATGTTACTATATTAAATAATAATAAAAAAAACATACTGTTGACCTTTATTGAGTGGCGTATATATTGGAAAGATCCAGTTCGTTAAAATCGCCATTCAGCTTATGATGTGAATATTCCATGTTAAAAGCCACGATTAAGGTTAAGATAATGTGGATATCTCAATTTTTTCCAATTTAATTGGTTTTCTTAAAAGCAAAAACAAAGGAGATCACCCAAAGAAATCCCAAATTTTAACTAGGGAACAGATTGTAACTTTTTTTCAAGAAGATGACGATGATACACATTTGTTAATCAAAGTAAGATATATGTAATATGAAATTTTCTGTAATTATATTTCTTAATATTTTTTATTTGTTATAGACTGTTATGATTATGGGCATTGCCGAGGCATGTAGAACTGATGAATTATGTATGTAAGATGAAAATAACAAATGATTGACCATGGTAATTATGTCATTCATTATAAATATTCCTCAGATTAAAAATGATGTGCAACGTAGTTTTTCGATTGTTGAAAATAATGAAGAAAATATTAACTATTTAGGAACCTTTAGAAAATATTTCGAAATTTGTAAAAAAAAAATTAATACAAACCCTCGCTTTTTTACGCTATCAAGCTGGAAAATGCATGAATCAACCAATTGGAAAACATACTTTTGCAAAAATGCCTTCAGTAATAGCAAAAATTTTAAATTGTCAAGATCCACATCCTTATACTGGGTTTTGTTTTAGACGCTCTTCAGCTACTGTACTCCCCAATACTTCCAATAAAAGAGTGTACGACAAAACCACCAATACCGCTTCTACATCTAAAGAAACACCTTTCGTTCCTCAAATTAATTCACCTTCAACGAACCAAAACAAAATCCACAAAATAGTACTCTATCTTTTACAAGAGAACAAACAAATTTATTAGAAAATAAGAATTTAGTTATTAAAAATTGTACATTTACAAATAGTACAGTAATCTTTAATATTAATAATAGGGCATCGAACCCGAACATGCACCAAACCAAAACCGGAACCAAACCAAACATTTTAGTAAACCCAGAACTGAACCTCAAATATATTTTTCAGTTGAACCCGAGTCGGAACCGAACCGGTTATTACAATTCTGGTTCAGGGTTCAGCTCCGGTTCAGGTTCATTTTCAGTTTGAAACGTAAGCGTGATCGTAATACAGCCGATTATCGACGCCTTCAGCATCCGCGTTGCTGCCTGAGCCTGTGTTGATTGTTCGTAAAAATTGTGTTCGTGTTTACATTTTAAATAAAGATTTGTTACTCAAAAAACATTAATTCAATTTTCATTAGGTCGAACCGAACCTAAACCCAATACCTGAACCCGGAACAAAACCTCAAATTGTATATATGCTTGAACAAGAACCGCACACGACCCATCTTTCAAAAAAATTAACTTGAACCTGAACCAAACTCAGTTTCTGGCGGGTTCGATGCTCTGATTAATAAGAAATAAATATTTATGTAATGTGAAAAATTTATTTCCTCAAAAATAATATATTACAAACATCTAAGTAGTCTGTGATTATTTTCCTAAGAATGTAAGTGAAATTATTAAGTTACGTTGTCAAGGAATAATTATAAACAAATATAAAAGGTATAGTTTGGTTCACGAAAGATGACAATTCAAGGTCATTTATTAACTGTATGGTGTAATATTACTTGCAGATAACTTCACTTCATTTCGTATACATAGATGTGCAAAATGAAATATTTATGGATACATTTTAACTGACAAAATTAGTGTAATACATTTTAACTGACAAAATTAGTGTAATTTATTAGAAAATTATGTTTAAATAATGCCTTTCTCAAAGATTTATGCTCTTCACCTATATTTTTGCAAAACACAAAAACATATACTTCACAAAAACCATGGAATAACAATTTGATTTAAATGTCGTCACTGAGCAAATATTAGCCCAGAAGGCAGTGTAGTAGATAATTAGATATATATAACTCTACGACATACGTCATTATTATTTGTAACGTGTTAGAAAGTAATGTCACCATTTGCGTATATCTGTTACACAACATAAACTACATAGACATATGTACGTCAAATAATTTTTCTCTTTCTAACATAAAATGTTGCTAAACTACTACTGTATTAAGTGCTGTGTATTCTTTCTTCGAACAAGTGACCTTGAATAGTCATCTTTCGTGAACCAAAGTATACCTTAC
This sequence comes from Harpalus rufipes, assembly GCA_951394225.1. Taxonomy (NCBI): domain Eukaryota; kingdom Metazoa; phylum Arthropoda; class Insecta; order Coleoptera; family Carabidae; genus Harpalus; species Harpalus rufipes. The sequence goes on from OX596281.1 coordinate 35,114,681, forward strand.
ATAGTAACTATGGTTGCAATAGATACAATACAAGTAGCGCGAAAAAATAATTATGAAATAATTTGTTTGCCATTCAACATTTACGTGATTAAATAATTTATTATTATTATTTTAAATTTCGGGCCGGCCAGTGGTACTAAAAATGTACACTCCAAAAACAATACTCTTAATTTTGCGAATTTTGAAATAATTATTTTTGATTGAGAATCAGAACATTGAAGAGAGTGATCAAAAATGGTCGAAAGTCACGTGACAACTTTTGTTCCAAATAATGTCAAAATTATATAACAATATTCTATAATTCTACAAATGACAGCTGCATGACAATTGATTAATATCATTGCCGTATGTTGATTCATTTGATATTTCTTTCACATACCTTCCTCAAAAATCTTTAATTTCTTTTCATTATGCCTTTTAATGAAGAGCGTGACAAATTTCTTCTTGAAACATATATTCGTTCGGGTGAACGTAAAGAAGACGCTTTTTAGTATTATTCTTATGATAGCTAGAAAATTTAGAAAGATATGTTCATAAGCGGCAAATATCAAAATTGTATGAAGTGGCACGCTTCAGCCATTTTTGATCACTCTGTATATCTATATACCCTCAAAAAATACCCTTGTTAACACTGTATATTAATCATATACAAATAAATACCTCAACTCTGTATTCAAGGAGATGTATTTAAAAAAGCATACATAGGTTGCGAGATTTCATAAAAACATAAATAAATATATCATCATGGCATATTACCCATTGCTGGATTTGCCAATGTTTTGTACGAATATATTGGTAATGATGATGACATAATCCAGGCATCACCACACGGGCACTCATTGCTGGAGTAGAGAATACACCAGAGGGATCATTTTAAGCCTATTAAAATTCGAAATATGTTTTGGCATCGGTAGATATCAAACCGGTTCCTAGATTCGCGACCAAGGCACACGGCCATGATACTCCATATATGTAATATAAAGACGCAGGCCCGTATTACGCGCACAATTTTATAATAAAGGCATTTTTAAGAAGCGCGTTTTATATTATATTCTCTTATGAGGAATGTGCTCCATAAAAGCGATTTTATTGTAAAAATGTGCTCGTAATGCGGCACATAAAATTTAATTCAAAATGGACCTATAGGCGTGCACAAGGGATATCTTCAATAACTAGTAAAAACAACCCTCAATGCCCTATTTTCCTTAATCACATTGAATGATATTTTCAGTTTTATATTGAAACTATTAATGAAAATTTCTTTTCTTACCTGTCTTGGCTAGATCCACAGAGCAACACATTCTTGAAATGATGCAGCGTGCTCCTTTGACTCAATCTATACAAGAAGCTCTGCCTCACATCAGTGGCATCTCTCAGGCACAGTTGTAGAAGAGACCCTGACTTCTTCCACTTCTGCATGAACCACATGCCCATGTTGACCAAACCACTGCTGTTGTACAGCGTGCCCAGATGAGGCCCAGAAAGAGATAAAAACGTGTGAAGTCTGGAGAGAAGAGGCTTCATCTGGGGCCTGGTTAACGCGGACCTAATTATGATGTTGCCCAGAGAGTGGCCAACGAAACTGATGCGAGTAGGACGCATGCCGCAGGATTCCATGTGGTAGAGGATTTCGCCAACGAGCCTTAAAATAAACAAGAAAATAATTGATGTGCTCTGGACAACGCCTGTCGCTTTCTCTACATTGTGGTTTAAAAAAAATCTAATTCGGAGTTGGCTATGAACAAAGAAACGTAGGTTAAATTTTATAACGTGTTTCACCTTACCATTTCAGTATTGTAGAGAATAGGCGATGGGAAATAAGCAATATGACATCTGGTGTTATTTTCGGAACTATAGTTGCCGGGATAAATTATACACGTGACATTTTCTTGATTGTATACACACAAGTGTTATCTATTATGTTTATAATATTTTTCTACTACCACTACTGTAAGAGGGTCATTACTGAACAGACTACTAACAATGTAAGTTCGTGCTTATGAATAGTGTTACGTAATGAAATTTCATTACGTAACACTGTTATGTAATGAACAGCAAATTTAAGTTGGCAGGACTGATTGTCAAACTGTAAGAAATGATTAAAATTTGATAAATAAAATTTAAGATTTAAATATAATAGAATGAAATTTATCTGACATATACATATAAATACATATTTTTTTGGGTTATTATATTAATATTATATTATGTCAACAATACATATTTAATTTCAATCAAATATGCAGTAGGGAACTATTTTTCATCGTATATCCCTACGCTTAGCAGTAACCATGGTAACATCGTGTTGCGCAGTTTTATTTTTATAAATAAAACCCACCAAACTTTTTGACGTTTCAAACTGATCTTTTTTGTGTGATTACAAATACATATACTGACGTAATAATTATTATTATGAACAAAATTAGTTGATAATATTATTTGTAATTTGTAAGTAATGCTATAAAAAAATAATGAATTTATAACTATGTATCTGAATTTTGCTTCAATTTAGAAATATTAATGAGTGGTCGTAGAAAAAGTATAGTACATAATTCGAGATGTAAAGCAATTACTCACTCGTAAAATTACAAACTCGACGCTACGCGTCTCGTGTGTCAATCATTTTACTCGTACGTAATCTGCTTCTTACATCTCTCATTACGTAATATACTATTACGTTTACATATGCAATATCTCACACTTAATGCATAAATACAATTAGTAAATGTCAAATTATCTCGTTAACATTAGTTCCACTTTGGCGCTGCGATCTTATTTCCCATCGCCTATAGGGCATAGTTTTGAACTCTTTGACGGGGTGAAATTGGAGCCCAGTTTACGCAGTGTAATTTCAGACTAGTGTCAGTGTACATGACATGTTACATCCCGTGGCATTTTTATGTGCAATGTCATCTTTATCCGATTTGGAAAGCAGGTAAATAATATTTTATATTTCACACTTACTGACTACAATGTACAAAGTTTCAATGGCATTATGATACCTTTTTAATATTTAAATAAAATACCAGATGACAGCAGTTCAATACTGTCATTTGTTAATTTCGTCGGTTTAAAACTGGCGCCGATGTGAGCGCTATCTACTGAATTTGTTAAGTGGAACAGAGTACAAAAGTATTTAATTAAATGTCAATTTGACACGAGGTATTGTCAAAAATGGCATCTAAAGAAATCAAATCTTTTCTTCTAGAGGGAAATAGCAATTTAAGGTAAAAGCACCGATAGTTGACACTTTAAGAAATGAAAATGTATAATATTGTTATTTAAAAACATGGTTTAATGTTTAGCAAAAATATAAGTTATTATTCGCATTCATTGGCCTCTTACGAAGTAATATGCCTATAAAAATGACAATTAAAATTAATTATCTTATAAAAAAAAAACAAAATGAGAAAATGAATTGGATTAGTTATTGACACTTGTCATCACATTTTTAGTAGTTGACATATAAATGTACCAGTAGTAGACACCTTGTAAAGTATGTCGTATATCCAATATTTTCCGAAATACTTAACTTACTCCAATACATAATTCACACATTAGAGGCCCCAGAATTTTGGAATTCAAAATGCCAAAAATGTATATCAGTATTTGATACCCCACATAAGGCTGTAACATGACCTAAAATCATTAATATTTTGTATAATAAGGTCACTTACTATTAAATCCATTATCAACAGTAAAATTTAAAAAAAGTACTATATTAACGATTTATTACAACATATTTATAAATTTATCTTCTTACGGATTTACGCAACAATTCAGCTAGTCGGACACAAAAAACCCCTACTGTTCAATGAAACTCTACTTTTTTAGAATGTGATAGTTTTGGCATTAACCAATGTTATACACCTTTCAATACCGATGGTTATAATAGCACATTAACAGCAACAGCAATATTAAAAACAGTCAAATTTCATTTTATCGTAATTTAAACTCAAAGTGTCAATTACTAGTGCTATGTCAACTACCGGTGCTTTTACCTTAAGAATTTAAATAACTTTTATTGCAAAACCGTTATGATTGTAAAGTCGTATAGCAGAAGATATACCTACAACTATAGTTATTTACGTTATGAGGCTGGCAAATGAGTTATTACGGTACAAATGAGAAGTTTACGGAATTTCGAAATGAGTACCGTAATACTACTTCACGGCCATATGACGTAGAACATTTTATTTCGTACTGTCTACGTGTTTTAAAAATTTATATTAATTCAAAACATGTCTATTTAACTTAGGTCACATCATCGTTGAATAAGTGATATTTGTGTGTATTTGTTTTATTTGTAATGTATGTCTTGATTGTCAAAAATGACAGCTGCATATTTGTAATTTGTCGGGTGAAATTCCTTCAAAATATGGCGTGGCTACGGTGATGTTTGTTCCCACCAAATTGTTGATAAAGAAGAAAAAGTTTACAATTTTGAACTCGTACAAATGCTCTAGCAAGTAGCAACATCAAGAAGTTTCCACCATCTGTAATTACCTATGGGACATATTAATCGTTCATAAGTTACAAATTATTTGAAATAAATTTGCCAGAAATTGAGTATGACCTTCTTTGTGAAAATTAAACAGTCCGGGAAATGTTTCCAGGCAACACTTCCCGGCCCCGGTACTGTAATGTGCCATTTCCCAAACTCAAATTAGCAACGTAATATAGTACACAGTGGATAGTATGAAATAAATTTAATTATTTCAAATAGAATTAATCATTTTCTTATAAAGCAGATTTAATTTTCTTATAGTAACGATAGCATTTTGTTAATTTCGTATATAGCATTTTATTTACATCCATTAAAACGTTGCTAGAAAAAAGTTTTTATTTTTCTTACCTGTCCGTCATGGTGTCGAAATCACTAAACGTATCCCCCTGATTCCTCTCTGACATGAGGAACTCCAGGTGTGCACCAGGTAGTCCCAGTTCTAGATACGTCTTCACCAGCCTGAGATCTGCGGAGTTGCCATCTAGGCCATGGACACACACTATAAGGTGCATGCCCTCGGGCGAGAAGATACGGTACTCGTCGCTGATGTGGAAATATGGTAACGTGGACGCGAACGATGGCAGGTCAGAGTATAGTATCCCCGAGAAGTTTAATTGGGATTTGAAGTCGTCTCGCACTTTGGCGAAGAGCTGGTGAACTTCGTCAGCAGGTAGTCTGTGTTGTTGTTGTTGGGTTTCTTCGGCCAGAAAATCTACAAAGAAGAAGAAATAATAAAGTAGGGCAAATTGGGGCGAATTATTTAATACAAGTTTCGTGTTTTCATATAAACCAAGTGGTTACTAGTGCATAGTGCACAATTATGTTATACTGAAGAAGATAGAATATTCATGTTCTACCTATTTGGCTTGAAAAAGACTATAGTATTTTTCACGTAAGAATGGCATTGCGCAATAAGTGTGTGATTCTTGAGAACACATGTACTCATGTACACTGGCTTGCTAAAAAATCGCGTACACCTGAAATATCAAGTAACCGAATTTTTATAAATTTTTAGCTACGTAAATTCATAATGTTGTTACTGTCATCACTATTGATTTATTGTGGATTAAGTTCATAATTGTGTTTAATTTAGTTACTATTATTACAAATATATTACAGAAAACTGAAAGCAAGTATGTATTTGAATTTCTATTAATTTTGACATCTTAATTGACACTAGTGACATTGACAAGTTAAAAATTAAGATCGACTCAATATAGCAAGAAAAAGGTGTGCGCGATTTTTTTGCAAGCCAGTGTAGTTGAAGTACTTTTTTTGCCACACAAGTTATAGAATTTGTTCATAAGGCGACGTATGTCGTAACTCTATTCAGGAAATAATTTGGAATTGTCAATGTCGTTTGTTTACATTGACGTGTATCTTTTAATTTTTGTGTCTCTTGTTGATGTACGTGATTTATCAACGGAATACATAAAGGTAATTTTTCTTTCAAATTCAAATGGTAGGGAAAATAAACCACATCTATAAAATAATTTAAACGTCAACTTTCATTCATACTATACCTATAAACAAGACATTGCGCTAGCGCAATGCCATTCTTGCGTGAAGAATATTAATATTGAGTTTAATAATAATAATAAATGTTAAAATTCAAATGTTTTCTTTGTTAGGTCAAGTATTTTTTAAACTATCAATCTCATGTAAATATCTATATTTTCTAACCTTCGATTTTATCAGCCAGGTCTGTATTACTTTTACTTTTCTTAATATCATCTTGTATGCTCTCATATACGTGATAGAGTAAATTATCTATCGCTGGTGATGGTCCAGTACTTCCTGGGGTTGTACTGCCGGTGGACACCAGCGGCTGAGGCCCTGGACCTGGCGAAGGATCTCTAAACGGTTCCGGAGGCAGAGGAACGTCCCGAAACTGTTTCGGAGGTGGTAGGCGAACTTCTTCGTACCCCGCTACGGAGGCGGGGTTGGGGTCTTTAACGTCTGGGGTTATTGCAACGTGTGGGAGTTCTTTCTTGATGTAGGGGTGCTCTAGATGCGCCTGGAATAAGAAGTAGAAATATTTTAAAGCAGAGTTTCGACGACCAATGGTATTCTTCAGTATACGGAGCAAAATGCAATGCCTACCTTTGAATCGATTAAAAATGTTTTTTTTACCTTGACGATTCCATTGTTCCTCGTCTCCTCCCCGTAGGTGTAAATATTGGCTATGAAGTCCTTGCCGTCATCCAGCAAGGCCAACGTGACCTCCACGCTGTCTACGTCCCTACCGTTGCGAATATCCTGGTGAATTATTGGACCGCTTTCCACAGGACCATCTATAGTGCTTTTTCCATAACCTGGAGGAGCTTGGGGAACCTGGGATTGGTGTTTGTGCTTCGTTGTGGAACCCCGCTCCTTCGATACGAGGTCGTAGAGTTTCGAACGAAGTTGCTCACCTAGAGGTTGAAATTGTTAATATTAGAAATTTGTTTCGATAAATTATTTATTTTTAAATAGCACAAAATCGACCCTGTGGGTCTATCTCCAATGACAGCTTTGAGAGGCCCTGAGATGACACCTGGTAAGCGCCCTCAACGATACAGATATATCGGTATTACAGAAATTTGTGAATAAAAATAAAACAGACTGGCACACCCAGAAATAAGTAATAAGCCGGATGGCATTTATTTATTTATAATTCATTTAAATATAAAAATATTGTTGCAACGTGCTGATGGATAGGCCCGTGCAATCGGTTTGAGAGTGGCTTAGGTCAGTGGAGAAATACGGCTGGATGAAATAAGGGTAGTTTAAGGGTTAGGGCGCCAGTTGAATGTACTAGGTACTAGGTAAGTATTATATTATTTGTGGTACTAGCCCTCTCAATTTACAAAGTGATCAATCGCACGTTTTTTTCATTCAAGGTCAAATGCCTTATAATTGAAAGTTACATTTTTTCAAGGGATGTGCAAATGCATATTTTTCCCCTCTCATGTACAAAAATAAATTGCCAGATCACAGAACATTTTACGAAATTCTTTGACAAATAGTTTATCTTTATAAGACAGTTGATTAAATGGATTTTTGTTAATTAAAAAATTAACAATATCTTCAGAATTCCTTATATTGTCACTCAATTCTTTTAAAGTTGAAGTCGAAGCCATTATTTGTTTTTTGTTAAAATAAAATAAATAAATAAATAAATATTTCATCACGGCATATTACCCATTGCTGGGTGTGCCAATCTGCTTTGTGTACAGATATCGGTAATGATGGAATATTTGTACCGTGCGGGCGCTTACCAGGCGTCACCTCACGGGCACTCATAGATGGCGTGGAGAGTGCACCACAGGGTTCAATTTTGTGCCATTAAAATTCGATGTAATTTTTGGCGTCGGTCGGGATCGAACCCGGGTCCCCAGATTCGCGACCAGACACTCAGGCACACGGCCACTAAAATTCAAATTACAAAAACACTACGTGGGTAGTTTACCCACGTATAAAATAAAAGAATTAAATATTTACTGCAATACGTATCAGCTGCAAACCAGAGCCTATTATAATAAAAATGTTAGACAAGACAGGTTATGTTATGTTTGTTTATTGTCGAATGCAATTTACAGCTAATACTATTTAATCTTGCTTGTAAAAATATGCAATAATGTCGTGAACCTACTTACAAAATTTATCAGTACGTGGCGTTGATTGTATTCATGTATGGTAACGGCCTTATAGGGCCGCGTGGAAGGCAACGCAACTATCTTTTATCCTTTACGCACTCATTGCATTTAGCATTTGAAGCAATGCCTCAAACAGCTCTTTGTCTAGCGCAACATATTTCTTACCGGAATGAAAGTTTTATCAAAAACATACTATTCATTTCAAGAAGCACTTTATAGGGTGTAAATTATGGTGGTGGCTTAAATTATTCTTTTGATATTTATAAAGACGAGCATCAACGGAATAAGTTAAAATTTAATTTACATACTATTTTACATGCAGCTTTATTTCTTTTCTGGTGAGGCACTGCCTCACCTGCCTACACTGACAAGCCGCCACTGACCGTGTTCCACCTTACCAATGGAGAATAAGGCATAGTTTTGAACTCTCTTATTGGCTGAAATTGGAGCAAAGTATACGCAGTGTAATTTCAGAAAAATGGAAGCCACCTTAGGAGAATATCAGGCGGGTTTCAGAAGGAATAGATCGACCACAGATCAGATTTTTATCCTGAAAGAACTTCAAGCAGTACACTATGAGAAAGGCCTAAATATGCATATACTGTTTATAGATTTTAAGTAGGCATATGATTCAGTGAATAGGAATGAATTATTAGAGGCAATGGAAGAACTTCAGATTCCAAGGAAACTCATACGAATGATAAAAATTACCTTACGAAACACAAGAAGCAAAGAGTCAAAGTCAACGGACGAAAATCAAATCCGTTCAGCGTGAGAACAGGCCTTAGACAAGGAGATCCCTTATCGACAACGCTATTCAACCTGGCATTAGAAGTAATCATAAGGAGAAGCGAAATTAACAGGCAGGGGCTGATATATGATCGAAGACACCAATGCCTGGCTTTTGCGGATGATGTTACTCTGATAACCCGAGGAATTAAAAAGAATAACCAGACGTCTAATCGAAGAAGCCGGAAGAATGGGACTTAACATAAATATAGAAAAAACAAAATACATGATGATAGGGAAAACGTCTAACTACGGTATTGAGACCAACTGCAACATACGGAAGCGAAACATGGGTATTAACGAAACAGGAAGAACAAATATTAGAGGTATGGGAGAGAAAGTTGCTAAGGCGAATATACGGAGGCGTGAAGGAAGGAGACCAGTGGAGAAGAAGATCAAATAAAGAAATAGAAGAGATATATGGGGAACCAAATATTACGACCCAAATAAAAATGCAAAGGATACGTTGGGTGGGACACGTGGAACGTTTATCAGAAGAAAGGGTACCAAAGAAGATCATAAACAGAAAACAAGAAGGAAAGAAGAAGAGAGGCAGATCGAAGAAGAGATGGCTGGACGAAGTCGAGAATGATCTAAAAAAATTAGGAATTACAAGGTGGAAACTCAAAGCAAGAAACAGAAGAGAGTGGAAAGAAGTTGTACACCAAGCCCAGGGCCTGCAAGGCCTGCCGAGCTGACATATATATATAATTTCAGACTAGTGTCAGTGTACATGACATGTGATATCTCGGGTCATTTTTATGTGCAATGTCAAGTATCATCTTTATCCGATTTGGAAAACAGGTAGATAATACTTTTATATATCACACTTACTGACTAGAATACATAAAGTTTCGATGGTATTATGATACCTTTTTAACATTTTAATAAAATTTCAGATGACAGTAGCTGAATATTGTCATTTGTTAATTTCGTCGGTTTAGAACTGGCGCCGATGTGAGCGCCATCTACTGAATTGGTTAAGTAGAACAGAGTTATAAAAGTATAGGGTTTTTCAATAAGGACGGGTCGATGTTGAAATGGAATAAAACAAGCTGTGTGTGAGGTATTAACGAAATTCGCATAGATCCGGCTGAATTTGAGCGATGCCATCGGTCGATTGCGGCTTATTGGCATAGACCTGCGACTTCAGGAAACCCCACAAGAAAAGGTCTAACGGGGTCAAATCGCACGATCTTGGTGGCCGATTCACGTCACCTCTACGAGAGATAACCATACCCTGAAATCGTTCATGCAGAATATCCATCGTGACGTCCGCTGTGTGGTACGTAGCGCCGTCCTGCTGGAATCACATGTCGTTTACCTTCATATCGTTCATTTTGGGTCAAAAGAAATCGGTTATCATCGTTCTGTAGCGTTCGCCGTTGACTGTGATGGCCTCACCAACGTCGTTTTCAAAAAAGTGCGGACCAATGACGCCGCCGGCCCAAAATCCGGACCAAACAGTAACTTTTTGTGGATGCATTACCACCTGTGGGTTGGCGTGGTCCCCTATACGGCAATTGTGCTTGTTAACATAGTCATTCATCCAAAAATGCGCCTCGTCGCTCAAGATAATTTTTCGGTCAAAATTGGGGTCCTCTTCCAAACGCTCCGAAGCCCAGTCAGCGAACAAACGGCGTTGTCTATGGTCATTAACTGTGAGCTTCTGGGTCAGTTGGATTTTGTACTGGTGTAGGCCGAAGTCCCGACGCAAAATTCGCCAAGTTGAAGTCTGTGGAAGGCCGAGTTCTTGTGCACGGCGAGGAATTGACTGCCTCTGGTTCTCCTGCACACTTTCACAGACCGCGGCAATGTTCTCGGCCGATCTGGCTTTCCTTTGACATACGGGTGTTGGCTGATTATTTACCGAACCGGTCGTCTCGAATTTGGCTACCAAACGTTGGAGAGTCGACTTTAAGGGGCCACCGCGTCTACCGTAAAATAGGCACAACGCGCGCAACGTTTGCACTAACGAACACTCATTTTGATAATAAAGTTTTATCATTTGGACGTACTGCTCAATCGTGTAACTTGCCATGGTGATTTGGCATCTGTGACAGAATAATAACAGTTTAGACAGACGCCACCAAAACAACATGGCCGCCACAGGCTGCTAACATCGACCCGCCCTAATTGAAAAAACCCTTTATTTAAGACAGTTGGAGCATGAAGTGAATTCCATAAAATCTTAATCTATTGCCCAGGTCTGATCGGAGTTATTGAATTCCGAAGTTGGAAGATTAAACATGGCAAGTATAGGGAACCTTAAGAAATCATCGACATAATTGCCTCTAGAATCGCGAAAACCTATAGTGGACGGCTTTTAAAGTGAAAATTGACTCTGCTGCAGAAGTTTAAATTCCGGAATCTCCGACGCAAACACATTGCCAAACTAACCAGACACGACTAACATCCCTCCAACGAGGATAAAACCGAAAAATCGGCACAAAACACTGCCACTTCTCGACACAGAAGGACGAATTTTCACTAAAAAGCAGCTAAACCGAAGAAAACACGTTTAACGTCGACGTAAAGCGTATCAAGAGGTCATTCAACTCAACTTTGAACTAAAAAAGAACAGTAGAACAAAAGCATCAGGACCAAAACTACTATAACGCCGACCAGGTTGCCTAAGAGCGGTGCAGTATGAAATCGGAATGTAACAATATGAAACGTCAATTTGCTGTTACTTGTTCAATCACCCTTGTACTTATGAATGTTTTAAATGAAATGTTACGAAGTCCATATGGGTATTCTCGAATCGATTTTAAGATGATTCTAATTAATTGACTTCCGATATTTTGAGGGGACAAATAAGCTCAAATTGAGATATATAGGAGTTAATAGGAGGGTTGAAGTATACTGTAGGGTTGTATATTGGAAATAAATTACTCCAAATAAATTCATTTTCTATGTACATAATTATATACTTCGTCCAGATTTTAAAGGAATACTAATTATCATTATAATTAGGAAATGAAATTAGTCTGTTTTGTAATTTCTTTATAAATGAACCTAAACGTAAATATGTACCACTTGATATATGCGAAAATTTTGCAGTTCTTTATTTTTACAAATACTTATACTGCGTACAAGGAGAAATCCGAATTGAGTTACATTCTACAAAATTAAATTGTTATTGCTCATAACTTTGTGCATGTATACGTATATGTAAAATGAATTTAAATATTATTTCAGTCTTATTATTATTTATGGTAATCTAAAAAATAATAACAATATAACTCTGGTATTATTTCGCCTTTACTAATACTGAACTTTGCTTTTTACTTCTTTCTCTAGGACACTTTTTTAACTCTTTCGAATGGCGATACTTAATTTTCGAGTTGTGATGTCAGTTATAATTTTTATTTAGAAAATTACTCCATTGAAAAAGTGTATAATGAAGTATAATTTGTCCATAATCATTTGTTTCAAATGACAAATAAAATAAATAAATATATCATCACGGTATATTACCCATTGCAGGTTGGCACAACCTGCTTTGTACACAGATATCGGTAATGATGACATATTCGTACCGTTCGAAATAATTTTTGGCGCCGGTTGGGATCCGACCCGGATCACCAGATTCGCGACCAGACACTCAGGCATACTGCTACTATACCCCACTAAAATAAAACAATTATTAAAGATATGGGGTAGGAATAATGGTAGTAGTAACGGAATGAATTAAAAATAGTACCTACAATTATATATTATTATTTGTTTATTTCCGTTTGCAATTTGCTAATTTGGTTCTCAAAATATTATTCAGTCCAACAAATAGACAAAAACGTATTCAAAACAAAATTTGTTTCCTTGCTGAGTAAATTAAAAATATGAATGAAAATGAAGAAAATAAATTTGAAAACAAACAGTTGATAATAATTAACTGACAATTCCATTGGTTTCCGAACTTACACACTTAAAGGATTTAAAAGTAAATGCTAATTGATACTAATATTTCCACTTACCATTAATCGGGGGTCCAGTAGGCGTCGTATTCTCCGTCCCATGATGTTCCGGACTGGATAACTCACTTCCCGAATGGGAACTAACCCACCCGGACCTCTCACTTGTGAGACTACTCGTCGACCCCGACGTGCTGAGCGACATGGACATGCTCATCATGGCCGTGCCTATCGCTCCACCTGAGAAGTGCCTCCGGTGGGTTTGGTGGGGCGCCCGAGGGGGGCGGCCTCCCCCGGGCAATTGGGGCTCGGTGTCAGGCTGCGCCAGATTCGGAAGCGACTCACTGGCGGTCGGGTTCCGGGGAAACATGTCGTCCAAGACGGAGGAGGCTGAGCGAACGTGCCTGTGGACACGGGGGCTGTTGGGGGTTAGACAGATGGAGGGGATGATTTAAATAAAGGTGTGAGATGCAGAAGAAAACTTGCAGAGAAAAAGAAATATATAAATAACTATATAAATAAGTCACAATCTATAATATTTTTTAGATTTCGTATTTAAATTTTAAACAGGGTGTTTCACAAAATGTGGGCCGTGAGTTTATTATGAGAAAACAAATTAATTCAGGTTTTTCTTAAGTTTTCCGAGAATTCGTACACCCCGACAATGTGTTTTCTCCAGCTCTGTACGCGTCAGTCCTTCTTCTCTTCGATTTAACTGTTCAATTGTTTATGATTTTTTTTTTACTATATACTAAAACATATGCAATTAATGCACATTTATTTCATTATTTCTGTACATATACATCATAAATGGGAGTATTATGCTTATTTTGCAATATTTACTATTTTTGGAAATTTAAGCTAAGTTGCAAACCCAGTGCGTGAATTTCTAATAAAGTATCCAAATTGTTATATTCACATAAATTAATGTTTCAAGAAGACAACGAAAAATACATAATAATTATAAAATATTAAAAATAAATATCTCTTCTTTTTACGACTTTTCAGACAATATTTACAGTAGAACTTTTAGAAAATATATTTCAAAAAATACCTACGAACTAAAGTTGAGAGTTTTGTCGAGACTTCAAGACTTTCTCGACAAGACTCGTTACTAGTCTCGTCTCGTCTCATCTTTTTAATCAAGACCAAAATGATGGTCTTGTCTCGACAAGACCAAGACGAGACGAGACAAGACCAAGACTGGTCTTGCGGCAACACTAGTTGCAAACCAGAAAAAGTGCTGTTAAGTATAAATACTTCAAAGACACATAACATTAGATTTCATTCGCAAAGTTTGGTGCATAAGAGAGAAAGAAGAATTATTATAATATCCAGTTAAATAATCATGCTCGAATATAGAAACCAATACGACCAAATATCATATTCCAAACATCACGTCCGCACAATGCTTGACAATGCCATACATATCTCGAAAGTTACCAACCTCAACCCATCGGCGCCTCTGGCGAGGTGGTGTGGAACGCTCGCAGAGCCATGGAGCCGCTTCCCTGTACTGCTGTGCGAGGCCCCGTTCGGTATGGACTCGCTGTCCGTGGAAGAGCTGGTCACGATGGGCTCGCGACTGCTGCTACAAGACTTGTACCTACTGCTAATGGACGAATTCTTCACCGGGCACGCGTGCTCGGCTGAGGTAGTGGAGTGTTTCGTGCGGGCATTTTGATTGTGGCTGGAAATAACAATATTTATAGGGATTTTCAGTTTCAATATTTGATCAGGTACTAATAGTAACGTGACAAGAATTTAAACATATTAAATGGGGATATTTCATCGGTCAAGAACTTAAAGTTTTTTTTTTTCAAAGAAGATAAAAAGAACATAATTTGTACATCTTCAACAAACAAGCGCCTTCTTTGACTACAATTTACCACTAGTATAAAGAAATTGAACGAAAAAGGAATTCTGTTCAGCATTAAAAAAGAGGTTACAGCTGTTAGTGAAAAGAACACTGTTACTGCTGTTGTTAAGAAAATAGTTGAAGACAATAGAGTCTTTTATGAGGTAATTGAGCATCAATTGGAGCTATTAATATAATCTACACGATTACCTGCAATTTAAAAAAGTTGTCAGTCGTTTTATGCTACAAGTACATCAGTTTTTGATAAAAAAAAACAGAATTTGTCAGAATTAGTCAAGAAACTTTGACACTATTAAATAGAGGCGGACACCAATTTTTTTTTCAAAAATTGTGACATACCGAAACTTCATTTTGTGTTTTTAACGTACTTACAAAGAGTCGTAAATGGATTCATAAAGACGGAAAAACACCAACAATAACCAAGAAGCAGAGAGCCATGAAAAAAGTAATATCTCCAGTAATAAATAACGAACATAGATTTGTGAAAAATCCATGGATTCCGCTGGGATTTGAATCCTCCTTGTCATATCTAGTGAATCGCTCTAACCAACTGAACTCCAAAGTCCCATTGAGTCAGTAACATGTGAAAGATTCACTCAATGGGACTTTGTGGCTCAGTTGGTTAAAGCGTCTTATTAGATATGAGAAGGTCCTGGGTTCAAATTCCAGCGGTGTCCTGAATTTTTTACACACCCATCTTCGTTATTTATACTTTAATATACTCGGACTTCACAGTAACGACGTTACTGTTATTTATTGTTCCTGTTTGAGAAGAAATTAATAGTTCAATTCATGATTATTTTGCAAACATTACAAAAGAAGATAGGTTGGTAGTTTTTAAGAAGTAGACAGAAAGAATGGTAAAGTATATGATTGTTGTTGAAGGGAACTAAGTACTTTGAACATATTTAAAACAAAAATCTAAAAACTGTGAACCATATGTTTTACTCTCAATAATTCTAGCGTGACACACTGAGCCGTAGTATTTGATCACTACCGTATTGTTACCTAAGTTGGGCATATGGACTCCTCGCACCTAGAAGAAAGGTTTAGGTCTAGACTTTCAAGGTTATCTAGTTTTACTAAACGAAAATGATTTCCATCAGAACTAAAATAAAATCTTATTTATTAAAATCTCCCTCACCTCTGGCCATGCCTAGGAAACGTACTAATATTTCTCTCCATATTTCTATGCCCTCTCCCGTAGGCAGGCACTCCATCCTGATGCGGGAGTTGTCTTCTTCTCCTCTCTGGGTCTGACCTATAATTCGGCGTCACCGGCCTATCTCCTCGGTCCCGTTGTTCTCTTTCTCTCTCCCGGTCTCTTTCCCGTTCTTTATTTCGGGATAGGATCAGCGTGGAATGATGGAAGATGATGTCTAAGTCTTGTCGACTAGGTGGGAAGATTTGAGTGGAATTGGACCTGGGGAATTGGCTGCAGTTTGCGGTGGTGGTGTTGGGAGAGGTGTCGTTGCGGTCCATCCGGCGACGCCGCTCGGATTCGTCGGAGGATCTGAAAGAAAAAAATTTTTTTAACAAAAATAAATATAATAAATACATCGTTATTTTTTTGCGCGATCTAAAACAGGTTCACATCTGTATCAATAACGATTTAAGGATTGACCTGTGATAATAGAGTTCTGTATCAAATGAATGTAACAGAATGCGTAAAGCCATTCCGCTGTACAGTATAGAGCGGGAGATGTGATTCCTTACTCTCATTAGTAATGATAATGGTAATGAACGTTATAATTTCAGAAAAGCAAACTTCGTTAAATTATACGATATTTGTAATATAGACTGGTCATGCTTGAATAATTATCAATGTGTTGAAGAAGCTCTGGATAAATTTTATTCTATGTTGTATGCTATATTCGATGATTCAGTACCTAAACATAATTTTAAAATTTCTAAATACCCCCCATGGTTCACATCTGAAATTAAATATAACCTTTCAACTAAAGAATATTATAGACGTAAATGGTTGAAAACAAAAAATATGTTTCATTTTATTGAATTTAAAAGACTGAGGGTTTTAGTAAAATCGCAAATTAAGAATGCTTACTATTGTTATGTTCGTAATATAGAACAAAATGTAATATCTAACCCTAATGAGCTATGGAAATATGTTAATTTAAAATAAGGTACCACTCGTATACCAGGTATTCTTCATGATGACAGCTGACAGCTATGAATATGATTCTCCACAGGGTATAGTCAATGCATTTGCCTCTTTCTTTTCTAGTTTCTTCTCACGAAGTTCATTTGATAATTTTACAGAAGAATTTAATAATTCGCAGCCTTTTAAATTTCTTAATGTTAGTGAAGATGAAATCCGAGATTTAATGTCATCTTTTTCTACTAAATGTACTGCTGGAGAAGATTAAATTCCCAGTTTCTTTATTAAAGACTGTCGACTTATACTTGCGAAACCACTCTGCACAATTATAAATCTAGCAATTAACACTTGCACTTTTCCTGAACGCTGGAAAAAACCAGAATTACACCAGCTTTAAAAAAGGTGATAAATCTTGTATTAATAATTATAGACCAATTTCCATTTTGAATAACTTTGCTAAACTTCTCGAGATGGTAATGTATAAAAATATTTATACTAATACTCGTTGCTTAATTTCTCCAGATCAACATGGTTTCATGGTTGGCAGATCAACTATCACTAATCTTGCATATTTTTCACAATACGTTTGTGAGGTGTTGGATGAAAGAGGTCAAGTAGACACAATTTACACTGATTTATCCCACGCCTTTGATTCTATTGACCACAATCTCTTACTATATAAAATAAGTAACTTTGGCGCTGCTCCCTCTATAATTCAATTATTAAGATCTTATCTACATAATCGCACATGTTGTGTCTTCTATAATGGTTTTGAATATTTAAAATTTGTTGCTTATTCAGGCGTACCGCAAGGTTCCAATCTAGGACCGCTTTTATTTATTTTGTTCATAAATGAACTAATTTCGTCATTCAACTGTAATGTTCTTGCCTATGCTGATGACATCAAATTATATTTAAATATTGATACCCCAGCTGCTACAATTCAATTGCAAACCAACATAAATTTAATGATCAATTGGTGTATCGAAAAAAAAATTAAAATTAAATATTGATAAATGCTGCATAGTTACGTATACACGTAAAAAGAACCCTTTGATAGTTGAATACCATATGCGGAATAATATTTTATCAAGACAAAATTCAATAAATGATCTTGGAGTTACATTCTGTAGTAATTTCATGTTCATAGATCATATAAATAATACTTGCAAATCGGCAAGCAAGACACTAGGTTTTCTTATGAGAATTTCTGTTATGTTTACGGATATCAATGTTTTAAAATCGTTATATTTGGCATTTATAATGAGTAAATTTGAGTATGCTTGTTTAATTTGGTATCCATTTTTTTGATTAAATCCACCGTAGATTTTTAAAATTTCTTTCATTTAAACAAGATAGGTTCTATCCAGTGAGAGGTATAGACCAGGATTCCCTATTACAACGTCATTCCATGCAGTCCCTGGCTGAGAGGAGAGAACAGTCTTGTGCTCGATTTCTTAATCGTTTGCTAACCAACAAAGTTGATGCCTCATATCTCCTGTCCCGGGTGTCAATTCACGTACCACGACTGCAGTCCAGATATCCCAGATCCTTACATCTACCAACTTCACGCACACATATACTGAAACGATCACCAATTTATGTAGCTTCCCATGCAGCTAATCTTCTGTACCCAGATATTTTTATTTAAAATATTATTTTTGTATTTTCTCAATACATGTATTGTTTTTGATTATTTTGTATACTTTGTCCTGTACTCGGTTTACTGTTGGGCAATAAATTATTATTATTATAATAATAATAATGATTTATTGCCCAACAGTTAAGACCATACACAGGACAATACATAATATAAATATTGAATACATTTAGAATATATATGTGCATGTACATAAAAACATAAGAAAAAAATCTGATGTGGCCAGCACATAACCTCTCGCCGTATATTTTACCTGGCTGTATGCATAAAGCAAAGAATATTTTTATAAATACAAATAATATATTCATATAAATCTATGACGTATAAACTTCTTTGTTATTCAATAATAGCATGTCTCAACATGAAGATATTTTACCATAAATTATGTTACAATAAATTACAAAGTAGAGTTTACCATATATAAATATTAGGCTGGTAACAGCAATTTTCAATTCGAACAACTTTGTTTACTTTCTCTTCATATTCTTCTAGTAAAAACATTAATTTTGGGCGGTCTAAAATGTATATATGGATTGTGCATCTATTCTTACATATCTTCTTTTACATTTTATTTTTTCATACATGTTATATCTAAATAACACTAATTCCCTTTAATAAAGTGACGGATAGATTGCACTCCGATTATTCTTATATCGATGTGTAATTTTGTCAATATTTACAACTTACTTGAGAAGAATTTGATAGCTTTTTCGCAATTCAAAGTTACTCTAGTCTACAGTACTGGTGTACATTGTCCCATAATGTTTGAAACAAATTTAAGTCCTTCAACCTAGACTTGTCATCTCCATAATAGTCACAGATCAAGAACTAAGGGATTCTCCAAGTACATTTTTAATTCATTACTCATTATTTCTGACACTGACATTTATCTGTCAGTTACAAATAATTTAAATTCTCAACTATTTTTCATGGCATTCTTTCGGTTGTAAAATTAATTACAACAGATTATTTTATATATTATATATCTTTTATCTCTAAATCTATGGAATATATAATAAAATATTTAAATGTATCAGATAGAGAATTTAATTTTCTTTAATATTACCACGAAAAATTTTCAAAAAATAATATTTAGAAGATTTTTTTTCAAGAATCTTCTACTTCCGGTTGTCCAATTGTTACCAAAACCTTTTCAGATCTTCCCATGAATGTCCGATTGGGAAATACGTAGCTAAACAAATTTAAAGTCTTATAGTTTTTGAGTAACCGTCCTTCCAACATCCCACACACATACACACATACACACACACACACACACACACACACACATCCACACACACACACACACACAGACATCATCGTAAAAATGTTAAAATCGGATTGTAGAGACCTTAAAACGTGCTTATTCAATAAAATCTGGATATGCGATTTTTAGCATGAATGCAATACCTCTCTTAGCGAGAGGTAAAAATCTGATGTGGCCAGCACATAACCTCTCGCCGTATATTTTACCTGGCTGTATGCATAAAGCAAAGAATATTTTTATAAATACAAATAATATATTCATATAAATCTATGACGTATAAACTTCTTTGTTATTCAATAATAGCATGTCTCAACATGAAGATATTTTACCATAAATTATGTTACAATAAATTACAAAGTAGAGTTTACCATATATAAATATTAGGCTGGTAACAGCAATTTTCAATTCGAACAACTTTGTTTACTTTCTCTTCATATTCTTCTAGTAAAAACATTAATTTTGGGCGGTCTAAAATGTATATATGGATTGTGCATCTATTCTTACATATCTTCTTTTACATTTTATTTTTTCATACATGTTATATCTAAATAACACTAATTCCTTTTAATAAAGTGACGGATAGATTGCACTCCGATTATTCTTATATCGATGTGTAATTTTGTCAATATTTACAACTTACTTGAGAAGAATTTGATAGCTTTTTCGCAATTCAAAGTTACTCTAGTCTACAGTACTGGTGTACATTGTCCCATAATGTTTGAAACAAATTTAAGTCCTTCAACCTAGACTTGTCATCTCCATAATAGTCACAGATCAAGAATTAAGGGATTCTCCAAATACATTTTTCTTTCATTACTCATTATTTCTGACACTGACATTTATCTGTCAGTTACAAATAATTTAAATTTGCAACTATTTTTCATGGCATCCTTTCGGTTGTAAAATTAATTACAACATTATTTTATATATTATATTCCTTTTATCTCTAAATCTATAAAATATGTATAAAAATATTTAAATGTATCAGAAAGAGAATTTATTTTTCTTTAATATTATCAAGAAAAAATTTCAAAAAATAATATTTAGAAGATTTTTTTTCAAGAATCTTCTACTTCCGGTTGTCCAATTGTTACCAAAACCTTTTCAGATCTTCCCATGAATGTCCGATTGGGAAATACGTTGTTAAACAAATTTTAAGTCTTATAGTTTTTGAGTAACCGTCCTTCCAACATCCCACACACACACATCCACACACACACACACACACACACACACACACACACACAGACATCATCGTAAAAATGTTAAAATCGGATTGTAGGGACCTTAAAACGTGCTTATTCAATAAAATCTGGATATGCGATTTTTAGCATGAATCCAATACCTCTCTTAGCGAGAGGTAAAAAAGAATTAGACAAAAATTACAAAAATATATCAATATAAAAATTGTTCGCATTTTTGGATATAATTGTTATGGGGGCACGCTGGAGTACGTCCGAATGGGATGAGAGAAGTTGAAATGTCCTGGACAAACCCAGCGCAATACAGAGTCCACTGTTATTGTGGTAGCTCTGAACACTGGTATTTAACTAAAAGCTTGTATATTTCATTAAAAATAACAACAATAAACTAACCTAACGCACAAAAATCACGCTTGGAAAACTTGAGTCAAGTTGTGTGAGTTACGTTAGGTTATTTTTGTTATTTTTAGAGAAATATACAAGCTCTCAAATAAATGCCTCTGTCTCAGAGCTACCACAATATCAGTGAACTCTTTATTGCGCTGGGGTTTGTCGAATAACAGTGAGGAACCACCTCCTTCAAAGTCCTGAGCACTCTAGAACATGCCTGCTCTGTACTGTACAGCGAAATGGCTTTACAGAAGGGACTGTGTTCCGGTTTAAGAGTAGTCTTTTTCGTCACATCAAACGGAAGGTACGTGATAATATGCGGACAGTGTGATCGGGGAAGTTTCCTCAACTCTTGAACAGATATGCTGATTTGGGATAAAGTTGATAAAATTATATATTTTTTGTATTATAAACTTACAATATTTAAAAAAATTTTTATTGGTCCAATGTAATTCCCCTCCTTCTATACTGACGTACTCCACTTCCTAAAAACTTAACACTTCTCATACATATTGAGTAAACTTAACCACCCACTGAGGGAAAGACTGTTGTCAATTTTTATTGATTAATATAAAATTATACATTAGTATGCTAGCTTTTGTTGAGATTTTATTTATGATTTACAGATTTGTAAGGCTCATGCCCGGTTGCAGAAACGTTCATTAACGCTTTGTCTAATTAACGGACCATCAAAATGAACAAATTCGAATCAGTTTCCTTGTTCTTATGACATTTAAATCATTGCTGTCAAAAATAGCGTTGCATTTGTTCGTTTTGATGATCCGTTAATTAAACAAAGCGTTGATAAACGTTTTTGCATCCGGACATTACAGTCTTGTACATAATACGGCCATTTCTCGATCGCGAAGCAATTTTGACCTATCACAAAGCATTTTTTGGTCAATTGCGACTGTACTCGTAACTCTCAAATATTTTTAACGACCCTAGATCAGTGGTGGCTTGTGACTTTGTTTAGATAGAAGGTGCTATTAAAAATACATACATACCTATTAATATTCATTTAATATTTTAATTATGAATACTAAATAAATAAGATATATTAAAAAAATTAAATGTGTCAGATTGAGAATTTAATTTTCTTTAATATTTCCAAGAAATTTTTTGAAAAAATAGTATTTAGAAGATTTTTTTTCAAGAATCTGCTACTTCCGGTTGTCCAATTGTTACCAAAACGTTTTCAGATCTTCCCGCGAATGTCCGATTGGGCAATACGTAGTTAAACAAATATTAAGTCTTATAGTTTTTGAGGAAACGTCCTTCCAACATCCCACATACATACATACATACATCCTCACACACACACACACACACACACGCACACGCGCACGCCTACTCGCACGAACGCACACGCGCACGCACGCACACACACACACACACACACACACACACACACACGCAGACATCATCGTAAAAATGTTGAAATCGGAACCTTAAAATGTACTTATTCATTGAAATCTGGATATGTGATTTTTAGCATGAATCCAATACCTCTCTTAGCGAGAGGTAAAAATCTGATGTGGCCAACACATAACCTTCCGTCAATTCTTTGCGTTTTATATAAATTACATATCGTGACGTGCGCCCCTGACTTAAGAGTGTTGAAAGAGATCCATGACGGATCTGGAGGAGACCATTTTGGAGTCAACAAAACATTAGAAAGATTGCGCCAACGATTTTACTAGGTTAATTGCAAGGATGTTAAAGACTGATGCAAGAAATGTGTGGTTTGCGCTGGCAGCAACGCATAGACGACGAAGAGCTTCAATGCGTCAATACAACGTTGGCAGTTCATTGCTATTGACGTGGCCGGACCATTTCCAGAAAGCGAAGACGGAAATAGATACATCATAGTTGTCATGGACTACTTCACCAAATGGGTTGAAGCCTATCCATTACCCAACCAGGAAGCTACTACGGTTGCTGAAACTTTAGTGAAAGAATGTATACGCCGATGTGGTATACCACGTGAACTTCACTCTGACCAGGGAAGAAATTTCGAGTCTGCCGATTTCCAAAATATCTGTAAGATATTAGGAATTAATAAAACGAGGACAACTGCATTACATCCGCAGTCCGATGGCATGGTTGATCGAATGAACAGAACGATCAACCGATACTTGTCGAAGGTAGTCTCCAACCACCAAAGAGACTGGGACCGACATCTGTTCCTGATGGCTTATCGTTCATCCGTGCATGAATCCACAGGGCATACTCCTGCGAACATCTTATTCGGGTGTGAGCTGCGCCTACTATGTGACTTGGTGTTTGACAGTAAACTTGGGGAAGATCTGGCCGGGGAAGATTACGTAAAGGACCAGTATGAAATCAAGGCAGAAAAAGGTGGATACAAACCTAAAGACTTAGAGTGGCTTTATAATCCACAAAGGCGTCGAGGATCACCAAAGCTGCAAAGAAATTGGGAAGGTCCTTATGAGGTCGTTAAGAGAATAAACGACGTGATATACAGGATTAGAAAAACACCAACTGGGAAGCCGAGAGTAGTACACTTCAATCGGCTAGCCCCTTTCGCTGGTGACAACCATGAAGACCAGCGTGGAGCAACGGTTCGTCGGATCATAGCTCAGGAACCGACTTTTGAAGACTTCATGGAACAGTATTCCTTTGGTCACAAGGTGCGATATGCAGTGACGAAAGACGAACATCGAGACCTGTTTACCGTGTCTTCAGATTATTCCCTCGGCCACTGCGGATCAGAAGAGGTAAAGATGTCACGCGGCATAGCGTCAGTCTTTAAGACGAAATTTGGACGACTACAAGAACTGGCCAACCAAGGTCCATCCGTCGGGAAAACGCTGCGACTGAGGGATAACAACACAGAACATCAGCGGTATACCTACTACCTGGTTACAAAACCACGCTCGTACCAAAAGCCGTCGTGTCGGAGTCTATGGAATTCACTGTGCGATTTGAAGGATCATCTGCTAGAGAATGACATTTTGAAGCTAGCAGTACCGAAGTTAGGCTGTGGATTAGATGGTTTGGATTGAAGGATTGTTAGGAACATGTTAGAGATCCTCTTCCGCTATACCGGTATTGAAATTCTCGTCTGCAGTTTTAACCTTAACGGACAGAAAGAAGAACTCCAGCGCACCATCGACTGTCACTTCTTCAAGACTTCTAAATGTACCAAGGATAATACATGTAGATTTCGTCATCACAAACTGTTCCGGGACGAAACAGTCTTAACGAGGGGGCAGTGACGTGCGCCCCTGACTTAAGAGTATACGAGTGCCGCTACTGGTAGAATATTCCCGAGCGATGATGTAATCCCTCCCGGCGGGGGAAAACCCATACGCGTTCAGACTGGTTAATTACATCCGGTGGTGTGATTCTTTGTATTCGATGATGGTCGCATCAGAAAGTTCCAGGAGGACTCTGGGCTGTATAAATACCGTCCGAAGGATAGCGGAGATACAGACTGATATATAGAGGCAACGAGCAATGAAGTTGGTGATATAAATAGTCTACAAGTTGTGAACATAAATAAAATGTAGTTATATAAATAAATATAGGGATATAAATATTGTTTAAATAAATAATCTTAGTGTTTAATAATAATATTCTTACTCTTAAATTAGTGTTTATAATTATTTAATCATAGTGTTAGTTATTTTTATTATCTTTTTAATATTTATCCTAATTATTTATCTTTTCATAAACGTATTTTTTTAATTAATAATATTTCTATGATTTTTACACTTCACCCATATAAATAAAACGTTACAATATAATTATATAATAAGGTAGTTTCTTGCAAAAGATTATATATTTCCGATAAAATTATTTCATGACCTATGCAAATTATGCTTGACACTGACATCTGTCAATTAATAATAGTATTTATTGTTTTCATGAGGAGCTTGTCTAATTTAATCTAATCTTAAAACTGAACATGAAGAAAAAATTCAATCAAATCGTAAAGAGAATAAAATATTCTTTAGTATTTATGATAATATAAAATGTCAAAAAATGATATTTACTTCGGTTTACCAATTATAGCCAAAATTTAATCAACTCTTCATGCAGACATACAAAAGGGAAATATGAAAGAGTTATAATAGACACATACATACACACACACATACATACAAAGTAATGAGTCAGAGTATTACAAATAATATATGCAACAGGCGCAGAATTTTTCAAATTTAATGAAATATTTTTATACATATTTGATTCTGTTGATTATTTAAAACATTTAACAGAATAATTCTTTTTTTTTACTTAGGGCATCAGGGCTGCAGCCCTACAGCCCTTTCGCACAAGCCGACACTGCCCTAGATGCTTGTATTTTTTTATAAGAGCATAAAAGTCTTCTTTTCATTTTACGACGTAAATATCTCTTTATTTATGTGATCTCACAAGAACTAAGTAAATGACATTACTGAATTTGACAGAATGGGCGGAGCTAAAATCTTAATTGATACAATTCGTAGATGTCCTTGATCGGACTTCTGTAAAAAATTAAATTGTATGTATTTATACATTAGCACAATTTCTATTAGAGAAAATTTTCAATATATCTTTTCACACATTTTTCTAGTCGTTCATTTGCAGTACTGAATACATTTATTATATATCAAAGAAAAATAAGAGTGATAAGTTGTTAATAATGTAATAAAGAAATATGTCCAGTTAAAAAAGAAATTAGAAAGGGTTGAAAAATTAATGAATGAGATTTCTGTATGATCGCGTGATCATTTACAGAGAAAAATAATTGTTGTAATTAAGGCACTCTTGACTCTTGTCACTTTGTCAGCCTAAATGTTTCTAAGTTTCACTAACTTACCCTCGTGTTAACCACTTTGTCTCTGTTTAATTACTCTTAACTGAAATTTTAGTTCGTTGTATCGATAATTAATTCTGTGAAATCAGTTACAAATTGCAATGTATAATGAGGAACACGTGAATTTTATATGCGATTATGAAAATTCGATGATATTACATGCATTTTAAAGCAAGTAATTCGCTCAGATGAAATTTTATTATGTTGGTTTTCATTTATGTCAAATTGAACGATAAAATGATTGAAAAGGTAGAGACAAGAGACAAATGGCAATTTTAGATTATTATTAATATTTGTTTATAGTTTAAATTATAAAGTTGTGGGTTGTGGGCGGAAGTAAATTCCACTTTTGGTTTGAAAAGATCCTGAATTCTACTTTCGGTTTCACAAGATTTACATCATCGATAATTTTCTAAATAGAATATGAATTTTTATATTTTCTAAAAGTAATTTATATTAGTTTTAAGCTGATGTTACACTATCATTCATAATAATGATCAACGACAAAGAAGAAGTTATCCGTGAATGATGAAAATATAATAAAATGAAGTTGCTTATAGTGCTCACACGAAATTAGCCGTGACTGTTTGCGAATGAAGAAATAGAAGTCCGCAAAAATTAATCATTCTCGGATCACTTCTTGTTCTTTCTCATTCTTCATGATAGACTGTAATATCGGCTTTACAATGATGAAAAAACTTTCATCAAAAATTATTACAATTATTAATTTTTCAAATTATTCATAAAAATTTAATTCATTATCAGGACATTTTCACATTACTATACAGGGTGTTTATTAAACAGGGCAAAAATTGAACGGATTATTCCCTGGACCATTCTAAGATGATTTTGTCCTTTGATGATTTTTGAAAAGCCGCTTTGTTTCAAAGATACAAGGCGAAAAACAAAATTCGACAAAACCAATTTTGATATTTTTCAAATTATTAATCTAGTAACAGCAGGCAAGTTATGTGTCAAATTTGTTGAGACGTTTGGCTGTTTGACGTGTATTTTCTGTCTATAATACTTAAACTTTTGTTAGTGAAGTCCTCTTATCATGAATAGCTATACGAACGCCGAGATGATTGACATGCATTTCATTTATGGACTTACCGGCGAGGTGTATCGCAACTATTTGGAACATACTCTTATTTTTTTCGCCTTGTATCTTCGAAACAAAGCGGCTTTTCAAAAATCATCAAAGGACAAAATCATCTTAGAATGGTTCAGGGAATAATCCCTTCAATTTTTGCCCTATGTTTAATAAACACCCTGTATATCTAAAATTAAGAAAAAAAAAATAGCTATTTGTCCCAATTTTTTTCAATCACTCTGTATAATTTATAATATAAAGATAATTAAAAAATTGTAACTTGTAACTGTTCACATTATGGCTATACTGATTTTAATTTATTTCAATTATAAACTCTGCCTTCAAGTGAAGATATGATCCATACTACGAACGCACTATTATAATAATAGTGTTATTGTGTATCATTTACATTATATTCTTATGAAATTAAACGTCACTTTTAATAAAAGCGCTCTATAAAAGTGGGTCAGTAATATAGATCTTAATAGCATCTTTCTTCAATGGGTCAAGGGCTCACACGTGACCCTTAGTCTATAGCCAATCCATGTTTGGGGCGAGACTGTCACTTTGCATTGGCGGCAATTTGAATGTTAGTGTTCTGTGGGTGTAACCATCATACTGACGTTGAAAAAGTCAATCTAACAAAACACAAATACTATAGAAATAAATATTGAATAAGTTCAAAGCAGCAGAAACAATAAACAAAACAAACTAAAAGAGTCAAAATAAAAAAAAAAACAACAAAACTTCAAGCGAATACCAAAAAAATTCTGATGTGACCGGCATCTTCTGTCAGTTCTATGTATTTTGTACAAATTCCATACATAAAGTTCTTGCAAAAGATTCTATATTTAAAGTAAAATTATTTCATGATCGCGTTAATTGTTGAGATCATTAATCCCCAATTATCACACATGTTAGTTACAATATTTTTTCGTTGACCATATTTTACTAAATTGGAATTTCTAATTTTATTCTATAACATTTTTTTTTAGGTTAGTAATAAAAACAAGACACCAGAGAGTAACCTAGGGACTTTTGGGAGACGACGCGAGGGAACAGAAAGAGACGAAGACGTATAAGGAAGTTGTAATACATTTATTTTGTAATTTATAGTTTGAATACATATTTATTTAAAACTTAAAGTGACGAGTTATTATTTTAAAACCCCAAGAACATTAGTAACGTTTGACATATAAATTTTGTCCATTGTTCAGCAATGGTATGTGGTATCTATGGTTATCCACTAAAATCGTTTATTAATAAAAAAAAATATTAATAGGGGTCATTAATGGATGATTTTCTATACATTAACATAACCTATTAATAACCGGCCAACGGAAAAAAATTTAATCCATTGAATATGAAGCATAATATGCAATCAAATCGTATAGAAAATAAAATATTCTTTAATTCTAATAATAATAATCTTTCAATGAGGGTACTGTTAACGAATTTTAACCAAAATCTAATCACGTCTGCCTATGAATGCAAGGAAGAGGAATACGACAAAAATGTAATTTTTCTAATTATAGTATTGAAGTTATCAGATCCGAAATAATCGCCTTTCTCTCTCTCTCTCACACACACACACATACACACACACACACACACACACACACACACACACACATACAAACACACATACATATAGACATCATCGTAAAAACAGTAAAATCGTATTCTAGGGCCTCTAAAATCATCATCGATTTTTTGACCTTACGTAAAAGTGACGGAAGGTAAAAACAACCTAACTTTTTAAAGGTCAGTATGTTGGTTACACCCACAGAATACTAACATTTAAATGTTTTCCAACGCAAAGTGACAGTCTCAGCCCAAACATGGATTGGCTATATATAGTTAAGGGTCACGTGTGAGCCCGTGACCCATTGAAAACTACTATTTTCTCCCTACCTGCAGTGGTGGTGTTTGGGACGGGCTATTTCATTCTGCTGAGGCTCTGAGAGCGGTCTGGGCGGGTGGTACTGGTACTCATAATGCTTCCTGGGGGACCGGGCTCGTTGCTCGCCGCCGCTATCCGCCCGACGACGTTCAACGGGTCCTATCGTTCGTTCAGGGGCTGGTGGGGAGATGTCGTGACGGCGGGCTAGATCTACGGTACTCCTCGATGCGTAAGGGAGTCTTCGACGCCTAGAAGAAGTAATAGGGGGAAATTATTTATAATGTACGTTGAATGGATGGAAAGTTTATGGCCAAATCATGAAATATCAATTCTTTATGGAAAAAAATATTTTGTACTGGGTGAGCCAAAAAGAAGTACCACATTTAAAACCTTTATTCTACAAAAACAATAAAAGATACAAAACAATTCATTTTGTAACACAAGAAAAAGTATATAAAATAATAATATTTCATCGTTTAAATAGTTATTTGTAATATGAATTAAAAATGACATTTTATTTTGTGAAAAGGAAGTTCGCAGAAAATAAAATCACTTTTAACAAGTGTATCATACACTATTTTTTCTACAAACCCTATATTTTCATTTAAATTTGCATTTCTAATAATGCCAAAAATGTCGATTTGTTGTCCAATTCGTCGTTAAGGTAACTAATTCGCTTTTAACACTACTCTTAAAAGTAACAATGACCTGTCACTTTTCAATACTGGTGTCACAAAATGACAATTTTAACCCTAAAAACAAACATTAAAAATCCTACTTTTAACTGATTGTAGAAAAAATAGTATATTAAAGAACGAATGTCATAATTGTCATTTTATTAAATAATCGATAATTAAGAAATGAGTTTTTAATACTATTTTTTCTATTTTGTGACTTTTATGCCATTTTAAAATAAAAAATCGTAGTTTCAAAATTTAGTTGGTGATACGTTACGTGATACTAATGTGGTGGAAAATGCAAACTCTAACCTTATTTTTGTAATACCAACTATCTACGATATTTTCTATTTCTTTTTAGCGCTATTACTATATTTCTTCGCTTCTTCTTATTCTTTCTCTTAAATTCAATATTATATAAAAATACAATTCTTAACCGTTTGTATTTGTTTATTTAGCGAGATTTGACATATGATATTTTTAACATTAATAGCCACCAACGCTGTCGAAACGTCGTCGTTAAATAAAATAAACAGAACTATTCCCAAATATTGTTTTTATTTAATAAATTATACTAATCTATTACAGCACTAGAATGAGCTATTAACGAACTCTTTTGGGTGCTGTAATAGCTTTGTTAGTTGTTACAGAGGCAAAATAGAAAAAAATATTTTATAGGTGGTGTCTGTCATTAGCGATACACTCTTCGAGATGATTTCTGAATGCTCATATTTTCCGTCGAATAGTGCCCTTGAGGGCGTTAAGGTTTTGGGGATCGGTTTGTGTACACCTTTGATTTCAAATAGGCACAGAAGAAGAAATCACAGGATGTAAGTTTGCATGGAGCTGTATGAGCTGTTGCTCCATCCTCCTTAAACCAGGCATCTGACTGAGAACTACAAGAAATAGTCTAACAAAGGATCTCGAGCAATGATCAATTTTTGGTCACTACTCGAGCTCTTTCTTCGTGTTGAGGTATTTGATATCAAAGGAGTACACACTCCGACTTCAATATCCAAAAACCATGAAGGGTAATTCAGAATGAGTCTGTTTCACATTTTTCGAAAAGTATTTTAAATGAAAATTTATGCAATATATTTCTTAGTACTATATTTTTTTAATAATTTGTTGTTAATTTCGTAAATAATTAAATTAATAGATTGGATACAATAGTCATAAAAAAAAACCTCCCACTCCTGTGACGTCCTAGTACCTACATACGTCATTCACAGCCAATAAGGATACAGTTTGTCCGTCACCTACGATTTTATATAAATAAAAGTAGGCGATAGTCACATGTTAAGCTCTATTCTCTATGTACTTTGATGTTACATTCTGTTTAAGATCACGTGACTTTTAAAAAAAAATCCAAATTTCAAAAATTAATTGAACATATCCAATAAATGTTTTGAGATATTTTCAGTTTTGTGGCTATTTAAAGAATATCTTTTTAAACTTAATATTTAGAAGGCATATAAAAATTCTTGCCACAGCCGCATTTGACTTCAAAAGTGTATCGCTAATGACGGCTACCACCTTGAAGACATTAGGTCGAAATCAACACTCTTCATTAGTGCAGTGATCGTTTCTAACTATGGAAACAGCTTGCATCTTTTTCTTATTAATGCATCAAGGCATATGCGTATCTTAATTTTGTTATAATATATAATAATATAATTTTCTTTAGTTAAAGACGACTGCAGAATTTGACCCATTATCTTTAAAAAAAAAAGGCTAAAGAAAAGAAAACTATTTTATATAGCCTTTCTTGCTTTACTCGTATAATGAAATTTATTGTATCTTCTACTGTTTTTGTATAATAAAGATTTAAAATGTGGTACATCATATTGGTTTTTAGAGATTCTATAACGTGCTTATTCATTAAAATTATGATTTTTTAACCAAAGACATTGGCCCGTATTCCGAGCACACTTTTATAATAAAAGCGCTTTTATGGAGCGCGCTTGTACATTTAAGAGGAGTATGCTTCATAAAAGCGCTTTTATTATAAAAGTATGCTGGGAATATGGGCCAATACGTCTTTTACATGTAGGTGATGGTAGGTATTGCAAATCACCTTTTCGCATTAGTTATAAATTGGTGTATAAAATATGTCTTCTTAATCTAAGTTTAAATTTTATTTTTATTTTTTAAATTCATGATTAATATATTATTTTTATATATACATAAAACTCTATTTTTTGCTATAATACACTTTCTTTAAAATATTTTTTTAACCGCAATAAAATGAGTTTTAATTCACTCAAAATATGGACGGAAATTGGAGTCTTTCAATTTTCAATAACTTATTCATTGTATATCAAATTTTAATTTGAAGAGGCGGATATTACAAGTATGTAGAAACATTTTGTACAAAAAGGAAGTCTTTTGTAAGGTGTCAACATAAGAAATATTCAATAGATTACAAATTGAACGCCGAATATGAGTCACTCAATATTCCCATGAATACAAGTGTTAATACCATGTTCGAAAACTATTATCCCCTACAGAGCTTAAGGAAAATTAATTATCAAATAAAGGTGTAATTTCTTATTTATAAGTTCATTGAAAACCCCAGCGTGGAAACTAATTGATTGGGGTGGAAGATAGCCCAGCTACATGCCACAGCAATCGCCTGTACAATGATTACGACGAACTACAAATGAATAACAAAATCACTATTGATTAGTGTACATACACCCGGGATGGCTCGTAATTTAAACATAAAGGAAATGGTCGGAAAATAGCTTGATTGAATGGTGCAAGAGATAGGGATAAAGGGATGTTTCCCTGCTGGTCTAGTTCAGTGGTACCCAAAATTTTTCGATCATGGAACCCTTAAGAGGAATGGCTACTCCTGTACTAAAATATGAAGCGAAAATTCAAATAAATTGTTCCTGTAATAGAACTATTAACATTTTTAAAAAATCAATATTAGGCGTAAATACTTCTGATATGAACCTGCGTTTAAAAAAAAGTATTATTGAAATTTACTAGTATTTGACTTTGATTTCAATAATACTGTGTTTAAAATGCAGGCTCATATCAGAAGTATGTACCTATAGTATTGGCCACAAAGATAGCAATTTTTTTAATTTTTTTAGTTACTCTCACGTAAGAATGGGAATTTTAGAAATAAATTACAGGATTAATATTCCCTTTAAACTAGTTTATTATATGTTAAAATAACATATTGAATTTGTAAAATTTATCTAATTTGTAAAACTGATTTTTGTGTGGACGTAAAAGATAGCAACTATCTTAAAAATTGATAAGAAAATTAGAATTTCTAATATTTGGTGTAATAACCATCAGAATTTATTACTTCTCTGCATCGTATCAGTATAGATTCTAGTAATTTTAATATTACATCCTTGTCAACTTCCACCCAAGATCTTCTTAAGACACTGAACAAAACTTCTTTTCTTCTATGACTTATCCCTAATTATGCGATATAGAATTTCTCAGACATTTTCTATTGGATTTAAGTCTAGAGACTGTAATAACGTTAACTTTATTGTCTCTAAACCTATTTTTTTATAAGCGTCGAATTATGCTTTGGATCATTATATTGCTGCAAAATATTTTTCAGAGGTATATATTCATTTGTATAAGGCTCCATTACATTCCCTAGTACGTCCTCGTTCTTAAATCTATCCATTTTTCCTTCTGTATGGTATAAAATATTTCTACCATACCCTGAAAGCATCCGCAGATCATTATAGATCCTCCACTATATTTTACAGTAGGTATAATGTATTTAGGATATAATCGTTTACTTTCTGGTCTTCGCATTAGGGATGGGCAAAAAGTCGTGAAAGATCGATCTTGGGAATCGATCTAGATCAAATTTTTAAAAATCGATGTCATTAAAAATCGCCCCCGAAAGATCGATTCACGAAAAATCGATACCAAAAAAGTAATTATAAATTAGCAATATACTAATGTTGATTTTTGTTCGTTGTACTTTTTACCCTTCGCTTCCCATAGTAGAGAAAGGTACAGGGTTCATGCTAATAATCGAATATCGAAATTTTGATAAATGAGCACGTTTTTAGGTCCCTAGAATTAAATTTTAATATTTTCACGATGATGATGTGTGCGTGAATCCTCTTTACGCTCTAACTCAAATGTCATTCAGATTCAGATAATTTAGAAACGGTATATTCTCGTTCTACTTTAATATGGAAAGAAACCATTTGATTTGGTGTAAATCGGATAACTGGAAATGACACTTTACTTGAAGCTTACAATGGTTTTTCTACGAAAATTATCTTTAAATGTTATTTTTTCGCAATTTTTTTATGATTTGGTTATGAATATATAAGATTTTATTTACTGTCAAAAGTACGACTGTCATTTGAAGGAATAAATTTTATTTACTTTGGAAATAAATTTGTCTGTCCTTTATAAAACCGGCCATTAGGAATATAAATATTATTATTAATTAATTTCAGCGGGTTCTTAAACATAAAAATATTTTAAAACAGTATTATAATGTTACTGTTAATTAACAATAACAATTAACATAAATTTATTATAACTTTGTAGGAAAATTATTTTTAAATTCGATTCAATATTTCACAAAATAGATCGATCTTCCGATCGATTCAGTACATTTTAGATCAATAAAAAATAGGAGATCAAACTACAAAAAGATCGATTCTTTAGAAAATTGAATCGAAATGCCCATCCCTAATCCCTACTTTGCATAGAGCAACTCCATCACTTCTAAATAAATTATAGCATTGATTCGTTACTAAATATCACTTTTTTCCACAAGTTAATTTCCCAGTTTACATGTTTTTTCACAAAATCTAATCGGGCCTTCACGTTCTTTGAAAGAAGTGATTTTTTGCTGGTCGACGACTATAAAGTCTTTTACCAAGTAATCGTCTTCGTATCGTTCTTGATGACATGTTATCGCTGTTGTTATTTGGTAAAAGTTCTAAAAATACTTCGAGCGGCAAAAAACAGATTTTTTAACGAATTATTTTTCCCAATTTTGTCTGTTTACTTTGAGGTTCTTTTAGTCAACTAGGTATTTTAGGTTGTAGAAGGCGCAGTAGTATGTTTACTTCGAAAACTGCTTATTATACTAGATACTTTAGACTTAATAAATATTTTCAAAATTTCATTTTGTGAAATACCATTTTCATACGATCGGATTATTAATTTTCGAATCTCACTGGTTACAGTCTTATTACGATTCATGATTTATTAATAAAAAAATATATTTTTTAAACAATTACATGTTACACATGGCGAAAATCAGTTCATTTGTTTATAAAAATATAAATGCAAATGGTTGCTCTCTATGTCCAGACAAAAATCAAAGTTTTACAAATTAAATAATTTTTATAAATCCAATATAAGTTATTTTACCGTAGAATAAGCCAGTTTCAAGGGAACATTAATATTTCTAAAATTCCCCTTCTTTCTTGAGAAAATTGATTTTTTTTTAAAAGTTGCTGTCTTTATGGCCAAAACTGTGCGTTTAATCTTAAATTTTATAAAATGTTAATAGTTCTAGTACAGGAACAATTTATTTGAATTTTCGCTTCATATTTCAGTACAGTCATCTCCTGTATTTCGCAGAACCCCAACTTCATTCTACATTTTTATTGGCATTGTGCACCCAAAACTAGGGATGCAACTCATACTGATATATCGGCGATTTGTCTTTTAACCGATGTATCGGAATCGACGATATTTATTTTCCAATTCACAAGTACGTTTCGAATTTCGTGCTTTCAAAAAACAATGTAAACGGGCAGAGCCCGAGTTACTATAATGCGCGGGAAATCCCAGCATTTCATTTCATTTGACCAATCCTCCAGCACCAGACCTCTGATTCTTACAAAGAAGTCAAGAAATATCTGAAAGCTAATAATATTGTAAGAGAAGCGGATTAGTTGGTTTTCTGGCACAATCAAATTCTTTACTAAAATTTAAAAAAAGCGGCGTAGAAGTATTACAGTTTTCAGATGAGTTCTGTGGAATTCGAGAATTCAGACAGACTTACGACATCGCTTGTCTCGTTGCCTCTTCACAATTTGAGGATGTGAGCAATAGCAAAATGTAAGCAAAATTTGTGTTTCTTTGCTCAAAATAATTTTGGTTTAAGTAAGTAGATAAGCATTCACCTTTGTCTTACTTTTATTCTTACCTTCTTCTAAAATTTAATTGTTCATACCGGTATTGCTGATATTTTTCAACAATCGGTATTATTCCGCCAGAATCGAGTATTGTTGCATCCCTATAAAACCTTTAGGATAACTGATGAGTCGGCTGTGAACGACGAGAAAAAAGGATCAGGGACGGCAAGAAAAAATGGAGGAACAGAATTGAATGTTTTTGTTTAGAATTGAATTGAATTTGTATTTTGACAAATAAACCTTTACGTTTTGCTTCTGCGTATTGATTATTTATTACAGGCATAAATATATCAAATTATAAATATATCAAATTGGCGACGAGGATGGGATCAAAGATCATTACGCCTGATGATTTCTTACAAAACCCGGGAACTCCACCAGTACCTTGGTCAATTTGGATTACTACCGTTGAAGACTTCTTCTACTTGATGGATAGAAATGCTGCTCCAGAAAGTAAACTAGATGATAAAACGAAGAATATACAGCTTTGTCAATTTTTAGGTGCAGAAGGACGACGTGTGATATCAGCTTATCCATTCTTTATGGAAAGAGGCACAAAGCCTTATACAGATTTCGTCGATGAAATTCAGAAACTATTTCAACCGCAAGTTAATCAAGTCCGCGCAGCGTATGATTTTAGAACAAGAGTACAAGGAAACACAGAAACAGTTACATCATACATAACAGATTTACGTTCCCTTATATCGTTATGCGGTTATGGAAATAGTGATACAGAGAAAAGACTTTTAGCTGAACAACTTGTCATTGGTTGCAAATCGAAAGCTAGTCAAGAAAAATTGTTAGCAGAAAGTAAAGTTGATTTCGAAAAATTCGTCTCAATTATGTTAGCTGATGAAGCCGCGTCAAAAGATTTATGTATTTTACAAAATTCGAATAATGGAACTTATGTGTCAAAAGCAGCGATTGCACCAAGTAAATTCATAAACAAGAAAGATTTAAAGCAAAAGCAAAGTATTATATGTTATGGGTGTGGAAGTAGAAATCATGTTATTAAAACTGAAAAATGTCCTGCCTATAATAAACAATGTAAACTTTGTGGTAAAAAAATCATTTTGCAAAAATGTGTAAATCAAAAGAATATAAAAGCTGTAGTAATGTAAAGAACTCGCACATAAGAAACTTAATGTCAAATGAAAAATTAAGTGGTCTCAAGATAGAAATTCAATTACCGTTTGCACAATCCAAATTTAATAAATACATAGGTTTTGTAGATACTGGAGCAGAAATATCAACAATATCGGAGTCAATATTTAAGATGGCTCGTTTCAATGTCAAATTATTACCCATTGACAGAACAATAAAGAATTTTGACGGAACAGAAGTTCGCAAATTTCTTGGAAAATTCAGCACTCAAGTTCAATTTGAAGAAAGAAAAACCTTTGTTACTTTATACGTTACAACAAACGAGTTAACACCAACTATAGGGTTGGATATGATACAAAGATTGAAGTTAGAACTAAAAGGAAGTGAACTAAAGATATCGCAAATACATGAAGCAGAAAAATATTTGAAAGAATTTCCAGAATTACTAAGTAATAACATGGGAACGTATAAATTTTTTAAACACAAAATTCAGTTGAAACCGAATGCTATACCAACACAGGCAAAATTAAGGCAAATTCCTTATGCTCGTCGAGAAATGGCAATTGAAGAGTGTTATAAAATGGTCGAAGAAGGAATATGGGAACCTATTGAAAAAAGTGAATGGGTCCATGCTTTAGTTACAGTGCCTAAAGAAGATGGGTCTGTACGTCTCACAACAGATTTAACTTCACTTAACAAATTTGTCATTCCAGAACGTCATCCAATACCAGATATTACAGATATTTTTCTAAAGTTAAGAGGAGCTAAAATTTTTACGAAGTTAGATTTGAAGAAAGGGTATTATCATATACAGTTAAATGAAGAATCAAGACTTCTTACTACTACAATTACTCCAGCTGGACTATTTGCATTTAACAGATTGCCAATGGGTTTAACAGATTCAGCCTCAGTTTTTCAAAGAGCAGTAAGTAAAACCCTTGAAAAGTGCAACAATGTTCAAGCTTATATCGATGATATAATAATTTACGGAAAAACTAAGGAAGAACATGATCGATGTTTACATCAAGTTTTAAAGAAATTACAAGAAAATGATTTTCGTTTGAACTACAAAAAATGTGAGTTTGCGAAGCAATCAATTAAATATTTGGGACATATAATAACAGAAAAAGGTATAGAACCAGATCCTAAAAATATTATTCCTATTTTAAAAGCTCCAGAACCAAAAACTGTAAAAGAAATTCAATCATTTTTAGGTGCAATTAATTATTATTCTAAACATATCAGAAATTTAGCGGAAATTGCAGAACCATTACGAGCCCTAATACGAAAAGAGAGTAAGTTTAAATGGACAATAAAAGAAAAGAATGCATTTGAAATATTAAAAGAATTAGTTGCTAAAAACACAAAACTAGCAATTTTTGATTTAAAAGCTCCAACTATAGTTACTACAGACGCGTCGGATGTTGGTTTAGGAGGAGTTTTATCCCAAATACAAGATGACGAAGAAGTTATCATAGCATATGCTTCACATACGCTTTCTTCAACAGAAAGGAATTACTCCGTAGGAGAGAGAGAAGCTTTAGCATGTCTTTGGGCATGTGAGCATTGGGATAAATTCTTATTAGGAAGAAAATTTGTACTTCGAACAGATCATGCTGCACTGAAAACTCTTTTGATGAAATACACTTCTACAAGGAAATCAGCTAAATTCATTAGATGGATGGACAGACTCTCTATTTTTGATTACGAAGTAATGTATAAAAAAGGTAAAGAAAATGTAATTGCTGATTATTTATCTAGAGCTCCGATTATAAATGCCAAAGAAGAATCTATAGAATCTAGTAGCGAAATAAAACAACTTCTAAAATCTGAAAATCTGTCACTAGGAAACATTTTACGTCACCAGAGAAGGGATGACATGTGTCAACAAATTTTTAAATTTATTAAGAACGGATGGCCTTTAAAAGAAAAGGTAAATACAGAAATTAAAACATTTTAC
Source organism: Harpalus rufipes (assembly GCA_951394225.1). Lineage (NCBI taxonomy): Eukaryota > Metazoa > Arthropoda > Insecta > Coleoptera > Carabidae > Harpalus > Harpalus rufipes. The sequence continues at coordinate 35,153,769 of OX596281.1, forward strand.
ATGGTGAAAGATGAATTATCTGTCGAAGAAAGATTAATTCATCGTAATGGAAGAATTTTAGTTCCAAAAAGTATGCAAAGAAGAATTTTGGAAGTTGCTCATGAGGGACATCCGGGTATAGTACGCATGAAGAGGCAGATACGAAAAGTCTATTGGTGGCCTGGTCAGGATAAAGACATCGAGCATTTTGTTAGGTATTGTTTACCCTGTCAAGATAGTCAAATATCCCACAAGATGCCAAGTACAGGAACCGAAGACAAGCCAGAAAAGAAAATTGGAAAGCCATGGTCGAAAATAGCTATTGATGTAACTGGTCCATTTGCAATAGCTCCACGTCATCAGAGATATATTGTAGTGGTAATAGATTACTTCTCAAAATATCCGGAAGTTTTCTTAACTAACTCAATATCTTCATGTACTATTATTGAATGGCTGAAAGAATTGTTTGCAAGATTTGGAAACCCAGACATCATTGTTAGCGACAATGGAACAAATTTTACGTCAGATGAGTTCAAAAACTTTCTACACACCCGAGATATTTTACATTGGAGAACACCAAACTACGATCCTCAAAGAAACGGATTGGTTGAAGTATTCAACCGTTATTTAAAATACGGAACTCAAACTTTTACTGCTGCAAAAAAAGATTTTAGGTCAGGAATAAATGAGCTTTTATTTAATTTCAGAGCTACAGCACCGTCAGTACATTCGCAATCCCCTGCAGAACTTTTCTTGGGAAGAGAGTTGCGAATAAACGTCGAACCAAGAAAATTCAGCCCACATGATTCGTCGGAAGAACATTCTACCTCTAAAGAAAACACGACGATCTTCCAGAAAGAAGATTGGGTGCGAACACGGCTTCCTCACGTACCGAAAGGAAATACTCCTTTCTCAGAACCGAAGAAAATAACCGAAGTATTGGGCAGATATACGTACAAGCTAAATGACGGCAGAGTGTGGAGTACAAGAAATTTGATTCGGCATAATCAACCAAGAAGAATGGTAGAACAAGAAGAAGAAAGAAATCGGAAAACTATAACTAACACGGCGGAGCCACAAATCCGTCGTTCCCAACGAAGAAATAAAGGAATACCTCCGCAACGTTTTGGTAACGAAGAATTTTCAGGGAGAAGTAATTGATGAGTCGGCTGTGAACGACGAGAAAAAAGGATCAGGGACGGCAAGAAAAAATGGAGGAACAGAATTGAATGTTTTTGTTTAGAATTGAATTGAATTTGTATTTTGACAAATAAACCTTTACGTTTTGCTTCTGCGTATTGATTATTTATTACAGGCATAAATATATCAAATTATAAATATATCAATAACTATAGTCCATTGCTATGAGCCCCACGGCAGTGAAGTTTGGATCCCTTAGCCATCTTTGACAGAATCGAAATAATTCTGTGTCCTAATTGGAAGAATAACCAATGTCGTCACTTAGTAATTTTGGGAATAAGTGGTTTAAAATCAACAAGAAACTTTCAGTGTTATTAATATCGAGAGGAAACTTTCAAATTCAAAATCCAAATCTACGAATAACTTATTTTTGGTGAACATGGTAGATAGAATATTCTCTACGTCTACAATGTAGAGTTTACACTGTGCCGAGAGTACATTTCTTTGACACTTGACATTTTTCTACTATTAATGTTGATTACTAGTAATTTACGTAACAAGTCCTGAAAGTGATACTTTACTGGGTGAGCAAATTTGTGAATCCAGTAAATATACTTTCAGGTCATGTTGGGTACAATATTTTTTACGCGGTCCAGAAAAAGAATAAATAAAAATCTATAGCTGTGAATTATTTTATTTTTTATTGAGAGGAAATTAGAAATATTTAGCATTTTGAGAACAATCTTGAAGTTTAAATTAAATATAGAAGGGCGTAGGTTCCAATAAATTTACAAATAATTTTATTTGACACAATTAGACCTTTCGGACAACATTTGTCCATCCTCAGCAATGGATAATAAATTTTTACAATCATAATATTATGATAAAAGTGCTTACAGTTACATTTTGTTGAACTATATATTACAAAAGTAGTCCAAGTCCAAGATTTTGTCAAGAATTAAAGCAGAAAAACATGAAAAGTTAACATGTTAATTATAGGGCGACAGGTTGAGCACTCGTGTGTGTGTGTGTGTGTGTGTGTGTGTGTGTGTGTGTGTAGTTCAACAAACTGTAACTCTATGCACTTTTAACATAATCTAATGATTGTAAAAATGTATTATCCATTGCTGACGACGGACAAATATTGTCCGAAACGTCCAATTGCCTAAAATAAAGTGACATAACTATGATCATAAATTTATTGGAACCTACAGCCTTCTACATTTAATTCGAAATAAGAAATAAATAAATAAACAATTAATCGTCATGGAAAACATTCATGTAGAGATTGGAAAGTTACTTTCTGATTCATTATAAACAATTTTCCGAGCTAGCTCAGTAGGATTTTCCGGTATAAAAACTGATCAGAAAGAGCTCATTTACAGGACAATGGCTGGGTGAGCAAACCGTAGGTGAGCTTTGGAAGCTTGTGATAATTTTTATTAATTCTCTAATTCTAACTGGCTCTAGCACTAAAGCTCTTCAAGTTTTACTGACATGTTTTCATTCGATTATTGCAATAACTATTTTTTTCTTGTTTTCTGACATGAAATTGGTTTAATGGATGACGATTCCTATAGCATCTTTTATATACAGACTTTGGCTCTTCCTCTTCTTGTATATAAAAGTATACCGCATTGGGACTTGAAATTGATGTCATGTAAAAAGGACAATAAACTCGAAGCTCTTATTTTATCACATTTCTATAATTAAGAAATGTACATCCACGATATTATATATTCGTTTACTTTGATATTTTACAGTGAATGTTAAGTTTTGTTATTATATCTAATTTTGCAGCTTCATGTTTTATCAGCTGATGATAGACGTTAAATTCCAATAATAAAAAAAAATATCAATACCATTTATACTTTATACAGAGTTTCCAGGATGTGTCCAAAATGCTAATCTCGAGAACTATACAAGATGCAAAGTCGGTGAATTCAGACAGAATTGGAAATTCGCTCAGTATTTTATTCAGTACTATTCTAAATATATATATTGGGTAAAAAAAAACTTGCATGGTGACAACGGAAAAGAATAAAATATATTTATTTTTCTTACAAGCGCTTTTACTTTGGTTACAGTGACACACTGTTTCAATGTTTTTTTTTTTAGTTTCCAAATTTTTATAGGCGCTCAACAGAATTCTAGCTACGCCACTGAATTGAGACAAAAGTTGCCTTATTAGAAGGGCATTTTATCTATGTATTGTTTATATGAGAATATAATTCCTTAGTCAGGTGACATGTTTTCCGCCAATCAACATTCAGAATCTCCCTAGCTACAAGTCTATCACAGCGATGATAAAAAACAAGGAAATTATTACCGTATTTATAGTCGTTACTAAGGGATTTGTTTTCTTTATTTATGACTTTGACAGTTAATTTTGAGTATAAAAATAAATAATAACAATAATTCAAACTCCGAAATATTAAATAAAACTCGTAAGTACCATGTTTTAATACAATATGAATATGTATATCAAAAGTTAGGTTAGGTTAGATTGCAAAAATTCATTATATTCTCTCATTAAATATAAGCTCGTGATATGATTAATAATCGAAGATATTGCTCGTGAAACCGAAGCAGCACATTTCAACTCGTCCTTCGGACTCGTGAAATCTGCAGCTCGGTTTCACTCGAGAATATCATCGATGATAATGATATCACTTGTTATATTACGTATGAAAATATCATAGGTCGCTAAATATAGGCAAAAATATATATTTTGCAATTTATTATTTTTGTAAAAACCTTCTAAAGTATGAAATAATATTGGATTTTAGTTTGCACTTCTATAGGGCACTTAACTCTTACGAATGGCAATGTTCATTTTTTTATCACTATTGCATTTTGAGTTATGATATGAAAATTTCGATTTTTATAATAATGGAACTATTGGAAAGAGGATTTTTTACGCTTTCCAATGATATTATAATTTATCTATTTATTTTAAACAGCAAAAATACAAGAATTATTAAATTTATAAGGTAAAAAAATGTTTTAAAAATGAATCAAATGTCAGTAAAATTTTGAAGATCTTTACTACTATAGACAGTTTAAATCACAGAAATATTGACATGTTTTGTAATAAATATAAATAGTGTATATTGTCAAATTTCATTGAAAGGTACTTTGCGTGTTATTAACACTAAAAGTTTCTTGTTGATTTTAAATCACTCATTTCCAAAATTACGAAATGTTGACACTGATTGGTTTTGCATTAAGCCACTGAAATATTCTCTCAACTATGTATAATTTATTTAACCTTTCTAGCACAAATCTTTTCCTTCTTCTGCTTTCGTAACACCTCATAATAGTAATAATAGCGCTCATACACGCCCTTCTATTGCGCTATCACCCTTCCTAAATGGAATTCGAATTGAGTGAAACTGCAGCAATTTGGCAGTGTAGGGATCAGACGTAGGGGAGAAAAGGTAATATTTTCACCCTAGTTAATTCAATTTCTAAATGAACTGGCGATGTAATAACACTAGTGAGTCATTCCTACAGCTAGCATGCCCGTGGGAGCGGTAACGTGTTTCGTTGATAACAGCCTACATCAAATACCAACCGGAATGTAACAGCCCATCAGTAAAAGCATTCTGAAAACATCTCATTTCGCTGGATATTTAAAAATAACATCTACTCATTAAAATTTTAACCATTAAAGTTGATATATCTGTGAGGAATTTGCATTCATTAATTCATTTACATATGTACATTCGAGGAAAAAATATTTAAGGTGTATTTACAGGATGGAACAACTTCAAGTTCCTTATTTAGTGTTTTAAAAACAGGAAAAATTATTAAAAGAGCTCTGATGTTTCTAAACATACTATCTTAACATAACCTAACCTAATGCACAATTTATGTATAATTATGGCGCCATACTAGCCATGTGCTTTCTAGAACTATGTAATAAAGTTTGTGTACTTTGGTAAGCGCGCTCTAGCACAAAATACTAATAACTGGAGAATCCGGTATTAAAAGTAACAAATAGTTACTTGGTTTCTTCTATAAAAAATTTGTTGCGGTCAGCACAAGATCTCTCGCCACTTCCATTTTGTTACATAATTAACGAATTTAACATTTCTTGTACATACAAATTATTTAAATATTTGTATCTTCTGGTATTCTTTCGTTCTATGAGGAATTTTTTTCTACTCTTCTAATATGTTAAAAATTCTTCAAATTCATTGACGATATTCGTATTAGCGGTATTTCTTAAAGATATAGTAATATTATTAATATACATATAATTTTAAATATTTAATTAATAATACAATAAGACATATTAAATGTACTTCTCAGAAAAAGCTTTCAGTAATGTCAATAAAACTTTGATTTTTGACACTGACATTTTGCATTTATCTGTCAATTACAAATATTTAAATATCTCAACTGGTTTCTATGGTGTTGTTTGGGCAGCGAAATTTATTACAACAGATTATTCCATATTATATATTATATCTTTAAAACTATAGAGTGTCTGGTCGCGAATCTGGGGACCCGGGTTTGATCCCGACCGACGCCAAAAATTACATCGCATTTTAATGGCACAAAATTGACCCCTGTGGCGCACTCTCCACGCCAGCAATGAGTGCTCGTGAGGTGACGCCTGGTAAGCGCCCACACGGTACAAATATTCCATCATTACCGATATCTGTGTACAAAGCAGATTGGCACACCCAGCAATGGGTAATATGCCGTGATGAAATATTATTATTATTATTATTATATATATATATATATATATATATATATATATATATATATATATATATATATATATATATATATATATATATATACTTATATATAATAAAAATAATACAATACCTTTATTATTTGTAATGACATAAATTTTCAAAAAATAATATTTAGAAGATTTTTAAAGAAACTACCACTTCCGGTTGTCCAATTGTTACCAAAACTTTATCAGCTCTTTCCAGTAATGTTATATTCAGGAATCCGTAGTTACACATGCCTTAAGTTTTATAGTAATTGAGATACCGTACTTCCAACATCCAAACATACACACACACACACGCACACACACACGTAAACACACGGACATCATCGAAAAAATCTTATAATCGGATTCTTGGGACTTTAAAACGTGCTTATTCACTAAAATCTTTTTGGGCATGAATCGAATACGTTAGGTAAAAAATGCGTTATTTTAGTAGATATATGCAAAAGTATAAGTAATTTTTATAGTTTACCAAAAGATGAAAGAAGAAAAGAATAATAAAATTTACGTCCAAATACAAAACAAGTATTTGTTTGTACAGATCATTTTGAGAAAAATGAATTTTTAGTTATACAACTGATAAAAATTATAATAATTAACATTGTTTCATGTGGATTTGGCTTTAGTTGTACTTTTAGGACAGAAACAATAAAAAAATTGTCACTCTCAGTGAAATCATTCAAAATTAATTTATTGCCTAGAGATGTTTGGCGCCCACTTGGCTCAGTTGACCATTGCTCAGTTGCCCATAAAGGTTTTTTCAAAATTCGTGAAATCAATAGCATAGTTCTTGAAATCTTGAAGTGTTCATTTTTAGTGCCACTGGCCAACACATTTTTTTAAAATAAAAATAGAATTATAAAATTTATTTGTTATTCAATAACAGTTACGTGATTAAATAATTCATTATTTTTATTAAAAAATCCGTGTCAGCTAGTGGCACTAAAATGTACCTACATTTCAAGAATCATCAATTTATTGAGAATCAGCATGTTCATATGTTTATACACTTTTTGTTTTACCCTTTTTATACATAATTCGTGTCTCATAAGAGAGTGGCCTATAAAATACTCATCCTACACAGTCACCGGACTTATACCCGATTGAGCAAGGCCAGGAAATTCTTGAAAAAAAAAACAAGAATGCTATTAAGGTTGATGTTATAAAAGCCAATGGAAACCTAAAATATATTTTTTTATAAAAATTATATAATTGAGTTATCTCACGGAGATTTTTTTGTGATGGAATTATGAATATCCAACAGAGACTCTTTAATCCGAAATGCTAAATGTAAGGGGGTGTTCGGACTAACAATTTGTTCAGATTACTGAATTTGTATGGATAATGTAGAAGTGTAAATAAAGTCAATTCAGAGTGTTTTGAAATATTTATGAGTGAACAAATAACGCCGAAGAAATAGGAACAAGAAACAATTATTATCTTATTTTTTAAGTAATACATATTATTATTTAATACACAATATATGCGGATACATCCACTAGTTGTAATCTCGGGCTGAAATTATTATTGTAGCGCTCCACTGGGTCTGGGCCGTGTGCGAACGCTGGCACTGGTCCGGCGGGCTGATTCTTTGTATTCGATGTTATTTTTGCGTCGGAAAGTTCCACAAAGACATCGGGCTATATAAACCTGTCGCCAAAACCAGCCAGGACATTCTGTTATATAGAAGCAACGAGCAATGTCAGTTGGTGATATAAATAAACAGTCTACGAGTTGTAAACATAAATAAATGTATTTATGTACATAAATATAGTGAAATAAATATTGTTTAAATAAATAACTTAGTGTTTAAGTATTTAATAATATTCTTATTCGTAAATTAGTGTTTATAATTATTTAATCATAGTGTTAATTACTTTTATTATCTTTATCTTAATAACTTATCATTTAATAAACTTTTATTTTAATTAATAATATTTTTTTGCTTTTTACACTTCGCCCAACTAAATAAACGTTACATTATCATATTCCGCCAAATGAGGAGTGAAAACTAAAGTAAAAATTGATAGTTTTTTTTAAGGAATCACACGTGCTAGTTGTTGGGTTTGGAGAAATTTTATTCAACAGTTCGGATCAAAGAGTCCTTGTGATCGGATTACTGGATGTTCGGATTGACGTGGGTAAGGATTAAAGGGTATCCACTGTCCTATTTACCTTATAAAATAAATAAAATATGTAACTGTTGTATTTTTCTGTTGTATAATGCAGTGGCGGCTCGTGCACTAAAATTTTGGTGAGGCAAGGTATCCAGAAAAAAAATTTTTTTTTCATTCAAGGTCAAATGCCTTATAATTGAAAGTTACATTTTTCAAGGGATGTGCAAATGCGTATTTATCCCCTTTCATGAACAAAAATAAATTACCTGATCACAGAACATTTTAGGAAAGAGCGTCCGGCGCTTACGCCAAAAAATCCTATGAATCTTTCTACCACATTCACATTACCGGAATTTACATTTACATAACGTAAAATTACTGATAATTGTGATTTACAACTAATATCGGTAGTTTCGTCTACTTGCCAAGAAATAAAAGGGGATTTAATAATTTCGTAGTCTATTTTTTTATTTATAACAAAATGAATGCAATCTATTAAATCATTTTGAATAGTTTTGGAGGTACCACAAAATACCGATTTCTTTCTTCAAAAATATTTTTAATTTATTATCGCGTTTACTCATTAGTAAAACTAATTCTTTAAAATGACCTTTATTACAAGATTCTTCGGTTTCATTATGACCTCTAAATGGTAATTCTTGTGTACATAAAAAAATTGAAATATCAATTAATCTTTTCAGAATTTCCCTATTTTCTCCCACTTTCAAATTTAAATTTTGAATTTCAATTTTTCTTGCACTATCAATAGCGGTAGAAATATTTTGCTTCATATAGTTTATCTTCGTACGATAATTTACTAAATGTATTTTTGTGAATTAAGAAGTTAATAATTTCATCGGAATGCCTTATATTATCAGTATCAGAAGTTCCAGTCAAAGTTGAATACAAAAACACTACGTACGTAAAACATAAAAACAACGAAAAAAATAAAAGCATTAAGTACTTACTGCAATGCAAGTTGTTTGTTTACCTATTGTTGAATTTGAATTCACAATGCAGTAAATAATATTAGTATTAATTATTATTCAATCTTCAATCTTATTTGCAAGAATATTATAGAATATACAATTAATGCAAAATGAAATAGATGATAGATGTCTTGAACGTATGGTAACGGCCTCTGTAGGATCGCGTGAAAATTAAAGTGGCTATCTTTTATCCTTTATGCACTCATTGCATTTCTCACTTAGGCATGCCGCAAAACCAGCTCTTTCTCTAGCACACGTATTTCTTATCGGAATTACTAACTGGATCAAAAACATTAGGCAGTATACTATCATTTCGAGAAGCACTTTATAGGCTGTAAATTAGGTGAACTGCATTACGTATTAGTTATGGTAGTGGCCTAAATTCTTTTGATATTTATAAAGACAAGCATTAGCGGAATAAGTTAAATTTTAATTTACATACTACTTTACATTACAGCTTTATTTCTTTTCCGGTGAGGCACTGCCTACCCTGACAAGCCGCCACTAGTATAATGTAATGATTTTAACTAAATTGTGTATTTCTACGAGTATTATGTATTGTGTAATATAATTAATATTGTGTTGTTATCAGTAACTGATACAGGGTGTTGACTGTTGACCCGTTGAGGAATAAACGTGTATGTATAAATATTACAAGTGTATTAATTATAACCACCAATTGTTAATCATATATGTAAGAATATAGTGAATCCTGTTTGTCTATTTTTAATCTATACTGATCAACAAATTTAGGGCAACACTTTTTTGAGCACCTACCACTTTTAATAATAATGATCGACATAGGATTTTTATGCTATTTTTTTTTCTTAGATTGTTATTGACGAATTGAAAAAATAATTACTGTGATTCCTTTATTAGTTTTCTTTATAGACACTTGAATGTAGAAAATTACTCAAAACAAAGTGGTTTTTCATCACAAAATAAACATCCATTGTTAATCAAAGTACATGCTTGTCACAATAAACATCAGTTTTGATAGTTTCCGTGCTTGTGGGTGTGAGTGAGTCGTAAATGCGTGCTTTAAGTGATTCTGAAGTGACCAGAGCTGTCGCTTTTTTTGAAGATGGTCGATGTATGCGATATGTGGTATTGCTCGTTGTCATAACCTATAATAAGTTTTGTTTCATCAGTTTCGCCATGGACAACTTTTCCTAACTCTTAATTGGCGAAGTAGTAAAATATCCCTGTTTATATAATCTACCCAAAAAGAAAGAAAGAAATAAAATACAATAGATTTTATGCCACACTGGTTTGAGTTGGTACTATTGAAATGTGTGTTCTGATCATGCGCAGTTAAAATTTACGGTGGTAACGGTCCCGCAACGCCGTCAAAAATAGAAATATTTCAACGGCGGCCGTCGACGTTCGTAAAATAGATTAAAACTCTTGTTGTACGGAGACTATTTTGTATTACTGTATATAAAAAATAACATCGTCAGGAACAAGTATACACAATGATAACTTATTACATACATACATACATATTCATTTTTAATTTCACAAAGTGAAAATATGTTCATCATTAAAAAATTTACCTCTCGCTAGCCTTGGTAAGGGAGATATAGGGATCGTGTTAAAAGTCGCATATCGAGATTTTGGTAAATGTCCACGTTTTAAGGTCCCTAGAATCCAATATTAACATTTTCACGATGATGTCTGTGTATATGTGGTATGTGCGTGGATCCTCTTTACGCTCTAACTCAAATACTATCGTTCAGAAAATTTTGAAACATTGTATTTCTACCTTACTCTTACTGGAAGCTTAAAATAATTTTTCTTCGAAAAATTCTTTTAAATGTTATTTTTTCGAGATTTGTTATTATAAAAATTAAAGTTTTTTAATTTTTCTACAGGTTTGCGTTAATACTTTTTGTATATATTTTATGGATAAATTTTTAAAATTATTTATATTTTTAATCCCGGAGCCTATGCTTTAAACACAACTTTACGGTTACACAGTTCAGATCTGAAATGTATGTAACTATATATAGGAAGAATATAGGTAAGAATATATATATATATATATATATATATATATATATATATATATATATATATATATATATATCACGGCATATTACCCATTGCTGGGCGAGCCAATCTGCAACAGATATTGGTAATAATGATGACATAATTTGTAGCGTGCGGGCGTTTACCAGGTGAATCTGGGGAACCGGGTTCGATTCCGACCGACGCCAAATATTTTAGAATTTTAAATGGCACAAAAAGTGACACCTGTGTTGCACAGATTTCGGTAACGATGATATTTGTACCGTGTGGGCGTTTAGCAGGGTCACCTCACGAGCACTTATTGCTGGCGTGGAGAGTGCATCACAGGGGTCATTTTTGTGTCATTTAAAATTCTAAATATTTGACGTCGGTCAGCATCGAACTCGGTATTTAAATTTAATTTACATGAATAAAAATTAAATTAAACGGGAGGTATTGTGTTGGCCACATTAGATTTTTTAATGTTATTTTCTTCTCTTAAATTCATTTTCTCAAGTTATTTATTTTTAAAATAATTTTAAAAGTTCTTTCTAAATTAAATCTAGGCAAACTATAATGCCTTATCGTTAAAAATGCAAAATTTTCTGTTATAATTTAGTTTTTATTATAAAATATTTCTGTGATAAGTATGCTAATCATTTCTACGTAAATAATGTTGACATTTACTTGGCATAAAGAAAATAATCAATTACTATTCCGGAAAAGTCTGTTTTCATAAACTATGTACGTAGCGTGTAAGAAAGAAATAATTATAGTAATTATCTGCTTAGTGCATACTCTAGTCACACAATGTTTATGAGCTACAAGTGTGCCATTATGACTCTATTGGAAAAAGAGGTTGTTTATCAAGATATGTATCGAGTACCCATAAAATTCGCATAGGAAATTACTATGGCATTATGGGCCTAATTTATTTTGATGCCGTTAGGGAAATCAGGCACAATAATGTCATATCATAAAAAATATTGCGGACTATTCTGCAGCCTAATTGTTATGCTATCTATATCGTTATCACATGAAAATTAATGCCACATATAAAAATTGAAAGTAGGTACCTTTCGAAATACACTTATACCTTCAACAGGGTACGTGTATACCGAAACGTCGATTTTGTAAGAATAAATTCAGTATGATTGTGATTTGGAGTAATTGTAAACACCTAATTTATTTCTTATTATATATGTTACAGTTAAAGTATCAACTTAGTCAGTGCATATACACTGTCTAGTTGATGTATGCTTCCACTAGCTGTTTTAGTGAAAGTATACATATAGTGCATACTTTATCTAGTTAATGTATTCATTGACTAGTTAGTGTATACACCTTCTTTTGTCACTGTCTACCTAAATCCGAGTTCTGTGCGTTAGGTATTGTTTCTGTTTGTTTTTTTTTTATAAAATTTATACGCCTAGATTGTTGGGTGGGCATATTGCGTGGACAACGCAATAATTTATACTTTCACTAAAACAGCTAGTGGAAGTATACATCAACTAGACAGTGTATGCACTGACTAAAATGTATTCTTTAACTGTAACCTATACATAAATTGCGTAAGATGACGTCGTTTGAAATTAGGTTGAGACAAAATACAAAATAGTTAGAACTTAGAGCGTTTTCCATTTATAAATTTAGTTTTGCACTTAGTGCAGCTAATGACGTCATTAGTTATTGTTACAACACATGCGTAGTGCATTTTAAATGAAACATGTTACAAAAGTCCAATGCAAGATTGTTAGCTGTCACTGTCAAACAGAGAAGTTACAGAGCAATGAATATTACTACACAAGATTCGGGCTGTAAAAACGCATTTTTTTTACATCCATTGTACGTACACAGATACTTTTTACAATTCAAAATATCGTAGTAATTGCAAGTGCGCACACAGTAAGGTTCAGTATATTCGAAAAGTACATATAAATGGAACACGTAAAACTCAGTTAGTGCGCACTTATTGTAAAAGAAAAACAAGTTATGTACTCAATGCAAAAAAGTTCGCACTAAATATATAAATGGAAAACGCTGATACTTAATCAATTATTAAAGTATCGTTTTGAGTGACATCAGAGACAATTTTCGAATCATGATTTATGATTTGAAAAAAAAAAGTTTAAATGCTTATGAGTGGTATAAATAATTTTAAGGAAAAAGAAATTCTTTTCCAAAAAGTCATGAAAAACGTAAAGTATGCAGTATTTTTTACACGTAGGTACAGTGTACAGGACTGATAAATGCAATTAAATTGGATGAACATAAGTCAGTTATAGCTAAATAGTACATTGAAAAATGTATGCTTGATGTGCGCAGTACAGTTTGACAAACATGAATTATGTTGTATCATGATAATGTGTCTTCCCATACGGCGGAAGAATATTAGAACACTCGTCATAGTCACCTGATAGGCTATGTGCAAACTTTTAGTTATTTTTTTGGCCTTATTTAAAATTCACGGAGTAGAAGGTTTACTTCTGAAGATGAAAGATCTGCGACTGAATACATTAAGATACTAATTACAGCCGGCCTGCAAGTGGACACGGCATGGGCCAAAGACGTCGCAAAAAATTTGATTGATTTTATTAATTTATTTTATAATTTGACTCACCCCGTCGTATTACTTTGCTGTTGTCTCGCATCCCCATTCCTCTCCTCCTTTCTCCTCCTCTCCTCTCCCTGACTCCCCCTCGTAGGCATCGTCGCAAACTGTCTCTCTCCTGCAACCCTAAGCTGGTCCAACGACTTGGAATGCCTCGCTGGTAGCGCTGCCGGTGGTCTCGTAGACGTATTGCTCACATGTCCCGCCCTGGACCCCGACCTAGACTCTAGGATCTGCGCGATACCGCAGGAACAGTCCTCGGGGTCTGCCGGAGGCTTCGCGACCGGGGATGACTCCGCGGATAACTTCCCTGAGAGAAACGGGTCTGCAAAAGAATGAGTTAGTATGGGGTTGCAAGGGATGTGAAGGGAGTTACCTTTGGATCGAGAGCGTTTTTTACTTGTATTTGAGCCTTCAACTAATAATAGAAAATAGTCAATAGAGTACAGTGGAAGCAGATAGCTACGAAAAAGCAAGACTTAAGACTGGTTTACATGAGAATATCAAAGGAAATTTGGTTCATTTGATTCTTGATTTCATCGATTTAAACTCCCCATGCACATGGCACTGAAGAACAATAATAAATATTTGACATTTGTTCTTAAGTCAAAACTTACTGCCACCACTGTTGGCATAGAATCCATTGAAAGAGCAGCTGTAGAAATTTTGACGCCGCGTCTTTACTACTCCGCCGTTCAAGCGAAACGAATACGTATCCAGTGACTTTTCAGTAAATGATAGAACAAATGAAAACTAAATTAAGACGCTTCAATAAATCGTATCTTAAAGTTACGAAACTAAGTTGCAAATATAAAAGTATACTAGAAATTAAGAAAGCGATGCTCAAAGATAAGGAAAAATAAGTTCAATAGCCATAAGCCGGACTGTGACCCTGTAAACAATTATAAAAAAATCTGATGTGGCCAGCACATAACCTCTCGCCGTATATTTTACCTGGCTGTATGCATAAAGCAAAGAATATTTTTATAAATACAAATAATATATTCATATAAATCTATGACGTATAAACTTCTTTATTATTCAATAATAGCATGTCTCAACATAAAGATATTTACCATAAATTATGTTACAATAAATTACAAAGTAGAGTTTACCATATATAAATATTAGGCTGGTAACAGCAATTTTCAATTCGAACAACTTTGTTTACTTTCTCTTCATATTCTTCTAGTAAAAACATTAATTTTGGGCGGTCTAAAATGTATATATCTGGATTGTGCATCTATTCTTACATATCTTCTTTTACATTTTATTTTTTCATACTTGTTATATCTAAATAACACTAATTCCTTTTAATAAAGTGACGGATAGATTGCACTCCGATTATTCTTATATCGATGTGTAATTTTGTCAATATTTACAACTTACTTGAGAAGAATTTGATAGCTTTTTCGCAATTCAAAGTTACTCTAGTCTACAGTACTGGTGTACATTGTCCCATAATGTTTGAAACAAATTTAAGTCCTTCAACCTAGACTTGTCATCTCCATAATAGTCACAGATCAAGAACTAAGGGATTCTCCAAGTACATTTTTAATTCATTACTCATTATTTCTGACACTGACATTTATCTGTCAGTTACAAATAATTTAAATTATCAACTATTTTTCATGGCATCCTTTCGGTTGTAAAATTAATTACAACATTATTTTATATATTATATTCCTTTTATCTCTAAATCTATAAAATATGTATAAAAATATTTAAATGTATCAGAAAGAGAATTTATTTTTCTTTAATATTATCAAGAAAAATTTTCAAAAAATAATATTTAGAAGATTTTTTTTCAAGAATCTTCTACTTCCGGTTGTCCAATTGTTACCAAAACCTTATGTATCAGAAAGAGAATTTATTTTTCTTTAATATTATCAAGAAAAATTTTCAAAAAATAATATTTAGAAGATTTTTTTTCAAGAATCTTCTACTTCCGGTTGTCCAATTGTTACCAAAACCTTTTCAGATCTTCCCGGGAATGTCCGATTGGGAAATACGTTGTTAAACAAATTTTAAGTCTTATAGTTTTTGAGTAACCGTCCTTCCAACATCCCACACACACACACACACACACACACACATCCACACACACACACACACACACACACAGACATCATCGTAAAAATGTTAAAATCGGATTGTAAGGACCTTAAAACGTGCTTATTCAATAAAATCTGGATATGCGATTTTTAGCATGAATGCAATACCTCTCTTAGCGAGAGGTAAAAATAAGATCAAGATATGCGATCCGTGTTTTATTCAATACGAATTAGTTGATCCTTTTCTGGTTACTAGATTAGCTTGATTTTTAATGGTAAACTGATTTGATTCGTAATTAAAGAATGGTGAATTCGGCCGTGAGTGTTATACTATATTAATTTTATTAATTGTAGTACCATGGTTTAGAATCACCAATAATAACATTTTGAAATCATCGTTTAAGAATACTGTGTTAAAGAAATAAAAACATGTATATGTTTACAAAATTTATGGATCGATTCTGTTCACATATGTAAGTCTTACAGATCTGTAAATCTGTAAAAAAGTGACAAAAACAAACCTATTCTTGATGATATAATATTACAAAAAAAAATGCTAAAAAAAATTGAGACTTCGAAAAAAAGTTATTAAGAAATATTGTTGCTCTCTTAACAGATGTGAACAGAATCGATTCATTAATATGTACTAATAACATGTGTCACATAAGTTTTCTGAAAAAAAAAATCACATACTGTGGTTTGCACAAAATATAATGTATTTGCTTGTTACTATAACAATTAGTATAGCTTAAGCTTTAATATTAATATTCAATATAGAGCTACTGGCTCATTTTCTTCTATACGATGCATGTTAATATTAATTTGCCCCATGAGTTTTTGGCGAGTTTTAAATTTTATTTTGCGTACCTTGAAAAATCCTCTTTAACAGTTTTCATTTTCGGGCTCCCATAGATTGTTGTAGATATATCTCTCTTGTAAGTAATGCCCAAAATAGAATTTAAAGTGAAAGCAAAATTTTGATATAAAATGTGTGTGGTGCCATTTTGGAAGCGTATGTTGTACGTGTTAGAGGTTTATACACAAAATTGCCTGCCGAAGTTACTTGACTTCATAAATTTACATTATGTAAACGAAGATATTAAATTTTGGTGTGTCCCAGCTTCAAGCAACTATATACTCGAACAACAACGCAGTGCTTGGAGGCCAAAACATACCATTTTTAGCCCGCGACAACAATCCTCCTAACGTACCTAGGCGAGGCCTACTGAAACATTTTAAACATTACTTACAAAAGAGGTGTATGAAAATGTGTAGGAGCCCAAAAATGAAAACTTAAGGCGCAGGATTTTTCAAAAAGTAAATAAAATAAATTTTAAAACTCGCCAAAGACTCATGGGGCAAGTTAGAACTAATCTTCGTCGTATAGAAGAAAATGTGCTATTAGCTTTATATTAAACATGAGTGTTAAAGCTTAAGCTATGTTAATTGTTGTAGTACTGCGCAAATAATCCATTCAATTTTTTCCAAAAACTTAAGTGACACGTGTTATATGTAGACAGAAACCTTTGAAGCAAATTGGTTTTACCATATTTTTGGTCATTTCTAAACTAACGTAGAAATAAATAATGTGTGTCTTGAATATAAAGTGTCTTTGTGGCTTTTGTCAGATTGCCGCACTCCGTTACAAGACGCGCGTATAGGATAACGGTTTCTCAAACTTTTTCGATTATGGAACTCTTAAGAAATCGCCTGCGTTTCGCGGAATTCCATCCTAAATTTTTATTGGTTACTGTGAACCCAAAACTAGGGATGCAATCGATACCGATATATCGCCGATATTGTCTTTTAGTCGATGTATCGGAATTGACATTTCGAATATCGCGCTTTCTAGAAACGTGACCCCTGTCCAGTCCTACAAAGAAGTGGAGAGATATCTGAAAGCCCGTAATATTGCAAGAGAAGCAGATCTTTTGGTTTTCTGGTGCGATGTAGTTCTTTACCAAAACTTAATCACTCGTCTCCGCACTATTTGAGGATTCTAGCAAAAAGTCAGCAAAATTTGTGTTTTATTGTCCAAAGTAATTTTGGTTTCACAAGTAAAAATAAATTATAAGCATTCAGCTTTGTCTTTCTTTTATTTTTACCTTTTTCTAAAATTTAATAGTTCATATTAGTATCAGTATCACTAATATATTGAAGAGTATCGTTGCATCCTTATAAAACAGAAAAAACAAAACTTCTTCTACAATAAGTTCTGTGCATAGTTTGAAAATAAGAATTGTGGCCCAAGGAAATATTGAGACTCACCAAATTATAATTTTTTTAAAACTACTTAACTAACTAATGTGACTTGATTTTATTTTTAGCGTGTATTTTTCATGTGGGATGTTGTTTGATACTTTTTAATTTCTTAATTTAGTATTTGTTCGTCGAACCATTATGGGGCTTCCGCAGAACCTAACGGAACCACTCTTATACAAATAATTGCATAAAAACAGTTTGTAATATAATAACTAGTATGTACGAGTATAATTCTAATATAAACCAGTCTTGGAAGGGAAGTATGAAACATCTAGTGAAGAGTATAGATAAAGAGTGAGAAGAGCAATATACTAGGCAGTGGAAAAGCATTCTTGTTGTAACTTACCGCTGCCGGCTTTGCGGCCAGCGGCCACCGACCTCCGTCTAGCAAACTCGAGAGTATCTTGGTACTGATCCTCGAAGATGATAGGCATGGTGGTCTGGTCACCATCCAGAGCCACGCAGTGAACAGGCAGTGGTGGTAGTGTCACTAGATACTTGCTTCTCCTAGCCAGCTCCGAGATGGCCAGATAGTTCTGATAATTCGCGTCGTAGCACCCTGCAGCCGAGTGTCTAGGATTGTCCACTACAAAGAACGCTTCCGCGAACCGTCGCACCCGCAAAGCGTGGTGCTTCTTCGCGAGGTGTTGGTGGATCACAGCTTTGGCACTAACCGAAGTTAGGAAGTTCTGCCACTGAACGATATTTTCCGCGCACAACTGAGCCACGTCACTGTTTGCCCGCGCGGTGAAGTCTTCTTCAACGTCCATCAACTTCGCGGAATCGCAGAGTTTCTTCAGCCGCTGAGTCGCGTTCCGATGTTGCGAGTTCTGCAGTTGCTGCCACTGAGGAAGCAACAACAGCAACTCCTTGAAGGCAGCCTGAAGACTCTGATGAGCCTCCAACAACAACTCGCAGACATGTTGGTGCAAAAGACGAGCCTGGGCAAACTTGTTGGGACTACTACCGCCGCATTTTGTCCCCGATTGGAAGACTGACTCCATGGACGTGTTGTTGATGGTATGTGTCCGGAATTTGCTACTTCCTAACCAGGGTTTTGCGCTGCGAGGGGTGCTACAACACATATGGTATTAACTAGTACATTTGGTATATTATTTAGAGGTTAAATAATGCGGGAAGCATAATTAAAACAGGTTGATTGCAATGAGACGTGAGTTATGTACAGATGATGGCAAGCAATGAATGATTGGAAGATACAAAGTAGGGCTGTCAATAACTGTTAACCACCGGTTTACAACCCGGTTAATTGAAAAACTGAAAAATCGATCATAAAACAATAACTGATTTTCACAGGTAACTCTGGTTAAAAATCGATTTTAACCCGATCAAAAACCGATTTTAAACCGATGAAAAACCGATTTTTAACCGGTCAAAAACTTGTTTTTAACCGAACAACAAACCAGTTTTTAACCGATCAAACATGTTTAATACAGAGTGTTTCTAAGCCTGTGTAACAAACTTTATGAGTATACGTAATATAGTATTGGACAGGCTGATTTAGAATTAAAGATTTTTTCCAAAATTCGGAAAATTATTTCTTATTATGTATTTAATTCTTGAAGTGTACATTTTTAGTACCACTGGCCAACACGAAATTTTTGTTAAGCATAATGAATTATGTAGGCTACATTTTATTCTCTCTGTACTAAATGAATGGCTATGATTTGTGTCGAGAGTGAAATAAGGAACTGTAGAGAGAGAGAGAGAGAGAGAGAGAGAGAGAGAGAAAAGGATAATAGCCTGTCATTCTATATTTTGCTATATGTTGTACCTGTGTATAGGCGTTGAATTTAGTGTTTGCGGTAGTGATTCTATATTATATTTTCTAACATAGGTAGAAAATGTTTTGTACATTTGTGTACTAGTGCATGGGTACAATAGTAATAAGAACATAATGACTACGTTTATCTCGCAGTGACATAACCCGCTTAAAAATCTAGTGACTTAAAACTAATTCTTAACTCCAGCTCGTTTATATCGCATGTTTTAAACTGACTACAGGAAAATTAGCGTTTATCCACTGTTGTTAAACAAGGATAGATAGAAAATTTTGCGTATGATACTGTAATAATAATAACAAAACGCTCACGATCTTGAAGAAAACCTCGAAACAAACAGTTTTTTGAAGTTTTGAGTGTAGTAATATATATTTTTGAAAAATATTTATAAGTTTTTAAAAAAAATTGAGGTTAATCCATAGCCTTAACCGTTTATTTCGCAAAATTTCAAGTGGGTTAGTTAACTCAACCCATTATTTAAGTTACTTCACTTAGCACTAAACTAACGTGTTTATCTCGCACGTTTAACCCGCTTAACTCAAGCGAGTTAGCATTTAAGTGGATAAACTAGTGCGAGATAAACGTAGTCATAGAGTTTATTTTTTTGTACCTAAAAACATTAATACTATAGTGAAGTGGCGGAGACAAATTCTAAAAAAAAGACAGAAAGACTTTATGAAAAACATTAGTATGAAGAAGATATTGTATGGAGTGATGGAATAAATACAGCCCGGAATAATTATTTGACTGTTACAGTAAGGGTGTAATGGTTGTAATTTTTTTTTAAGGTTATGATTTATATCTTTCTTGGTTTTATACATTTTGTATATACGCAGAAATATTTTAATGGAATATATTTATTCCGAAAAAGGTGTACCATGATACTATATTATCAATAATTGAATATTACAATCTCTCTTTTCCGAGTATAACATAAGATCATCGTATTTGCTTTCATTGCACACGAATTTATTATTATGAGAGTACAACAGTAAACAAAAAAAATATAAGATCTAAATCTAAAAAATACATGAAAAATTTAAAATTCTTTTGAATCGCTATATAATTTTTTGTATATGTGTTCATATGTATTTATTTTTTATAGGTATTATTTTCTGTACAAAAATATATTATCATTACATTAAATAAATAGTTTACTTGTGTATTATTTGTATTTATATTCCCAAATATCTATAATATTAATGTGAACCTGTATTTATAGTCTGTCTGTCTCTCTAGTCACATTTCATAGCCATGTTTGAATATGAGTGTCTTCTCTTATATATTATTTCGTACACGTAAATGAGGTTGAATACCAAATAAATTAAATCGTAATTATTTTTGTCATACTGGTTTTTAAAGCAACGTTTTTTGAACGATTTATAAAACAAAAAGTGAAAGATTAAAGTCCTAGAACTTTAAAATGATATTTTACTTTCATACAGAATCTTTTATGTATGCGGCATTAAATTGTTCTTCACCTAGCTTAATCCAAAATATCTCGAGGAATGTATTTTTGAAAAATTATATCGAATAAGAATGTTAACGAAACCAGAAAAATTCAATTTTAACCTGTCAATCTGTGAAAATATGTATTGCTAGAATTTTTGTACAACTGCGACTTATACAAAACTCATACTGCTACAAGTTTCTGCATGTATCTTTTAATAATTTAATAACTACAAACCAGTGTGACATAAAATTATGTATGTAACCTCAGACCAAAAGTGTCTTTAAGAAACTTACAACTTGTTCATACCTTAAAGATTCACTTTTTGTGATAGATACATAATAGTTATTTGTATATCAAGGTTGTAAAAGTGATCTTTTTTTGGCCAAGGTGAAGGCAAAAAAAGAACTTTTAAGCCAAGTTGCACACACCATTTTTAGGCGACTATTACAAAGTTATAATTTTTTATCTAAAATAAATATTTTATATCTGATTGATTCATGTCACTTGTAGGTAGAGTGCCGTGCTGTGAACTCAAAACAGTTTGCTTGTTGTCAAAATATATTACAACCTAAAAATGAAAATAAAACAACTGCAATACCTAATTTTGTTCAGGGCCGGCGCTAGGTGTTTCACCGCTTGAGGCAAACTTCTTGTATTGCGCCTCAATAGGGGGTGGGGGGTGTATATTAAAATATAATGCACATACAGGGTGTTTCTTTTAAAACAATCAGTGCTATTTTAGGCGAAAAAATGGCTAGAGAAAAATTTAGTGGTTCTCAAACGGTAGAACAAAAATATTTTTCTAAATGGTACCCTAAATATTTTTTTAGTCCATTAGATATAGATTTTTTTCTGATTTTAACGATATAAATATTGTATAGGGATGTATAATAATTATTTCGCGAAAAATGGTATTAAAAATTGGGTGGAAAATAACAGATTACACTTCCACCCCATGAGGTGGAATTGTTTATGTAAGGGTTGTCCTTATAATAAAGTAGGTCAAATACATTTTAATAGAGCTCTCAAAAAACATTAACAATATTAACGGTTATAACTTAATAATTTATTCTGAAAATTATTGATTTAAAAACAGAATGATTGTGAATAAAATAATATATACACGATACACCTGGATGGGAGTTTCATTACGGTCTCGCGCTGTATCTCACTTCGAGGCTTTGCCTCTCGGTAATATACATGAACCCTCGGCTGTAATGAAACATATTCCACTTCGGATCTAATGTAGGAGGCAAATTAAAAATATTTCCCTTGCCGTTGATCAAAATAAAAATGCCGCGCTTTAAAAATGCCACCCTTAAACAATGCCGTCCTAGATGGGCGTCTCGCCGCTTCACTCCTAGCGCCGGCCCTGACTTTGTTGAGCAAGAAAATGAGCGATTTTTCCAATACTCCCAATTCAAATTTATGAAGTTACATGTAATATAACACTAAATTTATTTGCTATTTAAACAAATGTTTGACAGTTCAGTTCGTAAAGTAAATGCGGCCGTAAAGTAAAAGCGGCCGTAAAGTAAATGCGGCTGTAAAGTAGTCTTTGGCAGATGTCAAAATAAAAGTGATACTTTACGGTTGCCAAAGTATACGTAAAACAACTATTTATGTAACAGTTGCCTAAAAAATACTATTATTACAAATTTCGTGTCGACCAGTTGCACTAAAAATATACACTTCAAGAATTAAATAATAATAAGAAATAATTTTCCAAATTAAAAAAAAAAATTGAAGCGTGATCAGTATATCATGTAGTATCTGCTATTTAATTTTTATCCTAAAGTTGTCAAAACAGCTGTATATAAATAAAATCGTATTTTTATGGTAATGTACTCGTATGTATGGTTAAGCCAGCCGGTTAACCGAATAGTTTTGACAGCCCTAAATTACAAAGAAGATGTATGAAAATGTTGACGACTTACCAGCTTTGAACATAATGTAATATGCTTTTCCTAAGCAAGCATTAACAGAAAATTATTTAAATGATTTACACTTGGTTTTAAAAAACGGCTCAAATATAATCTTACCATTATTTACTATAAATGTTAGTTAAAATGTTTTATGGTTTTTATCAGATGTATCTATTATTATACGTGAGTAATACAATATGTAACTTAATGCTCAGGAATATTATAGTCATATTGATTTTATTATGAGTTTATAAAACACAAAGGAGCCTTGATTTACCCGACGAATAAAGAAGAAAGATTGTTCCTCCTTAAGTTCGCGTGTATTTCGTACGTAATTACTAGAATTAATACAGGGTTCATCAAAGAAACTTGATAGTTTCATAAATGAAATTACATGGAAATTAATGAACAGATTTTAATTGTAGTTATTTACGAGAAACTCAAGAACTATCATTTAATACTTCACTTTTGACATAATTTTCAAAAGAATATCATTTTTCTCATTTATTTCTATAATAATACTGTATAAATGTGTATAAATTTAATAATGGCTGGATTTTTTGCAATTTGAAACAAATGAATATGGACAAAATATACGTCATTGGAAAGCAATTTTGTTTCTTTTTCAATGGTATAACTTTCTAAAATGACGCCCATATAAAAAATATAACTTTTATTTCGTAACACGAAATTCTATAGGAGTTTAAAAAATTGAGAATCAGCATTCGAAAGATTCTTACAAGTGCTAAAAAGTCGTGTCGTGTAAACCAAAAACTAAAATTATTCCATATTTAGAAGTTATTTGTAAAATAAAAAACTATAACATACTCGTATACAGGGTGTTCATTTGAAATGGGCCACCATTGCTATCTCGAGAACTATAAGAACTACAAAGACGGTTAAATGGACAAAAAATTGTATTTTACAAGACAAATTTAAGGAAAAGAAAAATTATTTTTTCGACCAGTAGTTCTCAAAAGACGGGACCTAACTTTTTTATTTTAAATGAGAACATTTATTTTATATTTACTTATTTGTTAGAGAATTTAATTCTGAATTCAGTGGTATAATATTTTTATACCCCTGTATAACGATTTTTTTGAGAAAAATGCATATAAAATTTTATAAAACAATAAGAGTGCCACGAATGGAAAAAATATTAATTATTAATTTACGTATTTAATACTTGTCTAATAGGTTTTACTATTATAAGTTTCCATTCGTCGCGGCATCGAACGAAGTAACTTATTGATGAGTTTTAAACAATTTTTATCAATGCTTTTGTACATTTTTTTCTTTTTTCATCCACCACTCCGACCCGGTTAAAGATGTTAAAAATCTTATTATTATACATATCGTTCAACGAGAGAACGGACTTGTTTCGCGCAAGTAACTATAAAATTTGGACGGAGGGAGTCATATCAGAGTTATATTATTTTTATTTTTTGTTTCATATAATTAAAGTATCTGCAAATATAATAGAAATAATGAATATAATAATAGTAAGAATGAAATAATATAAAATTGGTTCGTGGTCGGGTCCATTCCCTCGTTGAACAAGGTATTGTATATTTTTTGTAATCAAGAATAATATGTTTGTATCCATGTAATATAAAAAAGTTGTTGAAAAATAAATATCATATTGAAAGGTCTTATACTTCTTCTTGCCGTTTAAAACCATTATAAAAATAAAAAAGATTCGATAACGAACGAGGTTTGAAAATTTGATTTCTCTTTCATATTATATGATTCTGGCCTCTGGCCTCTAAAATTTTAAACATCTGAAAATCGACTCATTTCTCATTTTTTATCAACCACTTCGACACGTATGTAATGTTGTTTATCATTATAGATGCCGTCAAATAAGTATGAACTGAGAATTTCTACATTGTTGTCAATTCATTGGCCATGTTGAAAATGCTAAGTTATGAAGAAGCGACAACATCCCAGGGCAAGGGACAGGGTGCGGCGAGTATAATCGTGTCGAAATTTTGAATGAAAAAAACAAGAACTGAGCCGATTTACAAATGTTTAAAATTTTGGAGGAATTTCATGTAAGTTTAAGTTGTTAGTAACTCGCGAACCGCTGAGCGACAAATCTTATACCTACTACATTGCCGGGAGATTCCCATGCTGCGATTTTCAGAAACTTATATATTATTTTGTTGCAATTTCTTTGAGGTTAAAACGTAAATATCCTTGTCTATATAGAAATCAAGCTTATAGAATAATTTTAAATGATTGAAACTTTTAAATAAGGATTCGGAAAATGAAGGCTCCATTTGTATCATACATATTTAGTATTATCTCCATTATATTTGAGAACCGTTTTCACAATACCCTCGTCTTCCCCAACTTACTTGATATAGGGTTGGTGCAATGCGACTAAAGTTGCGTGAATAGTTAGAGAAACAGCCGACAGATGAAAATAATCAAACAGAACCGGTAGGTGGTAATGCAACCCCTTCACTGGCGAGAAATTCAACTGCAGTGTCCTAGTCGACACCATCATCATCTGCTGATGGGGTTGCTCACTGAACCAGAGCTCCACGACGAGGGAGAACTCCGCGCGCTCCAAGGCCTCGCGGAGCCGACGGGAGTCCACCAGGAGGTGGCAACGAAAGAGGATCATGTCCTGGAGGTTGACTTCTTCGTTGCGGTAGAGGATTTGGAAAGGGCGGCAGGCCCCGCCGTTGCCCAAGACGCTGGCGGTGCCGATGGATTTGCCGGTTTCAGGGATGCTCACTTCGGTCTGGACTGGCTGTTTTGGAGGAACGCGAAGGCCGCAGCGGACCTGGTATAACCTAAGGAAGATTTTTTTGTATAAAACGTTAAAATGTTAGAATGTGAATTTAATATTTATTTGTTTATATTCCGAAAAAAAGACAGAGGTATATGGATAGGTCAAATATGGTCTATCTAGATTTTAAATGAAAGATTCTTAACTTTGTACGTATAATCGTGATGCCCAAAATAATATTATTATTATTGTTGGAAAGTTCTCCACTGTGGTATAGATTAGGTATTAACAATTACTTGAAATCCCAGTCAAACAACATTTATTCTCTTACAACATCGACATTTCGGTGCACTCTTGCACAAAAATTCATAAAGTTTGTTCTCATCGATAACATATCTTTGCAGATATAATTAAAATGTGGACTAAAATTTATTTTTGGTCGAATCAATGGAAAAGAATCATAATCATGTTTGAATGATTGATGCGTAATATGTAAGATATGATGTTTTTATGTCTATATGATAAAATAGATATTTGTATCCCATTATGCATCTCTCTTGTCAGTAAAATTCGGACTTCTTTCAAATTTGATGATATATGTTCTTCAGAATATTTCCATAAAAGCAAATGACTTATTCATAAAGTTTTTGCAAAAAATATATTTTATTAGTTTCACAATGTCGATTCCGCTTAACTGGACTACCAGTTAATCAGGACAGCTGTTTTCGCTGCAAATCTCAAGGAACGGAAACCAAACCAAGGAACTAACAGTAATTTATATCGCTTAATTGCATTTGCAATTATAATTAATATATTTTTACAAACATACAAATAGTGTTACAAGTAATTTAAAAAAAATGTACAAACAATTTAATGTGATTTCATATATAACTGTACTTCTGTGTTGGGACTCTGCCGTATCGCCTGGCGATCACATGACGTAAAAACTACGTCACTCTAACATTTCGATACTGCCTGCCGTACTACCTGGCAATCACATGTCGTCAATTTTACGTCATGCGATCGCCAGGCGATCCGGGTGCCGGGCTACAGCGATATTTTATACAGAAAAGCAGTGGAGGGAATCCTACATCCGCACTGAATACCTGTGCTGATTTTGTAGAAATGCAAATATATAAAAACAAAAGACAAATGAGTTTTTGAAAAATTAATTTTATGTAGCTCTTTGGTACATATTTTACTTTAGAATTTATTATTTATAATGTAATTTTTTTGTTGTAGAATTTATTAACATATTAAAAAAAATGTGAAATTCGCTTAATGGTCCGATGTGTCCCAATTAAACGGAATCGACTGTATATAGTAAAAAGCTTTCAGAACTCATATTAAATAAATCAAGGAATATTTGGTTGTTATGTAAATTGTATATTATATTATTATATTAATAGAGAATTAACAGTCCATATTCTATACAGGTGACACTCAAAAACGGGCCACTCAAAATAACTTGTTTATTTATAATTATTTTTTAATTCTCTTTAAATATTTGTAAACTAGGCTTAGGGTCTCAGTAATCATGGTTTGATCGGAAGTGGCATTAACTTTTATATTTCAAATGGGACATCCTATATATTTTTATATATTTGGAATCTACGAAAAATTATGAATTCAACGTTATTTGAAGTGCATTTTTATTATATACGACATACTCTACGAGGGCCAACTTGCTACTGTTGTATTTAATTATAATGAATCAAAAGCCGACCCATATAGTTCCCGAAATATGGTTAGTATTTGTAAACAATTTTATTATCATTTTTTTTTTTAGAAATATGAGTGCGAGGCCTCGGGCAAGATCCCGAAAACCCGACCTCTGAGCCGGTCCTGCATTTAAGCTATGTGTGGCTGGACTCATCACAATGGCTGTATATTATTTAATTTATTAGAAAAATAATGATATATTTGTATACATATAAACTTGTCATAAATAATTCGTATCCAAAACATCTAAATAAAAGCAGGATGTGGATTTGTTTTTAGTTGTAGTACCGCTCGTAAGTCTTGGTTTATAATCTTATCCTTTTGTAAAAGAGTTTTAAATTTCCCCTTTTTGTGGAATTAAGGCAATTTTTAAGTTTTTTTTTTCAAATAAGACTCAACAAATTTTCAGTAAGACTTTAATTATTATATTTTTTATGTGATTATAAATATAATTGGGAATAGATATATCCTGTCATTTATAAATTAGAGAGCCAATGAATATAAAATGTAGAACGTTTGAAATAGTATATTGTTCAGCACTGACATATTTTTGTTTGGGCCCTAGGAATCTGTTTTTAGAATGAGTTAATTGGAAGATTTATTTCTAGCTTTATAGTTTTAAATACTTGCTAATGACTTTATTATCTACATGATGAAATTAAAAATAAATTAATTTTAAACATATTCCCAGGAAATATTTTTTTAATATTTACTTCTTAAAAATATGTTTTATTTACTCGTAGTATCTAATATTTTTTGCATTAGTCATCTTTTGGTCCTATTCCAAGGTTTTTGAACTTTTGGCACAAAAATAGTACGCTTTGGTATTGATTAGATTTCTGTGCATTTCCTTTTTTAATAAAAAAGTTTATCACGTATTCGCAACATTTATATATTCATGTTAAATATAGTGCAGTTGTTAAGAACAATTATTTTCTTTGAAATGTGAGCTAAGTTACTTTGACATAATTAGGTCAATTTAAAATAAGATGCACAGAAATAAACATAATGTGTATTAATGTTACAAACAGAATATATTCTCGTAGTTGGTTTCTCACGCTGTTTAAATATTTATAGAGGGATGCATTATGTGTATAATTGCATTAGCTGCATTCTCAGAGTGCATAAAAACTCAACACGCAAAGTCCTATAATGTAATATTAGTCCATTATCGTTATGCATAGTATTAATTTACGAAAATGATCAAAAAAGTAAATAAATAGATTAAATTTTACGTTGAAATAAATTACAAACAATATTTTAAAAGCTTTATACTAACTGAAGTACTTGAATTTAAATGGATCTAAGTGCTTAAAAATATACAATGGAAACATTTACCATGCTATCAATTTTAGACCTATAGTTTAAACTTAAATACCACTTTTTGGTATGACAAGCTCCTGAATTCTACTTCCAGTTTTGCCGGTAGCAATATCATCGTTGATTATATTTTAAATGGAATATCTTCATATATTTTTATATTTTCTGAAAGTAATTTAAATTAGCTTCACATTATTGATGTTAAATACTTGCATTTTCATCAATAATTAAGTTAATTATTGAATTTCAAAAATGAAATTTTGATGCATTATTAGTATGCCATGACATTTACAACTTCTTTGTGAAAATATTTTGACATTTTGATTATTTAACACAAGCCGAACTGTATAAAATTCAATAAAATAGTTATTTGTATACCAAAGCTAAAAGATTTCACGGATAAGGTGTACACACTTTTTTGTGCAAACGTAAAAAATATGAAATTACAAATTTTATTGTATTTAAATATTTAAATTTATTGAAATAGAAAGGTGGCTTCGATAGGATTAACACACCAATTAATTAGTTTTATAAAAAAAATCGTTGAAAACAAGAAAAAGTTATTTCTTGTACTTATTTAAAAAAAAAACATACTGAGAAACTTTTTGTTGTCATATTTTAGAAAAGTCATTGTCATTATCCGTCATGTCAATTCACAAGTGTCAAAGTGATTTTGCAGCCGCTGTATTCCGTCTGCGACATGTTTAGTTGCGTCAAATTGCACAAAAAGTAAAATATAAATTTATTTAAATACAAATAGTAATTCAGTTTTATAATAATATAAATTACAAAAAAAAAATATTTAAACAACTTTTTTGAGAAAACTATTTATAGTTCAAATAAAGAAGATACCATTTCCGGTTTACTAATTTAATTGTAATATCTATACTACTAATAAAATGCACATAATTCTGGTGCAAATATTCGGGTTTTACCATAAATTGTACTTCATATACAGGGTGTTGACCGTGACACCGGAACATAGGACTTTAACATATAAAATCATATTTTCTAATTTCCTGCTTCCCTAATCATTTTTGGAGAAAAGTTGTTTGATAGATAAATCACGAATATTTGTTAATTTTTAGTTTCAATCCTATGGCTATCGCTATTTTATGCTCTACAATATGGAAGTTTTCTTTACCTAAAATAATTAGGGAAACAAGAAATTACGAAAGTATGTTCCGGTATCGCGATCCAACCCTGTATGTATTTACTATTTGATTTATATAGTTGTTTATACCTATGGTCTCAACTTCTACAGTTCTATAGTCTTACAACGACTGTACACCTAATCTTTAATATAATGCATCGGTGCACAACTGGTTACATTACGCAGAGAAAAAAAAAATCGAATATTTCCTGGCCTACTTTTGACTTAAAGCCTCCCGATGAAAATTTCGGTAGTTGTATGTAAATTCAATTCAACATTATTCTGCACAAGAAAAAGTTTTTGAAACGCCCATGCATTAAAAATTAATAAAAGAAATATTATTACCATAATTATGGCTTTCGGACATGAAAAATATGCGGTGTCTGAAAAAGTAAAAGAAAAATAATACCTACTACATAATGCATTTTAGAATATAGTGCAAAATAATTGAAGGGTTTATTGTTTTTATAATTTAATTCTATATAGATTTTGTCCACTGCCATTTTAAAATATGAACGTGCAATTGAAATATAAATTTCATAATTCAGCAATACAGGGTGATACATCGGACTGTTATTTTTTTAATTACTCGATTATTTTAAATATTATGGAAATAAATTTCAAACGAAGTTTGTTTTATATTAAAATGTCTATAAATCTGCAGTATATGTTTTTCTATACGATGTTCCATTTCTACGCAATGGTATGTAACCGAGTATGTAACTTTATATTTTCAAATGCAACTCTATATATTTACTCAAATTTGAAAAGTACATTAAATTTGCTATCCAATAGTATGAAAACAATATACGTTATATTATTAAAAAAATACAATGGCGAATGATTTAAATATTACATTTTTATTAAATACAGAAGGATTCATAATACTATTTTTTGAATTAGACATCTGATAATATTAAATAACAGGTGTAATAATAAATTTTCATATTGAAATACATGAATTTTTTTTTAATTTGATAGGTATAATATTAATATCATGTAATGCAAAGCCTACTGTGTTAAATAAAAAAAATGCAATATTGAAATCATTGGCCATTGTATTATTACCTTCCGTCACCTTTTAGATAAGGAAGGTATTGTCTTTGGTCAAAAATTTCGATAGTGAGTTTCTATTGAATAAGCCCGTTATAGGTTCCATAGAATACGAATTTACTATTTTTACGATGATGTCTGTATGAGTGTGTGTATGCGCGTGTGTGTGTGTATGTGACGATCCAATACCACGATTCCAA
Source organism: Harpalus rufipes (assembly GCA_951394225.1). Classification (NCBI taxonomy): domain Eukaryota; kingdom Metazoa; phylum Arthropoda; class Insecta; order Coleoptera; family Carabidae; genus Harpalus; species Harpalus rufipes. The sequence goes on from OX596281.1 coordinate 35,185,055, forward strand.
AAATTATAATTTTTTCGTATTCCTTGAGTTTAGGTCCATATATAGACATGATTAGATTTTGGTTATAATTGGTCCACCGGAATTACCCTCAATTGCAACTATTAACAGTTTTTCTTGAAAAAACGCAGTTAAATATCATTGATTGACATTTAATGTTATTAAATTTTAAAGAATATGTTATTATTTATACGGTGTAATTGCATTTTATATTTTATATTCAATAGATATAGAGTTAAAAATGTATAAAAATATTAAATTTTATATATCAGCCAGCTACGCTAACCATGAAAACTGCTAATATATTCAGATAATTCAGATTGTCAGATGTCGGTATCAATGAAAAGAAAATGAATGTGGCAGAGATGAGAATGTTGGGGAAAGCACGGAAAGATAAGGTAAGGATTTAAAGGATAAGGGAAATGGCTCGAGTGATAGAAATTTCTAGATAGATACAAAAGAGACGATTACATTGGTTTCAACATGTCATAATGAGAGATGATAAATATGTATATTGGAAGAAGAATAAAGAGCTTAGTAGTAGAAAGTACAAGAAACAGAGGAAGACCAAAGATAAGATGGAAGGACTGTAATGCGGAAGACTTGAGAGAAAAGGAACTGAATGAGAACGACACGCAAAAATAGCGACCCCTAACGAATGGGAAAAGCTAAAGAAGAAGTCAGTGTCAAGTGCAATTAGCATAGTTTGTTTATGAAATAATTTTACTGGAAATATAAGACCTTTTGTAAGAAAATTGATGTATGGAATTTGTATATAATACACGGAATTGACGGAAGGTAATATGCTGGCCACATCAGATTTTTTAATTATAATGTATGATTGTTTTTATACTATTTCATAATATTTAAAATACTCGAGTTATTAAAAAGGAACAGACCAACGAATCACCCTGTATAGGTCGGTTAATAAAGATAAAAGTTGTACCATTAGGAAACCATTTTATTGGTATATCGTTATTTGGGAAAAGATGCATTGATCTCTAGATATAGGGGAAAAAGCAAAAATATAAATTTCGAAGTTTTTTACTTTTGCGAATAACAATGGTTAAATAATACTGGGTTTTGGTTTACACCTCTTTAGGGCACTTTTATGTTCTTTTAAATGGCAATGCTAATTTTTTTATCATTGTTGGATTTCGAGTTATGATACAGTTTTAATTTTTAAATGGACGCTATATTGAAAAGTTACACCATTTTTTTAAGCTAGAGGTGTAAATCAAAATCCAGTACTATTTCACATATGGAAGTTATTTGCAAAAATAAAAACTTTACAATTTTGTCTATATCTAGTGTTCTATGCTTTACTCAAATAACGATAAATATATATATTGCCGGGTGTGCCAATCTGCTTTGTACACAGATATCGGTAATGATGAAATATTTGTACCGTGCGGGAGCTTACCAGGCGTCACCGCAAGGGCACCCAATGTTGGCGTGGAGAGTGCACCACAGGGGTCAATTTAGTGTCATTAAAATTCGAAGATTCGCGACCAGACACTCAGGCACACGGCCACGAGACTCCATCTATATACAGGGTGTCCCTTAACTTCGAGCAAAAACTTTAAGGGCATATAGTACTGACCAAAATGAATAAAAAAGCTTCATCAACATAGGAATGATCTTCAACTGTTTCCGAGAAAAGCGAAAAATCTAAGAAAAACTGACAAAGATAGCGATCGAATAAAATTTTGTCTATGTCAGTAAAAAGACTATAAAAAACAATAAAATTTTATATGAAACATTTTTCTCAATTTCTTATAGTTACGTAGTTATATGAAAATTAAATATTGACCAAGGTCGCCACAACATTTCACTTTTGATTTTTATAAAATAACAAAAGGCCATCTAAGATTACCTCTCAAAGGTAAACAAAAAGTCTCAATTAATCAAAATCGTAATTCTTATAGTTTTCGAGATAGCAAAGGTAAATCTCGTAAAAACTCATTTTTCACTGCGTTATATCTGGGAAACTATTAAAGATCGGACACATTTTGACTGAGCTTTTTTTACTCATTTTGATCAGTATTATATGCCCTTAAAGTTTGTGCACCAAGTTAAGGGACACCCTGTATACATACATAATACATACAGGGTGTTATGTATGTGTACAACGCAACAATTTTTGTTTATCATGCTTTCTACATGAACTGGAGACCTTTAAAGCTCACCAATCACGTCATAGTTCAAAATTTTGTAAAAAGGTAAAAATCAATGTGTTCTCTGGAAAAAATGTCACCTGCTAAATGACATATAAGATCATTAGCGTTGCGGCATATTTCAGATTTTCATTATGAAAAACTACATGTTTATCAACATTGATTATAAGTAATTAGACTAACAAATAAATAAAATAGTTGAGTACAACATAACTCGAAATATTTTTTATTGTTGAAATGTCTAGAAAACATACATGCATACATAAAAATCACGCATATTCATTTTTGTAGATGTTGATGAATTCGGATAAAAACAGAGTGATGCGGTATACGTCTATTTGGAAATAACTTTCTATACCGTCTTGCAGCAGTACGGCTATTTTGTAATGTCTCGCCATAGACCATAATGCATGTCCGTATACTTTTGATTGGTGAAGTAAATAGCATTTTGAGAATATCAAAAAAAAAAAACAGAATGTAAATTGTACGCCTCTGTAAAAAAAAATCTGTTGTGGCCAGCACAATACCTTCTGTCAAGCCTGTGTATTATGTATAAATTCCATACATAAATTTTCTTGCAAAAGATTCTAAATTTCCAGTAAAATTATTTCATAAACAAACTATGCCATCTTCTTCTTCTTCTTTAGCTTTTTCCATTCGTTAGGGGTCGCTATTTTTTATTTTCTTCTTCCACTCATTTCTGTTTTGCGTGTCGTTCTCATTCAGTTCCTTTTCTCTGAAGTCTTCCGCAATACAGTCCTTCCATCTTATCTTTGCTCTTCCTCTGTTTCTTCAACCTTCTATTACTAAGCTATTCATTCTTCTTCCAATATATTCTTCATTTCTCCTCATGACATGTTAAAAACCAATGTAATCGTCTCTCTTGTATCTTTCGAGAAACCTTTAACACTAGATTTATTTTCGTACCGTATCTTTCCGTGTTTGCCCTATCTACTTCAACATCCTCATCTCTGCCACATTCATTTACTTTTTATTGATACTCACATCTGTCAATTTGAATTATCTGAATATATTAGCAATTTTCATTGTTAGCATAGCTGGCTGATTTATGAAATTTAATAGCTTTATAATTCTTTAACTCTATATCTATTGAATATGAAGTATAAAATGCAATCAAATCGTATAGAGAATAATATATTCTTTAAGTATAATAACGTTAAATGGCAATAAATCATATTTAACTGTTAAATCTTCAAATGAGGCTAGTTCCAATTATAACCAAAATCTAATCACTTGTTCTCCTGGATGTAAACTTGAGGAATACGAAAAAAATATAATGTTTGGAATCGTGGTATTGAAGTTATGCGATCCGAAACTTTCGTCGCACACAAAGAGACACACATACATGTAGACATCATCGTAAAAATGGTACAATCGTATTATATGGACCCTAAAACATGCTTATTCACTAAAAACTCATCATTGAATTTTTTGACCAAAGACAATACCTTCCTTACCTAAAGATGACGAAAGGTAAAAAAACGTTTAACGACAGTTTTGACAATCAACATTTTTTCCAGAGAACACATTGATTTTTACTTTTTTACAAAATTTTGAACTATGACGTGATTGGTTAGTTTTAAAGGCCTTCAGTTCTTGTAGAAAGCATGTTAAATAGAATTTCCGGATTTACTATCTATGGGGTTAGTTGTACCATGGGTTAAGCGTTGTACACTTACTGACATAACACCCTGTATTATTAAAAAAGTTTCCTAATGAGCCACCTTTTGTCTTAGTTCTCGAGATCCCCAAGCAGAGCACGATTTTTGATATTCTATATGTGCAATCTATTAGTGACCCTTGTGGTACACTCCGTACAATAGTTTTGAGTGTCCCTACACTATAAGAAACATTGACAAAAATAAAAGCTGTGATACTATATTTATTAATTTATTCATAAATATTTTTATGTTCGTCGTTTTTTTCAAAACATTTTTGTAAACTTAATAGTATACAGTATACATCACATTTACTATTCAATTAAAAATAAATCATATTTAATTTGGCCCATATGCTGGAACTCAGGGTCGTAGCAAAACAATTTTTGTTGAATAACTGTAAAACATAAAAATGTTACTTATGTATATCTATTTGTATTTAAATTCTGCACTGGTATAATCTTAGTTTCGCCACAATCGCGAAACTAAGTCAAGGCCACGCGAACCGTTCCGCAAGTGAAATATTACGAACTGTCTTGTTATCATTTATCGCAACGCGAAAACTGGAAGAATTCATGAGCAGGAACGAGCCTGCAAAAACAGGCCTATAGGACTGTAGGATTACTATGGTAACGAGTCAAGGATGTCTCCATGTGTAGGTGTTGCTCTTTTCCATTCACTCGATCGGGACTGAGATTATTGATACCAGACGGGGTTGAGGAAATTGGGAGAGTTAAATTGATTCAACAGGAAATGTAATCATCACGAAACGAGAAAAGATGAGCGAAATGAAAATGATAATGTGATGGAAACGATTAATGAATTAAGATTAATATGCCTATCATATGGATGGAAATTATTTATAAAATAACATCAAAGTGTTGTTCATGCGCTAACATTTTATATATCACAACTTGCATACTAAATATTTTCTACGTAATACTTTACTTTTTCTATCAATACTTATGGAAGTATAATAAAAATTACAAGTTAACATCTAGTTTCACTAGATTACAACTTCTGAGTCAACTCCCATGGAGCCATCGTCAGAAGTTGGCCAGCACAATTAACCACAGCCGCGTTTCACACTATTTGGTGCTCAATAGTGCGAAACGCATCTATGGTTACTTGTTGTACTGGCCGACTTCTGAAGATGGCTCCATGGAAGTTGACTCAGAAGTTGTAAACTATTGAAACTAGACGTAAGTTTGTAATTTTTATTATATTATTTGTTTAACGGAGAAATTCGCAATTTGCTTTTTGCAGTTTGCACTTGTATTAACTTATGAAAGTACCTAAAAAGAGAGGCTCACTGGAAAACTGGTACAATTCTATTTTTTCCACAAATTAAACAAATATAGGAAACGATACCTAATGTCCATCTCAATATAAAATATAATAATACTTGAGAAATATCGCAAAAGTCCAGACTTAGAAATGGACTGCTTATTAATATGTACCTATTTTTGCTGAACCAGTTTTTTAGAATATATGCTCCTTATTTTAAAATAGTTGATTATAAGGCAATGTATGTAAATTAAATATTAGTAAAACATTATAACAGCAAACTAAACAATTTTTACAGCTGTGACAAATTGATTTTAAAATTTCTTGATCATTTGATTTTTTGTCTGCCTCTAACATATCGTAATCTTCATCTTCATTTATTGAATATTCATTTGTAATTATATCTCTTATTTTATTTCACTTCTGTGCAAAATCTTGTAGTTCAGTTTGTAATATGTCTTCTGTTAAATATAAATTTTCGGAGAAAAATATGACGCTACTTACTCAAATTTTAGTTCGTGGTCACCGAGCGGCGGCCTCAAATAGCCGTGCCGATATCTGTGTACGAAGTAGATTGGCACACCCAGCTATGGGTAATATGCCGTGATAATATATTTATTTATCTATTGAATATGAATAAAACCATGTAATCAAACTGTATAGAGAATAAAATACTCTTTAATATTTATAATAACAATATCGAAAAATGATATTTAAATGCGTTTTTTCAAGAAAAAATGTTAATAACTTCAAATAAAGGTACTTCCGGTTGACTGATTGTAACGAAAATCTAATTGACTTTTCATATAGATGTAAAAAAAGGAATACGAAAGAATTATAATTTTTAGAATTGTAGTGTTGGAGTTATCGTCACACACATAGGCACGTACGCGGCCATACACACACACACACATAAAGACATCATCGTAAAAATATTAAAATAGTACTCTAGGGACCCTAAAACGTGCTTACACTAAAAACTCTATATCGATTCTTTTAACCAAAACCAGTATTTTACAAAATAAAAATATGATATTAAAACAAAATAAAACATAATATTCAAGGTAAATAACTATATTCGCCGTCAAATGAGTATGGATTGATGCTGCGGTATTACCGCTTCTTCATAACAGCATGTTCAACATATCCAGTGAATTGGCAACAGTGTAGAAATCTCCAGTCCATACTTATTTGACGGTAAGTATAAACAAAATTAAATATGACATTCTAATAAAAACAAAATAATACTCGTATGAATACAAAAATAAATGAATATACACAATCCCATATTTAATAGGACACAAGAAAAAAAAAATTAAAAATACTCATTGATTTTTGTAAATTATGGCTATCTTTGCGTCCTTCGCTTCGTCGGATCCCCTAGTTTGCATACATCTGGTTTAGACTATTTAGCACTATGCAGATTTTTAATTTAAAATTTAACTCAAAATCATTCAGATTTTGCCACGTTCATCAATTTTTCATTGAACCCCGCAATATTTCCTTCTAATATTTTTTTTTCTCCAAGTAATACCCGTAATTCCCTGATATTTCCTCACATTGCACACGAATTCCAGTAATTCCCCAAATAATACCAGAATTCCTTCAGTAATACCTGAAATTCCTATAATAATATATAGAACCATATTTCTTTTAAGCCTCCTTTAAGAATAAAGAATAAATTAATATTTGAATTGTAACAGTACACATATACAAAACAAATACTTTTAATACTTACTCTGCCACACCCAAAAATGTATAAGAAATGTAATATTTATTTGTTTAATGTTTTATTTGTTTCATTCAAATATCTAACTGTTTTGTTTGTTTTTGATGAAAACTTCTGAAAGCATGTTTCAATAATTAATTGTTCCCGATGTCTGCTCTTTGGAAACCGTTTTAAAATCTATATTGAAGTCCCGTTTCTGGCAAAGTAATAAGTAGGACAAGTTCTAAGGGAATTCCGGGCATCAGCACCGCTTTCTCGAAGGTGCTGAAGCTATAAAAGAAATCCGGAATGTCATATCCAGAAATGAAAAAGAATGTAACTTATAAAACTTAGCTCTCACGAAACAACGAACATTTTATTGTGGAAATTTACGTGGAATAACAACTTGTAGAAGATCTTTCGGTTCTTTTATAAATGCTAGTCAAATGTAGAGTGTTATAAATGGTATACAAACAAAAATGATTAATAGGATTTAGATTGTAGGGGTAGTAAGATTACGAAAATGCTAACATGATATTATTGTAATGAAAAATGTAGTAGGTCACATTAATATATCTCACTATTTTAAGTACTGGTTACCAAAAAACTATTTTAGCCCCAAAAATAACAAATGAACACTGAATTGCTGTAACCAAATATATATTTATTAAGCACCAAAAAATGTTCTTGGCCCCAACAAAATTATGTTTTGATAAAATGAAAAGCGAAAACTGAAAATAATATAATTCAGCTTTTTCTAAAAAAAAGAAGCATAACGGCCCGAATTTTGTGGGCGTGTGTTTTGTGTTTTTGGTAAGGCTATGTTAGGTATATTTAGAAAATTTGCTTGTAATTTTTTTTCGGATAAGGTGATCACGGTAGAATTATTGAGAAAAAGGAAATGAAGAATGCCGTGGAAAACAAACTTAGTGCTCTCATTGTAAACAATTATTTTACTATTCTTTGATATTAAGTTGCGAAAGTTAGAACGTAGTTAATCAGTTTCTTAAAGCATCGTTGTGAAAGAAAATATGGAATTAATAAAAGAGCTTTTTCTTCAGTTTTTGGAAAAATGAAAATATAAAAGCAGCAGAACACCTCCAACTCACCTGATTTGGCAATGGGTAACTTTTTACAAATTTTTGGACTTAAAATAGTATATTGAAAGACAAGTATTACAATGATCCTTATTGTAATGCGAGTACAGTTTGCGTAAACCGTGTAGGCGAGTTACGCAAAGTACGAGTATTACAAATGGACATTGTAATACGTGTTTTTTATACTTTTTTCCTATTTCGCATTAATCTGCTTTTATTTCAAAATTATTATGGAAAGAAATATTAAAATATCAAGGTTGGTAACACTGACAGTTTCAATAAACATTTTAAATTTGATTTATTTTGACATTTGACATTCTGACAAGTTTCTTACAAGTTAGGTTAGAGTTAAAATTTATATTTATTATGTTATGAACTTACAAATAAATACCTTGAATTTTAATTTAAAAGAGTGTTTTACTGTTTGATGTAAATATTTTACTGTAATAAATCTAATTTCAGTAATTTTCCTTGATTAGTGACAGGTAATGACAACTAAAATGAAAGATATTTATGACACAAATGGCCGTATTATGGTCAAAATTGTAAGTTTAAATCTGTAAAAAAACTGACAAAAACACATCAATTTTTGTTGATTAATATAAAATTATAAAAAGAGCGGCAGGTTTCGTTGCAATTTTGTTCACTATTTACAGATTTAAGACTTACAGTTTTTACCACACCGTTTTGACCATAATACGGCCATTAGACTAAGTTACCAATTTCACAATTTAAAAAATCCCCAAAAACATTTATACAAAATTGTTCATTGTAAAATTGTTTTTGACAAAAGGTTTTCGTCTAAAGAACTAATTGATGCTGCAATTCATGATTATTTTGAAAACATTCAGCATTCCAAAAGAAGATTGGTTGGGAAATTAAAAAAAATAGAAGGAAAGAATGGTGAAGTATTATTCTAGAAAGTAACTACATACTTTGAACATATTTAAAATAAAATTCTTAAAGTATGGATCATTTGTATGTTCTCAATAATTCTAGCGTAACCCTCGTATAAAGTTTGTGTATATTAATGCGCAAATGTTGAGTTTCAAATAATAATTTGGAGAGTAAAATTAAATATTGATAAACAGGCTACCAAACCCTAGTTTTTTCGGGTACCGATTATGAATAATTTGGGATTGAAATTTTGCCAACCAAATATCAGTTTGGGTGGTGAATAGCATAGTATTTACGTACAAATTAATATGACTTTGATGCTTCATTGAATACAACACATTTAGAATGTTATTTGCCTAACCAAGACAACAAAGTGTAAAGTAATGACCATTAAAATGACAAGTATGGTGTTACAAATTGTATTCCAAATAAGGAATGATAAATGAAAAAACGAAATGGAAACCTTAAGTCGAAGTAAGCTGAAATTAGAAGGGCTTCAAAATTTAATCAAATAAAATTAAAATTAATGTGTCATCAAGATTTATTATCTACTAATACGTGTGCCAATCTATTTAATTTAGATTTCAGCAATGAAATATTATAAGAAAGAACATAAGCAGGATTTTTATGCCAGTACGGTACTAAGATAAATTTGTTCGTACTGTCATTTTTTTGTTAAAGGAAATAGTGTTCATAAATTTTTGAATAGTACAACATCAATTTATACTCGTATAAATAATGAAGGTAAGTTATTTGATAAACACTATGTAGACTGTATTTTACTGAAAAATGGGAAGATATTTTTAAGAGGTATTAATTATACCAGAAATCTCAAAAAAAAACTTTATTTATAAATCGCGCTATATTATCTCGCTTAGTATTAACTTTTAGCGATTTTAATTATTGACTATACCTACGAGTATAACAAATTATATTACTCGTACGTTAGGTACCTGTATATAATTTCGGAAGTAGTTCAATATTACTACTTCCGTTTCTCGAATAATTGATCATAACTTTTAATTTTAAAATGGAACATCTATAGATTTATTCAAATTTAAAAAGTACTTGAAATTTGCTATACAATAGAATGATAGGTCATATAATTATAGAAATATGTAAGTAGTATTTCCGACGAGACGAGACGAAACGGGAAACTACTTTGTCTTGTCTCGTTTCGAAGACAAGAAATTAAGTCTCGTCTCTGGACGAAATTTCTCAATTCTTTTTCTTAATAAATCCAATATGCAATTTATTTTTATATAACCGTAAACATATACAGGGTGCTGAGTGGCACAGCTGAAAATAGGACTTTAATATGTAAAATCAGACTTTACTAATTTCCTGCTTTCCTAATTATTTTATGTAAAAACGCTTCAAATTATCAGAGCATCTGATTCAATAAGCAAAATTAATTTTGTATGCCTTGTAACGACAGAAATTAGGTATGAAAATATAGAGAATCACGTCAAAAATAGCAATAGCCATGGAACTGAGACAAAATAAATAACAAATGTCTAACGGTTTATCTGTCATGTTAGGGTAATTTATTTTTATTAGGTATTATTTTTAATTTGTGTTCCAGTTAACAATTATCTGTAAATTTAAATTAAAATTTGTTCACTTGAACAGAAATTACAAATAATAATAATAAAAATAAATTAACCCTACAATCCGATTTTAATATTTTTACGATGATGTCTGTGTATGTGTGTGTGTATGTATGTGTGTGGGGACGTTGGAAGGGAGATTTCTCAAAAAAACTATAATACTTAATATCTGTTTAACTACGTATTTCTCAATTGGAAATTACTGGGAAGAGCTGAAAAGGTTTTGTTAATAATTGGACAATGGGAAGTAGCATATTCTTAAAAAAAATCTTCTAAATATTATTTTTCGATAATTTTTGTTCTTGCTAGTAAAATCTTTATAGATTTAGGGATAAAGAAATATAAGGAATATAATAATCTGTTGTAATAAATCTCACAGCCCAAATAATGCCATGGAAACCAATTGAAAAATTAAATGTTTGTAATTGACAGATAAATGTCAGTGTCAAAAATCTAGTGACATTACTGAAGATTATTTCTGGGAAATACATAGATTATATTATTTTTTATTATATTAATAGTTAAATATTTAAAATTATAGGTATATTACATATACCCTTCAAAAATACTGTTAATCCCGACAATGATTGGGAAACACAAATTAGAAGAGGACAATATTTCTTCATAGAATGCATTTAAAATTAAAACATCTAAATATAAAGAATAGATGTATGTAGAATTTTTGGTGTAGAGTGTAGGTTTACATGAAATGTTAAATACAATAGAGCGCGAGCAGTCATGTGACTTTGTTGGCCTTGACAAGCAGATATGGGGGGCCCGTGTCAGAATAATAGCTAGTAATTATGTACATAGATGGCAAATATAATTTTCCATTCTAAATTTAGTGATTTTCCAATTCTATGTGGTTTATTTTCCTCGTCAAGTAAATTCCACACTACTGGTGACAAATTAACTACGTGAATTTGGAAAATCTTGAAATTTTTAATGAAAAATTCTGACATTTAACATATATGTACATAATTACTAAAAAATGTCACATGACTGCTAGCGCCCTATACTTATGTAACCAAAAACGTAAGTGACGATAGGTATTGTGCTGGCCACAACAGATTTTTTTAAATATAAATTTACAAAAAAATTCCAATAAAAATTAAAAAAATACTTTTAAAAATAAAAAAAAAAATGTCGAGAGATCTCGGAATAATTGTCGAGAATCTCGATGTAAGTCTCGTCGACGAGAATCCAGAATGTCTCATCTCGTCCAAAACACTAAATATACTGATTGAAATATTACATTTTTATTAAAGAGCGAAGGATTTGGATTTCATTTATTTCACATTAAACCTTCCAAATTTAAAGAAAATTAATTAATTAAATATTTAAATATATGTCCATCTACTTCAATACGATATTTATTACACCTGATATGTAATGTCATATATTATTAGAATATGTTTTATTCATAGCTTTCTATATTTAATAAAAATGTAATATTTTATTCATTCCTCATTTGTAATTTTTAATAAAATAACATGATTGTTTTCATACTATTTGATAGCAAATTTCATGTAGTACTTTATAATCTAGTTTTTAAATATAAGGTATAGTTGAATGCTATTGCTTTAGATTTTTTTTTTTTGGAATACCCACATAGATCATGAAATAATCTCAATCTGAACAATAATAGCCAGTGCAGCAATGAGATTTAAATATTAATATAAGAAAAAAAATCAAATTGAATCTTTTACATTTAATTTAAATTTGTACTGCGTTGGTGTAACCGGCCATAAGGTATATTTTCTAAAAATAAAGCTTCGAATAATTTATAGAAATTGAAGAATTATTGGGAGAATATTGAGATATTGGAACAGTATTCATATATCTGTAAACTAAGGATTTTTATAAGTAATTTGAATACCAGAAAAATCTCTTCAAGTTAAGGCTTACGTTAAACAAAACAACAAATAAGAATAATTAATACGTATTCATAACCTATAATAACTATAACTGAATGTACGTATTTCAAAATTCAGCTACAATTTATGAAGAACAACCAAATACTATATTGTAAATACGAGTTTTGTTTTTTAAATTTAGTATTACGAAGCAACTATTATTTGAAAATGTAGGTTTTTATTAAGCATGAAAATTACGGTCTTCAAAAGTTTGAATCGCCACCAGAAATTCAGATTCCATGATAACCGTTCCGGGACAGCTATTACGATGCGTGTGGCCTTGAACTAAAAGGACTATCATTGTTAATCCACAGATGCCATACATACAAAATTATTTTAGATACTAATAATAATTATAATAATGAATAAATTAAAGAATTGAATATGACCTTGATGTTTAAATCTATGGACGATGTCGTGCTTACAGATGATAATGACGATGTCACAAATTGGAAACTGGAGCAGTCGTTTTGGGATTGGAAAAAATCATCACTAATGTTACAACAGAAAACAGTTGTTAAGCTACTTGAAGTTTACTGCAAGATTGCACTGGTATTAAATGGATTACACTTAGAAAAATCTCATTATGGTCCGATATTTTCATTTCTGGTTAACCAGTCTGTTAACTGTCAGTTAAAACGAAAAATATACCATCGATATTGTTTTGTGATTGTAACATTAGGTGTAAAAATGACACGTGTGTCAATTTTTCGATGTGACATTTTTTTGTTGTAACTGACAGTTAACAGACAGCTTAACCAGAGATGAAAATACCGAGCCTAAATTGTACTATAGAATAAATGTGTAAGGACACACAATTTTTGTTTTGATATACCATACGAAACGATTTGAAAAATTAAGGTCTTAACATACAGTTTTACAAAGGAATGACATGAAATTCTTGTTAATGATGATGATATTGTTACCATATATGTACTCCAATTAAAAATTAGGCCACAAGGTTCAAGGTTCTTTGGGAATACAAATGACATAGATCCAGAACTTCAGGGTAGTTATATAGGGATAAAACTTCGAAATGTTATTCGCAATTATACAGAAGGAAATTACTGGTACTGGTAAAAAATATAAAAAGTTAATACAAATTTCAAGGTTTTGTTGGGTTTGAAGATGATGGCATGAAGAACCAAAAATACTGGGATAGTTGTTTAAGAAGGATAACAATTGTACAGAAAGAATCGACTTCGAAATGTTAATCGCATTTATAAAGAAGGAAACGATCATAGTAAAAATTGAGATGTTAACAAAAAGTTTAAGGTTTTTTGGGAAACGCACATGATAACATGAAGAACAAGAGCTCTAGGATAGTTGTTCCAGGATAACAATTGAAAAGGAAACGTTTGGTAAAATATTTCATGTATTAAGACAGAGTTCCAGGTTTTATGGGGTTTGCAGATGATGACATGAAGAACCAGAATAATGGGATAGTTGTTCAAGGATAACAATTGTAGAAAAGAGAACGTCTGCTAACAAATGTGAGATGTTAACGCAAGGTTAAAGGTTTTAGAGGGTCTGCTGGTAATGACATGAAAAACCAGTACACTACGACAATTGTTGCGGAATACCACTTCGAAATATTATCACTAAATTATACCAGGAATCTTAAGGAAACTATTTAAGGAAGATACAAGTGATGACATGTTTGGGGATGGATCTTCACTATCACTTCTCATTTCACTTATCACTAAAGCACTGATCACTGCACTAACCCTCGCTGGAAGAGATCGACGTTGTAGAACTTGCACAGCTCGACAGAGAACTCGATGGTGGCCTGCAGCTCGCTCATCGTCCTGCGGGCCGTGAGCGCCGAGGCCAGCCGCCGGGGCAGTCTACATCGGGCGCCACGACGCCGACTGGGTGCCGGGTGGACGCGCTGTGCCGACCTGCGGCGCGAAGAGCTGTTAGCGAGAAGCACGGCAGTGGGGATAACAGCGGCGTAGAGTGGAGCACAAGATGGGGAAAGTTGATGGGGAATTACTGTCACATACGAAGGTGATTTAGAATTGGAATAATTTAAATGAGCACGAAAATAATTTTTGAGCATCAACTTTTTCTGATAATTTACGAAACAGTAAATTAAGCACTGAAAATAATAAATGAGTACTATATTGCTGTTACCAAATATATAAGAGGGTCACGCTAGAAGTATTGATAATAAGAGACAGATAGGCTATGTAAAATAAAATTTGCACTATCATTTTAAACAGTTATTTTTAGTGATTTTTAGCCGACTAACCGATTACTGACTAATCGGTCATTTTAGAAGCTGGAAATTCATTTGTTTCCATGTCTTCATCACAATTTGTCTTTCGTTAATAAATAATGAAATAATTATATATTTATTACTAATATGTAATATTTCCCATATACAAATCTGAAAATCTGTTGTGGCCAGCACAATACCTCTCGCCATTTCCATTGTTAGATATTGTATTTAACATTTCGTGTACCCAAAAAAAATTGTAATTACATATATTATTTATATTTAGATATTTTTACAATTATAAATTCATTCTGTGAGTATGAGCAAGTTTTCTCCTATTAATCTTTTAAATGTTCGAGATTCTTCTAATTCATTGATGGGATTGGCGGTATTTCTGAAGGAGTGAAGGGTATATGTAATATACCTATAATTTTAAATATTTAATTAATAATACAATAAGAAAAGGCCTTCAATAATGTCTATATTTTTTTGACACTGTCATTTACAAACATGTTTATAATTTCTCAACTAATTACCATGGATTTTTAGCATGAATCCAATACCTCTCTTAGCGAGAGTTAAAAAGGAAAATTGTTGTTTTTCTTTAGTTTTCTTTTTTATATCAGACATAATATTGTAAATAAATATTTTTACTAATTAATTTACTATTAAAATTGTGTATTATATAAGGCATACGCCTTATCATAGCTTATCAAATACTAAGATGATTAATCGGTTTTTTTATCGACTCTTCGGCGATTATTCGGCAACTATCGCCGACTAGAAATTTGAATGGGTAGTCGGGTAAACCGACTAATAGCCGGTATCGTTGTGAGTGAAAATATGTAATTAACCAGAGAGCATAGTCGGAATCATGATTTATATTTTGACAGCTTTGAATTTTTTTATGTCAGCATGAAATTAATTATTAAATTCTTCAGTAATTAGTTTGATAGCTTTGGCAGTTTTTAAGTCACCAGAAATTAATTTAACAGCTATCCCAGAAATTATATACATTGAAAACATTCCAATAGAATATTCGTTGAGAGCTTTTAAGACCTGGAAGGAAAGAATGGCGAAGTGTACTATTGCTGAATGGAACTTCTTTGAATATATCCAAAATAAAACTATAAAAAATATGAACAATGTGTCTTATTCTCACCAATTCTAGCGTGACATTCGTAAAATTTTGTAATGGCGTATTTTTGTAGGATCTGTTATTAAACCTGTAAAAAGGGATTATATGTTTTAATTTCCACAAATATTGTTGTACATCTGCACCCATGAACAATTTATGGTCTTTTGCCTTTTTCTTCTTTCAAGAACTACACATGCGAGTTTATTACTGTTTCACCTCACTCATTTTCTTGTATTCAAACCTTTATAATAATAAAGACACGTTACAGTAATTTGGCTACACAAAATTACAATTGCTCGTTTTTTGTTTCATGGCTAGGTAGATAAGACAGTTAGAAAAGATAAGATGTTGATTCAATTATCAATGTATTTGTTAAATAAATATAAAAGAATGTCCTTTTAGTAAAAACTATAAATTAATAACTTGCACCATTAAAATGCTAAGAATTCAATGTTAAGGTTGTTGGAATGTTAGTCATTTCCTCCATATAGGACAGAAAAAAACTCAATTATTTTTCAACGACATCATTAAATAACTATAAAAATTTAAAATAGAACTTGTACTATTATTTATTGTCTATAAATCTTTTAATTACTAATAGTACTAATAGTTTGAATGATATTTTTATTTGTGCTGTATTTAAAAGCCTTTTAAAATGACATTTTGAATATTTCAGTATCTATAAAAGTGTTTTGTTAATGAATTGTAACTTTTCTGTAATTTAACGATAAAACAATCGTAATTAATACCCGTATAGATATGGTAAAAAATTGCAAAAATGTTAACTGTAATAACTGTTTAATAATGTAGAACGTACATCAATATACCGTAAATAATTTATTGGCAATTTCACTTATCCATGAAATTGTATGTCCAGTTATGTCTCGAAGCAACATATAGATAATATGTATAATTAAATAGTTTGCAGAAATTGGAACATTGTAAACTCTACATTTACATTTTTAAATTAACTGGTAATATTGTTACATATTTTATGAACTGATGCATTTAAAAATCCTCAGCACTTGAATTTTTAATATATACATCAGTTTTATTATTCATTTTGGTAAACATCAAACACAGACATTTATGATTCATACAAACTACTCATGTCATATTTAACTTATTAATTTATCAAATCCTTTTACAATTATACATAGATATTATAAAGGTCATAGGTGAAAGTTCTTAAAATTTGTACGTACAAATGAAATAAATTATGACCTATAAAATTACTTTAAAGTGTAATAAACCTATAAATAAACCTTTTAATTATACTTCGGTTATATTTGTTACAAACCAAAGCATAAACAGCTGTTTTCTTCAGGGTAAAAAATAATGGCAGGACAAAAATAAACAAGTAACTGAAACAAATTATAACATATTTAATAGGTGTAGCCAACCTCTAGTTAGTTTTAAACCATCACTAACAAAACTTTATTTTTTTATTTTACATTTTTTCCAAAACTTATTTTTAAAGTGACGTTTTATCTATTGCAATCTTGTCACTAAAGTAACAATAGACCTTTTCAATTTAAAGTTTAAGTAAAATGGCGCCAGAAACCTGTATTCTCGACGAAAATTTGCATCGTTGAGACATTTTTAGCTTCAATAATAGGTTTTGTATCTTTCGAGAAGTTTTTTAACGTTATCAAAGACTTTATTCACATTTTACGTCTAAATTTGGAAAAAAACAAATGCTATGGATCTCAGCGAGGAAGCACGTAACCATGGCTCCCGCCATTTGTTGGCTTACTATGCGCAGATCTCATTGTGCATATTTTCTATTTCTTTAAATTGAAAAGGTCTATTTAATGATGAAAATTGATATTTTTCTTATTTAAAATCTTCAAATCATAATGCTATTATTACATACTATGGTGGTTTAAATAAAATAATTCATAAGCACAAGTGAATGCAACAAAAATTGTGGCTTACTAGTGATTTAAAAATAAAATAATCATATATTAATATTATAGTTAATAAACTACGAGTGACCTTCTCTACACTATTTATTTATCAAAAGTCATTTTGAGAAGTCAATACAAAAGATTTTTAAATATGTTTTAAATAAAAGTAAATAACTAATCGCGAATGACTGAAATAAAGTACATATTCATAATATCCAAAAAATGCGTTAACTACAAGAATAAATATTAATGGTAAATGTTATTCATAAATACCATACTTAATTTTGATCAAAAAAGATTTTAAAAATAGATGTTGAAAAGAATTTTGTATGTCATTCACCAGTATAGACTTTTAATTCACTCAATTAGCGGACGAGGCGTTAACTTTTCACTTGTTGATAAAATGTGTGTTTACTCACTTATACCATATAAACTTACTATTCTTGCAAATTCGATATTATTTTTGATTTATAGCAAACATTGGTATATATTATAATTGAATCAATATTGTTTCCTGCATTGAGATAAAGGAAATTTGTAAATATAAAAACAAATAGAATCATATTTTAAATATCTGCTATGAATATTTTTTCAGGACTGATTGTTGAATAGATGATTTCAATAAAAAAATATCTGTAGCGATATTTCCGTAAAGCATGCAATCTTTTTATGAGACATACGCGTTGTTCAGGTTACATAAGTAATTTTCCAAGTACATATGATTTTTCAAAGTGCCAAAGCCTAACTTAGAAAAATGCACATATTTGGAACGACGCATCATTCTTATTCATTTATTTATTAACATCATTAATTTCTTAATTCATGCGACAACCTTTGATTACCATGTAATCAAAGCAGCGAGAATGCTCCAAAGTATTAATTTCCCTCAATGATCCCACATCCAACAGCCCAACGCCAAGAATTCGAGTAATGATTAGTACAACTGCATTTATTATTTATTATTGTAACCAAGTAACCAAAATGGCAACATGGACTTTTATGCATATAGTACTATCTGTTAATTGAATATTATGATATCTCAGGCCGTGTGCCTGAGTGTCTGGTAGCGAATCTGGTGACCCGAGTTTCATCCCGATGGACAACAAAATTATTTCGAATTTTAAATGGCACAAAAGTGACCCTTTGGTTGCACTCTCCACGCCAGGTAAACGTCCTCCCGGTAAGAAAATGTTATCATTACCGATATCTACGTACAAAGCATATTAGTATCGAGTAATATACCGTGATATATTTTATATTTAATATAGTTATTTGAAAAAAAATACCCTTAACTTTAAATGAAAATAAAAATTATATACGTATTTAGAGAGCATAATGTTCTCATCTTCAGTAGTAATTTATACTCAAAACCGCATTAAGAGGGCGAAGAAAAATTAAGACTATGTCAAAGGCCCTAAGCCCAATAGCCCTTTTCTCTAAGAATAGTTAAGATTACTGAACATGTAATTCATACTAAAGGACATAACAACTCATCTACCTGTATTTAAAACCTAGAATTGGTCAGATCGTCGTGGCTGAGTGTGATTAGTCTTTCGTAAATTCGAACCAAGGGGCCTCAGAATCAATCATAACATCCAGAAACACAGTGTTTTAATGCGCTCGACTACCGTACCATCCAGTTATTATTATTTCGCCCCCAAAATTCCCATTCCTATCCCCGGCTATGCTACCAACTTCCTCCACGCAATCAATTCCGGGTCGGGTCTTGCGTTGCGTCCGGACTTGTGTGGATTAGTGCGCATGCGTCCGTCCTGCTGTGTGCAGCCGTGCGATTTCACGCATGCGCATTCAGTCCTCATCGACCCGCCAAGTGCGCCACACTGCACCTAGAGGCGCTGGTGAGCCTGGGCACCAGTGCAGACTCCAGAGGAACCTGGAATCTGGAATCCTTATCCAACAGGACGAGGAAAAGTTTTACAGAAGGAAGAACGATATAAATGAATGATTGGAATGATGATATAGATGGAATATGAATGTATATAAGTGATGATATGTTTTAAGGTTTTGGGATGTAGGTTAATGTATTGTTTTGTTATGATGTTTTGACCACGCCCCCTTTCTGTTCCTCTTATTAAGCATACAAAACAAAAAAATGTTCAATAAACAATGTAACTACAAAACAATTTGTAGTGAAAACAAAAAGTGTGTTAAGTAAACACTGTGACTACAAAACAATTTGTAATATAAACAAAAGCAATATATATATATATATATATATATATATATATATATACATACATATATTTATTGATTAATGTTTAATTCATGTTTTAAATTTACTTCATGTAAAATGTAAAACAAAAAAATTGTTATACAAATATAATAACTGGGTAACAGTTTATAGAATAAACAAAAAGTGTGTTTAATAAACATTTCAAGTACACAAAAATAAACAATATAAAAATGATAAAAAAACACGAAATTTACAATGTGAAAAATATAAAGATACATTGAGCACGGTATCTAAGTTAGTTACCAGTCTTAAAATATAGGAGAACCATTAGAATTGTAGGTACGAATTTTTTGCAGGAGTATGCTTTCTGGAGGTCCTGATGTCAATCCCATTAATAATATTTACACTAATAATAAAAAATCTGATGTGGCCAGCACAATACATTCCTTCAATTCTACGTATTTTGTACAAATTCCACAAAGATTTTTTTTGCAAACTATTCTATTGGCGTTTCTTTTTTAGGGGAGAAATGAACTGATCTTACCTCGTACTGAAATGAATTTAACTACTTCTAAAAAGAACAGTAGGTATGTTTCTTAAAATAAGAAGTAGAAAATAAAAACATATAGCATTATATTTATAATAACATAATAATCTGCTGAATTGGCTTGTGGCCATAATCTGTTGTATTACCTTATTATGTGATTTGTTTTTGCCATCTTAAATTATTTTACATTTTTATATTTTCAGTAAAATCATTTCAAAAAGATATTATGTAAATTTTATTTAACACTAACATCTGTCAATTAGTAATATTTGAATATTCTGTTTCCATGGTGCAGTTTTTAGCAGCATTAAGTTGCAAGATATTTCTTTATAATTAAATCGAATAGAGAATAACATATTCTTTTATATATAATAACATAAAATGTCAAAAAATGATATTTAACTGCGTTTTTTCAAGAAAAACTGTTAAAATCTTCAAATTATGGTAATTCCGTTTAACCAATCATAACCAAAATCAAATCAGATCTTTATATGGATGTACGAAAGAAGAATATGAAAGAATTATAATTTTTGGAATTGTAGTATTGGAGTTATCGAAGGAGAATTTTTTGTCACACATACACACACACTGACACGACACATACACACACAAATCATCGTAAAAACAGTAAATTCGTATTGTAGGGATTCTAAAACGTGCTTATTCATTAAAAACTCATCATCGATTTTTTTGACCAAAGATAATACCTTCCTTACCTAGAGGTGACGCAAGGTAAAAATTAATTTACTTTAGACTTTTAAAATAAATGACGGAAGGTAAAAATGAAAAAAAAAAATAGAATAATTTAGATTTAGAAAAAGTTATTGGCGTTACCATTTTCAACAATATATAGGGTGTTTTACAAATTATGCACATAACATTAACGGATAATTTGATATATTAATACAAAAAGAATTTTTCTAAATTCCAAAAAAAATGCAGGTTATTTGATGTGAATGTACTACTGGATTCTTAAATTTCTGTAAAGACGTAACTAATATAATTAATGAAAATTACATTACATATTTTTTAAAAACAATTTAAAATATTAGATTTGCAGTGAGAAATAAATAAATATTAGATACATTAATTTCAAATAAATTGCACTTTTATTTTTTACGAATTTAGTTTTTTTTTTATAGAATTAGACAAATTCTTATCCGTTAATGTTTGATGCATAAGTTCTAAACATCCTGTATGATTTAATAAAACTTTCTGTTATTTTTATGCAAGATCATGAAAAAATTAATTTACTTTAGACTTTTAAAATAAATGAACAAGAAGTGCTGAAGACCTATACCGTATAATTTGTACAGAATTAATTGTATTTAGTCCTATAATGCTTTAATGTAGATATTTGTTAATTTATTTAGATACTGAGCCCATTGCACGTATCTGATAAGTTTATGTATGAGCACATTTTGAATACATTTGTTTGATATTTAATAGTAGATAATTTGGGATATGATTACCGCCTCGATTTCCAATTTTTGGAAATTAGATGAGTGTATAATTTTCCTAAATGTCAAAATTTACATTCCAATTATGATCTTGTATGTACAGAATTTGCATAATTCGATGTATGTAATGTATTCAATACCTTACAATTGCAAGTAATGTGTGTATGTATAATCATTGTACTCGTAATTATTATAAAATTAATTTTTACATATTGTCATAATTAATTCTATCATTTCTCGGTATAAAAATATTGAAAAAAAAACTGAGTGTAACGCAAAAAAAATTTTTTGAGACGAGAAACGGCGAGAAACCATTTACTCTCGTCTCCTCATACTTTATCTTGCCTTCTCTCGATTTCGATTCGAGAGTCTTGAATTTATAATTATCAATGGAAAATAAATTAAAATTACAAATGGTAGGTAAACAAATATACCTAATAATGTTACGCCATATTACCCGTTACTGGGTGTGCCAATATACAAGATGTCTTTGAAATAGGGGACATGGTTTAATTACAGATTCCTGGCCCAAAATAAGACGATTTAACTAAACTGACCTATATCCGAAAGTGCACCGTTTAGCCAATATTTTGCTTACGAGTATAATAACGAATTTGATTAAAATTTGGTATGGCAATTCATATGAATATAGTTCATCTTTTAAGATGGTACATATTTAATCACAAGTGTATGAAACTTGACCATGATTTGACCATAATTTTTTAATGGCAACGTCATTTAATAGTAAACTTTTCTTAAGTTGTGAAATCACAAACAAAAAATGTAAGTGATTTTATCTAACAGTCTACCCAAATGTCAAACAACTATACTTTATTTCACGTTATGAAACTAATAGATGGCGTTTGAGAGCCGACTGTTTTTACATGCATTGAATAAATAATTTAAATTCGTGAAACCAAACTTTGTTAATAATAAATATTTTTATCTGTAAAAATGTACAAGATCTGAATATTAAAAATTACAACAAAACATGGTTAAACATCACTTAATTCTGTAGATTTTATTTGATAATTGACAACTGACAGGTAATACTTTTTTCGTTTTTGTGAACTAGGTTTGTATTCAGACCAATTAAAGGGCAGAATTTATATCCCTACCTAACCAATACTATTTTCTTACGTGAAATGAAATATAATTTTTAATTACAGTAACAATTATGGGTTGTCAAAAATTTTCGTCGCAATATTCTAAAACTAGAAACATATCCGTTTGTTCGGTCTAATAGTAGTTTATTTAATATAATATAATATAATACGAATAAATAATGTTAGCTTACTCCCAAATAACTTGAGAAAATTTACAACCCAAGTTTCGTACACTAGTGGTTTACTAACTAACTATATCCATATGGATTTTCATACCAAATTTCATTCAAATCGAATAAAGCGTTCCGTTATTATAAGTATTATTTTTTTTGTACAAGAACTTTGAAGCAAAATACTGGCTAAATGGTGAACTTTCGTACATGATAAGTTTAATTTTATTTTGGGCCCAGGAATATGTGGTTAAGCATTGTCCCCCTATTTCAGAGATACCTGCATGTATATTTATTTTACTTAAATAGTAAGTTTATGTTATACAATGTAGTGAGAATAATTTTGTTAGAATGATAATAAAAGATAATTCATGTTAAAAGTAGTTTTAACAAACCATCGTATATTTCCAGTAAAATTATTTCATAAACAAACTATGCAAATTGCATTTGATACTGACATCATCTTCTCCTTTAGTCTTTCTCATTCGTTAGGGGCTGCTATTTTTATATTCTTCTTCCACTCATTTCTGTTTTGTGTGTTGTCCTCATTCAGTTCCTTTTCTCTCAAGTCTTCCGCAATACAGTCCTTCCATCTTTGGTCTTCCTCTGTTTCTTCTACTTTCTACTACTAAGGTATTCATTCTTTTTCCAATATATTTTTCATATCTCCTCAAGACATGTTCAAACCAATGTAATCGTCTATCTAACTAGAAATTTCTATCATTCGAGCCATTTCCCTTATCCTTTAAATCCTTACCCTATCTTTCCGTGTCTTTCCCAACATCTATCTCAACATCCTCATCTCTGCCACATTCATTTTCTTCTCATTTATACTGACATCTGCCAATTTGAATTATCTGAATATATATTAGCAGTTTTCTTGAGCCGTGTTCCTCCGGGCTGTGATTCGCAATCTAAATCATCAAAGTAATCATGATTAAGAAGAAGTATGTTTTTTCTTTTCTTATTCATTATTCCCACTTTCTCATTTTGTGATCATTTACAACCTTTCCCTTCTGAATCATTTTTTTGCGTGATCACACGGATTCATTTTAGAGCAAATTTTAAAAATGATTGACGACAATAGGTTTCGAGCGTACAAATTTATCAATATGGGGTTTGTCGCATGAAAGGAAAATTTATTGTCTTACAAAAGTATGTAATGATCCACCATACTTCTGAAAACAAAGTAAATATGTTACATAAAAGTTTTGTTTTAAGGTCATACTTCATATTCTTTACCAAAATATTATTTTACTTCTATATGATCCATTTTTAATGCTAACTATAACACTTGACAGTAGATTATTTATAAAATAAAATAAGTTAGTTTCCATTGGTCTACATATGACATTTGACGCTAGGTGGTGTTTATATGTCAATGTCAATAAATAATGTTTAACTGCTTTTTTTTTCAATAAAAACTGTTAAAAGTTGCAAATGAGGGGAAACTTCCGGTCTGCATATGGATCTAAACCCGAGCAGTACGAAAAAATTATAATTTTTGGAATCGCACACAGACGCACACACATACACACACACACACACACACACACACACACACACACACACACACAGACACATACAGATATCATCGTAAAAATAGTAAATTCGTATTAGAGACCCCAAAACGTGCTTATTCATTAGAAACTCATTATCAAAATTTATACTAAAGACAATACCTTTCTTACCCAAAGGTGACGGAAAGTAAATATCAAACTAATAAAAATACTATAAATAAATAAATATATTATCACGGCATATTCTCCATTGCTGGGTGTGCCAATCTGCTTTGTACACAGATTTCAGTAATGATATGACATATTTGTACCGTGTGGGCGTTTACCAGGCGTCACATCACGGGTACTTGTTGCTGGCGTGGAGAGTACACCACAAAGGTCAATTTGGCGTCGGTCGGGATTGAACCCGGTTCCACAAATTCGCGACCAGACAGGCACGCGGCCGCGAGACCCATAAAAAATAAAAATACTATATTGTTATGATTACATGTCAATAATATTATTAAAAAGTCAATGCTATTCCAAGATATGTCAGTTTAAAGGCTTTAGACAAAATTTAATTAACAAAGTAATGTACTTATCATTACTAATCGTATTTTGAATTTTCTTTTAATAACTGAAAATTTGCAGACTACTGAAATATTTGAGAAGTTACATTTTATTATACCTATGTAATATTTATGTACGTTTGTACGTATCTGCTTTTATCATAAACATATTTACGTTCATGATTCATGATAGGTAATGATTCTGTCAAAAATATACAAAAAGTTTTGAGCATTAGGTTCATTAGATTAAAATCATATATGAAAATGCTACATGGTAAAATATTTTGAACGCTAGTTAAACTTCAACGCTCAGTACTCCTCGTAAGTGGTAAATCTAAAACTTATGACAGATCTGTCTTTGTACAATACTTTTACACCAAATAATGTAAAGCAAGTACGATTAATAATTCATTCCTTTAATATTTCATAAACAAACTATATATACAACAAAGACAGTGCTTTTCTCTTACAATCTACTCTCCTAAAGACACAGCCATCCTGCAATATTCATTCTGTCTCCTTGTTGAATACTTAACGCCCTCTGGCTTGGCTTCGCTTGGCTGTCTATTTTTCGTGCAAGTTTTTACCTGTGCGTACAGACGCGGGTCGCCGGCCTCGCTGCGACGCCTGTCCGTGACGTCACGTTGACTTATGCGTCACCTAGTTTCTGGTTGCTGAGAGGACAATATGAAGGAGAGGATACTTCAGTGACATAAACAACAACGGATGATGCAAAGGGGTTAAGTGGAGTATGAGTGTGCGAGGGTTGGTGGATGAGGACGGTACATAGGGTTATGCTCAGGATAATATTTATTCATTTATTTATTCAATATTTTGCGTATGTAAAACAGATGTAAAAATAAAATAATTTGTTGGGAGAGGTCGCACTTGGAATTGGTGCATGTTGTGATAGGATTACCGAGATAGTTATACTTGAAGAGATAACATATTGTAACGTGCGCCCCTGATTTAAGAGTATGCGAGTGCCGCCACTGGTAGAATAGTCCCGAGCGATGACGTAATCCCCGGCGGGAGAAAACCCTTTCGTGTCTAGTTTGGTTTAATTACATCCGGTGGACTGACTTTGTATTCAATGTCATAGTGGCGTCAGAAAGGTTGAGAAGGACATCGCGCTATATAAACCCGTCGCCAAAGCCAGCGAAAACATTCTGTTATAAGACTCGCATCATGAATGAACAATTGGTGAACATAATTAAATGTAGTTATATAAATAAAGTGATATGAATATTGTTTAAATAAATCTTAGTGTTTAAGTATTTAATAATATTCTTAGTCTTCAATTAGTGTTCATATTTGTTTAATCCACTGAGTTAGTTATTCTTATTATCTTTTTAATATTTATCCTAATTATTTATCGTTTAATAAACGTATTATTTTAATTAATAATATTTTTCTGATTTTTACAATTCACCCAAATTAATAAAAGTTACAATATCTAACAAAAGTTTTCAGAAAAAAATTGAATGGACGATATTGTGGTTTAAGGGAAATATATTGAATCTGCTTATTACTACAATAATTAACATACTGTTACAGGTTAAACTGCGTAATATAATCTTCCTGACATCTTCCGGATAAATGTAACATTATAAAAATCTTGAGGCGGGCTGCGCAATGTGGCATAGATAAATGGAGAGATTATTACAAACTGTTCCGGTGGTTAGCGAAAAGATGAAACCATCTATTGCGTATCGTGCAGGTTGGAGCGAAAATGGGAGCAGGCGAAATATGGATAAGGTACTTACCCCGCGCCGGCCTATGACTCGGAACTGCTGGGCGAAACGGCTAGAACCTTGTGGCTTCCACTTCACTACACTTACTGGTTATTGGGTTTTTTTACTGCGATAGCAACACCGTGTAATTTAAAAGATAAATATATTGGAGTAAATAAATTAGAAATAAATACAATAATAAAAAATCTGATGTGGCCAACACAATACCTTCCGTCAATCCTGTGTATTATGTACAAATTCCATACATAAATTTTCTTGCAAAAGAAGAAAAGAGATTTCCAGTAATATTATTTCATGCAAATGACACTTGACACTGACATCTTCTTCTTTAGCTTTTCCCATTCGTTAGGGGTCGCTATTTTTTATTTCCTTCTTTCATTCATTTCTGTTGTGCGGGTCATCCTCACGTCAAAATATTTCATTCAAAATTTCATTTTTTGGTATTTTATGATTCCTTTTCTCGGCAACTGAATTCCACACCCCTGATAATAAATAAACCACATGAAACAAGAAAATCATGAAATTATTAATGAAAAATTATGACATTTGTCAGTTATGGACGTAATTAATAGTTGTCATTTTGACACGGGTCCACATATCTGCTTGCCAAAGTCAGCAAAGTCACGTCACTGCACGCGCCCTACACATAAATTTTCTTGCAAAAGATCCTATATTTCCAGTTAAATTATTTCATAAACCAACTATGCGAATTGCACTTGACACTAATATCTTCTTCTTCTTTAGTTTTTCCCATTCGTTAGGGGGTCGCTATTTTTTATTTTCTTCTACTAATTTTTGTTTTGTTTGTCGTCCTTATTCAGTTCCTTTTCTCTCCTTTCATATTATATTTAGTCTTCCTATATTTCTTCCACCTTCTGTTATAAGCTATTCATTCTTTCAATATACTCATCTCTCCTCATGATATGTTCAAACCAATGTAATCGTCTGTCTTATATCTTTCTAGAAACGCCGAACACTTGAGTTATTTCCCTTATTCTTTCATTCATTTACTTTTTATTGATACTGACATCTGTCGATTTGAATTACCTGAATATATTAGCAGTTTCCATGGTTAAGTTAGCACAGCTGGCTGATTTATGAAATTTATTATCTTTATAAGTCTTTAACTCTATATCTGTTGAATATGAAATATAAAATGCAATCAATTCGTGTAGATAATAATATATTCTTTAATTTATAATAAAATTTAACTGAGTTTTTTAAGAACAACTGTTAAATCTTCAAATAAGGATACTTCCGGTTGACCAATTATAACCAAAATCTAATCAAGTCTGCATATGGTTGTAAGGAAGAGGAATACGCAAGAATTGTTATTTTTGGAATTCTAGTATTGGAGATATCGTGCCCGAAACCGCGATCACATACACACACACACATGCACACACAAACACACACACACACACACACACACACACACAAACACACACACACACACACACACACACACACACACATACACACACACACACATACAGACATCATCGTAAAAATAGTAAAATCGTATTGTAAAGACCCTAAAACGTGCTTATTCAATGAAAACTCACCACCGAATTTTTTGACCAAAGACATTACCTTCCTTACCTAGAGGTGACGGAAGGTAAAAATAAAGGCTTAACTTGAGCATTCGAATATTAAACGCGGGGCGAATATGACAATGAGTAACGTAGTTTGGCGTTGAACTACTATTCGCAAAATCTATTACGTGCGTATAGTTATTCGCGTAGCCGTAACACGGCAGAACATCGAGGTGAACTTAGCGATGCGTCGCCCAGCGACGGGCGAGTGTAGGCCTACCGTTCAACCAAGTACATCGCAACTAAATTTTCTCATTAATAAGGGTGATATAAAGAATCCTGGAGTAATATACAGTGATTACTCGATGCAGGGAAAATTACTAGTGCCCGTAGATATTAATTAAATTATAAACAGAAATGTGACGATTGAATTTTAAATCAAAATACAGAATTTATTTTAATAGTCATCTGCTGCACCCCTACGGCATGGACAGCTACATGGCTATATGGGGGTGATTAGTAGAGTCCTTAGCTATAAAGTCAAATAGTATTTGAAGTGGTACAATGCCGTATTTTTTTTTATTTTAATTATTTTTCAGACTTTGTATGAAGCAATGTATATGCGGTTATGTTTAAGGGTTACCTACAACACCCCTACGGGATGGACAGCTACAAGGCTATATGGGGGTGATTAGTAGGGTCCTTAGCTATAAAATAAAAAAGTACTTGAAGTGGTACAATGCCGTATTTTTTTATTTTAATTATTTTTCAGACTTTGTATAAAGCAATGTATATGCGGTTATGTTTAAGGGTTACCTACAACACCCCTACGGGATGGGCAGCCACAAGGCTATATGGGGGTGATTAGTAGGGTTCTTAGCTATAAAATAAAAAAATATTTGAAGTGGTACAACGCCGTTTTTTTTGTATTTTAATTATTTTTCAGACTTTGTATAAAGCAATGTATATGCGGTTATGTTTAAGGGTTACCTACAACACCCGTACGGGATAGGTAGCCACAAGGCTATATGGGGGTGATTAGTTAGGTTAGGTTAGCTATAAAATAAAAAAGTACTTGAAGTGGTACAATGCCGTATTTTTTGTATTTTAATTATTTTTCAGACTACGTATAAAGCAATGTATATGCGGTTATGTTTAAGGTTTACCTACAACACCCCTACGGGATGGCCAGCTACAAGGCTATATGGGGGTGATTAGTAGGGTCCTTAGGTATAAAATCAAATAGAAATTGAAGTGGTACAACGCCGTTTCTTTTTATTTTAATTATTTTTCAGACTTAGTATAAAGTAAAGTATATGCGGTTATGTTTAAGGGTTACCTACAACACCCCTACGGGATAGCCAGCTACAAGGCTATATGGAGGTGATTAGTAGGGTCCTTAACTATAAAATAAAAAAAGTATTTTAAGTGGTACAATGCCGTATTTTTTTATTTTAATTATTTTGTAGACTTTGTATAAAGCAATATATATATATATATATATATATATATATATATATATATATATATATATATATATATATGCGGTTATGTTTAAGGGTTCACTACATCAACCCTACGGGATGGCCAACCACAATGCTATATGGGGGGTGATTAGTAGGGTCCTTAGCTATAAAATAAAATAGAATTTGAAGTGGTACAATGCCGTATTTTTTTTATTTTAAATATTTTTCAGACTTATAAAGCAATATATATATACAGTGTGTAACACCAGAACCGACGACCGCCATTATTTTCTTTATTATAGTTACAAAAAAATACTATAGAACAAATTTGTAGGAGACCAAGTGGGACATCCCATTAAAAAAGAGAATATTTTTTAAACCAGTGGTTGTCAAGTTACAACATAAAGTTATATTTTTTCAAATGGGATTATACATATTTTTTATGCCTATTCGATAGTGTTTTTTTCTGAATTCAACTATGAGATTATTTTATATCCTTACATAACAAAAATATTGAGAAAAATTCAATTGAAATTTAAATAAATTTTATTTGACTTTATAGTTAAGGACCCTACTAATCACCCCCATATAGCCATATAGCTGGCCATCCCGTACGGGTGTTGTAGGTAACCCTTAAACATAACCGCATATACATTGCTTTATACATTGTCTGAAAAATAATTAAAATACAAAAAAACGGCGTTGTACCACTTCAAATACTTTTTTATTTTATAGCTAAGGACCCTACTAATCACCCCCATATAGCCTTGTGGCTGCCCATCCCGTAGGGGTGTTGTAGGTAACCCTTAAACATAACCGCATATACATTGCTTTATACAAAGTCT
Source organism: Harpalus rufipes (assembly GCA_951394225.1). NCBI lineage: Eukaryota > Metazoa > Arthropoda > Insecta > Coleoptera > Carabidae > Harpalus > Harpalus rufipes. Next base: position 35,215,837 of record OX596281.1, read on the forward strand.
GAAAAATAATTAAAATAAAAAAATACGGCATTGTACCACTTCAAGTACTTTTTTATTTTATAGCTAAGGACCCTACTAATCACCCCCATATAGCCTTGTAGCTGTCCATCCCGTAGGGGTGTTGTAGGTAACCCTTAAACATAACCGCATATACATTGCTTCATACAAAGTCTGAAAAATAATTAAAATAAAAAAAAATACGGCATTGTACCACTTCAAATACTATTTGACTTTATAGCTAAGGACTCTACTAATCACCCCCATATAGCCATGTAGCTGTCCATCCCGTAGGGGTGCAGCAGATGACTATTAAAATAAATTCTGTATTTTGATTTAAAATTCAATCGTCACATTTCTGTTTATAATTTAATTAATATCTACGGGCACTAGTAATTTTCCCTGCATCGAGTAATCACTGTATATTACTCCAGGATTCTTTATATCACCCTTATTAATGAGAAAATTTAGTTGCGATGTACTTGGTTGAACGGTAGGCCTACACTCGCCCGTCGCTGGGCGACGCATCGCTAAGTTCACCTCGATGTTCTGCCGTGTTACGGCTACGCGAATAACTATACGCACGTAATAGATTTTGCGAATAGTAGTTCAACGCCAAACTACGTTACTCATTGTCATATTCGCCCCGCGTTTAATATTCGAATGCTCAAGTTAAGCCTTTATTTTTACCTTCCGTCACCTCTAGGTAAGGAAGGTAATGTCTTTGGTCAAAAAATTCGGTGGTGAGTTTTCATTGAATAAGCACGTTTTAGGGTCTTTACAATACGATTTTACTATTTTTTACGATGATGTCTGTATGTGTGTGTGTGTGTGTGTGTGTGTGTGTGTGTGTGTGTGTCTGTTTGTGTGTGTGCGTGCGTGTGTGCATGTGTGTGTGTGTGTGTGTGTATGTGATCGCGGTTTCGGGCACGATATCTCCAATACTAGAATTCCAAAAATTACAATTCTTGCATATTCCTCTTCCTTACAACCATATGCAGACTTGATTAGATTTTGGTTATAATTGGTCAACCGGAAGTATCCTTATTTGAAGATTCTAACAGTTGTTCTTAAAAAACTCAGTTAAATTTTATTATAAATTAAAGAATATATTATTATCTACACGAATTGATTGCATTTTATATTTCATATTTAACAGATATAGAGTCTTCTTCCAATATATTCTTCATCTCTCCTCATGACGTGTTCAAACCAATGTAATCATCTCTCTTGTATCTTTCTAAAAACTTATAACACCAGAGTTATTTCCCTTGTTCTTTCATTCCTTGCCGTATCTTTTCGTGTTTTCCCCAACATTATCTCAACATCCTCATCTCTGCCACATTCATTTACTTTTCATTAGATGCCTTCAATAAGCTCCAGGAAAACAAGATATCGGACGTAAAATTTGTTGAGCGACTTTCCTAGTCTAGCATTTGCTTGATTTGCTCACAAGCAATCCAAGCGCCAAATTTCTTGCTTGTTTTGCTAACTTATGAAATATAATGGCGGGAAATGCTAATTATACATACATGAATTTAACTTGTACTGTTTCATAACATTGTTAAATTGAAATATTTTCTTAGACCTAAAAAAATGTTCCACTATCTGCAAATAATTGTACCTATCTATAAATTCATTTTGTATAACTTTCCAGAAAATCATTTCATCATATAGCTAGCAAATCTTTCTGTGTACTAAGAAACATGTCTCGTTTGCTTACCTAGCATTTGCTTGAACTGCTTACTTCATTGATACTGACATCTGTCAGTTTGAATTATCTGAATATATTAGCAGTTTCTATGGTTAGCATAGCTGACTAATTTATGAAATTTAATATCTTTATAATTCTTTAACTCTATATCTATTGAATATGAAGTATAAAATGCGATCAAATCGTATAGAGAATAATATATTCTTTAAGTTATAGTAACGTTAAATGGCAATGAATGATATTTAACTGCGTTTTTTGAAGAAATACTGTTAAGATCTTCAAATGAGGGAACTTCCGGTTGACCATTTATAACCAAAATCTAATCACTTGTTCTTCTGGATGTAAACTTGAGGAATATGAAAAAAATATATTTTTCGGAATCGTGGTATTAAAGTTATGCGATACGAAATTTTCGTCACAAACAAACAGACACATATATATATATATAAAATTTGGCATCGATATGTAAAACGGTGTAGATTTGTATAGACATCAACCTTCCTCTTTGATATATAAGAATATAAAGATTGCTAAATATTTTAGAGTAGAATAGTATAGTTTATTTTGTCTATTATGCGGGTACAAGCATTGTCAATTTTAAGTACTAAGATATAAATTAATTTATATTATAACATTGTTGAACTAGATTTGAGTGTAGTGCCCTTTTGAAATTAATTATATGAGTAATTTCTGCAATATAGACAGGTAATGCAATATAGATTTTGAAAGCCCTATAATAAGGCCCTTCGCAAATTACAAATAACGCTATTTCGTAAATATATAAGGATGGTAAGGACATCACTTCCAGCTCAATAAAAATTGGTTTAAAGAAGATTTTTGGCGAAACACCTTTTGTACATCTAATATTGCGTTTGTGTAGAATAAATATTTTATGAGAATATATTTAAAATATGTTAAATCTAAATGAGAGAAAATTCCTCGATTATGATTTAGATTAGATGTTAACAAATGTTTGAAATCTGTCATACAGAATTATTTTGTACAAAATCAAAGTTTTTGTCGATTTTGAAAGCTAATTATTTTTAGAGGAAATTTATAAATAGAAAACTTGCTAAAAATTAAAAACAGCATAATAATTATGAAACTAAAATCATTCGAATTTTTACCTCCTGCTACCCTTGGTACGGGATATTGGGATCGTGCTAAAATTCACATATCGAGATTTTGGTAAATGAGCACGTTTTAAGGTTTCTAGAATCAAATTTTAACATTTTCACGATGATGTCTGTGGGTGTGTGTGTGTATGTGTGTGTGTGTGTGTGTGTGTGTGTGTGTGTGTGTGTGTGTTTGTGTGTATCTCCTTTACGCTCTAATTCAAATTTTATCGATAATACATATAATAAATTGGAACAATAGTTATATTATATCATGCAAAGGAACTTAATGCAGTTGTCAGCATTAGTAAATATGTAAGTATGTATTTAAGTTAACAAAAAATAAATGGCGGGATGTGTTGTGCTGGCCACATCAGATTTTTTTATTGTGATGTTTTGTTGGTTATTAGATCTGTTAAACTGAAAGTAGATAACGAGAGTAAATAACATTCACTCTGAAATCAAATATTAATTATATCTAGCGTTTTTACGTAAAAAAAAATCTGCTTACTTAAAATACTACTACTTCCGGTTGTTCATTTGTTACCAGGACCTATTCAACTCTTCCCATTGAGTAATCCGTAGTTACACTGGTCTTTAATCTTATAGAATTTGAGAAATCCTACCTCCAACATACACACATACATACACACACACACACATACACACACAAACTTACACACATAGACATAATCGTAAAAATGTTATAATCGGATTCTAGCGACCTTAAAACGTGCTTATTCACTAAAATCTGGATATGCGGTTTTTAGCATGCATCCAATACTTCTCTTAGCGAAAGGTGAAAAGTGATTAATTTTAGTTCCACTGTCGTGTTAAGCTCCGTTAGATTACACATCGCAGTATCTACATCATAAGTAGTTATTTGTACTGTTCTTTATCATAGTTGCATTCCTTTTATAAGTCGTTGCTCGTGGCGATTATGCATCGCCTTACTTCGAAGCGGTGTCCTCATTCTCACTGAGATTTTTTAGTTTGTTTGGCGCGTTTTGTAATATAAATATTGCAGTAGCTGTATCTCCCCGTCGACTCAAGCCTGAGACTGATAAATAGACGAGGTAACATTCCCATTACGAAGCCAAGTGAATGAAAGACGTTTTAATTCAATCTTCTGAAGTGTACTAATTTGCATCCCCCTCTTCAAAGCACAAATAATACTTTAAAAATGGATTACGTTCTATTAAAATCTTGTCAAATAAAAGCAGACTATAAAATTATTTTCGGGTTAAGGGCTTCATTAACAATTTTACCCTTGTACAAAGCAGTTAGTTTTATTACTTTGTTTGAAGACTTTTTTATACTTTATCATTTTGTTTTTCGTAGAAATTTTAAGCATAAAGAAAATAAATTTAAGAGAAAAAAATTAAGGTAGTAGCTTTGCTGCTTCGTGTATCGAAGGTCCTACGTTCAAGTCGTAGTAGAATTTGAGTGTTTTATCATCTCATCGTTATCAACAAGCTACAAGAAAAACAACAGATTTAAGAAACTTGTTTCATCACCGTGGAATTGGACTCTCTTCCCAGGATCAAAGAGTGCCGTCAAATACATATTTTTTTAAAAAGCTTGTATAATAGAGTACGAGTGTGTTCGATCAATTAATTCATTTAGCTATCGGTTCTGTCATTTGTAGGGAATATTCTGAACTAATATTTTTGTAATGACTGCAAAGGTTACTTCTAATATTCGTAATTAGGATAAAATATGTATATTTCACATGTATGTTAAATTGTAAAAGATATTGTATTTGTATTAGTTTCGTTTTACACTTACGAGAGGAGAGACGAACCATTATGCTAAATCACCATAAATGAGAGAATGACGCTGAGAGTGAAACGATAGGAATTGGGTGTTGGTTCGTCGTTCAGGAAAGATGTGCTAAAATTTGAAATATTACGAAGTAATTTGTTGTTCCCGAGATAATTAAACCAAGTTAAGGTATGTACTCGTAATTTTTTTAAATTATATTTTTATGATTTTTTGAATTGAACTCACTGTAATTTGTCATTCTAATATGCTGTTGTAAATTCTATTCATTTATGTTTTATAGTTATAATTTTATTTTCTATTTATATTCATCTGTTGTAAATATATTTTGTTAAAATTTAAAAACTATTTAATAATATTTTATTCACACCGTTTTAAACTCAAAAAACTTCTGAAGAAAATTACCGCTCGGAATAAAGTAAGTCAAAACCGCTCGATCTTATTTAAGTATAAAGCTTAAGAGATAGTATTATAAGTTCATATTTTTACAGTTGGTGATCAGTATTGAGATTTATTACATTTTTATACATTATTTGAAACAATATGTTTTAATATACTTAATTAACTATTTTGAATATATTCTTCAATCTTATGTATTGAATAGCGTAATGAGTAAATCTATACCTATTCATCTTTAATTTCAGAAGAAATCAATTTAATTTCAGAAAATGTAAATTCTATTTCATAAAAAGGAACATCAATTTCAGAAAAAGTAAAGCAACATCACAAAGGTAAATTCATTTTCAGAGAAAGTAAATAAAGTTCAGAAAAACTAAATTTAATTTCAGTATCGTATTCTTTAAATAATTATCATTAACTCTACTCAAGTTTATTTTTGTAATAAAAATGAAAACTGATATAGAATACATATAGGTACTTTTTTTCTGAAACTAACGTTACTTTTTCCGAAAATGATTTTTTCGCGTTAGTATTCTTAACGTAAAAATGGCATTGCCTAATAATGTTTCGTTTATAGGTAGTTCAATTCGCTCTATATTCTGTGCTGATACTTACTAGACAACTATCTTTTACTGCATCAAAACAGACAAATTCATACAAGACAAGTATTCTATAGCCTTTTCATTAGTTTTTCTTTGACATTGTCATTATTTATAAATAACGTAAATAATCACGAAATACAAAATTGCTAAAATACAGGACGACATATGTTGCCTAATTAACAGATTCCATAACCTGCGTGACAAATAGAATCTAATTCAATTATGTATGTCGTCAAAAATCATACACTTTTTATTGCGCAATGTCATTCTTCGTGAAGAATACTATATGCATGTATGTCATCCTTTGTTACTAAACATGTAAGTGGTCTATTACATTTGCTTACTATTTTTCCTTGACGATTTAATAATTTCACTTATATTCCTAAGAAAATTATAACATTGACGCAACAACCCGTGCGGCTTCATCAGGATGCATTTTTCTGTACACAACGTACAAATCAGGCACAAAATTTAAAATAAATGTTAGAAAGTATTATACAAATGATAAATGTCAACAGTATTGTTTGTTTGTATTTTTACTTCCCTGTACTTACTTTTTCAGCAAAATTTTGCAACAAACATATGGGTAACTTAGATTCTATAAAAATTTAATAGGTAGCGCGAAATATATAGTAAGCAACCCAGAATGTACAGACTCGAAAGTTACAACCTATCTACATTCCCTGTAACTTATGCTATTTCTGAAAATGATATTACTTTTTACCTTCCGTCATCTTTAGGTAAGGAAGGTATTGTCTTTGGTCAAAAAATTCAATGATGAGTTTTTAGTGAATAAGCATGTTTTAGGGTCCCTATAATACGATTTTCCCATTTTTAAGATGATGTCTGTATGTATGTGTATGTGTGTGCGTGTGTGTGTGTGTGTGTGTGTGTGTGTGTATGTATGTATGTATGTATGTATGTATGTATGTATGTATGTATGTATGTATGTATGTATGTATGTATGTATGTATGTATGTATGTATGTATGTATGTATGTATGTATGTATGTGTGTGTGTGTGTGTGTGTGTGTGTGTGTGTGTGTCTGTGTGTCTGTGTGTGTGTGACGAAAGTTTCGGATCGCATAACTTCAATACCACGATTCCAAAAATTATAATTTTTTTCGTATTCCTCAAGTTTACATCCAGAAGAACAACTGATTAGATTCTGGTTATAATTGCTGAACCGGAAGTAGCCTCATTGAAGATTTAACAGTTAAATTTGATTTATTGACATTTAACGTTATTATAGCTTAAAGAATATATTATTCTCTATACGATTTCATTGCATTTTATACTTCATATTCAATAGATTCAATAGAGTTAAAGAATTTTAAAGAAATAAAATTTTATTCAGCCAGCTATGCTAAACATGGAAATTACTCATGTATTCATATAATTCAAATTGACAGATGTCAGTATAAATAAAAAGTAAATTCATGTGGCAGAGATGAGGATGTTGAAGTAGATGTTGGGAAGACACGGAAAGATAGGTAAGGAAATAACTCTAGTGTTACAAGTTTCTAGAAAGATACAAGCGAGATGATTGCATTGGTTTGAAAATGTCATGAGGAGAAATGAAGAATACATTGGAAGAATGAATACCTTAGTAATAGAAGGTTGAAGAAACAGAGGAATACCAAAGATAAGATGGGAGGACTGTATTGCGGAAGACTTGAGAGAAAAGGAACTGAATGAGAACGACTCGTAAAACAGAAATGAGTGGAAGAAGAGAATAAAAAATAGCGACCCCTAACGAATGGGGAAAGCTAAAGAAGAAGAAGATGTTAGTGTTAAGTGCAATTTGCATGGTTTGTTTATGAAATAATTTTACTGGAAATTTAGAATCTTTTGCAAGAAAATTTATGTGTGGAATTTATACATAATACACAGGATTGACGGATGGTATTCTGCTGGCCACAACAGATTTTTTTGAAATTGAAGTTAAAAAGGTATAGACAAGTTTACTAACTTATTCAAAGAGTATAAGTTATGTGTAGGTACTTCCTTGTTCAACGGTGGTAATAAAAATCCGTTTTTTTATATTTGAATGACCTTCGTAAATCACCCCTGTTACCTCACCCAAAAATGCTATGTTATTTAAAAGTAAAATAACATCAATGTCCTTTGGAGCTACACCACTACTACTCTATTGAATCCCTCCTGTTGATGATCCAGTATCCTCTCAATCCCTTAATCCCTGGTCGTGCGCGTGAAGTCGGCTGAGTCATGCTCGTGTGTGTCACATCACGTGTCACACCACGTGTCGCGGCGCTTGTTTCCACGCTCAATTGACTCTCGGAGGTGGTGTAGCTGTCGCTGTCGGGTCGGCCCCACAACGACATCACCCTGCCATGCTACTTCATCGGTTATCGCTCGGTGTTCGGCGCTGCACACGAGATGAAAGAGAAGGATATTACAGTGCGGATCGGACAAGTTGGGGTTAATGTCATGTAGGAGAGTAGTTATATTTCGACGCAAAATTTACAGGAATATAAAAGAATATATGTATGATATGACAAGCAAATTAATCTTCGGCCATTTTATTTTCTTTAAAAAAAAAAAAATTAACTAGTGATTCTAAAATTCATACCTCACAGTTTTTTGAGAAAATTGTGTATAATATTTTATATTTAATTATTACTATAATAAGGGTGCATGAATGATGAATGGAATAGCTGCAATCAATTTTGTTCTATTATTTTATATCTGGTTTAGATCATAAATCAAATAACAGATTACATGTCATATTATGACATTGTCAAGTCTTATTTGGTCGTCCTTTCTTTATTAAATGTTCACCGATGTCACTTCAGTTTTCTCTTATTTTAATAAGAATTTTAAATATGACGATACGACATAATCCTTGCAATTAGTTTTATTTAATATGTGGGTAATGCTATTATTCAATTTATCTAAAGTTTTAAAGTCATTAATTATGTACGTAAAATAAAATTTTGTAAAATTTAAAATATTGTGTGAGAGAAGAGCCGCATAATATGTATATATATTATGTTTATGTCGGATGTCGTTAAAAATATGTCACGCTTTTCGTTCTGAGTAGTTAGTAATGGTAACGATTATATTTTGGCATGAACCGATGTATTCTTTTTTAAATAGGACACACTCGTGATAATAAATAACCCATATGTTTTCATATAAAATTGTTGTTTACGAATAATTTCGTCTATACAATGTATAAGAGTTTTGAATATTTTTTTACAAATGTACTGAAAGAATTCCACTGTATAAGTTTCAAAGAAAATTTTACTTGTATTTTAATGGTGTTATTTTTAATGTCGAAATGAGATATTCATCTTTTTAGTAATTAATGGTAAGTGTAAAATTTATTTTATTTTTTCAAATATCCAGTAACCGTTCTTTTGAACTTGCGAAGTTAAAAAACAAAAGCATTTGTTAAAAGTTTTTCTCGATGTTGAATTGTGTTCAGGGAGAATATCTTTTGTTTTTTAACTCAAGGGACAGAATGTTGACTTTTATGAAAATTATTTCCTTATTTAAACTCAAGGAAAAGAATAAGAAAAAAAACTTGTTTTGTTCCTATTAATTCGGTTGTTATGAATTTTTAAACGTTAATGAGTACATATTTTACGGTATTGTATTTTTTCATCGGTTTTCATCGGTACGGGTGTTAAAATTTCATATACCTCAAATATTTTACGCTTTTTAACACGCTGTATATTATTTATTTCTATATCTATGACGAATGCAAACGTAACATATAGAGAATATAATGTCTATTAAATATTTAGACGTAATTTAATAAAAACTGTATGTCTCAAGTAAACTACTACTTTCGGCTATCCAAATGTTAACAAAAACTAATATGTTCTTCTTATTAGTGTTCAAATGAGGAATATAAAGTTTCTTATGTTTTATTCTTATAGTACATATGTGCACATATGTCTTTGAGAATATGTTTTACTTTTAATGTTCCAAGTTTTTGATTCTACATACAAATTTTATCGACTTTCAATGTTTTCCAATACTCCCTCAATAATTTATAAACATTAATTCCCTCATGATCGTCCTAACGATTAATCTAACCTCACTTCTCGTAGTGCTCGCCATATCCTGCAGGGGCACCGGCAGCGCTAGTGGTAAACACCGGAAGTGGAGGCGTGTAGCGTACCAACTTGTCATGATAACAAATTCCTGCAAGTGCCTGCTTGCATACGCTAGTTATCGCTGTTAAATTACTGTAATAACGGCTTTTAAAACTACAAATAACTGGAATTACGTGTGTGCTTGCTCATTTACTTAACGAAGGGTCAATACACGGAGTTCGTAGACGAAATAATTCGTTGGCTTTGTGGAAAAAGCAGATACCTTATGTTACTGTTTCAAACATTTCAAGAGATTAAATTCAAAGTTTGTTAGATACGGTTCACATGTTTTGGACTAATTTTGATTTCTACTAATATCTTCCTCAAATATATTACGGGCACTCGTTGCTGACGTGTAGAGTGAACCACAGGTGTCACTTTCGTGACAAAAATATAAACCAAATGAAATTGATTTTAATTTCATATTGCATAGTTTTCAAAACTGAACATTTTGTATTTACAACATTTCTTTAAAATTAATAACTCCAGCAAAATAAAAATAAAATCTGTTGTGGCCAGCACAATACCTTCCGTTAATCCTGTGTATAATGTATAAATTCCATACATAATATTTCTTGCCAAAGATTCTAAATTTCCAGTAAAATTATTTCATAAACAAACTATTCAAATTGCATTTGACACTGACATCTTCTTCCTCTTTAGCTTTTCCCATTCGTTAGGGATCCCTATTTTTGCATGTCGTTCTCATTCAGTTCTTTTTCTCTCAAGTCTTCCGCAATACAGTCCTTCCATCTTATCTTTGGTCTTCCTCTGTTTCTTCAACCTCCTATTACTAAACTACTCATTCTTGTACAAATATAATTCTTCATTTCTCCTCATGACATGTTTAAACCAATGTAATCGTCTTTCTTGTATCTTTCTAGAAACTTGTAGCACTAGAGTTATTTTCTTACCGTATCTTTCCGTGTCTTCCCCAACATCTACTTCAACAACCTCATCTCTGCCACATTAATTTACTTTTTATTGATACTGACATCTGTCAATTTGAATTATATGAATATATTAGTAGTTTCCATGTTTAGCATAGCTGGCTGAATTATAAAATTTAATTCCTTTAAAATTCTTTAACTCTGTATCTATTGAATATGAAGTATAAAATGTAATCAAATCGTATAGAGAATAATATATTCTTTAAGTTATAATGTCAGTAAATCAAATTTAACTGTTAAATCTTCAAATGAGGCTACTTACGGTTCACCAATTATAACGAAAAACTAATCAGTTTTGTCTCACACACACACAGACACACACACACACACACACACACACACACACACACACACACACACACACACACACACACACACACACACACACACATACATACATACATAGAGACATCATCGTAAAAATGGTAAAATCGTATTATAGGGACCCTAAAACATGCTTATTCACTAAAAACTCATCATTGAATTTTTTGACCAAAGACAATACTTTCCGTACTTAAAGGTGACGGAAGGTAAAAAATAGTATTTCATTCCATATACGAGTATAGTGAAAGTCCTCTAACCTCGAAATTCTAAAAATTGAATTTTTCTATTAGCCTATCACGAATATTTACGTTTCCTTCCATTTTTAATGTATTTTTGTCTCCCTAAGTCGAAATTCTATAACTTGAAGATTTCTATAACGCGAACTGATATTTCACTCGTAAGTCGAATTTACGGGGAAATCCCTATTTACGGACAATGAGTTGACGACAAGTTCAGTGGCAATTAGAGCTTTCTTCCTTCTAGTAGGTACTGTTGCTTTGTGGAAATGTACCTCTAAAGTGGCAAAACGAAATTTAAAGTGCTTATCACATGAAGAAAAATGTTTACTAATTACCGAAATATGAAAAGGCGAAAAGAAGGAAAAGGATCTTTCTACTTTTAGAAAAAAATCAAGGACTTTGGCTCATATTCCGAGCGCATTTGTATAATAAAAGCGATTTTATTATAAAAGTGCTCTCGTAATACGGGCCTATGTTGTTAGCAGCAATCGCAAAAAGCTTATAATCTGTGTATGGTGATATTGACGAATCTATGATGAAATGGGTAACCATGGCACGAAATAAAATTTCCCCTTTCGAGAACCATAATTAGAAAAAATCTGATGTGGCCAACACAATACCTTCCGTTTAATTTAATTTTATTCATGTAAATACTTCAAATTAAATTAATTTGAAATACCGGGTTCGATCCCGACCGACACCAAATATTTCGAATTTTAAATGGCACAAAATGACCCCTGTGGTACACTCTCCACGCCAGCAATAAGTGCCGTGATGATATATTTATTTTATTTATTTGTATACTTACGTGGAGGGTGCACTACAAGGGTCAATTTTGTGCCATTAAAAATTTGGCGTCGGTCGGGATCGAACCCAGTTTCCCAGATTCGCGAGAGGTGACACTTGGTAAACGACCGCACGATACAAGTATGTCATCATTATTACCGACATCTGTGTACAAAGCACAAAGCAGATTGGCTTACCCAGCAATGGGTAATATGCCGTGATGATATATATTTGTATTATCTTACCTATATTCCTACATATTTACTTATGCTGGAAACTGTATTAAGTTCATTCCATATAATTATTGTTCCATTTACTACTTTGTTTTTAAAACATTACTATTATTATTTGAAATGATTAGTTTGTTGACAGTGACATATATCTGTCAGTTACAATCATTGAAGATTTGAACTGTATAACTATGGAGCTGTGTTCAAAGCGTAGGCTCCGGGATTAAAATTATACATAATTTTATAAATTTATCCATAAAATATATATCAAAAGTATTAATGCAAACTTATAGAAAATTTAAAAAACTCTAATTTTTCTAATAACAAATCTCGAAAAAATAATATTTAAAGTTATTTTTCGAAGAAAAACTATTTTGAGCTTCCAGTAAAGTGCTATTTCAGGTTATCTGATTCACACACACACACACACACACACACACACACACACACACACACACACACACACACAATGACATGTATATATATATATATATATATATATATATATATATATATATATATATATATACAGACCTCATCGTGAAAATGTTAAAATTGGATTATAGGAACCTTAAAACGTGGCCATTTACCAAAATCTCGATATGCGATTTTTGACACGATCCCTATACCTCCTTTACCAAGGACAGCGGGAGTTAAAGAAAGCTCAAGAATTTGCAGAAACTTTGGGTTATGAAGATTTTTTATCTAGTATAGGACGGTTAGATAAGTTTTAAAAACGGAATAACGTTGTCCAAAAGGTGATTTATGGCGACAGTACTGCAGCAGATTTGCAAACTCCTGACCATTTGCATGGAAATGTTTTACCTAATTTGATTGAACAATACGCTAAACATGACATTTTTAATGCCGATGAGACGGGTTTTCTTTTAGATTTTTAGAACCAGACAAGGATGAGGATAAAGTCGGAGATGAAGAATGTAATGTCATGCCCACATTCGAAGAAACTTTTTTTCTATTGAAAAGCTAGAGAACATTAATGGCTATGAATCATGTTACGATTATAGAGGTCTTTAAATTTCGTGGAAGATGTTGTAAAAAAGGAGAAGTGGCTTTTATAAAACAAAAAATCTGATGTGACCAACACAGTACCTCCCGCCATTTACCTATGTATATAATTTTTATATTACTTTATAAATTTATCCATACAATATATAGAAAAAGTATTAAAGCAAACTTGTAGAAAATGAAATAATCTTTAATTTTTATAGTAACAAATTGAGAAAAAATTACATTTAAAGGTGTTTTTTGAAGAAAAACTATCTTGAGCATCAAGTAAACTGCCATTTCCGGTTATCCGATTGCCACCAAAATCTAATCAGATATTTCCATATTAGAATAAGGTAGAAATACATGGTTTCAAAACTTTCTGAATGATAGTATTTGAGTTAGAGCGTATACACTATACAGGATCCATACATACATACACACAGATATCATCGTGAAAATGTTAAAAATGGATTCTAGGGACCTTAAAACGTGGTCATTTACCAAAATCTCGATATGCGATTTTTAGCACGATCCCTATACCTCCCTTACCAAGGGTAGCGGGAGGTAAAAAAGTATCGAATACTTTGAAATAAGCAAATAACTTTTGTCGTGTATTTTTTGTGTATTTTCCGTAACTCGATTTTTTTCTTGTCCCTTGCGTTTCGAGTTAGGGAAGTTCCATTGTATGACTATATGTTCTTTAATGAAATAATACATATTTTTGCTTTTTCTATTGTATAAAGTAATGTTAATTGCATACAATTTTTCATAAACATATTCAAGTTATTTGCAATATAAAAGTCAATTATTCATAAATTCATAAGAACAAATTATTATTATTTCTATTTAAATGCAAAATTTAAAATAAATATTACAATTTATACCGTTATTTTGTAAATAATAAGTACTTAAATGAAATTTTTGGTATGAAATTTTCTCGTCAATTGATCCAATGATATGTAAGAAATCAACATTGTATTAAAATTTGTATTTTATTTAATTATTTATTACAAAGAGTTTTTATGTGTGGTTTTTCATTTGAATAATGTTTATTAGAAAGAATACAAATTATTACATTGTTTTACAATTTATTTTTCATTATAGTTACATCCATAATAAATGCACAATATAACATGGTGTTCCTAAAACTAAATTATAGACATGTACGTATATACAATAATATCTACAGTTTCTTATAATCTCTTGGAATGATAGACATATATTATTCCACCCTTCCCCATCAAATTAACTACCTATTAATATAAATTTAACAACTATTATACATATAAAAATACAAAATTCTCTATTCTTTTGATACGAAAGGGCAGAAGAAAGTTTAGTCTTTGAATTATTGCATGGACACTCTCTCTTACTTTTAATGGTATCGTTTTGTTCCGTCTAAAACGACATCGTCTAAAATTTACCCTGTCGAAAATCGCTTTCTCGCACAAAAAATCAATGGCCCGTAGTCCGAGCGAACTTTTATAATAAAAACGTTTTTATGTAGCGTGCTTTTACATTATATGTTGATGAGGATTGTGCTGCATAAAAATGCGCTCGTAATACGGGCCAATAACCTCTTAATCTTAACAAGTAGTGTAAATATTGTTACGTTGTAAATATGTAGGACTGAGATTTTTTTTAGACAAAGCAGTTTTAGACGATCTAATAGTTTTAGACAGACGGACATGTACTCATCTGTATCACATGAAGACAAATATTAAAGGAGAAACACTTTCCATTTGTCACGTTGGCATCCCTGAAGAAATTTTCATTTTGTTATAATTTATGTCAACTCGCAAGAAGTTTAATAATGCATTGTACAAAAACTTGTTTTAACATAGCATGTAGAAATTGCGAGATAAATATTAAAATAGAATGTTTATTACTAGAAGACAACAATTTATTTCGAATGTTAATTTTTTCTTTACATTTATTCTTAAGATTAGATTTATTTGGTTGGACTGCATACCTGAGATTCTGAAGAAAGGACGTTTTCTTATTGTTCATAATGTTTAGAATTACAAATTATATATTTGTATAATTCTTATTTGAGAGAATGAGAAAAATCATTAATATTTAATGCTATTGCCAGGGTCGGATTATATCTTTCTTTCGTTATAACCCCAAGCATAGTTTGTGAAAAGACCATTGTAATTTAACTTTTTTATTAATTTATATTTTATTAATTACTTATTTATTGGTAGATATGTATAGCAGACAACTATAGAATATGATTTTTTTTATAAAACAATATTCAGAATTTTAAATAATAAATTATAAGGTGTCGCCATTAATCTACATGGGCCCTAGGTTCTGTGCCGTGCTTAGTAGGCCTACTGAAAAATGACAAGGATAGAATTTATAGATAAATTTTATATTATGTTTACAATCAGAGTTGGCAAAAATTATGATTTATTTAAATAAATCAAAAATCATTGATTAAAAAAAACCAATAAATTATGATTTATTTATTTTAAAGATCTGTTGGTGTTATTGCATTTTTTTAATTGTTTTAAAACAATGTAAATCTTATTCAAATATTATAAACAAAAAGATTCGTCTGTATAAAATTACAAAAAGTAACAAAGAATTTTTACATTTTGTTATACTCATTTTTTCTCAAAATTGAAAAAATATTTAATTTTTAGATATTATTATATACGGAACATATTTTTGTTGTTAATAGTTTTGTAGCAAATAAATATATTTTTATTATAATTTGAATATTTTTTCATCTTTGATAAAAATCCACGATTTTTATTTAAAAAATCAGTTGATTTAAATCGGGCCAACCCTGTTTACAATAAAGCAAATGTACGTACATACGTAGAAGGTTTCCATCAAGATAGGACTTTTTTAATATAGTGCGTATTACGGACATGGTAAACTGGGTGATAGCCAAGTGGGTGGTGGACTTTTAAGCGATAAAATAACAGGTGTGTAGAATTATTGTGCGTTAGATTAGGGTAAAAAAAAAACCACCAAATTGTATGCTTGCTAAGCGTGTAAATTTTTAAGGTTCTGTCGCCCAGATAATCGTCACAGATTTGAAAGATTCGCCGGTAGTAGTCGCGTACCATTCATTTCATTTTATTGCCTTCTTAATTTCCCTAATTTGAGTATCAATAAATACAGGATGTTTCTCATCTCATCACGAAACAAAAATATTTTTTCCAAAATCCGTTAATTTAATTCTTAGATGATTTTAATATTTTCTATTATATTTAACGCTGTAAGTAATTTATAACTTATGTTGTACAATGAATGAATTTAATTTAGTTTCATGTAACCGGTCTCCTATAGCTTTCTCAGTTTTATTTTCATTAATAGTGATCAGGGATAGGATATCGTTAACGAATTGTTACGATATTTCATAACGTTATAAAAAGAAATAATTCGTTACATATACATAACTTAATAAAAAAACAAAATAACGTTATGTAACGTTGTAAAAACGTTATTTTTGTTTCGTTATTATAACGTTACAATAATCGTACTTTTCTCAAATTTGTAATAAAAAATCATTAAAAAGTAAAATTAAAAACAACATAAAAAAAATATGTTATTCTAGAAATGAAATAAAGTATTCAACATTTGAGTTTGACCACTATTTATTATAAAATAAGAATAAATTATCAGGATATTAGACTTTCAAGGGGCAAAAATCTAGTAAAATTTATAGCTATTATATTATATTATTGTGGTATATCATCAAGTGAATAATTAAATAAAAATAAAAAAATAAAATTTATAAACTTGGATAACGTTATTTGTTATGCTACGGTAACATAACGTTATTTTTTAATTGTAACGTTATTAAAATAATTAATAAATGATACTCTATAATAAAGTTATCGGGTATCGTTACGTTTCGTTTTCCATCCCTGATAGTGATAGTCAAATATGTATTTATTTTCTAATTTTGAACAGTTTTTATAAAATAAGGTAGATAATTAAAAATAATAATTTTTCAAAATACTGCTTATTCATACAGCTCAAATAATTATTATTTGTTTTACAGACATATTACATGTTCAAATAAAGTAGTAGAATATTTACTTCTTAATTTTGTGAATTTTGAACAAAATGTTTTTAAGAATAATATCTTATTGTCCGTATTAAGTTTGGAAACTACTAATTTACTCCACCTATAAATTGAATAAAGAAAAAATTATGGAAATACGGGGTATATCTCAAAAGTAATGAGTGTTTTTTTTTCTTTCTCGGGCTGGCTAAGGGAGGAATAAGTGGAGGAGGATCTTAGATAACAGTTTGGAATTCCGACCCTTGCCAGTTGTATGCCAACCCTTAAATGTAGCAAATTTCACATTAACCTCGCTACATCTGGTCCGCAAACGGTTGAAATGATTAAGAAAAAGAGTTTTGAGAGTTCGCCCCCAGACCGCCACTTCATGAATCCTTCACCATGACAATGTTCTCTGCCACACCTCCTTCTCTGAATTTTTTGCCAACAAAAATATTGCAACACTTCCAAGCGCACCCTACAGTCCCGACTTGACGCCCTGTGATTTATTTTTGTCTCCCAAACTTCAATCCCACCTCAAGGGGACTCATTTTGGAACAATTGACAACATCCAAAAAAACAGAGATTTCTAGCAATGCTATATAGACGAGTGGAAAAACTGCTAGAACCGCTATATTGTTTCACAAGGTTGTTACTTTGAAGGTGATAATATTTAATTTCTTGTATTAAATTAAATATTGTATCACACATGATGGTGATAATATTTAATTGTATTTTTTTTTAAAATCACTATCATAACTTTTAGGATGTACCTCGTATAAAAATACATTATTAACCGATTTATTTAACCGATTTAAAACTTACGTTAATATTAGAAAACTAGAGCCACAGAATTATAATTTAGAATACACAACTATTAAAATGTAATTATAAATAATTGCATGTTTTATAAATTTCCACATAATCACAATAATTAAAAAGAAAA
The DNA here is from genome assembly GCA_951394225.1 of Harpalus rufipes. Lineage (NCBI taxonomy): Eukaryota > Metazoa > Arthropoda > Insecta > Coleoptera > Carabidae > Harpalus > Harpalus rufipes. The sequence goes on from OX596281.1 coordinate 35,234,083, forward strand.
ATATAAATAATATAACCTTGACCTCAACCAGGAAAAATAAACAAATGCTTTCTTACTTTCTATTAAAAATTATAGTTAAAAATATTTTGTGGTATTGCCCGTTACAAGTAGATAAAAACAAATTCCCTGAATCTAGTTCTATATGTAAATTAACCTATTAACTAATTCTTCACCTTTTTCCTTGGTTTATCAATTGCGGTGTAGGAATATACACAAAGTAAATATATTCCTTTTGTTCGTGGCGTATAGTTGAATTTGAGCGATACAGTGTGCACGTGTCAACAAGGCTGAAAACCTGATTATTGGTAATTGCGTTGAGAAAACGAGATACCGGCAGAAATTTGTTTCTTATTGTTAGTTGTGAAGCAAGCGTGGCGTTGAGACGCGGGAAAATTTCTACTGTTTGCGCGCGGAAGACAGTAAGTTAATTTTACAGCTTTTTTTCTTTTTTATATTTTTTTAGGCAATATTCCAATTGCCTATAGTATACATTAAGTAGATAATATATAAGATATATATTGTAAATATACGTTAAAAACAGCGACATCTACTTTCAAGGATGCCTAACAGTTTGGTACAACTGTTTCTCGCAAAAAGTCTCGTAATCACAAGTTATTACATTTTAAAGTTTGCGTGTTTGTACAAAAATGTTCTATACAAATGGTTATTTATTATGTAATTGTTCATTATTTAACATCTAGAATAATTATCTAATATTTAAACATGATTCTGAGTTAAATTAAGTTACAGAAATGTTTAATAGAAGGAAAGCTAGAATGTATGTCCTTTGGTTACCTGAAATTTAAAAAAAATGGACTAAGATTTGTTTTATTTTGAATTTTATTTAAATGAAAAGTATATTTATTAATATTTATAAAACCGGCTACAAGACTATTATTACTATCCTAAATTTGAAATTTTTTTAACATCTGTTGGAGTGATAAATTATCTATTGAAATTTCGTTAGTAAAACAATACCTACTCTAATAATGATGATGGATAAGATAAATATGTATTTATGTAACAAGTAAGGAAAAGTGAACTTTCCGTATTTGAAGTGTCACTTTTTGTCGAGGCGCAGCAGAGATTAGAAACACTAGAGAGGAAAGACATTTTATCCATTTGCAGAAATTAGTACATTCAGTTTACACTGCGTAAAATATTCAGACAAAATATGAGCCTTTATTTAATTACTGAGAAAAATAATTAATTTTCCTACTAAAATTTATTCTTAAGAAAAATATTAACTTGAAAGAAAAGCAAGTTTTTTATACTCCGAAATAAACGATTTCTATATTTTATTTACTTTACATATTACGTCTTAACTAAATTTAGATTTTTTATTCTGTACATTCATGATGGTAATATTGACTGAATACAGCAAAGCTCAACTTCAGATGTGTTATCTGTCAAATGTGAACTTTTTGACGCAAACGGATACAAAATGAAACGCGATGGCACGTTTTTTGAAACTTTTATTGCAGACATAATAAAAATTGTGTGCAACTAGAGTAAAAAGTGTCTCATTTTATTTTGGATGTTGCATAAATAAAAATAACCATTAATGCGCAATTAATGGTGTGCGTACAGAAGGGCGATTATAATTAGAAAATAGGTTTTCTCATAATTATCAAAATAAGACAGTGACAGGTCTTTTTGCATTGTGTACCCTTTATTTGTTTATATATAATCATTAAATGTAGTGTAGATCATAGATCCGAATTAGGTTCAATAGAATTACTACATCGCACTTCGAATATGTTAGGTTTTTGTAAACAATGAAATAATTATGCATAATTTTAATAAATACTACGTAAAAATATTCGCATCTAATGATAAAGAAAAAGGTTAAATGAATTAAATTAATTAATACTTGTACATTAATTACATTTGATGCCATGCGGACCGTAATTAATGGATATTATAATGATAATGTAATGAAACAATGAAAACTCAGACAATATAAAGTACAGTAAACAGTTAAACACCTGATACAAGTTTACAGTTATCATTCCTGAAAAATACTACCAGAATTTTAAGGAAATTTTAGTTGGAAAATAATATTGGTATTTTGTTATGTCTCAGAGTTACGTGCTCAATTTCAATGAATATCTTGACAGAAAAACACGAAAAGACGGAAAAAGCACAACAAACAATGTACTCGTATTAGTTAATTCCGATAAAATGAAGTCTGAAGTTACTGTAGAACAATATACGATGTCACTAGTATAGCCCTTCTCCAAATTTTAAATAATTTATTTCTCGTAACCAAATCAAAATTTAGACACGTACCCATTTATAAATCTAATATATCTTATATATTGAGCCCAGTGTATAACGTAATATGTGCATCTGTAATATCTCAAAACCTCAAGACGCCCCCTTCAGGATTTTTTTTAATCGCCGCCCTTGAGTTAGTAAACAAGTTTCCGCAAACAAAATTGCATTTTCCGGGTTGGTTTCACGTCCGCGCCTCGCTCCGCTTACTCGCCTAATGACTTCAATTTGTAATCTGAATTTTCAAATTTAAAAATAAATTGAACGTTTGCTTGTTTCAAGGCCTCTCATTACAATATAATTGATGGTAAGGTGTAGTTTTACTATCATGTGAATATTTCTTTTTATCACTATTATCTCATGAAGTGTTCATAGTTTTGCATAATACGAGTATACGGCAAAAACTATGTGACTAGATTTACAAGTTTTTTTTTTTGGAATTTTTATTACTATGTACATTAGATTTTTTTTGGAATTTTTATAACTATGTACATTACAAGTTTTTTTTTTGGAATTTTTATAACTATGTACATATATTACAATGAAGTGTTGCAAAAAAATAACATCTTTTTTATTTTGAAATTCGAATAAGTATAAATATGATTTTCTGTTTAAATTTTTCTATATATTAAACACAATAGCAATTTAAAAGTCTACTATGTTTGAATTGGCGCCAAATTACACTGCCTGTGACCACTAACAAATAAAAGGATAAACATTTAAAAAAATATTTAATATGATGATCTTCACCGAATGAAACTTTGATTTTGTAAATGATTTTATGTTTATTTGAGACAACCATTTCATTATTCTTTCTTCATTTTGAGGCACTACTAAAAGTATATTTTTTTACTATTATTACTTCTATTTGGGCACACTAGCACATAACTCTTTTCTACAACCATGTTTGAGTCTTTACAAAATATAAAAATCAGTAATATGGATAGAACTACTCGTAGTAGCTAGTACATATATAATTGACAGCCGTGACAGCTGTCACTCGTTTAAATTCTGTCGGCGGAAAATGTAAGCTACTCCCTCATTGGTTAGTAGTTTTCTGGCGTCATCAGGCGACAGAAAAGGCGACAATTTAAATATTGTATTTGCAGAGACAATTTTCTGATGAATAAAGAGTAATATGAAAAAAAAATAAAAATACGGATAAACTATTTATTCTTATTCTTTTGATTAAAGCAACGAAAAAAATCGTGCGACACCTCATTTCCGTAACTACATCTTAAAACTATTTTTTATGTTTTTTTTTTTGTAATCATAACTATAAATTATTAATTTTGTTTAAAATATCAAACGTTAATTATGTACAATATGAACATCTAAAACTGGGAAAAATAATTTATGCCTTTTTTATGAAATAAAACATACATTGTATTTACTATTAACTTCATAGAAAATAAATATCGTAAATTATCTATCCTATTTTCATGTGTTGGTCTCTTGATAGTCATATTGTAAAAAAAGATATATAATTGCACGGACAGTATTAGGTTTAAATTATTTTGTACTACAGATTTTGACTATCTTTAAAAAAACAAAATGAAATGATTTTTATTATTAATATTTTAAAACGAAAAGAAAGTAAAAAAATCAACAAACGTATGTTAGAGATGTTATTTTAAATTTTACAATAGTACTCGTATATTGAAAGATAAGTATTACAATGACCCTTATTACGTAAATAAAAGTATTACAATTATTAAGCATTGTAAATGTGTAAATATATGTTTGTCATACTATTTTACCTATTTTCGATTTAATTATTTTTAAATTTAAATTAAAATTTATAATTATTACTTTTAATTTTAATAAAAAGGTGATTTACAATTTGATATAATTATTTTAAAAAATCTAATTAGTAATTTTACATGAGCAATGACAACTAAAATGATAGATCTGTTTGATATTTAGACTAAGTTACCATCCAATAAAAGCGTCCCTCAAACAAAAACAAAGTTGAATTCGATGGAAACACTGTTACGAAATTGATTTTGTAAAAGCGAAATAAGAAAATAATGTTCGTATTATTGCTGTGTTCTTGTATGTTAAACAGTTACAAAACTCAGTTCAAAATGTTTTAAAAACAAACATATCGTCATGACTGATTTACCCATTATTAAGTGTACAACCTGTATTTTTTTTTTAAATTTTGATAACGACTATATATTTGTACCATAGAGGGGTGTTATCCAAAAGTCCCCTCACGGACACTCAAAATGTTTAGACAGTGGACTACAAATATTATCTTTGTGTAATAAATAAATTTTAATAATTGACTTAGTCACACACTAATTTAATAACAATGCTAATATTTGTAGATCTTTTTGGAAAAATAACAAAAAATAATATGTCACTAGTGTATTTTTTTAAATATACTCCTATTTGAAATTTACTACTAATTAAATACAATAAAGAACTTGCGCCACAATAGATAAAATAGTGTCATGGTTGTGACAAGTTCATTGTCAATTGATGCATAAGTTATTTTAAAAAATTCGTATTTACATAGCTAAAAAAGGTGAAAACTCTGATACTTGATTTCTAAGAAGTACGTGAGTTTATGCAAGCCAATGTATGTATGTATATTGAATTTTATTTCATGAAATAAGCTTGTTTTTACGAAAATCTCCCTTCAATATCGTAATGTGAGAAAAAGACTTCTCTAATGTTCCCCTTTTCGCTTTTGACGCCTGTATGCATTTTCGAACATGAAAACTTGAGAACCGTAAAAGAAATAAAACATATTTGATAAATGATGTTAGGAATAGTTGAACATGAGCCATAAAATATACTAGAGCTGTTATTTTTACTATACTACCGCATTTCCACTCGGTCAATTTAAACAACAAGTCGGCAACACCACTACATTTAAATTTAGTTTGTTGGATTAAGGAAAAAACTCATCCTCATGTTAACTTTAGACGTCCTTCAGGTTGGAGTTTAATTTGTCCAGTGCGCATTCGATACTATTAGATAATTATCTCAAAATATTTTGACTCATACGACGATGGATTGTAATTGTTGAGCAATATGTAGTTATCTTTATTATTTCGCCCAGAACATTTCTTTTAATTTTTAATAATTCGAAAACAAAAAATCGTGTTTATATTACTTCGAATTTAAATTGTTGTTTTGATTTATTAAAAAAATAGATATTTTATCTTTCTTGTAACATTGCTGTTAAAAATAAGTAGCCGGTTAAACGTGGTTAACCCTTAGCATACCAATACTCTTTTGTCAACGTAAAATACCAAGAGGGGTCCACTGTGTCCCCCAAACGGTTTTTTGTTTCTATACATTATATTTGCCCTATAATTGTATTATAATAACGTTTTTTTGGTTTTCTGAAATGTTATTTGTAAAGGTAAATGAAAATATAAATAAAATAATTTGAAGTATTTAAGTTTTAATCAATTTTCAATTTAGTTCAAAACAAATTTGGTCAAAAACCCAACAAAAAATTTAGCTTCTATCGAGACCCTTTACCTTTACTCTTAGAACAATAGAAAACAACTTCGTCAAAATACAGTCTTGTAAATAGAAAAACCAAAAATTACTACATTACAATAATTAACATTGGACCCCTGTTGGTAGTTTAAGGGCTAATTGCAATGTACTGATTTAACCCCGAAATCTGGCTTTTTTATTCTAATCCACAGGAACAGTTTAACTAAGTAATAGGATACCATAATAACCGAGTATTTTTAGCAGCACTAGTTTGTAGTAGGTACTTTGATATTTCGTAATATTTTATATTCTATTTCAAATCATCACTAAAGTGCACAAAAATAGTCAATAAAAGTTCAGAATTAATTTATTATACGACGATTTCATACAAATGCAGTTTTGCGAATTTTATGATAATTATTGTGCATATAAGATAATTTGGGCAGAAATATGTGCAAGAAAAATTAATTAAAAAAATTCCGATGTAGAAATTTAAGATAAAACACATCATTTTTCCGATAACTTTAATATCCGGAGGTTAGCAACACAGAACATAAGTTTATTTGACTGACAGATATGTAAACAATTAAACATAACCTACAAAAATAAATATTCCATTAATTTTCGATTTCAAATAAAATTTAATATGCATCTCGGCACAGAAATTCCTTTTTATCACTCATATGGTTTATTTTCCACATTTGTAATAAAAAGTTGAACGTCAGAGCCTTGATACATAAATAACTATGACTATTTGGAATACTGTATATTTTTTATTTTAAATTTTAATTTAAATATTAATAAATTTTTGTCCAGCAGTGTAAATGTTGTTCTTGCGTGTGAATTCAACAATAATATTTTTAACTCCTAACTGAACAACTGTGTTACATTAGTCATTTGACTATAGTCAGAAAAGTTGAATATCGGGTCCAGCAATAAAACTATAAACATCGTAATTATGAGAAAGCTACATATCGCTCACTGTTTTCTTTATAAAATTGGATGCCAACGGACTATTATTTGCGATGTTCTGTTCATACATTGAATGGTTTCTCTAACTGTTTACTTGCTCTGTATTGGTATAATACGATTAGCGAATAAAAATTGACTTTTAAATTATTTTATGGATGCGGTTTCTTTTCATAAGTTTGTCTTATGATTTGAATTTTAAAGTTAACTGACCTTTATGTATTCCGTTATAAAAGACTAGAATTGTCTTCAATACCAACTGGAATACTAGGAGGTATTTAAAATGACCTTAGCATCAGGATTCAGGGATGTATTTGAAAATTTAATACCGCGTATTATGATTCGTTCGTCTCAAATGCAAGCGACCCTTGAGTCGAAACTACTGTCCTATGAAATTAAAAGTAATCCTAGTTCATAGAATTGCCAAACTGAATAGTTCAAAAATTAAAATATTTTAGTTATAATCAAAATAAACGTAAAATGTTTATAATATTTTAAATGCACCCCTGTTTTGTTATTCTGCCATTATGCAGGTACCGTAGTCATTCATTTATTTTCAGCAAGACATAGTAATATATTTCTGGAATTTCCTAGTCCAGTATTTAAATGGGTACTTGCAAAAAATTCTCATATCGGAGTATTTCGTACAATTTTTCTGTAACGGAATACATGTATAAAACAATTTAACCGTTAACTTTAATTCGCTAGTCGCACCATAAAATAATCTTATTGTTCCTTAAACATAAAATGCTAATTCTATTTTTGTTTGAAATAAGGTCTTATGGGAATGAATACTGCCGTTCCCAACATTATTTCAAACAAAAATAGCGTTTATATTAAAGGAACAATAAGATTATTTTACTATACAGGGCAGGTAGAGAAATCATTCAATGCATAAATAGAGCCAGTGGTGGATTAACGATTTTGCCGCTTGTAGTCTGATATTAGTTTTTCGCCTAAATTCAACTACGATTATAATCTATTTATTTTTGTGTAATTACTGATATTTATTATTGCAATCAAATTTTCTTTATTGCAATCAATAATTTCTGTTGTAATTAGAATAAATACATACAAGAAAAATTATTATAATATTTTTTTTGTGTGATTGGTCATTTTCTTTGTTGGAATCACATTCTCATTATTGTAATAAAGCATTTCTTTGTTACAATTAAAAAACTTTTACATAAGTATCATAAAGGGAGTAATATTCTTTACAAATTTCTTGGGTATTTCTGTTGGTATGATGTAAAAGGTTACTGGTAAATAATTGGAGTCTGGTGATCCTAATAAACATTTTTCACCAGACTGCAACTCCAATTATTTACCAGTAACCTTTTACAATATTCTTTACATTCATTAAATTACTAAATTCATCTTTCCATATTTGGGAATGTACACAATTTTGATTGATTTATTATTATTTTTGTTGGTAATTATTCTCCGGAAATTTGCCGCCGTCAAAGTTTTGCTGCCGTAGGCTTCAGCCTACTTTGTCTAATAGGAAATGCGCCACTGAATAGAGCGGCGCAAATAATAACCCGTTAGCATTCAATATTATAATTATAATTACGATATTCATAGTGGATCTGACAGAGTCAATATTTCAGACTATTAGTTTGTTATTAATAACGATCTCAGAATAGCAGTCAAGATTTTAGGAAAGGAGTGAATGCGCACGTACTGATTTCTTTCATTATCTTTCATTCTCGACGTCCTTTCTTCGAATCGCGGCAGTGTGTCCCATCTAATGACCACTAAAAATAACTTAATGAGCATTAGAGTGAGTTTGTGTTGTCTGCATCATTCTGCACTGTTGTCCGCTGCACTCTGCACTACTTACAACTAGAACTACACTTCACACACAAAGTACGTTTCGAAGGAGCAGGGCGAGTCGTTCCATTTGAGGCCCTTGCCATCGCGGTTCCACAGCTCCAGGCAGTTCTCCTCCTCGCCGTTCTCGTAGCGGAAATTGTTGGGCTCGCCCGTGTTCCAGTTCTCGAACGTGATGGGCCGCCCCGTCGACATCCAGAAGAAGTTGCCTTCTTCCGCGAGGTCGGTGCCTGAGGTCCAGAAATGCTCGTGGCCGAAACCTACAAATATACAACATGGTTAATTGATATTGTCAGCATATAAATAATATTAGACAAGATATATGGAAAATGAAGAGCGTAGGTACACAAAGAATGAAAGAGGACAATTTTCGATAAGGCTATAAGGAAATAAATTCGATACAACTCAGAAACTATTAACCGTACTTATTTATAATCGAAACATCAAGCCAATGTCTAATTCATGAATGAAAAGAAAAAAGAACTACTTTTTTTTTAGTCAATTAATAGTGATTATTCTATTGCCTTTGAAACTACGACCCTTATTTACAGGCCATTATTTGTTTAATATAGGTTCAGTGTGGGTCCACCACTATTTTTTTTATGAAACTTCATCTAAATAATTGAAAGCAATTTTTAGTTATAGAAAGTCTAAATTGTTATGCATTAAACTATAATATTTTTTAAAATATTTTATGACGTAAGCTCATTTGATTCTCAAAGAGTGAAGTTTACTATTAATATAGTAGTCACATAAATTGATTTATTTCAGCACTTATAGAAATACAGACTGTTAGAAAGAGTGTAAATTTCGATGTGTTGATTCTCATTGAAAAAGATATATTTTCAAAATTCGCAAAGTTAAAGGCATTCGATATTATGCAAATAACATTAATTATAATCTAAAATCAGAAGTTCATTAGTTTTTAATTAGTGCCTCAGCGTTTATTTGTTGCAAAGTTATAGCTATTTGAAATGACCGTTCACAGCTACAGTGACGTCATCGGCACCGAATGCCGTAGTATAGCTACAGTAAATTTTTTGAAAGATGTCCAATCAAGGTCGTCTACCAATTTTATGAATTCAGATTTTTGCTCTGCCCATTATGACAAATTCAGTAGTGTCGTTTGTCGTTAGTTTTTATGAGGGTACATAAGATACTACTGTTATTTTATTATTATAGAAGTATATTGTGCAACGTAGTATCTTTGCACATTAAAGCTGAAACTTGAAGATGAACACAGGTAATGAATAAATTCTTGAATTTCAGGAGCTAAATTTATTTCTTGTGCTCTGGTCAGAGCTATTACAACAACTGAACTCAGATAATAAATAATCACATAACATGACAACCAAAAAATAATAGCAACAATGAAAATACAAGGTTGCTTTACAAAAATGATAATTATAACTATAACATTTGAAATTGAAAATGAATGCATCTGTGCTGGCGTGGGTAACATTTAAAATTGAATTACCCGCGCTGGCACAATATGTTACAATAAAAGTATTCAAAATTCAAAAATATGTCAACTGATAAGTTTATTAGCAAATGTAAAATCAAATATGTGAAAAATAAGATAATGACACAATGTCAGTGTGAGTGACTCTTGACAGAAAATAATGTTATTCGTACGGCTATGAATCAAGGTAATGTATCTAAATTAATAAATAAACTTACGTTACAGCGTACTATCAACAACGAGTATTGTTTTAAAGTGTAATATCCTAACTTAGTCAAAACAATATGAATTTTTGAAAGACAAACGTGTTACATCCATCCTTATCGCATATGCTTATAGCCTTTGCAAAGGAAAGAGACAAATGTATGCCAATTTGTTAATTCGTTCATGATAAAGATGACCTTGATCGGACATCTTTAAAAAAAATACTGTGCATACTGTTACACTCCACTGTGTGTTTATCTGGACAAAGTATTTGTAGTCTATTTAGTACAAACGTGTGTTTTATGTTCAATGATTGTAGGTTTTAGTCTTTTGTGTATTTTAAAATGCCTAATTATTGTGTTTATGGTTGCACACATAATAAAACAAAAAAATTAAAATTGTCTTTTCATAGAATACTGGACAAAAATAAGAAACGTGATTTATATCGTATGTGGATGAATAAAATTTTGATTCGTCAATTTGAGAATGTACCGTTAGTAAATGAAGTGAATCATTTTGAAATATAATGTGAGATGGGGAATGAAATGTACGCAAACATTAAAACTGAAGTTTGCCAAAATAACAACGTTGTATAACAAATCATAAAGTTAATGTATAGTGTGAACTGGGGAAAGAAACGATTTTCCTTATTTGTTTAAAAAATTTCTCTTCGTTTTGTAATAATTGATGGAAAATATTTTTGAAAATGTACGCCTACTCATGTAAGACTCACAGCAGTTCGCTATGTACTCTGTATGCTGCAGCGGGATAGCGGTGTAGATGACGTCATCACCGAAACTTTAACAAGCTATATCTCATAAACTGAGGTACGGAGCAAAATTTGGTTCTGACTTATGAAAAATCAATTTTTAACTTGGCAATGCCTTTAAGGACATGTTTCTTGACATGTACATGTATAGTGCCACTGCACTGAGAGAAATGTATATTAAAAATTGTATATTGTACATCAAAATTTTAAATTTAAATATGTAAATATTAAGTATTGGGAAACGTATATGTAAAAGTATTATAAAAATGTATTTACTATTAAGATTCGTATATTTTTAAACGATATATATTTAAAATTAAAGACAGCATATTAAGAATAATTATATGTATATTTGCCGAATATATTTCAATATATAGATATATTTAATTGTATATTACATATTAGAATTAAATATTCGATATATTCAACTTCAAAATACTCAGGTATTGCGGCTGACGGCGTCAACAAGTTGAACAGGCAAGCGATGATCAGGGGAAGAACAGTCTCTCTGTTCACTTACATGTGTATATGCTTCTGCGTCGATTAAGTGGAAATAAAACAATAAGATCGTGTACATCAATCCTCAAATATAAATGTGCAACAATTTTGTAATAAATATTTTAAAATCGTAGTGGCTTGAAAATTTGTGTGAAAGTGTTAGGATTATTATTTAGAATTTAATTTATTTTATTCTTGTTATGAAATCTGTTTCGTTGAATAGTATTTTTTGTTATTACATTCACGTACTTAGAAAAATAAATTCTATTTATAAAAGTTGTCTTTAAATAAGGTACCTGTACACCGATTACGTTACGTAGGAATTTAATGTGCACATCCTATATCTACTATAAAAATGTAATATATTAGTTTGCCCTTATAAGTATGCTATAATTTTGAGCCTAAGATACTTGTTTATTTGAAGTAAATATTTTGTATAGTAAATTTTACCACATGCTATAATAAAATTTAATATAACTTTATAATTATTAATAATATCTCGAATATTAAGGATGAAATATTATTTTAAATTTGAAAATAAGTATATATTTAAAATTAGTATTTTATATATTTGCTCTTATTACATACTATTCTAAACTTTTTAATATCCATACATATTTAATTCATATATCTTGTGTATTTGTCCCTTTTTTAAATATAAAATATAATAACAACTATTATAAATATATTTATCATAACAACACATTTCTCTCGGTGTGGCCGACACGGAATTTTTAATAAAAAAAATTACGAATTAATTTATTTGCTATTCAACATCAGTTACGTGATTAAATAATTTATTATTATTATTATTTATTATTTTTATTAAAAACTTCGTGTTAGCCAGCCAGAGGCACTAAAAGTATAAACACCTAAATACATATAAATATGTTCAGAATAACTTCGTAGTCAATAATTGGAAATATGTATGGTAATAAGCAATTTAATAAAAGAATTAATAAAAAATCTGTTGTGGCCAGCACAATACCTTCCGTCATTCTCGTGTATAATGTATAAATTCCATAATTTTTCTTACAAAAGATTCTAAATTTCCAGTAAAATTATTTCATAAACAAACTATTCAAATTGCACTTGATACTCGCACCTTCTTCTTCTTTAGCTTTTCCCATTCGTTAGGGGGTCGCTATTTTTGCATGACGTTCTCATTCAGTTCCGTTTCTCTCAAATCTTCCGCAATACAGTCCTTCCATCTTATCTTTGGTCTACCTCTGTTTCTTTAACTAAACTATTCATTTTTGTTCCTTTAATTCTTCATTTCTCCTCATGACATGTTCAAACCAATGTAATCGTCTTTCTTGTATCTTTCTAAAAACTTGTAACACTAGAGTTATTTTCTTACCGTATCTTTCCCTGTATTCCCCAATATCTACTTCAACACCCTCATATCTGCCACATGAATTTACTTTTTATTGATACTGACATCTGTCAATTTGAATTATATGAATATATTACTAGATCCCAAGTTTGGCATAGCTGGCTGAATTACAAAATTTAATTTCTTTAAAATTCTTTAACTCTGTATCTATTAAATATGAAGTATAAATTGTAATCAAATCGTATAGAGAATAATATATTCTTTAAGTTGTAATAACGTTAAATGTCAATAAATCAAATTTAACTGTTAAATCTTCAAATGAGACTATTTCCGGTTGACCAATTATAACCAAAATCTAATCAGTTGTTCTTCTGGATGTAAACTTGAGGAATACGAAAAAATTATAATTTTTGGAATCGTGGTATTGAAGTTATTGGATCCGGAAATTTTGTTACACACACACAGACACACAGACACACATACGAGGTGTGTTCAAAAACTATCGCGAATTTTGAATTTTCGCGGGTTACGTATATTCGAATTTCGATCTTTTTGTGGCTTTATGTTGGTACTCATGTCTCTCACTTATGTCGACAAGCTCGGCCATTTTGAATGTTCACTTACTTGTTGACAGCTGCTTTGCTTGCACGTGTTTTGGATCGTCTTCGATTTTTACCTATTCAAAAAAATGGAACAAAGAACCTGTATCAAATTTTGTGTGAAAAACGAAATTAAGTGCGCGGATGCATTCCGAATGTTGACTGTGGCATACGGAGAAGCTACCTTGGACCAAAGCAACGTTTATCGGTGGTACAAAATGTTCTCAGAAGGCCGAGAAGATGTGAACGACGAAAAGCGTGCCGGACGCCCGAGCACTTCAACAACAGACGAAAAAATTAATGAAGTGGAGAAAATGATATTGGCCAATCGTCGAATCACCGTTAGAGAAGTTGCTGAGGACCTAAACATATCGATTGGCTCGTGCCATTCGATTTTTATCAATGATTTGGGCATGAGACGGGTCGCCGCGAAATTTGTACCAAAATTGCTCAATTGCGACCAAAAACAGCATCGCATGAACATTGCTAATGAGATGTTGGACTCTGTCGGCGACGACCCAAATTTGCTCCAGAGGGTCATAACTGGTGACGAATCGTGGGTTTATGGTTATGACGTGGAAACCAAAGTTCAATCATCTCAATGGAAGCTGCCGCACGAACCAAGACCGAAAAAAGCGCGCCAAGTTCGGTCGAATGTGAAAGTTTTGCTGACAGTTTTCTTCGATTGCAGGGGCGTGGTGCATCATGAGTTCTTGCCACAGGGTAGAACGGTCAATAAGGAATATTACCTGCAAGTTATGCGCAATTTGCGCGAAGCAATCCGCCAGAAACGCCCGGATTTGTGGAAGAACAAAAATTGGCTTTTGCACCACGATAACGCCCCTGCTCACACATCGTTGCTTGTGCGCGACTTTTTAGCCAAAAACAACACACTAATGATGCCGCAGCCACCGTATTCCCCAGATCTGGCCCCCTGTGACTTTTTCTTGTTCCCTAAACTGAAGAGGCCAATGAAAGGACGACGTTACGCTACGCTTGACGAGATAAAGACGGCATCGAAGGAGGAGCTGAACAAGATAAAAAAAAATGATTTTTTGAAGTGCTTTGAAGATTGGAAAAACCGTTGGCACAAGTGTATAATATCTCATGGGGATTACTTTGAAGGGGACAAAATAGATATTCATGAATAAATAAATAATTTTTGAAAAAACACAAAATTCGCGATATTTTTTGAACACACCTCGTACATACAGACATCATGGTAAAAATGGTAAAATCGTATTATATGGACCCTAAAACGTGCTTATTCAGTAAAAACTCATCATTGAATTTTTTGACCAAAGACAATACCTTCCTTACCTAAAGGTGACGGAAGGTAAAAACTACGTATACTTATACTATAGTCTTATAGTCCAAATTTTGATTGCCACCTGCAGCTTATATCATTCAACATATCTTCATTTTCATGTATTCGTACGTGTTTTCTATTTGATTTTGCATCATATATTTAAATATTTGGTTTACTTTCAATATTTCGTTATTTCATTTATTTGAAAATAGATTCCGTATTTCAAAAAGGCGATAGCACAAGGCTAGAAAGTGGTAAGAAAATGAATTAAACTAGATGTGTGACGTAAATGTTAAGTGCATTAAATAATCGAATATTTTAAAAATTAATAACTTTTTTTTAAACTTTGATAAATCCTTATTATAAAGATTAAAGTCTAGTTTTGATATAAAAAATCTACATTCTAATTAGTAACTATGGTGGAGAACCCCATTTTTACAAAAATCTAGTCATCTTACGAAAAATAGTGACAATGTTCAACTGCAAAATGACTTAAATAATTTACAAAAATATTGCGACCTTAACTATTTAACCCTAAATGTATTAAAATGTTACGTAGTACATTTCACAAGGAATCACGATAGTATAACATCTGACTACCAAATTAATAATTCCATCTTGCAAAGGAAGACTAGTATTAACGATTTGGCAATATTTTGTTATTTAATGAACATGTAGACATTTGTGTTACGCAATCGTACCGAATGCCTGGATTTATATACCGATCTAGTAAACATTTCAGTAACCCTAATTCATTAATATATTTTTTTAATTGTTTAGTTCGATCAAAACTGGAATATGCATCCACGGTTTGGAACCCATACTATAAAAAGAATACTGATTTTATAGAAAGTATTCAAAAAAAGTTTTCCAAAATTGTAAATTACAAATTTAATTTAAATATTAATAAGTACATAAATATGTAGAATCTTTTTAAAATGCTCTCACTGGAAAGTAGAAGAACTCAAACTGACATGGTATTCTTATACAAATTACTTAATAATATAATATATGCACCTTCAATAATTTCAATGAAACTTGCACTGTGGTATGATTTATGAACTAAGTATGTATTATTTAATAATACATAGGAACCTGTAATTGGTATATGTATACTGTTGGTTTCTTATAAATAATAAATAAATAAATAAATAAATAAATTAAAAAATAAATAAATAAATAAATAAATAAATAAATAAATAAATAAATAAATAAATAAATAAATAAATAAATAAATAAATAAATAAATAAATAAATAAATAAATAAATAAATAAATAAATAAATAAATAAATAAATAAATAAATAAATAAATAAATAAATAAATAAATAAATAAATAAATAAATAAATAAATAAATAAATAAATAACATAAATACATAAATAAATAAATAAATATATAAATAAATAAATAAATAAATCTTTCGTTAAAATACGAATACGAAGTTTCCTACGTCTTAATCTTATAATATTTGAGAAATCGTCCTGAGTGTCTGGTCGCGAATCTGGGGACCCGGGTTCGATCCCGACCGACGCCAAAAATTACATCGCATTTTAGTGGCACAAAATTGACCCCTGTGGTGCACTCTCTACGCCAGATGTGGGTGCCCGTGAGGTGACGCCTGGTAAGCGCCCGCACGGTACAAATATTTCATCATTACCGATGTCTGTACAAAGCAGATTGGCACACCCAGCAATGGGTAATATGCCGTGATGAAATATTTATTTATTTTATTTTATATTTGAATATTTGTAAAACACTGAAAATTTTCAAACCATGAAAGCATATACAGTAAAAGTTTTGAAAGAAGTCCGATCAAGGTCATTTGTATCATAAACGAATTAACAAATTGGCATAGATTTATCTCTTTCATTTGACATGATACGAACCGTGTGCGATAAGGATGAATATAACATGCTTGTCTTTCAATAGTTCATAGTATTTCGACTAAGTTAGGACATTCCATTTTAAAATTTAAGTTTATTTATTAATTCTGATATATTATCTTGATTCATAGCCGTTCAAATAACTTTATTTTCTATCAGTGTCACTGACAGTTTTCACATATTTGGTTTTAAATTTTCTAATAAACTTACCTGTTGACTTATTTTTGAATTTTGAATCCTTTTACTTTAACATACCTTTTTATAATAATAAAATAACAATAGTATCTTATGTACCCTTATAAAAACTAAATTAACGACACTACTGAATTTGACAGAATGGGCGGAGCTAAAATCTTAATTCTTACAACTCGTAGATGACCTTGATCGGACATCTTTCAAATTTTTTACTGTATATAAGGTTTGTTCATAGAACGATTTGAAACTGTCAGCAACCGTCAGAGGCATGCGCAGTTGCATAAAAGCGTTCGCAGAGTCACAAATTTCCAACTCTAATTATTAGTTCAATGTTCATAGAAACTTTCTGACTGGTTGCTGATCGGTTGCCAACTATCAGAATAATTTCCAACTCGGTCGGAAATTTTAAATTTGAGGCATGCGCACTTACACTGTTTTGAAAATACATTTGTATTTGTTTTGATTAAAGGTTTTGATTTCATTTAATGTTTGGTTATATACTTACAAATAAATTAAATTGGTGAAATAAATATTTTACGGTAAGTAAATCATTGTAAATTAATAAATAAAATAATAAAAGACTGACTCACTGACAAGAGTCACTACAGTGATCGATAATATCGATATATTTACTACCAAAATTAAGCAGAGACATTTATTATTCATTTTAAAAAGTTAAGTGACATAATGCTGTTCACAGAAGAATTCAAACAGTTTGATTTGCAACCAGTTTGAAACCACGCATGCGCACTCAAACTCAAACTCCAACCGTTGGAAATATGTTCTATGAACAAACCTATAGTATTTCAACTTACGATTCTGATTTTTAAGAATTAGGATCCAAATAGGTACTGACTTTAAGTAATAATACGACCTTTTTAAATGCTCCTAATTTATTTTATAGTTTTACAGATTATGTGCGCGTATTCCTTTAACCAGAAATCAATAATTCCTCTTTAATTACTGCGTAAATAATTTTATTGTCTTACAAAGTGCATCCTGCAGATAAATATGTGATATATGGAAATAATTTTGAAGGCAAGCTAGGTAGTGAAACGTGATGACATTTATTACTGCAATAATAATATACTATATGCTATTTACATAATCATTTTTCATGCGATTTATAATATGTCATAAATGATTTATTTTACGGAAGCATTGGTAAATTCCTCTATTTGAAATAATTATAATGCTCAACATTTCCATTTTGTGTAGTAGTGTACCTAATTAACAATATTATATAAACATTGAAATTCTAAAGATAAGTGTGTTTTTATTTAAATTATAAATTATAATGCATAAGCATCCTATACATATTTATTTACAATAAATTATTTATACATTTATATATAAAATATAAATCGCAAATTTCGACTGGCACTAGCACGTTGTTGTAACGGTATTCGGTATTTTTTAGCGGTGATTTTGGTATATATTCATATAGTGTGGGTATGTGTCAAAAATATTCGTATGATTTTAAATAACAGAAAATTTACCTTCATACTTTATATGGCAGACATGGTAATCAAAATTACGTATTGTTTTCTCTGTTATAAATAAATATGTATTGAAGAAAAGTATCTATATAATACTCGATATAATATGAATAATTAGTATTGAACTATAGGTACTTCGTTTCAAATTGAGCTGGAGTAATAAATCAAAATTTGTAAAAAGAGTATTAGATTTTTGTCTGGGATGCAGCAAATAAACCCACTAGGGTGCTAATGGAATGCTGCGCGCTTTATACTTGGAAGAGAACTTCCCTAACAAGAGGAATATCTCAATAAATGTTTCAATATTCCCTAATGAAAAAAAATGCACTGTTTACCTCTCGCTAAGAGAGGTATTGGCCTCATGCTAAAAATCGCATATCGAGATTTTAGTGAATAAGCACGTTTTGAGGTTCCTAGTATCCGATTTTAACATTTTTACCATGATGTCTGTATGTGTGTGTGGATGTGGGAAGGTTAAAATATAAGACTTCGATTCGTTTAACAGCATATTCCTCAATGTGACATTAATGGGAAGAGTTGAAAAGGTTTTGGTGACAATTGTACAACCGGTAGTAGTAGTAGTTTCTTAAAAAAATTCCATATATTATTTTTTGAAAATTTATATTATTTTAAATCTGATAAATTTAATTTTTTTGTTATTTTTTATAGATTTAGAGATGAAGAATATAATTTGTACATTTAATATTTCTTATTGTTATTAACTAAATATTTAAAATTATACGTAAAATACATATATCCATACGAAATATCGTCGATCCCGTCAATGAATTGGAAGAATCTCTAACATTTGGAAACTTCCTCATAGAACGAAAGAATAGAGCGCAACAATCATGTGACTTTGTTGATCTTGACAAGCAGATTTACAGTTAGTAATTACGTACATAGATGTCAAATTTCATTAGTTTTTTATTTAAAATTTCAAGGTTTTCTAAGTTCTCGTGGTTAATTTGTCAGGAATGTGGAATTTACTTGTAGAGGAAAATAAACCACGTGGAATTGAAAAATCATGTAATTTGAAATGAAAAATTAGATTTAGATTAGATTAGAATTTTTTGTGTGTACAAGAAATTTGATATTTGATACAATACTTATATAACATAAAATGGAAATGGCAAATGGCGAGAGGTATTGTGCTGGCCACAACAGATTTTTTAATGGATATAAAAATATAATTTTGATTTTTTATTATGAAAATTTAAGTATTTGACATCAATGTAAAGCTAATTTAAACAATGATCATCAAAAACTATAATTCGTAATCCAATAGTAATAAAAAAAATCTGTTGTGGGCAGCACAATACCTTCCGTCAATCCTGTGTATAATGTATAAATTCCATACATAATTTTTCTTACAAAAGATTCTAAATTTCCAGTAAAATTATTTCATAAACAAACTACCTATTCAAATTGCGCTTGACACTGACATCTTCTTCCTCTTTAGCTTTTCCCATTCGTTAGGGGTCGCTATTTTTGCGTGTCGTTCTCATTCGGTTCTTTTTCTCTCAAGTCTTCCGAAATACAGTCCTTCCATCTTATCTTTGATCTTCCTCTGCTTCTTCAACCTCCCATTACTAAACTACTCATTCTTGTTCAAATATAATTCTTCATTTCTCCTCATGACATGTTCAAATCAATGTAATCGTCTTTCTTGTATATTTCTAGAAAATTGTAACACTAGAGTTATTTTATTACCGTATCTTTCCGTGTGTTCACCAACATCTACTTCAACATCCTCATCTCTGCCACATTAATTTACTTTTTACTCATACTGACATCTGTCAATTTGAATTATATGAATATATCAGTAGTTTCCATGTTTAGCATAGCTGGCTGAATTATAAAATTTAATTTCTTTAAAATTCTTTAACTCTGTATCTATTGAATATGAAGTATAAAATGTAATCAAATCGTATAGAGAATAATATATTCTTTGTTATATATATAATATTAAATGTCAATAAATCAAATTTAACTGTTAAATCGTCAAATGAGGCTACTTCCAGTTCACCAATTATAACCAAAATCTAATCACTTGTTCTTCTGGATGTAAACTTGAGGAATACGAAAAAATTATAATTTTTGGAATCGTGGTATTGAAGTTATGGGATCCGGAACTTTTGTCACACACACACACACACACACACACACACAGACACACGGACACACAGACACACAGACACACATACATACAGACATCATCGTAAAAATGGTAAAATCGTATTATAGAGACCCTAAAACATGTTTATTCAGTAAAAACTCATCATTGAATTTTTTGGCCAAAGACAATACCTTCCTTACCTAAAGGTGACGGAAGGTAAAAATTGACCTTTGCCATTCGAAAGAGCTTAAAAAAGTGTCTTAAAAAGTGCAAACCAAAATCCAGAATTATTTCATACTTATTTCCAAAAATAAAAAATCTGATGTGGCCAACACATTACCTTCTGTTAGTATGTATTTTGTACAAATTTCACACAGAAAGTTTTTTGCAAAAGATTCTATATTTCCAGTACATTACCTTCTGTCAGTTCTATGTATTTTATACAGATACCATACGGAAAATTTCTAGCAAATTCTCTAGTAAAATTATACTGTCAATTGCACGTGACACTGACATCTTTTAATTAGAATATTCTTAATATAGTAGCTTTTTTCCATGGTTATAGCATAGCTGGCTGCTTTACAAAATTTAATTCCTTTATAATTTTTTAACTCTATATTTATTGAATATGACGTATAATATGTAATCAGGGAATATAATATTCTTTAATAGTTATACTAACATTAAATGTGAAAAATCTGATGTGGCCAGCACAATACCTTCCGTCATCCTGTGTATTATGTATAAATTCCATACATAAATTTTCTTGCCAAAGATTCTAAATTTCCAGAAAAAATATTTCATAAGCAAACTATACAAATTGCACTTGACACTGACTTCTTCTTCTTCTTTAGCTTTTCTCATCGTTAGGGGTCGCTTTTTTATATTTTCGTCTTTTTTTGCGTGTCGTTTTCATTCAGATCCTTTTGTCTCAAGTCTTCCGCAATACAGTCCTTCCATCTTATCTTTGGTCTTCCTCTGTTTCTTTAGCCTTGTATTACCATGCTATTCATTCTTCTTCCAATATATTTTTCATCTCTCCTCATGACATGTTCAAACCAATGTAATCGTCTCTCTTGTATGTTTCTAGAAACTTCTATCACTGGAGTTATTTCCCTTATTCATTCGTTCCTTACCCAACATCTATCTCAACATCCTCATCACTGCCACATTCATTTACTTTTCATTGATACTGACATCTGTCAATTTGAATTATCTGAATATATTACCAGTTACCATGGTTAGCATAGTTGGCTGATTTATGAAATTTAATATCTTTATAATTCTTTAATTCTATATCTGTTGAATATGAAGTATAAAATGCAATCAAATCGTATAGAGCATAACATATACTTTAAATTATAATAACGTTAATATTTAACTGTTAAAATCTTCAAATGAGGTTACTTCCGGTTGACCAATTATAACCAAAATCTAATCACCTCTTCTTCTGGATGTAAACTTGAAGAATACGAAAAAATTATAATTTTTGGAATCGTGGTATTGAAGTTATGCGATCCGAAACTTTCGTCACACACACACAGAGACACATACATGCATACAGACATAATCGTAAAAATGGTAAAATCGTATTTATGGACCCTAAAACGTACTTATCCGCTTAAAACTCATCATTGATTTTTTTGACCAAAGACAATACCTTCCTTATCTAAAGGTGACGGAAGGTAAAAAATGATATTTAACAGCGATTTTTTCCAGAAAAACTGTTAAAACCTTCAAATAAGGGTACTTCCAGTTAACCAATTATAACCAAAATCTCATCAAGTCTGCATAAGGATATAAAGAAGAGGAATACGTAAAAATTGTAATTTTTGCAAATCTAATATTGGAGTTATCGCGGCCGAAATTATAGTCACACACACACACACACTCACAAACGCAAATACACACACACACACACACACACACACACACACACACACACACACACATACACACATACAGACATCATCGTAAAAATATTAAAGTCGTATGGCTTCTAAAACGTGCTTATTTATTGAAACTCACCACCGATTTTTTTGTCAAAAGCAGGGCATCGAACCCGAACCTGAACCGAACCAAAACCGGAACCAAACCGTAACATTTTAGCGAACCCAAACTCACAACCGAACCTTAAATATATTTTTCAATTGAACACGAGTCGGAACTGAACCCAGTATTAAAATTCGGGTTGAGGGTTCAGCTCCGGTTTAAGTTCATTTTAAAAAAATATATTAACCTGAGTCTGGACCGAACCCAGTTTTTGGCGGGTTCGATGCCCTGGTCCAAAGACAATGCCTTCCTTACCTAAAGGTGACGGAAGGTAAAAACTGTATAATTTACATTTTTGCCTACATCTAGTGACTAATGCATTTCTTCCGAGTGACAATACATCATTAAAATGACATCCTAATGAAGTAACTCTTGTTTAATTTAATCGACTTGGTAAGCTCCTATAGTTCTCGAGATGCTATGTTCTAACTTGTAGCTATGGTGGAGCAATTTGATTATATCAATATCAAAGCCACTATAGGTATCCTATATTATTGTATTTACTACACCACCTTGCGCTGTAAACCTGCCATTCATATCATGTCATAGTTCTCTTGAAACAAGACGGCGTTGCTATAGCAATATGAGCTGACCTGTAATAGAACCGATGCACCTATGTCGGGTGATCGGGGCGGTAAACACAGGCTGTGGATCCGACAGGTCGACGACCTGTTCAGACCTGCAACCAGCCCCACGCCACTGCAAAGCGGAGGGATGCTAAAGGTCTAACGGTACGAGTAGAAATTGAGAGGTGGTTAATGAATATGCGGCGAGAGAATGAAAAAGAAGGGTTCAGCGTTGAAAAATTAATTCTAGAAGGTAATTAAAGAAGTTAAACATGGTTTGTTAAACGAGTTTGAAGGATAAAAGGAAAATAAGATAAATCACGTTTTATGGTTTTGAGAAAAAATAATATTTAATGTTTTGAATACACGTGTTAGATATTATTATAACATGTTATCCTATAATAACTTATTCACTTATTTGTAATATATGCACATATTTATAAATAAAATAAATAAATATATCATCACGGCATATTACCCATAGCTGGGTGTGCCAATCTGCTTTGTACGCAGATATCGGTAATGATGAAATATTTGTATCGTGCGGGCGCTTACCAGGCGTCACCTCACGGGCACTTATTGCTGGCGTGGAGAGTGCACCACAGAGGTCATATTTATTTTGATTTTAATATATTTAATGCTTTTCATACTTCTCTTATTTAATCGGCTTAATAACTATAATAATTGTTTTGGTTTTATAAAATCGTGGCATAGTATCGCGCTTTAATTTTTTTTTTTTGATAAATTTTAGTGAAATTTGAAGTGTTACATTTATAACAAAATAATAAGGTATATGAACTTAATCATATTTAGAGGAAATATTAACTTATTATTATTAATATAAAGTTAAAAACGGCATTAAAAAATTAGATAGTATTGAAACACGAGGGGGTTACAGAAGCTCTGATGAAGGTGGTCTTCTGTTTCTACCGAAAGATGGCACACTTTAACTACCTGGTGGACGATCGACTGGTTGGAGGTCCCACACTTACACTTTATTGATAGATGAACACCTATACTATGAACACGGACTTACTTTGGATTTTATACTATTTTACACATATTTACAACTTATTATTAAAGATTAACTGAACACAATTAAACAAATATACTAAACTGTTACAATGTTACATTGTAACTCAGTGGGCTGGCGTTAGCAGGCGCCCAAAACTAAAACTCAGACTACATCACTTGTCGACATAAGTATCTAATAGCGACTGACTGAAAAACAAAATGTTACCTTCTTCGTGAAAGGCTATCTGTGGAGACGCAGGGTGCAGGGTGACTAAACAGATAGTGAAAAGAAGAATGATAAATATTTCTAAACAGAATTTTGACTCAAAGATAACAAAGTTGAAATATTGTTTCTGAAACTATAATTTAGAGGAGGTTATAAAAACTTATTTATTTGTTGTTGCTTTTGCCCCGCCTTATCACAATATCTTTCGCTCCCATCGCTTCTATTATTAAATTACACATCATTGGAAAATTTAAAAAATCTCTTTATAATAATGTAACTTTCCAAAATGGTATCCTTATAAAAGTTAAAACTTTAACATTATAAGTCGACATACAAAAGTCATAAAAAATATGAGCATCGCTGTATTATTTCACATTTGGAAGTTATTCGCTAATATAAAAAAAATCTGTTGTGACCAGCACAATACCTTTCGCCACTTTAATTTTCCAAAAATTCTACTTATACCTAATACTCTTCTAATTTTTCGAAATTCATTGTCGGGATTGACAGTATTAATACAAAAAGAAATAATATAATGTATGTACTACCCAGAAAAAAAGTCTTCCGTAATGTCTCTGGATTTTTGACACTGACATTTATCTGTCAGTTACAAACATTTTAATTTTTCAATTGGTTTCCATGACATTATTTTGACTGTGAGATTTATTACAACAGATTATTTTATATATTATATTCTTTTATCTCTAAATCTATAAAAGATATACAATTATTATATGTATCAGATAGAGAATTAAATATTCTTTACTACTTGCAAGAACAAAAATTTCAAAAAGTAATATTTAGAAGTTTTTTTTTTAAGAATATGCTACTTCCGATTGTTCAATTATTACCAAAACCTTTTCAACTCTTGCCAGTAATAAGCGATTGATAAATACGTAGTTAAACAGATTATTATAGTTTTTGAGAAATCGTCCTTCCAACATCCATACACACACACACATATATACATACACACACACACACACACACAAACACATACACATACACATACACAGATACATACACACACACACACACACACACACACACACACACACACACACACACACACACACACACACACACAGACATCATCGTAAAAATGTTAAAACCGGATTGTAGACACCTTAAAACGTGCTTATTCATTAAAATCTGGATATGCGATTTTTAGCATGAATTTAAATGTGAACTATTATTGTAATGACAAGGCTAAACATTTTTTATATATGTATTACGCTGAATAAACTTATTATTATTATGATTATAATCCAATACCTCTCTTAGCGGTACGCATCTGAAATGATCTAATGTACTTTTTACCTTGAAAGCCAACTTTCAATTTACAGTGAAACTGTTTAAAATTAATAAAATTTGTAATTACATATTTTTTACGGTTACACAAAAAATATTGTGTACACCTTGTCCGCGAAATCCTTTAGCGTACGCTAAAGAGTGATTTCGCGGCCTTGATATACAAATAACTATTAAATGTATTTTTTTCTCAATTTGTTATTATAAAAATTAAAGATTATTCCATTTTCTACAAGTTTGCTTTAATACTTTTTCTATATATTGTATGGATAAATTTATAAAGTACATAATATAAAAATTATATACATAGGTAAATGGCGGGAGGTACTGTGTTGGTAACATCAGATTTTTTAAATTTAAACGAATGAAAATCCCTATGCAGGGCATGTTTGTTTTTTATCTATAGAAATGTACACTACATGATAATTAAGAATTACTATAGTTGCCATCAAATAGGTATGAACTGATGCTCAACTTTTCCATTCTCCTTGCCCTGCGGTGTTGCCGCTTCTTCGTAACTTAGCATTTTTAACATGACCACTGAATTGATAACAGTGAAAGAAAGAAGAAAGTGAAGAAATCTCCGGTCCACACTTATTTTACGGCAAATATAGTATAAATCGCGTATTTGATTAAATATCAGATATTTTTGTTGATTTTTTTTTACCACTAACATTTGACAATTTTTTCGCTACTGTTAACTATGCCTATCTGTAGACTTTATTTTCCCATCTAAATTAAATCTAAATTCGTAACTGAAACTCTGTATGAATAAAATAGTATTTTACATACAATGGTATCCTCCACCGTAGTAACAAATTACAAAATTGGTCATTTCTATTAAAACTAGACCTTAGAATTATATATATATATATATATATATATATATATATATATATATATATATATATATATATATATATATATATATATATATATATATATCCAAGCAAAGTTTAAAACCAATCTATTCTGTTTCAAATTTTTACTACTCTCAAGCCTTCTGCTATTGCCTTTTTGAAATTAAAATAACATTTATTTATTTGAATTTATGATGTTGTAAGGCAGAAATTCCGTGACTTTGAATGGAAATGAAAGATATGTTGAATGACAACTGTTTCAGAAGTAAATAAGCTTTACATCTACGTAAAAGATTTAAAAAAAAATAATGAATAACAATTAAGACTTTCTGGAACTACAGATGGCCAAATAATAGATGTTTTACACTAGATATTACAACCCCATCAAAAATTAACCCTTTCAATTCACTGTCAATTACACTTAATTACTCCCATTCCTTTTGAAATATTCACCCTGCCCCTGTAATAATTCCTCCGTGGTGCACTATTTTCCACTCCGTTGCTCTGTATCCCAACAAGCACGCTCCGAAACGCTCAGAGCACCTCTTCTTATCCCGCAAAGCTCCCACTGCACGTTACAAGCCCTGCATTTATCCCGTGTTTGTTGGGATCAGCGCTCAGTCCGTCAGAGATTTGGCAGCGTGGCGCGAGCAAGACAAAGATAGAGAGATGCAAGGGAAATAAGAAGAAAAGAGATGTCGAGAAAGTTGGACAAGAGTTGCGATGTTGCCTGGGGAGTTTACGTGATGAGAAAGTTACGAGATGTTTCGGCTACTTATTTTATATTTTATTTGGTTTGATGTGTTTACTTGGGAAATATTACAGTGTAGTGATTTTGTCAGATTTTATATGAGATACGCAGAAAGACAGACAAGCTTAGATTTTTTTTATAAAATAAATTAAATATGAACAATTATAAGAAATATTACGTTATAACAATTTGTTTCTTTGAGACGTTCGTTGATAAAAATATTCTCCAAAGTTACGAGGGAAAGTAAAAAAATGGTCAATTTTATGATACTGTTTTAGTCAAAAACAAGATTCAACATTGTACAAGTGTATTTGGTGATTTTTTATTTGTGAAGTTGGTAAGTGTTAAATACATATCTTTCATTTTAGTTGTCATTACTCATGGAAAACTACTGCAATTAGATTTTTTGTTGTAAAACAATTACATCAAACCGTAAAGTACTTTTTTAAATTAAAATTTACATTATTTATTTGTAGGTCCATAACATAATTATAAATTTTAACCTAACTTGTAAATAACTTATTAGGAAGGTAAATTCTGGGATTCAGTCATCTAATTATTTATTCAACGTTTCGATCCTACCAGGATCATCCTCAGAAAGAAATAAATATTATTTTGACAATTACAGATGTGCATTTATTGCCGTTAAAGCCATTCATAATATAAAATTATGTCACTAATAAAATTACTATTCACACTCCTAGAAGGACATGGGCATAAGTAGATAATTAGGAATTAAATAATAATGAAAGTAATAAAATTTATTAAGAAATAATAATTAACACAGTAAAGGAAACAAGTGTGCCTATTCATTATTATGTCCATGTGGAGTGTGCATAGTAATGTTATCATTGACTTATAATTTTAAATTATGAATGCCCTTTACGGTAATAAATGCACATCTGTAATTGTCAAAAAAATATTTATTTCTTCCTGAGCATGATCCTGGTAGGATCTAAACGTTGCAGATATAATATATAATTAGATGACTGAATTCCAGGATTTACATTCCTAATATTCAATCCAGTCAAGAAACTACTCGTATTTTTCTAAATAACTGCTCTCAAAATGTTAAATGTCAAAATAAATTTATATTTCAAATGTTTATTGAAACTGACAGTATTACCAATATTGATATTTTAATATTTCGTTTAATAATAATTTTGAAATAAAACAGTATGAAAACCACGTGTTATAATGTCTAATTGTAACACTTGTCTTTCAATTCATAATGGAGGGGTGTTTTATTGTTTATGTCTGTCTAGTCTCTTGTACCAACTTGTATAATAGAAAATCAGTGAATTCTGATTGTAGTTAATACAGAACATAGGTATTCCAGGTTCCAGGTTAGATTTAACTTGAATTAATATTGTTTGATGCTCTATGCTTCTAATAGCGCCGATGAAATATGAACCACCGATATTATTAATTGGTTTCAGGTAACAATTTGTTATTAAACCTAGGTCTGTCTATGTGAATACAAATTAGATATTGTATAATAAGAGCATCATGTTCGAAAATTGGAAAATGCAGCAGTTGTAGTAGTAGTAGTATTCTGATATTCTGGAGTAGTTCAGGAAATGTATGATAAAGACAGGATTCATAATTGAATTATCCAATTTACATTGTATCACTTTATCCTTCCGACCCTACTGCCCCTAAATAAGGGGAAGACACTTCAATATAAGAGAGAATATAGTAGCAATATAGTTTGTTTCAAGATACATGCTTTGGTTTACTTTCATATTAGGCGATTTTTAGAGTATGTTAAAAAGTATAATCGTACGGCAAATACAGTGTAATATTTATAGATATAATTCTAAATCTAATACCCCGAATTTAAATGTGACTAATAAGCTGACATTATCAACATGTTCTCTAATTAGTGAAGTCTCTGCAGTAAAGAGTAGAAATTTTAGTTAAATAAATAAATATTTTATCACGGCATATTACCCATTGCTGGGTGTGCCAATCTGCTTTGTGCATACAGATATCGGTAATGATGGAATATTTGTACCGTGTAGGCGCTTACCAGGCGTCACTTCACGGGCACTCATAGCTGGCGTGGAGAGTACACCACAGGGGTCAATTTTGTGCCATTAAAATTCGATGTAATTTTTGGCGTCGGTCGGGATCGAACCCGGGTCCCCAAACTTTAGTTAATATTGAAAAACTTTAGTTAGCTATTGCATTTAATAGTTCGGTTCAAGAAATCAAAATTTAATATGACAAAATTAAAGGCTATTTTCAAAGATAAAATTTAGTACAAGCAGTAATTACCTATGTTACAATTTTAAAACAGTGTGCATTCACTGCCTCGTCCAGGAAACGTCGCCGCGGCAGTAAATCTATTTTTTTGTTCTGTTCGGCTCTTAAACTTGAAATAATCTATTTCTTTTGAAATTCCAAGAATTAAAATTACGAATAATTATTTATGCAACATGAGTGAAATAAGACACTTTTTACTCTAGTTGCATACAATTTTTTTTACGTCTACGATAGAAGTGTGAAAAAAGTGCCATGACGTTTCATTATTTCACCCGTTTGCGTTAAAAAAGTGCACTTTTCACACTTTTAGACATACTTTATAAACCCATAAGAAAATATTTTTAGTTTTATATCAACTATTTGACGTATTGCAAGCAAAAAGTTTATTAGTTGGCGTCTATGTTGACACAATGTAAATCTTATTTTTAATATTAATTACAATATAATTTGTTTTTATTATTTAAACGAAATTTTTTTTTTTTTATTTCCAGGTCTTTTGGAGAATTGTGCTTCATAGGATGTACTCTAATTTTTTTCTTGTTAATGGTGAGTGTATATTTATTATTTTATCCTTTTCATATTTTATATCGACCATTAAAGTTTTTTTTTCTGTGTCGGAATTAGAATATGTCATATTCTAGCACGCTTATTGATATTAAAATGAGTTTTGGATGACATTTTGGTATTTGAGATTGGTATGACGGCATTGAATTTACAAAATATTTAGGTATGTAACGGACAAAATAATAAGGACAAATCACTTTTACCAACCTAACTATTCTATCAAAAAAATCCGTTAATAGAAATTGTCAATTATTTTTACAAAGAAATAATGTAAATGAAAGCCGAAACAGAGCAAATAGTATAAAACACTCCTTACAGAAGGCTATTCAAGCAATCATTTGTTCTCCGATTCGCCGTTACGCGCTTGAAGTTGTAACTCGTGCTAGAGTAGGTTGCCTTCTGTAACTTATGTTTTAAGGTAGGTGGCGCATGAAGTGAATCCATAAAATCTTAATAATCTTTGGCGTACAGCTAGATTAAGTATTGCTCTATGTAAATCCAAAATCTTAATCAACTTGCTCAGTTCCGATCGGAGTTATTGAACGCCGAAGTTGGAAGATTTAACATGGCGAATATTGAGAAGCGCAATAAATCATCGACATAATTGCCTCTAGAATGGAAAAAACCCATAAACTTATGACTAAAAACTAGGGGAAAAAATCTAGTTAAAAAATCTGTTGTGGCCAGCACAATACCTCTCGCCATTTTCATTTTATGTTGCATAGGGTGCGAGCAGTTATGTACTCTGTTGGCCTTAGCAAGAAGATATGATAGCTAGTAATAATGTACATAGGTGTTAAGTATCATAAGTTTTCATTCAAAACATTATGATTTTCCAAATCTATGTGGATTATTTTTCTCGCCAAGTAGGCATACTTCATACTATTAATGACATATAAACAACATGATATCAGAATATTTTGAAATTTTTAATAAAAAATTATAATATATGACATTTGTGACACCTATGTAAATAACTACTAGCTGTCATTCTGATATGGATCCTCATATCTGCTTGCCAAGACAAACTAAGTCACATGGCTGCTCGCGCCCAATAAGTAACGAATTTAACATTTCTTGTACACATAAATAATTGAAATTCTATATATCTTCTTTCGTTCTGTGAGTAATTTTGTCCTACTCTTCCAATATGTTCAAAATTCTTCAAATTCATTGACGGTATTACCGGTATTTCTTAAGGATATATGTAATATTAACATACCTATAGTTTAAATACATATTTAATTAATAATACAATAACATATATTAAATGTACTCGTACTTCCCAGAAAAATCTGATTTTTGACACTGACATTTTTCATTTATCTGTCAATTACAAACATTTAAATATCTCAACTGTTTTTCGGGCAACGAGATTTATTACAACAGATTATTCTATATTATTATATACTATATCTCCAAACCTATACGAGATATAATAAAAAGTTTAAATGTGTCAGATAGAGAATTTAATTTTTTTTAATATTTCCAAGAACAAAATTCAAAAAATAATATTTAGAAGATTTTTTTTCAAGAATCGGCTACTTCCGGTTGGCCAATTATTACCAAAACCTTTTCAGATCTTCCCATGAGTATCCAATTAGGAAATACGTAGTTAAACAAATATAAAGTCTTATAGTTTTTCAGTAATCGTCCTTCCAACATCCCACACACATACACACACACACACACACACACACACATATATACATTCACACACACAGACATCATCGTAAAAATGTTAAAATCCTATTGTAAAGACCTTAAAACGTGCTTATTTATTAAAATCTGGATATGCGATTTTTAGCATGAATGTCCATCTGGATTCATCAGATATTTTCAATTTCTGAAATTTTCACGCGCATTGTTGGTAACAGTGCCGCCCACGTCTTAAGAAATATCCGCGATTATTTTTAACTTTCGCCATTTTTCTTTTTTTTTTGTTAGCCTTACGATCACAACCACAAGCTGTTGCAATAGCAGCCTAAACATAATATGCAAATAGCCATGTGACTTGAAGCAGGCAGGCAACTCTTGAGTTTGTCTACATTTTTCGGCACGGAATCAATAAATGACATTGATCTCATGAACCAACTACCTTAATATACTCGTACTATTGTGAAATTCTGTCAATGTGTTGCTATTTTTTAAATCTCTCTGGTATACTGATTGGGGTAAAATAAGCACGGTACGAAAGGTCTCATTTCTCCTGGTCTATGTGAGAGACAATCCGGATGAGAATGCAGGGGACTCTCTGATTATTTTTTCGTGTTGCGTTGTTGGTAGTTCGCTGAAGATAATCATTCCTGTATTCCCAGAGTTTTATTGGATTTTATTGTTTTGTTGTTTTTGTTTCCGGAACGCGGAAGGTATTTTTATGGCGAGATTTTTTGCGGTGTACTTCACTGAGACTTATTGTAGTTTAGCTACGAGTAAGATCTCTATTTAGATGGTGTGCAAAATAAAATTCCTAGAATACTTAGAGGCTATTGCCGCTTATATTTGAATAGCAAATAAACAAATATATCATTAAACTTTTATTTATATTTTTGATTATGACAGACTATACGATTTTATTCTTAGGCTCGGTATTTTTATCTCTTGTTAAACTATTTGCTGACTTAAATGTTAGTTAAACAGAAAAATTTCGAAATGAAAAATTGACACATGATATTTTACAGCTTATGCTATAATATTAATGCTATATTTTTCGTTTTAACTTAGTTAACAGACAGCAGACAGCTTAAACAAAGATGAAAATACTGGGCGAGTAAATTTTAGAATTATTCGAAAATTAAAAACATTTATGCAACATGTCTTATTGTCGATATTTTTTTTTCCAAGATATTAACACGTCAATTGCCATTTAATAGACGGATGCGCCAAATTTTTTTGTCAGGCCACGTGACTAGGGTTGCCAACTCAAAAAAAATCATTCCCGGGATTTGGAAATGAAAATCCGGGACATGAACATACATCGCGGGACGCAGTATAATATATATTTTTTAATTAGTATATAGTTTAGTTCCGTAGGGAATTTGTGTTAATTTCTAGTTAATTGTAAAGTAAAATATTTTTTAATACGCACTGGTACAAATTTTACACAGTGGTAATCTATAAATTATTACATAATGAACTAGTAACAAAAAAATATAAGCAAATATTTATAAATTCGAAAAAAGAATTATTCATATTATAAAAATATGTGCTTTTAATATGTATAGAAAACGGTAATTTAAAAATCATTAAAAGAAAAGACTGTTTCTATTTCAAACTTAAATATAATGAGCTCTCGTGAATAATACAATTTATTATAGATTTTACAAAACTCTTTAGAAGAATTATCAGACAATTTTGTCAAAATATTGTACGTTTTTTCCCATCGCTGTAGGTACATAGTCCTTCGTGCCTTTTCTTTAATCTTTTCACACTCAGTGACTCAGTATCTGATATTGTGTAATATTACAAACTGTCAAAAATAAAACATACAACACTTTATTTTTTAAATTTTTATACCTTAAATATTCGTTTGGCCTGATTTACGGGACAAATAGCGCGCAAATACTTTAGATGGTTCGGACCAAAAACTTGAAGAAGCGTTACGTCCCGGAAAATCCGGGACAGCTGGCAAGTCTACACGTGACCCATATCTGCGTCACGTGCATTTTTTCCATTTAGAAGCTGTGACGCTTTTACGCACCACAGCAACTATATAATGTTACGGAGTCGCGAAATGCATGGCCTGGTACTAGTAACCATAGTTAGTGTGTTGATTTTATTTTATATAAATATTTTACGGGCAAAGAACCTTTGTATAGTGGCAGTTAAGAAGTTAAAGCATCTCGAAATAATACTAACGATAGAGTAAAACTAATAATCGCCATAAAACTTGTTTTTCGCTAATTTTGAAAGTACTTCGGAATTCTTGTATTATAAGGGATACAGAAAAAAATGTTTAGATCATTTTTACACAATTTTTTTTTTGTAGAATAAATTGACAGTTTGATTTTTTGAAAACTTAATAATTCTCGATTAAAAAAACGTGATAGCTGTTATTGATTTATTAACAAAAGAACATACGCCTGTTTTATATCGTAGAAAAGCTTATAAAATAAGAAAAATTATGGCTATTTTTCAACATAAGTTGTTATTTAATACTATCTTAACAAATTTATAAACTTCTACTTATTCAATTTTTTTTAAATGAGTGCACAGAAAATATAAAACGAGTCATATACATACTATACTTTTTCTAGGACTCCAAATTAAGATTACTTATCTTTGACAGCTAATGAAACAACTATAGGCAGCTAATTTCAGCTCGTGCTTAATGAATCAGCTATTAATGGTTATTTTCATGCGGTGTCCAATATGTTCGAAGCTAGAGCTTATCAAGTGATTAACAGGGGTAATAAAAAAACTCTGATGTGGCCAGCACAATACCTTCCGTCAATCCTGTGTATTATATATAAATTCCATACATAAATTTTCTTGTAAAAGATTCTAAATTTCCAGTAAAATTATTTCATAAATAAACTATGCAAATTGCATTTGACATTGACATCTTTTTCTTCTTTAGCTTTTCCCAGTCGTTAGGGGTCGCTATTTTTTATTTTCTACTTCCACTCATCATTTCTCGTGTCGTTCTCATTCAGATCATTTTCTCTCAAGTCTTCCCCAATGCAGTCCTTCCATCTTATTTTTGGTCTTCCTCTATTTCTTCAATCTTCTATTACTAAGCTATTCATTCTTCTTCCAACATATTCTTCATCTCGCCTCATGACCAAACCAATGTAATTGTCTCTCTTGTATCTTTCTAGAAACTTCTAACACTAGAGTTATTTCCCTTATTCTCTCAATCCTTACCGTATCTTTCCGTGTCTTCCCCAACATATATCTCAACATCCTCATATGCCATATTCATTTACTTTTCATTGATATTGACATCTGTTAATTTGAATTATCTGAATATATTAGCAGTTTCCATGATTAGCATAATTTTTTAACTCTATATCTGTTGAATACGAAGTATAAAATGCAATCAAATCGTATAGAGAATAATAAATTCTTTACGTTATAAAAACGTTAAATGTCAATAAATGATATTTAACTGTTAAATTTTCAAATGTGGGTACTTCCGGTTGACCAATTATAACCTAAATCTAATCACCTCTTCTTCTGGATGTAAGCTTGAGGAATACGAAAAAAATATAATTTTTGGAATCGTGGTAATGAAGTTATGCGATCCGAAATATTCGTCTCACACACACACACACACACACACACACACACACACACACACACACACACACACACACACACACACACACACACACACACACATACAGACACACAAACACACACACACACACACACACACACACACACACACACACACACACACATACATACATACATACAGCCATCATCGTAAAAATGGTAAAATCGTATTATATGGACCCTAAAACGTGCTTATTCACTAAAAACTCATCATTGAATTTTTTTACTAAAGACAATACCTTCCTTATCTAAAGGTGAAAAGATACATATTTATAGCAACCGACAAAACTTTATAAAAATGTTAAATGTCAAACAAAAATGTCATTTTGAATTTTAGTTTAAAAGGTAGACAATTATTAACTCGATAAATTATATTTTTAGTCATTCATATAATAGCTATTAATCTAAATTTATATATCTTGATCTTTTTCCTTGTTTCGTTTTTTATTTAATTTACATATACTATTGTATAAACAAACAAATCTTATCTTTCTTCCTGTGCCCGCTACTAAATTAATAAATTACACACCAGAAATTACAAAACCTGGAAAAAAAATGTCCAAAACTAATTAAAATTCACCTTTGACCAGGGTTGCCTCCACAAAATAGGCTATTACCCGTACATTAATATTCATAATCTAATTCATTAGCTTTTAACAACATGGGACCAAAAATGTGCCTGTACTTAGCGGTCGGTCAGTCACTTTATGCGCGAGACGCCGACGCGGGAAGTTTGGCAAGCGTCGCGACGGAGGCGTCACAGGTGAACCACCTCGGCAAGTGGGGAAGTCACGCGACTTCGAGACGATTGCGGGAGAGGACTTTATTGGTATTTGAAGTTGAAGACTTTGAATTGCTTTTCCTAGTGCATATATCTATACATTCTTACTATTATTTATTTACAATGTGCGTGTCAATCTGCTTTTTGCAGATATCAGTAATGTCGATATACTGGGTTACCCAAGCAATTCTTGATAGAAATTTAACATAAGAAAACTGTTTTTTCAAGTATCTGTTCCGTATAATTTGTGACAAGGCGAGCAATAACAAATATATAACTTTTATATACTCTTCTAAATTATAGTTTCAAGATCAATATTTCAAGTTTGTTATCTTTGTTAGTCAAAATTCTGTTTAGAAATAATTATCATTTTTCCCAGAGCGATTTGTTTAGACTGAATGTCAGCGGACTAGACAGTTATTTGTTGACAAATAAGTCTACAAGTTATTGCAAGCCTACATGCAGGGCTGATATTCTGATATGGATGCCATATGATACCCTCTTCAACCCCTCAGAGAGATTATCCGCTCATGAAGTTAACGTTTTAGGTAGTCGGTCTTAGATACTCATGTCGACGAGACATGTAGTCCGTGTTTTAGTTTCTGGCGCGGGCTAAACGCCCGCCTGTTGAGTTACAATGTAACTATTTAGTTTATTTGATTTAGTTATGTTTAGTTTAATCATCAATAATATTAAGCTTGATAGTTATTAATTGATTAGTGTTAGTATAAAATCATGTAAATAAAGAAGAATTTAAATTCACGGTAAAACTAAATCTAATTATTTAAAAACATGAACGTTGCTCATTTGTTAATCCAAGCATCCAAGTAGAAGGGGTATTTGATAGTTACACTACTTGATGTTCATTTCTTTAAATATTCAGAAACTAGATTTATTTTTACCGTTTTTCATTTTAATATCTGATTTTTTTGTGAGAAATATTAAACAAGTAATGAATCTACGGCGCATTTGGGAAAAATAAATTTACAATGGAATTGAAGGTTTTCCCATAATAAATAGAACAAGTCAATTTTTTGACGTTTTTGGGTTAGACGTCATATCGTTTGATTCCGGTCGCGTTGCAATGTGAGGAAGAAGCTTAATCAAAAACCAAGCAAAACACGAAAAATAGCGCAATTTTTTTTTTACAAGAACCCATCAAATTCGCGTCTTTACATTTAAAAATATTTTTGTAAGAGGTTTGAATTTTTTTAAAATAATAAATGGTTGAATAATATATCTAACTTTATTTTTTAAACATAATTTTTTTCTTCATTTCAATAATTTTCATTGGTTGAATGAATAATTCCTACAAAAACCAAACGAGTCCAGAGATGTTTCTTATTTTTTAATAAATTATAAACGATTTTAAAATGAGAAATTAAAAAAAAACCTTCAATTATTTTTTTCAGAATAATGCTGCTTTGTTGTACGACACGTACATTTATAATGTAATTGTATTATAGAGATAGCGATACCTTTTGTGGAATGGGAATAGAGTTGTTAATCTGTATATACTGTAGCTGAGCGCACCCGACGCCACTGAGTGTAGCGACCCCCGACTAACGTCACTGGTCTGACGGGGCTAGACACTTCACCCAAATAAATAAACGTTACAATACTATGTATACAATTGATGGTATAAACATAACACAAATCGTTTATTCTTAATAAATGCCGTAATTCTTTTAGACATTTTATACTAAAACTGATATAGATCGAAGCTAGTGTATAATTATTGACAATGTGATTAATAACTTTGTCTCATCTTCTATTTATATACTCCATTTTATCGTTTGTTAATAGCATGTACATTTTATTACTTGTAATATTCCGTGAGAAAACACCGATATGTTGAACAATAACAAGCAAATGAAACAAAGTATCAATAAACTAGTCTTCATTACATAAAATCGTGAAGTTATCAGTCAGTTCGTCACGACCTCAACTAGAAACCGAGTACATTTATAGTGATACACGTGTATCAGATAAATACACAGTGATGCTTTGGTGTGCTTGTACTCCAACAATTAAACAAATATCGTTTGCACTACATACAGCAGAACTAGCAGTTCTATTCTATTTGTGCATTTCAAACAAACAAATAATGAAACCAGCGATACAAATGTTTAAATAAAACGAAACAGTAGATATAACACAGGATGTTAACATGAAATTTGTCTTATTTTGTACTGTGAGTCGCTGACGTTTGAGGTTTCTATCTGTGGC
This sequence comes from Harpalus rufipes, assembly GCA_951394225.1. Classification (NCBI taxonomy): domain Eukaryota; kingdom Metazoa; phylum Arthropoda; class Insecta; order Coleoptera; family Carabidae; genus Harpalus; species Harpalus rufipes. The sequence goes on from OX596281.1 coordinate 35,272,400, forward strand.
AAATTAACAACATTTAATTGGCAACACCACCATCAGGAGTACGGTTTCGTAAAATTATCAATATAAAGTAGAATTTTTATTACTAATTCTTCAAACAAGTTTTATGTTTCTTAATAAGTTCATTGCCTTTTGAGGATAATTTGCCCTTTTATATTTTCCCATAGTGCGACAAAACTAGTGCCAATTTAAGATTTTGAAAATGAGAGATTTACACATTGGTAAAACAAAACTGTCGAATTGTGGAATGCACGTTTAATGATTCACAAGACAAGGTGTTTTATCTCCCGCTACCCTTGATAAAGGGAGGTATAGGGATCGTGCTAAAAATCGCATATAGAGATTTTGGTAAATGAGCACGTTTTAAGTTCCCTAGAATAGTATATTAAAGAACGAATGTCATAATTGTCATTTTATTTTGTGAGAAGGAAGTTTGGGTGACGACGCGTAGCGGAGTTGCCCAAACCTTCGAACAAAATAATCGACAATTATGACATGAGTTCTTTATACTATTTTTTCTATTTTGCGCTTTTTATGATCTTTTTAAATAAAAAATCGTAAATTCAAAATTTAGGGAATTTTGTGTTAGTTGGTATTACCAACTAACACAAAATGTGACATTTGAAAATTCAATTGTTTGAATTTAAAATTGTCTCGTGTTGTTTACAATCAAATTCATATCAAATTAAAAATGAAAAGATACGATTTTTTGTGTACTCCACCTGAAATACGTGAAATTACGGAAAATACATTTTATAATTTCAAAAACAAACAATGAAAAAAGTCAGGTTATAACCAAATGTAAAATTTTTACAAGTTACTTACATTTTATTGTATAAAATTAACTGAAAAGGATGTGAAAAGTGTAAAACTATATAATTATACACATCTTATATTTAAAACACTATTTTCTTATAAATAAACACTTAATTCTTGTTGACATTTCTCCTCCGCCGCCATTTTGCTTTTGCTTACACAACGTGCATAACTTTGGCACCAAAAAGCTCGAACTAATTTACCGACAGAGTTCATAAATAAATAAAAATAAATTACATATTTTAAATATCAACAATTAATAGTGTTTTGAACTATTTATGCCCTAAATATATATATAAATAAAAATAAAAACCTTAATTAGTATCGTTTATTCAGTAAGGTTTGACATTTGATATTTTTTGACATAATGTTTCAGCTATGCTACCAACTTTATAAAAATAAATTGTACTAGGCTGTTACAACACTCAAACGAGCTATTAACGAACTCCTTTGGGTGCTGTTATAGCTTTGTTACAGATGCAAAATAGAAAAACAGATTTTAACGTTTTCACGATGATGTCTATGGGTGTGTGTGTGTGTGTGTGTGTGTGTGTGTGAGAGAGAGAGAGAGAGAGAGTACGTGTATATGTGTGTGTAAGTGTGGGTGTGCGCGTATGTGTATGTGTGTGTGAATACTCTTTACGCTCTAATTCAAATACTATCATTATGAAAATTTTGAAACCGTGTATTCTTACTCTACTTTAATATGGAAAGAAGCCATTAGATTTTGGTGTAAATCAGATAACAGAAAATGGCACTTTACTTGAAGCTGAAAACAGTTTTTCTTCTTCTAAAGATTATCAAATTTTCTACAGATATGCATTATTACTTGTTCTATATATTTTATGAATAAATTTATAAAATAATTTATTTTATAAATCCCGGGGTCTATGCTTTATAGATAAACATATCTCCTTGGTTACACAATTCAGATCTCAAATTTATGTTACTGACAGATAAATGTCACTGTCAATAAATTAATCATTTCAAATTAATAATGGTATTATTTTAAAAAGAAAATATTGAAATATAAATTTATAAAATATATAATATGTCTGTAATTGAAAATAAATTAACATCACTATCACAAAATAAAATTATGGTAAGATTCTGGAGAAGAAAATACGGATAATACATAATATGTAAATTGGAACAATATTATCAAATCATGCAAAGGAACGTAATGTAGTAGCCAGCATTAGTAATATGTAGGTGTATTTAAGGTAACAAAAATTAAATGACGGGAGGTATTGTGCTGGCCACATCAGATATTTTATTCATGTAACCGGGTTACATATGGTTAACCGCGCATAACTGGTGTGAATAAAATATGCCCGGTTACTTCAGACGTTTCTTTCACATTTATTATTTGCCAAATATTTATCTTCTTTATAGTTGATACATTTAATTTAAAGCGTATTGATGAAGTACAAAATACGTTGACAAAAATGTCGTAGATTCCATTTTTACTTTTACTGAAAATTGCCTAACTGCCAAAATGTCAGCATTTTGACAGCTAGAATAGGATAGCTATAGTAACCTAACATGTAACTGTCCCACATACCGGGGTTACACTTGTGAGGTAACCACAAGTAACAGGGATGCTCAATAAAATGCGGTTACCATGTAACCGCTCTGAATAAAAAACGCTTAAAATGTTGAATACATTAAACTATCAGTGTTGCAGCCACTGTCATATTGAATGACAGATGTCAATATGATATTATCCTAATGGCCGCATTCAGGAGTACCTAGCGCATCTAGTGGTCTAGCGGGATGTGATGCCACAAACTAATGTCAAATTGACAGCTGTCAATGTCATTTTTAAACATATTAGGAGTAATTATTTAGCTGCATTATAAAATATAGTGGTTTTTCTGGTACTAAATCAACAATAAATAGAATGAATAATGAATCTGATCAACAAATATATGTAATCGATTGCGTTTAATAATCCTCAACCTTTCTTTACAAATAGGAGGTTGTTTCCGCTTCATTATATTTGAGAACATTGAAAAAATAGCTAGCCGTGTCTGCCGTGTAATCTAGCACTGTCATTTATGACAGGCAGAAGAAATTCTATGACCTATGATTGTAAAGTAAGGACGTAAGGACTTTGATAAAGATCATAGGTTAGTTTCAAATAAATATGAATTTTCCAAAGGCATTTAGTGCAGGTTATTCATGTTTATCACATATGTATTTTTGAATTATTTCAGTATTATTTATAGATTACAACGGGAGGAGCATTTTGGTCTACCATATGAAGGAAACTGTGAATAAAGATCCTTGGAAGTACTTATATTAGATGTATTACTAAAATTATAAAAATTTATACAAAATGTGCACATAATTTATACGTAAAAAAATTCTAATACGATAAGTCTGTACTCTTTGAATATACATAATTCAATTTTTGATTTCGTTGAATCCAATCTTGTTTTTATTTGTTGTGCACCACTGGAGAATAAACATTGTTCTAATTCTGACTTTATCGTCGTAAAACTTGACATTCATGCTGTTAGTCATCATAAATGACATTACTAGATGAGGAGAGTACTAATTTAGCAATCTAGCTATATTTTTCACACATAACCGATCCTCTTCTACCTTTCGGTGCCGAGGTGTTGTATCTTCTTAGGACACTGCTATATTACAGATGCTTCTATCCATAATGTTCGGTTCGCAGTAGCTGACTGTACTTCTGTCCAGGTCATCCCTGCTTCCTTTATTTGTTGCACCCATTCATTCTTCGGACGACTCTGGGTCTTTTCCCTTGGCATCTTGATCTTAAAGCTTGTTTAGCTACCCTGTCATCTTCCATTCTGCTCACATGTCCATACTATCTCAAATGTTTTTCTTCTAGTGTGTCGAGTATCGGTTTTAGGTTGAGTTCCTTCCTATAATTTTCATTTCTGATTCGGCCCATTCTAGTCTTTCCTTTTACCGTTCTTAAGTATTTCATTCCAGATGCCTGAATTTTACTTTTATTTCTGTCTGAAATATTCCATGCTTCGCTAGAATATGTGAGAGTTGGTACAAATACAGTTTTGTAGAGCGTCATTTTCGTGGCTTCTGATATTTTATTTTTCTTTAAAAAATTATTCCTAATGGCACTGAGTAGGCGATTTGCATTTCCATTTTTTTCATTTATTTCAACATCCAGTGTGCCGTCTTCACAGAATTGGTTTCCAATGTAATTAAACACACTTGTTTTTTTACTATTCTCTAGCCATATATTGTGAATTTTCTTTTCCCGGCTGAAGATCATGGTTTTACTTTTCGCTATATTTATTTTTATATTGAGATTTTTTTAGCTCTTTATTTAGAATTTCCATGTTATATTATATGTCTTCCTCGTTGTTCGCCATTATCACCATGTCGTCTGCATACATTAATATTGACATATCTATAATTTTAAGTTTCCACATACCTAGTTTTAACGATTTTAGTTTTCTTTTGCTGTTCTTTATAGCTTCATCTATATAACAATTGAATAAACCTGGGCTCAGTATACAGCCTTTTTTAACTCCTCTGGTTTTATCAAAGTACATATTTAAATTCACAGTTTCCTGTGCGTACTGAGTTTAAAGTTTTCTTATAAAGACTTTTAATTGTGTTTGTAATCGTATTAGGAACTTTCCTCTTATGTAAAATATTCCATAATTTATTTCTATCTATTGAGTTAAACGCCTTCTCTAAATCAACGAAACAAAGATGTGCTTCTTTTTTTGACTATAACATTTTTCTGATATTTGCCTTAAGCTGAATATTAAATCAGTCGTGCTTCTCCCTGTCCTAAAACCGTATTGGTTTTCTTCTAATTCACTACCCAGTACTTTCTTCAATCTTTCCTGTACAATTCTTGCAAATATCTTGCCCGGAATACTTATGAGAGAAATGCCCCTAAAGTTTTCACACAATTTATTGTCTCCTTTCTTCAGTATGGGTACTATTATTGAGTTTTTCCAATCTTCTGGGACTGATTTTTCACGCCATGCATGATTGCAAATATGTAATAGTCTTTCCATGTCTTGCTCTCCCATGTATAATATCATTTCCGCTGTAATCTCGTCTTTGCCTGCTGCTTTTCCTAGTTTTAATTTCCTTGCTGCAATGCATAATTATTCTTGTGAAATGTGATCATCAGTTATTAACTCTGTTTGTACTACACCCTGTTCCTCCTTTTTGTTTTTATCTATAATATTAATACTTGATGGTCTGTCACTCTCTTCTCCATTTAATAACTCTTGAAAATATTGTTTCCATCTTTCCATTATTTCATTATTGTTTGTTAAAATTTTCCCTTCTTTATTCTTAATGTATTTAGTGTTACAGCTTTTGGTTTCCTCATATTTTTTAACATTCTATAGAATAATTTTCTGTTATTTAGAAAATTTCCTTCCATTTTATTTCCAAATTCCGTCCATGTCCGAGCTTTTCCCTCTGATACCAATTTTTTTGCCCGTGTTCTGTGTGTTTTATATATACTATAATCTTCTATTTTCTTTGATGCTAAGTACGTTCTCCAAGATTTTTTCTTTTTACCTTCCGTCACCTTTAGGTAAGGAAGGTATTGTCTTTGGTCAAAAAATTCAGTGATGAGTTTTTACTGAATAAGCATGTTTTAGGGTCCCTATAATATGATTTTACCATTTTTATGATGATGTCTGTATGTATGTATGTGTGTCTGTGTGTGTGTGTGACAAAAGTTCCGGATCCCATAACTTCAATACCACGATTCCAAAAATTATAATTTTTTCGTATTCCTCAAGTTTACATCCAGAAGAACAAGTGATTAGATTTTGGTTATAATTGGTGAACCGGAAGTTGACACCTTTTCAAGATTTAACAGTTAAATTTGATTTATTGACATTTAATATTATTATAACTTAAAGAATATATTACTCTCTATACGATTTGATTACATTTTATACTTCATATTTAATAGATACAGAGTTAAAGAATTTTAAAGAAATTAAATTCTATAATTCAGCCAGCTATGCTAAACATGGAAACTGCTATTATATTCATATAATTCAAATTGACAGATGTCAGTATGAGTAAAAAGTAAATTAATGTGGCAGAGATGAGGATGTTGAAGTAGATGTTGGGGAAACACGGAAAGATACGGTAAGAAAATAACTCTAGTGTTACAATTTTCTAGAAAGATACAAGAAAGACGATTACATTGGTTTGAACATGTCATGAGGAGAAATGAATAATTATATTTGAACAAGATTGAGTAGTTTAGTAATGGGAGGTTGAAGAAGCAGAGAAAGACCAAAGATAAGATGGAAGGACTGTATTGCGGAAGACTTGAGAGAAAAAGAACCGAATGAGAACGACACGCAAAATATCGACTCCTAACGAATGGGAAAAGCTAAAGAGGAAGAGGATGTCAGTGTCAAGTGCAATTTGAATAGTTTGTTTATGAAATAATTTTACTGGAAATTTAGAATCTTTTCCAAGAAAAATTATGTATGGAATTTATACATTATACACAGGATTGACGGAAGGTATTGTGCTGGCCACAACAGATTTTTTCTTTTTCAAATAACTTTTTTTTTATTTAGCTTTGATTTCGTTATTCCACCAAAATGATTTTTATAAATTTGCATTCCTAACTATAGTCATGCCACATATTTTCCTAGTTGCATTGCATTTAGTAATGTATTTTTGAGATTACTCCAGTTTTCTTCTAGATTATTTGTCACATTTATTTGTTCTAATTCGTGATTTATTAGATATTCATATTCTTGTCTAATTTCTGGCTCTCTTAATTTATTATATATAATTTTCTTGAATACTGGCATGTTTTCTGGCTTAAGCTCCCTGATTCTTTTAAATTTCATTTTTAATACCAGTAAATGATCACTATTTATTTCAGCTCCTCATCTAACTCGTGAATCTGTAACTTATTTCCATAAATTCCTGCTTAGAAAATAATCAATTCTAGATTTTTCATTTCTTTTGGGTTCTTCTCTAGTAAATTTTGTACATCTTTATGTGTAAATTTAGTGTTTGTTATTATTAGCTTATTAGTTACACAGAGGTCTATAATGCGTTTGCCATTATTATTTATTGTAGTTTCTTCTTATTTACCCATGCAGTTCGGTACATGTTTATTATCATTGCCAAACTCTGCCATTTAAATCTCTCATTATAATTAAGTTTTCTGCAATTATATACTCCTCATCTATCTCGTATTGTAATTTTTTTGCTATATTTTTCCAAAACGAATTAAGCGGAAACAAAGAAATAACCTCTCAATTTGAATGAAAAGTTAAGGAATGCTAAACGTGACCGATTGCTTACATTTGTTAACAAGATTCATTCTACTTTTATTTATCATTGATTCAGTATCAGAAAAACCCTTATATTTTGGGATGTAGCTAAATAATGACTCCTAAGTATAAAAACGACATGGCAGCTAGACCGCTAGATGCGCTTGGTACTGCTGATTGCGGCCAATGTTAAGGGCTTCAATTATATTTTTTCTCGTTTTACGCCATAGAAATATGGTGGAACTATCTCTGTTTAATCGCTAACGCTTGTCATGCTACATTCACATATATACCTACTTCCTGTTGCCTATTTATTTCATAAATACTTAATTATAAAAAGGATCTTAGAGCAAATGTTCAAAATGAAAGCCATTGCATTCAATACATAGCTTTGTGCGAGGAAATCTTTCTGAATGTAAGCGTCTTGCCTCTGATGCATTCCTTTCATTTCTTTGAGCTTCTCCATAAATTTCAAGCATATCAGTATACTCTACATTGGAAAACATTTTGACTTTTAAGAAGTCGCATTTGTGTCAAATTAAAAAAACAAAGGATATAAACCAAATATTTCCGGCTAATTCAGTATTATGCTTCACTAAAATCCCCGGTATCTCTTTTAGGAAGCGTTATAGCATGAATGTTTATTGGGATTTTTTTCTCCTGTTGATGTCTAGAATTCATATTCCGAAGCTTTGTACTGTTACATGAAACACCGTATATGAACGTAGAATTTTGTAAACGTGAAACTAATAATTCATTAAAATTTTGTGAAGAAGTTATAGTGGGATGGCAACATCGCGATTTTAGAAAAACAAAACAATTCTAAACGTTTAACGAAAAATGTTTTTATCAATTCTAAAAATACATATATCTGCGAAGTGCGTAGAATATACGTCTAGTTGTCATTCAAATGTTATCGAGAGAAGTATTTTTAAAATGCCAAGCTCATCGAATAAACGATATCGCGTGTAACGCGTTTAATACAGCTGTCGTTCCATAAATTGGTATTTGTCAAACAGTTGGACAAAAGAACGAATGTTTTAGATTGTGTACTCAATGTTAGAGATGTCAAATCCGCAAGCTCGTAAACATGTTGAATGGATTGAAATGACAATAGATATTCTCCAACTGTTACGTTCTGCAGATAACAGATTTACATTAATATAATGTTCTACAGTGCCAAATTTACACAGATATTAATTATTGTTTCGCGCAAATTGCAGTAAATTATTAATTTATACTTAATTAATGTAATGTAAAGTAGACATTTTGTACTGTTACGTCAAAATTACTAGTGCTGTAAAAATCTGTAGGAGTTTAATACTGATTAATATTAATCATACTCATAACTGTTCACCGGTTAATCGGTAATAGTAAATACATTTTTTTAAACAAAAATCAATTTAATTAGTCCCGAATTCTCATCTCTGGTTAAACTGTCTGTTAACTTTAAATGACAGTTAAAATAAAAATATAGCATCGATATTGCAACACGAGGGGAGTTATAGAAACTCTGATGATGGTGATCTCGGTGCTTTTCCAACGATGACAATTTTTACCTTCCGTCACCTCTAGGTAAGGAAGGTATTGTCTTACTATTTTTACGATGATGTCTGTATGTGTGTGTGTGTGTGTGTTCGTGTGTGCGTGTGTGTGTGTGTATGTATGTGTGTGTGTGGACGCCTTTTCGTGCACGATATCTCCAATACTAGAATTCCAAAAATTACAATTCTTGCGTATTCCTCTTCCTTACAACCATATGTAGACCTGTTTAGATTTTCGTTATAATTGGTCAACCGGAAGTACCCTCATTTGAAGATTTTAACAGTTTTTCTTGAAAAAATCAGTTAAATGTTATTATAACTTAAAGAATATATTATTGTCTATACGATTTGATTGACCCCCTAACGAATGGGAAAAACTAAAGAAGAAGAAGAAGATGTCAGTGTCAAGTGCAATTTGCATAGTTTGTTAATGAAATAACTTTACTGGAAATATAGGATCTTTTGCAAGAAAAATTATGTATGGGGTGCGTGGAGTAACATGACTTTGACCCGTGTCAAAATGACAGCAATTAATTATGCCCATAACTGACAAGTGTTATAATTTTTCAATCAAAATTTCATAATTTTCTTATTTCATGTGGTTTGTTTGTTATCAGGAGTATGGAATTCACTTGCCGAGAAAGGGAATCACATATGTAATACAAAAATTTATAATCTTTTGCAAGAAAATTTATGTATGGAATTTGTACATAATACACAGGATTGACGGAAGGTATTGTGCTGGCCACATCAGATTTTTATAACTGGTGGACGCTTAAATTAACGTGCACTCAAACTTGCCCCCGAGACTGCATGTCTTCCACCTGAGACCCTAAGACAGATTGCTCAAAAATAAAGCGTTATCTTCGTAAGAGGATTATCTTAGGGGTGCAGGGTGAAGGCTTATCATATGGCATCCATGGTGCCCTGTGTCTCGCTCACGTATGCCTAATAATTTAAAATCTTAATTGTCAATAATTAAATGTCAAAGGCCACTGACAACTAGACTAAATAGTCAGTTAATTGACGAATGATAATTATTTCTATACAGAATTTTGAATATCAAAGATAACAAAGTTGAAATATTGTTCCTGAAACTATAAATTAGAATAGGTTATAAATAGTATATTATGTTATTAGGAGTAGAAAGCGGTCTTTTTGTGTTGAACCCAGCTATTGCGGCCGAGGCGCTAGCCGAGGCCAAGCAAGCTGGGTAAGACACAAAAAGGGCGTTTTACTCCGAATAACATATACTATTTTTTCTTCAAGTGTTTCAAAGAAAACTGAGGATTTTTTAACTATTCTTTTGGAATTGGTTTAATTGTAGGGTTTGCAATTTCAGCCAAAGTTGGCTGTGTTTATTACAAAACACAAACGATTCAACTGTCAAGTAACAATTTTCAATATGGTCTGTGTTGCTGTGACGAATGCTGCCGCCAGCGGTGAACTAAGAAACTAACATTTTTTTACTAGTACAATAATGAACAACATTGTTGTACTAGTAAAAAAATGAATATCTTCTATAGTTTGTGTACAGTAGCATAATATGAATATTATAATACGCTTGAAGAAAAAAGTTATTTATTTGTTTTTGCACTTGCTTTCGCCCTGTTACAATTTTATAAGTTATAAAAATTACATGTGTGTCAATTTTTCGATGCATCATTTTTCTTATAACTGACAGTTAAGTTAATAAATAGTTTATTCATAAATTAAAAATTAAAATACTGGGCCATTCTAACAAACTAATATCTTAGTCAATTTCGTTAAACTGACCACCAATTTATCCGACTGATCATAAATAACAGACTATTCGGTTATTCGCTATAACCGTTTAACTGATTAAACGAAATAACCAGTTTAATCGAATTACCGTGCAATCGATTACCTATTTCTTGAAACAGAAGTAATCAGTTAAAACAATACATTAGGTAAACGACAAAATATTCCTTCATACAAAGAATAAGTCTAAATATCGTGGCAAACTGATAATGTATTAAAGTTTCATAATATTTAAAACTAAGTATTTGGCATCATGTTAGAGCATTTTTAAATTACTTTTAAAATTAAATTGTATTTATCATTCCTCTAAATAGTTAACGATGATATTACTTTTGGTTTTGCCACACCAAAAAGTGGCATTTTAGTTCGCCCCCATCTTTGTAATTTAAACCATAGATGTGAAAATAATAATTAAGAAAATAGTCATTTGTCCCTATTTTCTTAATCAGTACTCTGTATAACAAAAATATCGTAGATATACGATATATAAGATTTTAATAGTTGATGCCAATATAAGTAACATATTGGCAATACGTATATATACAGAGTCAACACTGAAAACCGTGACAGGCGTTTAATATGGGAAAACAGTTTTATTTTTCAAATATCATCTGTCCCATAAAACTATAATGTAAGTTTTTGATATGGTTAGAAAGACTATTTAATTTGGCATCGAAGAGTTAAATACACCCAATTTAATGGCTTATTATTGAAATATTAACAAAAGTGTAATGCTATTTGACAGTCAGTGGCGGCTCGTGTCGGAGGGGGGGCTTACCTCAGGGAAAGGGGGGAGGAAATGTTGAAATTGTTAAAAAAATACCCTTAAAAAATATTCTTCAATGAAGCTAGTGTAAAATTCAACTTCACATTATTGTAAATTTTAATTCTAAATGTAACTACATTTAACATTGTTTATTACATTTATGTACTTTACAGCCTTTTAACTTGGCTCTGTTAAGATATATCTGATTCCTTAATTAAATTGAGCAAAAATTTACCAACACTCTACGTTTTTCACTTTCTTTTCTTAATGACTCTTAAATGAAAATAGTTCTTGGAGATATCAATGATAACACTTGGTAGTGCTTCAATAGATTTATCCTTAGTGTTAACGCCGTTGAATATTATTTTTTTCTTCTTCACCTGGAATTCCAAATTGTTTATTAACTTCTGTTTGTTGAATTGGCTTTGCAAACTTTATCACTTTTCATTTTAAATATAGCTATGCCTGAATTTATATTTTGTATTTCACTAGAAATAGTGTCTAATTTATTTAATTATAGCAATATTGAATTCAGTTCACCATAATCACCTGACATTTTTGAGGTAAGAATGTTCACTGATACATTTGCAGTTCAATAACTTACCAAATACTTATAAATTATTTGGCATGTAAAGCAGATCACTTTTTCACTCTCAACAATTTATATTGAGTAAAACAATGTTTAAAGAACTAACTATCATAAATCACGTGTTGCTGGTAGGGTTCGTTATTCTCTCCATCAAATAAAATCAAATAATAATATCTCGTGTTTCTGGTTTGATTTTACGCCAAAATAACTATATTGACGTCATGATCCTATCAAATTCAATTATTTTTATAATGATTCAACCTTTCCGCATCACATAAACTGAAATTTACTACTACAACTTTTTATTTTCGTACAAAAATTCCTCCGTCACGCATACGGCTGGCTTTTTGCCACGGTAAAGGTTAGAGCAGCATCTCACGGTTCGTAACGCATATCATACAACATACATACACCTCACTTTCCATTTGTGTGATGCGAAACCGGTGAATCCGGTGATGCAACGCAAGAAGATAATATTTAAGGTGATGGCCTGAAATGTAGGTTATGTTGGATGACTCGTACACTGTTTGGAAATAAGATATTATGAAGTTTTTTTTATTGTTTTTACATGTGCGACGACACATAAATTGAAGCTGTAATAATAATACAAGTTTCCGAAAAAGGTTGCTTGGGTTTTGATTGGGCTCAGTTTCTTTAATTTTTAATCTAGAAGTATGGGTCATATTTAAAATTAAACGTCGTTCTTTGTTTATCATTATGACATTACCTTTGCCGAACTCTTTTGCTGCACACTGTACATTGCAAAGACTCGTAAATGTAAATATGTATATCATCACGGATCACGGTTTATTATGAGCCCAAGCTCAATAGTTCGATCGGCTTACATTTCTAACAAATTATAAAACCTATATAAATGGTGAGACATTTTTACAAAATTCTTTCGACCGACATTTAAATTAGAAAGAGTCATCGTATTATCCAAATTTATCTCCTGCCGAGACTCTTTATTTTTAGCATAATAAATAATAACTTCGGAAAAATCTATTGTATACAGTAAAACCTACCTTGCAAGACATATGAAACAATGCCTAATAGCCTAATATAATTAAAACCGTTCTTAATAATAAAAGCGATATAATTAAATGGCGGAATACTTGAATAATATATTCAGATTATGTGAACAGTGAGTTAGTTTACATAAGTTCTTTTACTTTGAAACTTAACTCATTTATTGAAAAACAAATTGCGTAAAGAAATGGTTAAACATAGCATGAACGTAATTCTTATAGAGTTAATTAGCAATTTGAGTAAATATTCCCAATAATCGGAATAAGTTTTATTATTTTTTTTTGTCATGGGACATACGAAGTAATTCATTCGAATGTCCAAACTTGACAGCATGGAACAATTTGAATGATAAATTATTATTTAATTTATGTTATTTAAACTTCTGTTTTTATATAAAATGGGTTAAATAGGCTACCATAACGTCAAAATGACGTAGTGGAAATGTGATTGATTTTATCAGTGAATATATATTTTTATGTGGTATGAAGTTTATTGGCTGTGGGGCATTAAACTCATATTCGTTTATTTATTGAATATTATATTGCATTAGGTGCGGTATATTAATACATTTACAAAATGAACAAATAAATTATGTGCATCAATGCATTATAAATAAATAAAATGTGTGATATCCTTTCCATATAGATTACAAATGGTGCTTGTATAAATTTCAGTTCAGTTTTAATTTATTTGTAATTACGAAATTACGATATTTTTATAAAACTTATGGGGTCTCGTGGCCGTGTGCCTGAGTGTCTGGTCGCGAATCTAGGGGATCCGGGTTCGATCCCGACCGACGCCAAAACTTACATCGCTTTTTAATGGCACAAAATTGACCTCTGTATTGCACTCTCCACGCCAGCAATGAGTGCCCGTGAGGTGACGCCCGGTAAGCGCCCGCACGGTACAAATATTCCATCATTACCGATATCTGTGTATGAAGCAGATTGGCACACCCAGCAATGGGTAATATGCCGTGATGAAATATTTATTTTATTTATTTTATTTTATTTATAAAACTTCGTTACTTTAGAAATTCAAAAAGTTTCAAGATTGACGGTCGTTTTCAAACGTTATACTAATTTAAGTCTAATTTTGGAATTCGACTACTAAAATTATTTCTAATTTTAGTTTCAGATGTTTAAAAATAAATTATTAATTTATGCCCTCAAAGAAAGTGAAAGCAGGTTCAAATGAAGTATTGATTTACAATTAGCAAGTAAACTGCGAGAATCTAAAAATAGGTTCTTTTCAATTACATTTCTTTTTAAAAATAAATCAATAAATGAATAAGAAGTTAAAATAAATAAAAGAAATGTGAGAATTTTGTACTGTTTTTTTTAATTTAACTCATATTCTTGTACCCAAATCTCTGCTTAAACTGCAAAATTAATTAAACTGAATTAACCTGATAAATTAGCAAACAAATTGTCATCATTTTTACCTCTCGCTAGGAGAGGTATTGACTTAATGCTAAAAATCGCATATCCAGATTATAATGATTAAGCACGTTTTAAGGTCCCTACAATCCGATTTTAATATTTCAACGATGATGTGTGTGTGTATGTGTGTTTGTTTGTGTGTGTGTGTGTGTGTGTGTGTGTGTGTGTGTGTGTGTGTGTGTGTGTGTGTTTGTGTGTGTGTGTCTGTGCGAGTGCGTGTGTGGAGGTTGGAAGGACGATTTCTCAAAAACTATAATATTTAATATCTGTTTAACTACGTATTTCTCAATCGGACATTACTGGGAAGAGTTGAAAAGATTTTGGTAATAATTGGACAACCGGAAGTAGCAGATTCTTAAAAAAAAATCTTCCATATATTATTATTTTTAAATATTTATTCTTGCTTTTATTAAAGAAGAGTAAATTCTCTATCTGATACATATAGATATTTTATTATACCTTTTGTAGATTTAGAGATAAAGAAATATACAGTATATAATAATCTGTTGTAATAAATCTCACAGCCCAAATAATGTCATGGAAACCAATTGAAAAATGAAAATGTTTGTAACTGACAGATAAATGTCAGTGTCAAAAATCCAGAGACATAACTGAAGATTTTTTCTGTGAAGTACATACATTATATTATTTCTTATTGTATTACCTAATAGTTAAATATTTAAAATTATGGGTATATTACATATACCCTTGAAATATACTGTCAATCCCGACAACGATTTGGAAACATTTCGAAAAATTAGAAGAGGACAAAATTTCTTCATAGAATGAATTTAAAATGAAAAAATCTAAATATATAGAATAGATGTAAGCAGAATTTTTGGTGTAGAGTGTAGGTATACAAGAAATGGGGGCCCGTGTAAGAATGGTAGCTAGTAATTATGTAAATTATGTCAAATATCATAATTTTTCATTCTAAATTTAGTGATTTTCCAATTCTATGTGGTTTATTTTCCAGAACAAGTAAATTCCACATTCCTGGTGACAAATTAATTACGTAAATTTAGAAAATCTTTAAATTTTTAATTAAAAATTCTGACATTTGACATCTATGTACATAATTACTAATTGTCATTCTGACAGGCGTCCATATCTGATTTCCAAGGCCAACAATGTGACATGACTGCTCGTGCTCTATACTTTTGTTATCAAAAACAGAAGTGGCGAGAGGTATTGTGCTGGCCACAACAGATTTATTACCTCCCACTACCCTTGGTAAAGGAGGTATAGGGATCGTGCTAAAAATCGCATATCGAGATTTTGGTAAATGACCACGTTTTAAGGTCCTTAGAATCCAATTTTAACATTTTCACGATGATGTCTGAGTGTATGTATGTATGTGTGGATCCTGGTTACGCTCTAACTCACATATTATCATTCAGAAAGTTTTGAAACCATGTATTTCTACCTTATTCTAATATGGAAATATCTGATTAAATTTTGGTGGCAATCGGATAACCGGAAATGGAAGTTTACTTGAAGCTCAAGATAGTTTTTCTTCAAAAAATACCTTTAAATGTAATTTTTTCTCAATTTGTTATTATAAAAATTAAAGACTATTCCATTTTCTACAAGTTTGCTTTAATACTTTTTTCTATATATTGTATGGATAAATTTATAAAAATTATATACATAGGTAAATGGCGGGAGGTACTGTGTTGGTCACATCAGATTTTTTTTTATTAAACTTCATCTAAATTGAAAATAATCTGTAATTCTAGAAAGTTTAAATTTTTATTTGTTAAGCCGTAATAATTTTTTAATATCCTGTGACGTAGATGTTAATTCCGTTTTGTCCTCGAACAGTGGAGTTTCTATATGGAGTGGCAACATAAATTCAAACAAGTATTATTTGATTTACTTTAGTTGTTTCATTATTTTCTGCATTTATTTAATTGTAAATAGGTTAGGTAGAGTTCAAAAAGCGATAGCAGAAGAGTTAAAAAAAGCATTTGGAATAGAGTAGATGTCTAACGTAGATGTCATACATAGTTTTGGATGGTACTCTATATTCTACAATTTACAAAAGGCCCATAAAATATATTCCCCAAAATAAATAATTACATTTCCTTCTACTTTATAACATCTACGATCTACGTATAATATAGGAGAAAATAAAACATGAAAGGTCTCATATAAGGGCATGTACGATATATCAACCCTTCCTTGACGGTTTGCAAGACATTTGGGGTGGAGGGTGGTTTGTTTACGCACGCGATATGCGGCCGGAAACGGCGCAACCGAGACGCATAAACTTTCCGGGAAGTCTGACACTGGCGCCCTCACTAGGGAAAAACTGCACTCATTTCTGTCACCCCCGTTTTATCTCCATGTCTTATTCCACAATCCCGATAAACGTATGATGGATGAGTACCACGGTTTAAATTGAAAATTATATGAAATTTTTCAAGATAAATACAAAGTCCTTTAGAAATAATGGTACAGGTAATACTTTTAAGAGAAGCTTTCCCTACTACATAGGTATTACATAATTTGAAAATCTGATATTTTCTGGTTAGAATTTGATTGATTTTTGGGAAAAATTTTCGAACAAAATAATTATTTAAATAAAACGAATATTTTTCAATAGAAAAAAAATATAAATTTTAAGTAAAATAAATACAAAACACAATAACATTGACATCATTGAAAAGAGAAAAAAATATGTATTTTTTGAGACTAAAATCTGATATGGGTTCCATTTAAAAAAATATAACTTTGTGTTATATCTCGGATATTTACGGATATTAAAATTTATTTTGCACTCCACTGGTTAGGCAATAAAAATATCTAACTTCTTTATTTGAAATATTTTGAAAAAGAAAAAATCAACAAAATTCAGTTTTTCGTTATTATCTAGTGCACTATGAGAATTTTTTAAAAAACAAAAGCATATTTGAGATTTCTCCGTATAGGTGCACAAAATTTTCCATTTAACCAACATTGTATCTCTTATAGTTCTCGAGATCCCAATCGTTGCAGTTCTTAATGGGACAAACTGTATATTATGTATATACAGGATGAGTCTGGGAAGACTTAACTTTTTCATTATAAGTAATAGAAAAAAAATGACTCATATAAAAGTTTTATTATTTTAAATATACTATTTTATGGTAGATGTAGATATTTTTTATAAAGTTAGGTTTACAAGATACGACTATCAACTTTTATTTTTTAAATTGCAATCTATAATTATTTTACTAAAATTAAACCGCATTTTTTTCTTTTTTCAGCGATGTATTAGTTTTTATTAATATATTTAAAAAAAAAAACGAGAAAAATAAGATAATTAAGATATATAGGAAATAATTTTTATCCAAATATTATAGCTGGCTATGTGAAAATAAACAAAATGTAACAAAGTTAATATTAACAAAGTATATATTTTTTGTTTATTATTATTACTTACTTATTTATCTATTTATTTATTATTTATTTTTACATAGCCAAAAAAATATCTATCTAATGGACTAAAAATTAAATAGGATACCATTAAAAAAAAATTAATTTTGTTCAATCGATTGAGAACCATTGGTTGAATTTTTGGTTTGTTATTACTGATAAATTATCCCCTTATTCTTGATCATTTTTTTGTATATCTGAAGTCATTAGTTTCCCATTTATTTTAAAAGAAACACTCTGTACAATAATATAGAATAATAGTTTAGACTTCTGCACTGACTACAATTCTAACTCTTAAGACGTTCAATAAGTGACTGAAACGTTTTATAACATATTTTTCCTTATTCTAAATTTGGCTCGCGTTTAGACCAATGAAAAAGCTGGATTCGTAAGCTCTATCTTACTCCTACTTAGGTATATTCTTAACTGGAATACTTAGAGTATAGATTAATTTTTGTTGAAGATACAAATATTTGCATGACTATAAAACTAATTTAAATTAATTTCAGAAAATATAAAATTATACATACTTATACATTAACGATGATATCGCTTCCGGCGAAATCGGAAATAGAATTCATGACCTTTTCACACCAAAGAGTGGTATTTAACTTCACCCCCAACTTTGTAATTTCAATTAAATGTCTAAAATTAATAATAAAATAGCTATTTGTCCCAAGTTTTTCAATCATCCTAGACACTGAAAAACGGGCCACTCGGAATAACTTTTTAATTTATAATTATTTTATAATTTTCTTGGTATATTTGTAAACTAGGCTTAGGGGCTCACAAATCATGGTATTTGGCATGATAATAGCGTTTCCGATTTAACCGGAAGTGACATTAACTTTCATATTTCAAATAGAACATTCTATATATTTTACATATTTGGAACCTACGTAAAATTACGAATTCGACGAAATGCTTGAACTGTATTTTTATTATAGAAATAAATTACACAAACGTAAGAGAAAATTATGAATAATTAACCTGCTAAGCCATGATATGAAGCAGGCTGTGAAAACAGTTCAGATAAAATTGAATATTATTTAATTTTTCTATTTCGGTGTTCTTATGGTTCTATAAACGCACTGTTTTGTACTTCAAACACGACGTTTAGAAGATCTATAAGCGTACTATTTTTGGCGCCTTTCATGTTCTAGAGTTGGTAGTCATGCTTTCATAAGTGACAGATGACAGGTAACCTCAAAATGGTAAGTTGTTGATAATATATCAACATATTACTTTTAATTATGGATTTTTATACTTTCTTTAGTTGATAGGACTAGAAAGAGATATAATATTAATTTCACAACCATACAATACACCTTACAATACACTAATTAATCAATAGTTGACAAAATATAAAATTTCAATTGTTAGCGAGAAACGTTACCAAAATAAACATAACTAACAAAAAAATACCTAGTCATAATTTGACGTCGCAATTTAAATAAATTTAATCGTAAAATTACCTCAATAGAAAAAATAGTATAAAAAACACGTATCATAAGGCCTGTTGACGCACTCGTCCTTTGTAAAACTCGCCTAGCGGCTCGTTTTCCAAACTTGGACTCGTACGTTAACAGATTGCCTTATGATACTTGTGTTTTAATGTACTATTAATTGATTAAATAGTACGTTATTTATGTAAAATTTTATAGTTTGTTACAAAAAATGATCAATTTGTTATCACAAGCTACCTGATATGGCTTACCAGGTAAATTATTCATAATTTTATTTTTCGTTTTTGTAATTTATTTCTTCAATAAAAATACACTTCAACCATATCTTTGAATTTGTAATTTTACGTAGATTCTAAATATATAAAAATTTATAGGATGACCCATTTGAAATATAATAGTATATTGTTATTAGGAGTAAAAGTTATATATCGCGTGCATTTATCCGATTCGCTTCGCTCGTCGTTTAAACTTCCACTCTTGCCACACAAAGACACTTTTACCCCGAATAACACATTATATTTTTTCTTCAAACGTAGATATTTAAAGAAAAATATCTACTACTGACGTTACATTTTACGTAAATTACGTTTGCGATTTCAATTGCCCTGTAGCTATGGATACTTATTTCTTCACTTTTTGTTATAAACATTGAAATGAAAATTTTCACGTTTTGACGTTTAAATAAAAACTGTGCAATTTTATATCCTCCTTGTGTGCAATTAAGTTGGAATTTGAAGTATTATAATGTACATCCCCTGAAGTTGTTCAATTGGATGGAAATCTAACAGCGTGGAAGAAAGATATGTCCAGGAATCACTGCAAAACAATATAAACTTTTCTTATCACTTTAATTTTAAGTATTCTTATGCTCATTACCGTCCCTGTAATTGTAATCTGTAAGTCTGCTATTCTTTAATAATGTTATTTCCTCAAAAGTAAACTCTGTTTATATATCAATTCACAGGTTATACAGGGTGAGTCACCGAAATCGCCGTCTTCGATATCTCCCTTGTCGTTAGAAATACAGCATAAGTTTATTAACAGAATTTATTCGACTACTCAAGGAGCATAACGTAAAATTATTTTCACATATACAGGGTGTTGCATTACGGCTCGGCGAGAATAGTTTCTCTTTTTTTAAATGGAACATCCTATATATTTTTATATATTTTGAATTGTATTTTATTCACCTATACGAACATATGAATTTTGTTTTAGTTTTCCGCGGCGTTGCCAAGTTATTCCGTTTTTTCTCTAAAAAAGACCGAATACACGCATTGCTTTATAAAGGCTTACTGAAGTTATTTTAATAGTAAGAATTAAGAAATTTCTTTTCTGTATAACTGTAATTATACTCTATGTTCTGACATATTTTTTTTTAAATGTAATTTTACAGGCTGTTCAATAAAG
Organism: Harpalus rufipes; assembly: GCA_951394225.1. Taxonomy (NCBI): domain Eukaryota; kingdom Metazoa; phylum Arthropoda; class Insecta; order Coleoptera; family Carabidae; genus Harpalus; species Harpalus rufipes. The sequence continues at coordinate 35,292,948 of OX596281.1, forward strand.
CGAATCAAATGTGCTCAATTTCAAATGACTATAACTCGTCATTTTCAAATGGAACACCCTATATTTTATTATTCAGTTGTGTGTATTTTTGTATTATCTTCATATGTTATTAAGGGTATCCCATGCCTAAAACCAATAATTTCGGAGATTTTCACCATTTTTCTCTAAATTTATATATTTAACTAAAAATTAAATCTAGTACACCATGGATACTGTTTTTTGAATAAGAAACAAATGCAGTAATGATAGTATTTTCATTAGCCAGGTTGTTATTAATAACAGAGGGATGAAGTAAATTAATTTATTAATATGAGTCTCTCACAAGAAGAACTTACGCACTTAGAGAAGCGGAAAGAAACCTTTTTTGTCGTACTGAACATGACCAGTTCTGTTAAACCTTTCCCTTAGTTTTTTAAAAGAACGCGGATTTGGATGTCGTCTGCCCGGAAACCGTTGTGCATAAATTCTTGATGCCAAAAGAGGGTTTGTTTCCGCTGCTTCAAGTGTGTACACCATATTCCTAAGTTCTTCTTGCGCACTCTCCACGCCAGCATTGAGTGCCCGTGACATGACACATGGCCTGACCAGCATACACCATATTCGTAAGTTCTTCTTGCGAGAGACTCATATTAATAAACTAATTTACTTAATCCCTCTGTTATTAATAACAACCTGGCTAATGAAAATACTGTCATTACTGCAATTGTTTCTTATTCAAAAAACAGTATCCATGGTGTACTAGATTTAATTTTTAGTTAAATATATAAATTTAGAGAAAAATGGTGAAAATCTCCGAAATTATTGGTTTTAGGCATGGGATACCCTTAATAACATATGAAGATAATACAAAAATACACACAACTGAATAATAAAATATAGGGTGTTCCATTTGAAAATGACGAGTTATAGTCATTTGAAATTGAGCACATTTGATTCGCTTTATTGAACAGCCTGTATAATTACATTTAAAAAAAAATATGTCAGAACATAGAGTATAATTACAGTTATACAGAAAAGAAAATTCTTAATTCTTACTATTAAAATAACTTCAGTAAGCCTTTATAAAGCAATGCGTGTATTCGGTCTTTTTTAGAGAAAAAACGGAATAACTTGGCAACGCCGCGGAAAACTAAAACAAAATTCATATGTTCGTATAGGTGAGTAAAATACAATTCAAAATATATAAAAATATATAGGGTGTTCCATTTAAAAAAAGAGAAACTATTCTCGCCGAGCCGTAATGCAACACTCTGTATATGTGAAAATAATTTTACGTTATGCTCCTTGAGTAGTCGAATAAATTCTGTTAATAAACTTATACTGTATTTGTAACGACAAGGGAGATATCGAAGACGGCGATTTCGGTGACTCACCCTGTATATTTAAATTTGACAGATATTGGTGGTATTTAGTAACTTTATTCTTAGGTTATCTAGCGTGTTATAGTGACATTTAGGGCGATATTACAGGTTTCTTTTATTAAAGTTACTTCTTATTTGTATAATAATAATTATTATTATTATTATAAAAAAGTTATTTTGAGTGATTCGTTTCTCAATGTCACCTATATGTTTCCAGTGCATTCATTTCTTTATTTTCAATACCAATATTTGTTTTTGATAACAAAGAACAATATGATGTTTTCACTCTTAATTTTCTTGTTTTAGCCCCCTAAATCAAATCCCAAGAGAACGACGTCACTTTACAAAACATTCTGCCTGTGTATGGTGGATCTATTATTAGATTTTTCAAACACAGTTTTCTGTTTACCTTGTTGCCAAATGCTATTATTATCATTAACAAGCCTTTAATAGAACCTTTATTTATACAATCGATCCTAAATTATTCTCAAGTATTTCACTATACAATAATTATGTTAATTTTATCCAAACATTGAACCTACAATCTCCAACAAAATCTTTCGCTATATTTTCAGCAAATCACGGTCATGATCGTAAAGATAACTCTTAAGTTCCCATAATTTTCCACTTTACTGTTTACTACGTGTGGGTGCGTGCGTGATTGCGCAGGTGCAAGACGATGGTGGGGGTAAAATTTATGGGGAGGGAGTAGGATTCAGGCTAAAACAATTTGCATGGGAATAAATTGATAAATAATGCAGAGAGGTGAAAGAAAATTCACTTTGGTATTGTTGCTTTTTATAGAGGGTGAACTGTTTACATTAAGGACAATGAATTTTTGTTGCACTTGGAGTAGACCCTTATAAATTAGATTTTTTATCGAATTCATGAAATATTAATTTAGTGAATTTTTAAGACTGGAAAAGAATTTCAAATTGATTTTGGAAAAGAAAAATATTTACTGAGTTAATTTCTTTAGCAAAATAAATTTGGGGTACAAAATTTGGCGAATAACCATTCATATAAAATATACATAAGTTCTAATTATGTATTCTAAATAACGAAGACAGATTTTTGTGAAAAATTCATGGACTTCACCGGGGTTTGAAACATTATTTGAATCGTTCATGGTTCGAAATGTTACAAAAATAATTTTGTATAACAGTTTATAATTGTTATTCGTAAATATTTAATGGGTTCAACTATAGTTTGAATTAAAAAATCTTAGCAGAAATATAAAGGCAATCGGAAACTTTTAGAAAGGCTCAGCATCGCTTTTTTGTATTTACCAATCGTAAGAATTAATACATTTTCATAATTTTACCAACTTTTCTTTTATAAAAGAGTTCCAAATATCATTAATATTTTTATTCAGAATGATTATTAGTAATATGTCGATTCCCAAACTTTTAGAGGTTGGGAAATACGTCATTCCTAACTGCAATGACAATCGCTAAGGTGGGAAATAACAGATTTCACTTCCGCCCAACAGGTTGGATATGTTTATGTAGGGGTTACCTAGCAACATTGTCATAGATCCGTATACTAAAGTAGGCTAAACAAATTTTAATAAAGCTGTATACGGAGAGAAGCCCCGAGGCGAGATACAGCGCGAGGCTGTAATGAAACTCCCACCGAGGTATGTATACTATTTTATTCACAATCATCCTCTTTTTAAATCAATAATTTTCAGAATAAATCATTGTTATAACCTTTAGTTAAATTAATATTTTTTGACAGCTCTATTAAAATTTGTTTAGCCTACTTTATTTATGGGGATCTATGAAACATTTTCAACCCGTGGGGTGGAAGTAAAATCTGTTATTTCCCACCCAAGATAACTCTTCAGTTCCCATAATTTTCCACTTTACTGTTTACTACGTGTGGGTGCAGTTAGAAATGACGTATTTTCCAACCTCTAAAAGGTTAGAAATCTACATACGACTATAATGATTGTGAATAAAATAGTATACATACCTTGGTGGGAGTTTCATTACAGCCTTGCGCTGTATATACATAAGTCCTCAGTTATAATGAAATATATCCCACCCCACCGTGAATGTAATATACTATTACCCACACTTAGTTTCAGTTAAGAAAGAATGGTGATTATGCATCTTTTTACCTTCCATAAGGTTAAAAATTCGATGATGAGTTTTTGGTGAATAAGCACGTTTTAGGGTCCCGAGAATACGATTTTACCATTTTTACGATGATGTCTGTCTATCTGTCTGTCTGTCTGTCTGTCTCTCTCTCTCTCTCTCTCTCTCTCTCTCTCTCGCATTTTATACTTTAGATTCAATAGGTATAGAGATAAAAAATTATAAAGAAATTTAATTTCATATATAAGCCAGCTATGCCATAACCATGGAAACAGCTACTATATTAAGAAAATTCTAATTGCCAGATATCAGTGTCAATGACAAGAAAATGAATGTGGCAGAGAGATGAGGATGTTAAGATGGATGTTGGGGAAGACACGGAAATATAGGATAAAAAATGAGAAGATAAGGGAAATAGCCCGAGTGATAGAAGTTTCTAGAAAGATACAAGAGAGACGATTACAAAGGTTTAAACATGTTATGAGGAGAGATGAATAATATTTTGGAAGAAGAATAATCAGCTTAGTAGTAGAAGGTAGAAGAAAGAGAGGAAGACCAAAGAGAAGATAGAAGGACTGTATTGCAGAAGACTTGACAGAAAAAGGAACTGAATGAGGACGACAAGCAAAATAGAAATGGATGAATGAAGAAAATCATGAATAGCGACCCCTAATGAATGGGAAAAGCTAAAGAAGAAGAATATGTCAGTGTCAAGTACAATTTGCATGGTATGTTTATGATATAAATTTACTAGAAATATAGAATCTTTTACAAGAAAATTTATGTATGGAATTTGTACATAATATAAAGAAATGACGGAAGGTAATGTGCTGGCCACATTAGATGTTTTACTAAATACTTTAAATAAAAAGTTTAAATACGTAAAACCAAACTTATTCACATTACATAATGTTTACTTGAAAGGTATTACTATCGATTATATTTGACAATTGGAGACTGACGATCCGTTTTTTTTCTGAAACGAAGTATAAATTGTGCTTAGTTTATTAAAGTATTTTTGTATGTGTATCCGAAGGGCTACAAAAATACGAACTTCATAGATCTGCCTTAATTTATAATTTCAGTAAAATTTGTGATATTATATTTATTTTACATATTTTACACTGAAATGTATATATACAAAATATTGAACTGGTCGAGCAGGAATTGTTGTCTATCGAATCTACGACCAACACTACATCTTTGTCTACTCGGTTGCCTTCGAAAATGACCAAGGCGCAAATACACTTGGCAATTTTATTTTCATATGATATAATTTCCATCAATAATTCTTTTTTTTTTTGTCTGTCTGGGTTATTTTCATTTTAAATCAAAAGGTTCGTTGTACATTACACTCTTTCTAATGCAACATTTTCATATTTTTATGCATAATAATGGAAGAATTACTTTTTTTGCTTTTATCTATAAAAAGCAGACATGTTTTTATTTATACCAAGATGTCATAAATGTGTAATGTAAGTTATTTTGAAGTTTTGTATTATTATTTATTCGTTTTTTGTCTGCAACATATTATTCGATTGTTTGATTTTGATAGAAAATGCTTTCTTGACATCTGAAAACATTTTAATTAGGGTAATTTTGAAAGAGTGAAATGTATATTTAAATTGATGTTGAATTATTATTATTAACACTGTTGTACTCTGCAAATTATATATTTCGTTTGACGAGTAATATGGTAATTACTAAGGTCAACGTTCGACAATTAAATATCTATTTCTTTTTCGTGTCGGTAAGGCTAGTTAAAAATAAATTGTTGTGTTCTGAAAGCTTGTTAGTTGAAGAAGAAGATTATAATAATTAGGTACGAAGAAAGTTGTGGCTTACCGAATTCTTTGATGTGTTTCTCTAACTTATCATTTTCTTCTTGCGATCCGATGCTGGCTAGATGCATCCCGTGGAATCGGCAGTACTGGGATGCTCTGAACCAGTTCGCCTAGAACAAGCAAAATATTATTACATTTACATTTATTTTACATATAAATTGATTTTCAAGTAACTTTTTATTTCCAAAACAAATTTTGTTTTTGTTCTAATATGAAAATCCGATTAGGAATTTTCAGTTAGCTATTATTACAAATAATGAAGGAAGATTTTTGTGGAAAATTGTAGGATTTGAACTCAGGATCTTCCTATGTGTAGTAGGATGCTCTGAAAACTAAGTGAACTACAAAATCCCCTTGAAGTCAGTGAATTTCTCATTTGTCTATTGTTAGACATAGGACCTGTATTTTTATCTCTGGTTAAATGTCTGTTAACTTAGCTGGCAGTTAATAGAAAAATATAGCATGGACATCATAGAGCGAGTTTTAAAAATGATATATTTGTCAATTTTTCGATAAATATGACATTTTTGTTATAACTGACCGTAGTGACAGTTTGGACTATAGATAGTTAAGATAACAGAGAGTTTAATTAGAAATAAAAATACCGGGTCTTAGACGAGAACACTCTCCTAATCAGAGTATTGAATACTCATCTAATTGCGGAAATAACATGTGCTTTGACTTTTTTGGGAGGTTGCGAATCTCTATGTTTCCATATTTTTCAAGTCGAACGACGTCTGAAAATGAACACGTTTCTGATTAATCGTCAGAAGTCGAGGAGCTCACTTCGCAGATTTTTTTTCGTTCCTAATTCATTGGTCAAATTAATGTTTCTTTACTGTTAACAGTTGTAGGCGAGGGTCACTTTTATTGTTTTCCGTACCACGTTTAAATACAGCTGGCCACTTTTCTTTAGCATTGTGAGGAAATGTTCCCAAAGTATTTATTAGCCATGTCTTTATGAATTTCTTTCGATGCAGCACTTTTTGTGCAGATATTTCCATCAAAGCACTTGTTTTATTTTTTCAATTTAAAAAAAAGTCAATGCAAGTCAATTCAAATTTTTTAATAACAGCTCACATAATTTAATATAAAATAATTATGCGTCTAGTAATGTGAACTTTTCAGTCCACTCTCGCGCAGTCCTAAATGCGAAAATTTGTGCACGAATAAAGAGTCAAACCCTACATCCAACGGTACAAGAATATCTGTCTATATGTCGCAGGGATATGAATAAATTTGTTGTTTGAACAATTCTCTAGTGTAGGGGTTTCACCAAAACCCTAATCAAACATTAACCAAAACATAACCTAACCTCTAGGGCAACGATGGCGAACCTATGCCTATAACCCACGAGTCAGAGTGATCCGCGAGGTAATTTAAGCATACCCGCGTGGATTTTCAGAAAGTCTAACTAAATTTTTGTTCATAAAACTGAATTTGGCAATAAGATTCTTCATTTGGTAGAAGAGTAATAATTTAGAAATAGAATTAGCAGAATTTCGAATTAGATTTATAGACAAAAATTTGAAGAATTAATAAATGCTTACAAAATAAGTTTTGATAATTAAACAAAAGAAGGATTGTGGAATTCGTTGCTCAACGTATTTACTTAATATATTTAGCAAATGTCATATTAACAATGTCCGAATCAGCTTATTTCTGCAAATAATTCAATGAATTACATAAAGTCGTCGGAAAGAATCCTAAACGAAATAATTGTTGCATGTGTGAGGTTAAGGGTTACAATCATTTATCATCTCAAAAACAACAGAATATGTCTTACTAATTTTAATTATAAAATAAGGTACCTATACCAATTAACATAGATTTTGCACTGTTTTCTGCTACTACAGATTGAAAAAACTCGAGTTTAATTAGAAACAAAAACTGTTGTGGCCAGCACAATACCTCTCGCCCCTTCCGTTTTTGGTTGCATAAGTATAGGACACGAGCAGTCATGTGACATTGTTGGCTTTGATAAGCAGATATGGGGGCTCGTGTCAGAATGACAATTAATAATTACGTACATAGATGTCAAATGTCAGAATTTTTCATTAAAAATTTCAAGATATTCTAAATTCACGTAGTTAATTTGTCACCAGGAGTGTGGAATTTACTTGTCGAGGAAAATAAACCACTTGGAATTGGAAATTCACTAAATTTAGAATGAAAAATTATGATATTTATGTATGTACATAATTACTAGCTATCATTTTAACTCGGGCTCCCATATCTGCTTGTCAAGGCCATCAAAGTGACATAACTGCTCGCACCCTATTGTATTTAACATTTCTTGTATACCTACACTCTACACCAAAAATTCTACTTACATCTAGTCTTTATATTTAGATTTTTTAATTTTAAATTTATTCTATGAAGAAATTTTTCGAAATGTTTCCAATTCATTTTCGGGATTGACAGTATTTTTGAAGGGTATATGTAATATATCTATACTTGTAAATATTTAACTATTAATACAAGATAATATAATGTATGTATGTATGTAAGAATCTTCAGTAATGTCTCTAGATTTTTGACACTGAAATTTATCTGTCAGTTACAAACATTTTAATTTTTCAATTGGTTTCCATGAGATTATTTGGGTTGTGAGATTTATTATAACAGATTATTATATACCTTATATTTCTTTATCTCTAAATCTATAAAATATATAATATATAAGAATTTTCTACTTCTGGTTGTCCAATTATTACCACAACCTTTTCAGCTCTTCCCAGTAATGTCCGATTGAGAAATACGTAGTTAAACAGATTATTATTATAAATCGTCCTCCCCACACATACACACACATAATATATTGAAGAAAAACTGACAAAGTTTTGAGCGAACAAAATTTTGTATATGTCAGTAAATAGACTAAAAAAACAATAAAATTTTATATTAAATATTTTTCTGAATTTCTAATAATTATGAAGTTATTTGAAATTTAAATATTGGCTAAGGTCGCCACAACATTTAACTTAGTACCATTATTTGATTTAAAAAAAAAGCACATCTAAGATGACCTTTAAAAGGTAAACAAAAGGTCTCATTTAATCAAAGTAGTAACTCATAGTTTTCGAGATAGCAGATGTAAACCCTGTAAAATTTCATCTTTTAATGCCTTATATCTCGGAAACTATTGACGATCGGACCCATATTGATTAAGCTTTTTGACTCATTTTGGTCAGTATACCTTAAAAAAATTACCCTTTTTCTAACACACTGCATACATATACAAATATGAATAACATCATAAAAACGTAAAACGTTTATATCATTCCTGGCCTAGTTCAAAATTAGTCTTCATTACCAAAACATTAAACATGTATTTCCACGATTCCCCATCGTGGCTATCAACCGTAAAAATTTCTAAATCCTTATCTTGCATTACATCCGCGTGTAATTACACTGTTAATGGCCGTGCACTGGTACGAAACGAACGCCATATAGCCAAGCTGAGGATGGAAAATAAAATCCTCTCTGGCAGCCCAGGCGTCATTTCACAATCATGCAGAAATCCAATACGAATACCGCACCAAGGCAGCGGGCGATGTAAACAGGAAGATAACCAATGTGGTTTGGGAAGGGTACCAAAAGAAATATACCGGACTGACATTCGCAGATAATTCACGTTACTGATTTATATACGAGTGATGGGTGCTATCAGTATAAATCAATAAAAAGACGTGTAAAAAATAAGCTTTAGCTGTAAAGTACGAAAGAGTTTCAATAAGTAACATCAACAATTGTGCTAATGAGAGAGCCGGATTTAATTTTTAAATAAGACGATTTTTTTTTTTTCGATGTGATTTTTATCTCGATTTGGATTGAATATTAAAGTACACATGTTTCGATTAATTAAAGAAAGGAATAGCAAGAAGCGCTAGCGAATCCCAGCTATTACAGGCCACTGTCGCTCAGCGTCGTATGAGGTTTGCTGGACACATTTTGCGACTACATCAGCAGCGTTCAGCAGTTGTGGCAATGCGATGAATATCTTCGTACGGTAAGTGATGTCCCGGCCGGCCAGTGCATACATGGTGTGCAACATTTCGCTGGAACCTTAAACGTCTAGGAGTCATGTGGCAAGATGCACATACAGCAGCGGAATATAGTTTATATTGGAGAAGACTCGTTGCCCAGTGTATCTAGTTACCCGTATAGAGAATAAGAAGAAGCGAATCCTGGAATATGCAGAAGGAACATGAGGAAAAAATAAACTGTACGGAAATGAAATACCTCAGAAAGATCGCAGGAAAAACAAAATGGAACAGGGAAAGAAATGAAAACAGAAATATGATGAGTGACGACAAATAAAGAACTAGATTAATTAGCCAAGTTAGAACAAAACACAGAAGCAACTAGGCTGATACAGACACATGAAGATGAATCAGAATAATCTATTAAAAAAATAATAATAGAAGCTAGAATAAAAAAATATGATGTGAACAGCACATTGTCTTCCGTCAATCCTGTGTATTATGTACAAATTCCATATATATATATATATATATATATATATATATATATATATATATATATATATATATATATATATATTGCAGAAGATTCTATCTTTCCAGTAAAATAATTTCATAAACAAAGTATACAAATTGCACTTGACACTGACATCTTTTCTTCTTTACCTTTTCTCGTTCGTTAGGGGTCGCTATGTTTTATTTTCTTCTTCCACTCATTTCGGTTTTGCGTGTTGTCCTCATTTAGTTAATTTTCTCTCAAGTTTTCCGCAATATATTCCTTCTTATCTTTAGTCTTCCTCTATTTTCGTCTATGTTCTATTACTACGCTATTCATTCTTCCAATATATTTTTCATCTCTCTTCATGACATGAACAAACCAATGTAATCATCTCTCTTGTATCGTTCTAGAAACTTCTATCACTCGAGCCATTCTTATTCTTTCATTCCTTATCCTATCTTTCCGTGTCTTCCCAACATCTATCTCAACATCCTCAACTCTCTGCCACATTCATTTTCTTTTCATTGACACTAACATCTGCCAGTTAGAATTTTCTTTATATAGTAGTTGTTTCCATGGTTATAGCATAGCTGGCTGATTTATGAAATTTAATATCTTTATAATTCTTTAACTCTATATCCATTGAATATGAAATATAAAAAGCAATCAATTCGTATAGATAAGAATATTCTTTAATATTTATAATAACATTAAATGTCAAAAAATAATATTTAACAGCGTTTTTTCAAGAAAAACTCTTAAAATCTTCAAATGAGGGTACTTCCGGTTGCCAATTATAATTAAAATCTAATCAAGTTCTCAAATGAATGTAAGGAAGAGGAATACGTAAAAATTTTGTATTGGAAATATCGCGGGCAACATTATAGTCACACATACACACGCGCACACACACATACAGACATCACCGTAGTAATAGTAAAATCGTGTTGTATAGCGACCCTAAAACGTGCTTATTGATTGAAAACTCACCACCGAATTTTTTGACCAAAGGCAATACCTTCCTTACATAGAGGTGACGGAAGATAAAAAAGAAGATAAGGAAAGACCTAGGAAATCATGGGAAATATGAATCGTAGCACTAGCAAAATTAAAACAGTACCAAATTGAAAGAAATGAAAAGGTGGCTTAGGAAAAAAAATATGTGGAAAGTAGAAAGAAGAATGTCATTCAATAACTTTTTGAAAGAGATATGGCCCAAATTAATTAATAATAGCTCGGGAATTGTTCACAAATTGTTGACAAATCTTTGAATTTAGAAAACAGAAGTCGCATATCATCAAATAAATGCAATAAATCAATCGTTTCTCGTGAAATATAACAAGTTTCGTCGTCCTGTTGGAACCACATGTCAGTGACCAAGCAGTTGATACCAGTAGAACCCCGTAATTATATTTCGATAACGAGCAACATTTACTGTTACAGCGGTCTCAGTGTCATTTTTTATTGCAACTTCCAGAATGAAAGAATGTAAACGTTAACGTTATGTAGAAAACACCTTATTTTAAAAATAAGGGACTTTCAATTTTATTTTTTACTACTTTTAATTAAGTAAAACAAACGAAGATACAGCCGCACTTTTCATCGAAACATAACCTCAACTTCAACCATATCGTGTGACGTTAAATTCTCGTTATTCCATTACACGCAACGGGTTTAGTTATTCATACGTGAACCTTATTAGTAAGCATGCGTATTCGGGCTGTCACGGGACTTTAAAGTGTACGTTATTTTTGAGTTGAAGCTACAATAACCCACTATTTTCATAAAAAGTGAAAATTCGTGTTGTTCTTTCGAGAACCGTTCAATCTTTACTAAGCGGAATAGTGACAGATTACAAATGTCAGGGCGCGTTCGGTACCCGTGCAGCCCTGGCAGTAATAGAACCGCTGAGCACCTATGTAATTGCAGGACCAATTGCATTCGTCCATTCATTGTGTTCGCCAAACTTCGGTGCTCAGCGATCCCAGCGCTGAGAGGTGCTGAACGCAGCCATAGTTTCAGAGATACCAAACAAATAAATAGAAAAAAATGACGCCAAATTTAATTCCAGCGCTCTTATTGGAACACTTTCAAAAATGGTTAATAGTGAAAAGATGTTCAAAAGGTTATTACACAGTCCTTAAAGGATATTTTATAATATGAGTTCAAGATATGATACCAATTATATATCACTATACTCCAAGTGTGTGTGTAGGAAGAAAGGAACTATTTTATTGAATACTATTGTTAAATGAAAAGACAGAAAACACCATAAAACAATTTACTAGTTCAACACAAATATAATTCTAATGGAAAGTTTAAAACAATAGTTTGTGCAATGTTTACATTATTTTATATCAATTAAATTACTTATAACATCTTCATATTCACACAAAACTATTACAAACAATAATGAACAAGGCCAACAACATTAAAGTTGATGATTACAAATCACCATAAAAAAACAAGCAATTAACGCCGAACTTTGACTTTACAAAGTCATTCCCGTTTACCTTTGGCGCAACCTAACTGTTTTCCTACAGGTGCACTCGCACTGCTCAACCTCAACCTCACCTACAATGAGTTTGTGTTCGTGTTTGTGTTTGTGCCACGGACTTTCTCTCGTTAATCTGGCTGAAGATGCCTCAGCGAGTCACATTTCATTTTCATTTTCAACGGAGCAAAGAGCAAACAATATTGAGGCGTAGCGCACTGCACTTGCAATTTATATAACTCAAGCATATGTAGCATGGACTAATGACATTTTTGAGTAGGGTATTCGAAGTTGATTAACTTTAAAGATAAGTTTAAAATAAAAAATCTGATGTGGACAGCACATAACCTCTCGCCGTATATTTTACCTGGCTCTATTCATAAAGCAAAGAATATTTTTAGAAATACAAATAATATATTCATATAAGTCTATAACGTATAAACTTCTTTATTATTCAATAAGAACATGACTCAACATAAAACAATTTTCACATATACTTACAAAATCTACAGAATATTTTATAGTTCATCCAGAGATCATGTTCCGGAAGACTCGTTATCGTTTTATTATGGGTTCACAATAGCTAAAACCGCAATGCCAAAATATTTCGGTCCGTACAGTCGACCAGTTCAGTATTTGCAATGCTGGTATATATTTTACGCCCAGTATTCGACTGTAGACCAAGACTGCACGTTTCAGATTTTCTAAACCGATTATAAGGGCTGTATTTGCTAATATCTAAAATTTTAATGCGTTAATCTTTTGAACTTAGAATTTCCCTAATTTTCTTATAGCTTATTATAAGGTCTGTGAACTTGTCTCCAAAGGATTATAAAACCGTTATTTGTGGCTATGTAGGTATATAAATAGGTGGTGAGTTTAATTATTTTCATTTGTCATTTGTACCTCCTAACTAGTGTATGAAGTTTGAAAGTGTTTTTTGTTTTGTTAAATTAAATTCAACAGTCAACAACGTTAACAATGTTTCGCCCGTGGGAAGAAAACGAAGAATTAGAAAGTGCTAGTAAAAGTGTATTACCATCGCCTAATATATTTAAACCTTTTTTGCCAACTAACAAAGGTATGTGATAAAACTGTTAAAAAAATTATCAGAATAGGTGGTCCGGTACCTAAAAGAGTTCGAAAAGATTCAGATACTGACAAAATAGATGATTTTACGAAACAATATATAGTACGAACAATACATAATTCTTATGCTAATAATATTGTTCACACATTATCATCTTTACATACAACGTTAAGAAAAGATATTTCTTTTGTACCTTCTCGATCATGCCTACATCAGTGTTTAAAGAAAATGGGTTTTGTTTACAAAAAATTAGATCAAAGACAAGCAGGACTAGAACAACCGCGAATAGTTGAGTTACGGCACAAATATTTAAATAAAATTACTGTTTTGAAAAGTAAAATGTGTGAAATTAAATATTTCAAACCCCTACTCAAATTTTTCATTACAGCCCTGGCACATGCCAGGCTATTGGGACCCTCTATTGTACTGCCGTAATAAAACGATAACGAGTCCTCGGAACATGATCCCTGGATGAACTATACCATAAATTATGTACAATAAATTACAAAGTAGAGTTTACTATATATACCTGCTGGTAACAGGGATTTTCAATTCGAACAACGTTCTTTATTTTTTTCATACATGCTGTATCTAAATAACACTAATTCCCATTAATAAAGTGATGGATAGATTTCACTCCGATTATTTTCTTATATCGATGTGTAATTTTGTCAATATTTACAACTTACTTGAGAAGAATTTGATAGCTTTTTCGCAGTTCAATGTTAAGCTAGCTACAGTGCTGGTGTACATTGTCCCATAATGTTTAAAACAAATTTAAGTCCTTCAACTTAGTCTTGTCACCTCCATAATAGTCACAGATCAAGAATTAAGAGATTCTTCAAGTACATTTTTCTTTCATTACTCATTATTTCGATGAGATACAATTTTTTCCGTATTTTACGTTGCAGAGTGGAGACCATTAACAGTATTTCTGAAGGGTATGTGTAATATACCTATAATTTTAAATATTTAACTATAAATACAATAAGAAATAATATAATATATAGTACAAAAAAAATCTTCAGTAATCTCTCCGGATTTCTGACACTGACATTTATCTTTCAGTTACAAACATTCAAATTTTCAACTATTTTCCATAGCATTCTTTCGGCTGTAAAATTTATTAAAACATGATTATTTTATATATTATATTTCTTTTATCTCTAAATCTATAGAATATATAATAAAATAATTAAATGTATCAGATAGAGAATTTAATTTTATTTAATATTACCAAAAAAAATTTCAAAAAATAATATTTAGAAGATTTTTTTCACGAATCTTCTACTTCCGGTTGTCCAATTGTTACCAAAACCTTTTCAGATCTTCCCATGAATGTCCGATTGGGAAATACGTACTTAAACAAATTTAAAGTCTTATAGTTTTTGAGTAATCGTCCTTCCAACATCCCACACACACACACACACACACTCACACACACATACACACACACACACACACACACACACACACACACATCCACACACACACACAGACATCATCGTAAAAATGTTAAAATCGGATTGTAGGGACCTTAAAACGTGCTTATTCAATAAAATCTGGATATGCGATTTTTAGCATGAATGCAATACCTCTCTTAGCGAGAGGTAAAAATAAAGTTGCACTTTAAAAATTAAAAACGTTGATATGTCATCTTTTCTTTCCTGCAGTTTTCGCTACACAAGATTCGGGCTGTGAAGACTATTTTTTTTACATCGATTGTACTTTTTGCAATTCCAAATATATGAATTTTCCTATTTTACAGACTGCACTGATAAGAACTGTCGATCGTAGTGTAAGTGCAAGAAAGTGCGCATTCAGTAAGGTTCAGTTCACTCGAAAAGTACAAATTAAACACGTAAAACTCAGCAAGTGCGCACTCCTTGTATAAATGAAAAACCAGTTATGAACTCAGTGTAAAAAAGTTTTAATCAAATATATAAATGGAAAACGCTATAATATTCGCATATTAAAATTTAAGCATCAAATTATTCATAATCGATTCTCTAAAAAAACAGGATTCTGGAGCCTATTTATCAATTTGAGCACCAAATGCGAGGGTCATGCTTTAATTGTTGAGAATAAGACACAGGCTTCATATTTTTAAAATTTTAAATAAGTTGAAAACACTTCCCTTCAACAATAATACACTTCACCATTCTTTCCTTCCTCCTCTGAAATGATTTCAAAATAATTTCCGAGGGACATAAAAACTGCCGAAGCTGTGAAATTAATTTCTGATAACTTAAAAATTATTAAAGCTGCCAAACTAATTACTGGTGACTTAAAAAGTCTAAAATTAATTTCAGACTGACTTAAATACTGCCATACTGTCAAAGCTGTAAATTTATAAATTATGATACGAAAATGCTCTCTGATTATTTCCATATATTCATTCGCAACGATACTAATAAAATTGATTAACTAAATTCTAACTAACTTAACTTAATTTCAAATGTATGACAAATAAT
The DNA here is from genome assembly GCA_951394225.1 of Harpalus rufipes. Taxonomy (NCBI): domain Eukaryota; kingdom Metazoa; phylum Arthropoda; class Insecta; order Coleoptera; family Carabidae; genus Harpalus; species Harpalus rufipes. The sequence goes on from OX596281.1 coordinate 35,308,798, forward strand.
TGTTTAATAGCCAGTTGCATGGCTTATATAGTTATATTATTAATCTTTGTTTAAATTGACAATATCGTATCAAAACGAAATATCAAATGAGTTGTTAAATATTGCTGTAAAAATGTCGATACGTACTTTTTTTGTTAACCTGTAGTTGAGACATTAACTGTATGCTGTGCAACTGAACATAAAACATTTGAGCATTAAAGCTAACACAAAAAAAACTCACGGCCGCAAAATTTTGGCCTTTATACTACTCGTACTCACAAGTTTTTACCTCCCGCTAAGAGAGGTATTGGATTCATGCTAAAAATCGCTTTTAGTAAATACACACCTTTTAAGGTCTCTAGGATCCGATTATAACACTTTTGCGATGATGTCTATGTGTGCGATTTCTCAAATTCTATAAGACTAAAGACCTGTGTAACTATGGATTCCTCAATCTAACAGTAATGGGAAGAGTTGAATAGGTTCTGGTAACAATTGGACAACCGGAAGTGGTAGTTCTAAATATAATTTTTTGAAAATTTATGTTACTACAAATAATAAAAATAATTAAATTTTCAATCTGACACATTTAATTTTTTTATTTTATCTCCTATAGGTTTAGAGATATAATATATAATAATATAGAATAATCTGTTGTAACAAATCTCGTTGTCGAAACAACTCCTTAGAAACCAGTTGAGATATTTAGCTGTTTGTAATTGACAGATAAATGCAAAATATCAGTGTCAAAAATCAGCAGTTTTATTAACAGTATTGAACGATTTTTCTGTGAGGTACGATTACATTTAATATATCTTATTGTATTATTAATTAAATACGTATTTCAAATTATAGGTAAGTATATTAACATTACATATATCCTTAAGAAATACCGCTAATACCGAGAATGAATTTGAAGATTTTTTGAACATATTAGAAGAATTCCTCATGGAACGAAAAAAGAGATACAATTTCAATTATTTGTGTGAACAAGAAATGTTAAATTCGTTACATATAGGGTGTGAGCAGTCACGTGACTTTGCTGGCCTTGGCAAGCAGTAGTTATTTACATAGATATCACGATTGTCATATGTCATAATTTCTCATTTAAAATTTCAAAATATTCTCATTTTATGTTGCTTATTTTTCATCAATAGTATGGAATATACTTGTCGAGGAAAATAATCCACATGGATTTGCAAAATTATGATGTTGTGAATGACAAATTATGATACTTGACACCTATGTACATTATTACTAGCTGTCATTCTGACACGGGCCCCCATGTCTGCTTGCCAAGATGCCAAGGCCAACAAAGTCACATGACTGCTCTCGCCTTATGTAACATAAAATGAAAATGACGAGAGGTATTGTGCCGGCTACAACAGTTTTTTTTTGTTAAATACTATGTACGATTGTACAAATTGTTTATATCTAATATAAATATATGTGTAACAATAAATTATTTATATTTGTTATACAGCTAGTAAAATTAATATAATAAAAAATAAAATCTGTAATTTGTAGCAGTAAATTATATTTACTGTTGAAATTATAAACAATTCATAAATTTTTATTTATTATGATAGCGTTGCCCTACTATCACTTTGCTTTGATAGTAATAAATTTTCCCAATCAATACAGTATACTTTAAACACAATTAAGTTTATTTATATAAACAATGCGAACAAATTACCGATCTATTCATTTGAAATGTAAACAAAATAATTTATTTATAAACTTCAAAGAAACTAATAGTTCATAAATCATAATAATAATTAGATACGATTGTATTTCATAATAATTTTAGACAATTAAATATATAAATGTTATTATTTTGCAGTTAATAGTTTAATAAGTATATATTAATAGTAGATATTTACCCTGAAGAAAATTCCTAGGTAATATCTTTTCTCTCCTAATTTTAATAGTGGCATAGTCCAACGAGTCGGTGGGCTGCTGGGTTCGTCTACACAATTTGGGCAATCTGAAAATAAAAAGTAACCATAAAAATTCAGAATTTAAGCTGTTAAAGCGTCATTCCCATCCACTGTTTTAATTTTAAGTTTTAATTTTGTTTTAATTTTAATTGTATGTTTTAATCGCAGAACTGATGTGCTGTCTCTTGCTATGTTTTAATTTTTAGTTTATGGTGGACGATCGCACGCGTCAATACTGTCATCAGTGGTTTGCTTTGCTGTCTTTGACAGAAGTATTTATACACATAACTTCGATCAAGTAACAAATGAACAAAGTGAACATAGAATTATCATTGCAGTTACGGAAAACAGCAATATTGTAGATAACAATAAATTATTATTACTATTTATAATATATTATAACACAGATTTTCTTTAATTTTCAATAAGGTAAATTTAAAAATTTGTCTTAGTTATTACAGATTTTAGGTTAAACACGATCGATAAGAATAACCACTATTGTGTCAAGTTCCAATTTTTAGTTTTAGAAAGTTTGGAGTTTGCATACTCTTACAACTAAAATTAAAACTAGAATTAAAATTAAAACATGCACAGGAAATGATTACGTACACAGGCATATGCTATACTATTATTGCGACTAAAACATAAAATTAAAACAGTAGATGAGAATGATATTTAAAAGTTTTTTAATATAGACATTTTGAAAATTGTTCCTTGTTATTATAAATTATAAATATTGAATCTTAAAACTTTCAAAATGATTTTATATAATTTTTCTACGATATAGTTATTTAAGTTCCATAAGTAATACCCAAATGGAATTCAGGATTCTCAAATTTTAATTGTTTTTATTTAAAGTCCAATTTTAACTGATCCATACATAGATTACATAAATATGTATATAAAAATCACTTAGTTGGTTAGCACAAATCCGTGTCAACTAATTTGGAGGCTGGTTCTAGTGTGTCATTTGAACATTTGATTCGACTTCCAATAAGTAGGTTTACTTTATTCACAACGGGGGATAATAGAAGTACAATATTTTTTAAAATGATATAATATATGAGATAAATCCGAGGGTCACGCTACAATTATTTAAGAAAATAAGGTTGGCCGTGGGAAAAAATCTACACTACTAAAGTTGTTATTTGAAATTTAGTTGCGAAAGTTTAGTAATTTGGAATTAGCTAGAGATCATTTTCGAATCATGATTTATAATTTGGCAGTTGTCGAGTTAGTTTGAAATTAATTGACAGTTTTTAAGTCTCAAAATTATTAGTTTGACAGCTTTGGCAGTTTTTAAGTTGTCAGAAAGTTTTTAACAGCTTAACATATTTTAAGTCTCCCAGAAAGAAGTGGACAGATGGTTGGTGAAGGGTATTTTGTTGGAGGGAACTACTCGTATTTTGAACATATTTAAAATAAAATTCTAAATAATATAATCATGCGACATATTCTCAATAATTCTAAAGTAACCCAGATTATTTAGATATTTTGTGCATGCATCTTATCACAACTTTACCTAACGCACAAAATCCAGGCGCCCGCCGATTCTTGAAATTTCACGGATACGTAAGTGGGAGATATGCGTATGCGAACTGCATGTGGTCGTACGCGATAATTCCATGTGCAATTACATCGCAAAGTATCATTCGCACACGAAACTGTTTCTGTCACATTGTCACTGTCAGTTGAGTTTGGTGTACTTTAAACAGATCATATAAATCAAATTATGATTTTAAACAATTATAAATCTAGGATCTTCATACACTTTGAGTATCATTATTATAACATCCGACAAATGGGTGATCCTGAATTGTTAGAACGATGCAATGGATTGTTAATATAGAATTTTAGATGCCTTTTAACGAGTTTTGAAATCCATACCTGAAATAGTTTGCAAAATTATTAATGCATGTTTAATATTACATAGCATTTGCATATTAATATTGCCATATTGTGTACGTGCATACTACAACTATAGAAAAATAATACCTATTTAAAATAATATACGTATAATTAATTTTGAATATTGAAATTACAATACTTATGATTTATGACAGCTTCGCTGACAGCTTTGTTGACAGTGACAGTTAAAAACAATCAAATGATGAAGCATTCACGTGATTAAAATATTTCGTTTTGATTGGCTGCAACATATTACGTTCGTTTGCTTTCGAGAATCGTATACGTAGGCTTCGGCCGAGTTTCGTTTGGTATTCAAGAATACCACACCACTCACGCGTACAGTACTGTTCGTGCACGAAACAAACAAAACGTATTTTGTCGCGTGCGGAAAATTCCGCATGATTTCAAGAATCGGGCCCCAAGCTAGCAAATTTTGGTCTGTTATACTCGTTTGTTGGTATAAAAAATATACTGATAAATTTATTAAATTTGTTATAGCCATATTCATATACATATCTTGCCCCTAAATATAGGTTTTAATAAAATATTATACTTCTGTATGGCACGAGTAAATCATGAATAATTCCTGAAAATCGAAGAATTAGGCAGTCGCGAATCTAGTGACACTAAAATTGGTCTTTGGAACAGTCAATCCGAACCAGTTAACACGACACAATTATTTAAAAATCATAGATTTCAATTTCCTTTCAAAAGTGGTATTTCCATTTATCCATAATATTTTGAGTTGTAAAGCATAAATGTTAATGAGTATCATTACTTTGAAATAAATAATGAACTATTCATAATGATGATTGAATTTGCAATGTATAATATGGGCTACAAAATGGCCAATTATTTTTAAATGTCAGTTATAATTTTTAATTCAATCAAGTATTTCACTAAATTACGTGCTAATAATTTTTCTCATACGTGACAAATTGCTGTTATAATAAATTACAAGGAAAGCACTTTTTTTTATCAAAAAATGCTATTTCAATCTTGGATAAATTTATTTTCCAAGTGTTGTAATATGATTATTTAATAATGATAAACATTCACTTTCATTATTTCATGATGTCATCAAATGTTCTCTCTACAATCATCTGTAAACACGAGAGAGAATCTTATTTACGAAGATGTAAAAACATACAGATGTTAACATAACCTCAATCTTGACTATTGTGTCTGTATGCTAATTTGTTTCAAAATAAATACAAGCAGTAGTTATGAAAGAAAGTATCTAACCCAATTGCCAATTGATTGGTACGTTATATGTTTTTTACCTGTGCAGATCTGAGTACGCTTTAATATTAATTTATTTACTGTAAGACTCAATTCAAGTTATGTGTTAATTATTCAAGTGTACTTTAACGTTCATGTACATTGTTTATATAATATATACAGTAAACACTACAGTTTCAATTGATTGATATGATAATAAATGCAGGCTGTATATTCAATAAGTACTACAAACATGTGCATACTTGAAATTTATAAGTATTTAAGGAATACAATTCTTTTTATTTTGCTGTTGTTACTTGCCTACTAATTTCACAAGAAAGTTGTAAATACAAAACTTGTACAGAATTAAATACTACACAATATGAGATTAAAAATTGCAATTTTTATTTATTTAAAAAAAAACGCGAAATAAAATTCGCAATTAAGCTGGGACTACATATTCGGCATTCGGCGAATCCCGAGCAAACATTTTTCAAATGTCGAACGAATATTCGGCTAGCTGCGTAGTAGAACCCGCTCCACATATTACGCTAAATTTGAATTAAAGCAATCTACAGATTTCTAGGTTATATATTTGTTATTTTTAATTAGTCTTTGCTGTAGAAATGGTTGTAGCAATGACATAACTGTTTTCCACTGTACTCGTATATAAAATACACATATTTATGATAATTAATACTCGTATTTATATTTTACTAATCTGTAGTTGTAGGTTATAAACTTTGTATTAATTCATATTTATTTATGTATTTTAGTTTTCATTATTTATTTTTGTAACGATGTGTGTTAGCCCACAAGTGATTTGAGGGAGAATATTCGTCGTTTTCACAACAAACTGATGAACGAAAACTACTCGGCGAAAGACGAATATTCGCTAATCGGCGAATACCGAATGTCTGACCCCGGCTTTTGTAGTTCAGATACCATGGAATCAATCGTTCTTATATCCTGTTTGTTTGAAAATTTATTAATCAACATCCTAAAAATGTAAGCTACAAGGTTTATATTTTCTTTTTCGACTTGGATTCGACTGGATGAATATTGGTCTCTGCTCATTTGTCTTCTCTATTGGCAAAGACAGCTAAACAATTGACAAATATTATTTGTATATTATGTCAGCGTCAGCATAATATTCATGAATATCCTAAATTAATTAAAAATTGCGATAAATTAAAAATTTATAATAATAATTTAATTTACAAGCAATCTGTACCTAGAGATTTGTAAATTTATGATTTTTTGGAAGTATATTATTAATTATATAAAGTAAGTCTCATTAACTTCTTCCAGCATCTAATATTTATGTATACTAGATATGTTATTACTCAACTTGTGTCATAAATTTTATGGGTAACTATATTACTGAATAAAATGAGTAAAAAATGCTTAATCAACATGGGTCCGATCTTCATTAATTTCTGAGATATAAGGCAGTGTAAAATGAGTGTTTACAGGGTTGACCTCTGCTGTCTCGAAAACTATAAGAGTTACTACTTCGATTAAATGAGATTTTGTCTACCTTTCAGAGGTCATCTTAGATGTGCTTTTGTTTTTCAAAAAATATCAGTTAAATGGTATGGCGCCATTTGCCAATATTTCATTTTCAAATAACTTTGTAACAATTAGATATAGAGAAAAATGTTTCATATAAAATTTTATTGGTTTTTATAGTCTATTTACTGATATAGATATGTTAGTTTTTCTTCCATTTTTCGTTTTTCTCGGGAACAGTTGAAGATCAAACCTATGATGATTAAACTTTTTTTAATCATTTTGGTCAGTACTATATACCCCTAAAATTTGTGATACAGGTTTAGAAACATTCTGTATAAAGTAATAAATATATTTTATAATTAGTTTCATTAAAAAAATTAATAATACTACCAATATTTCTTATATATAATTAAATATGAAGGATTTACGCATAATTTAAAATCCATACTTTGCTGGTTAATATCAAAATAATTAAGGAGAGAAAAATGTCAAAAATGTTGTTTTCAACTATCCATATGTTGTCAGTATCAAATGTTTCATATTTCGTATCGAGTTATGAATATAAAATATGTTTTTATAAATCATATCGCGAGAATTCGAGGACACAGCATACGGCCTGCCCAAAATATCTTACTTTTATTTCATGTGACATATTGCAATTTAATTAATCTGGTTAAATATACATTCATCAGTTTTTTGTATGCAAACCACAATGTAATTTATTATGCTGATATGATGTTTCGTTTCTCTGAATGATATTTAATTTTGAGATTATGAAATAGTGGTATTAAATTAATAAGGAAATTTCAATTAAACATTATTGCCTTGTTTTTTCATGTATTAAAATTAATGTTAGTATTTTTATTTTATAACTTTTTTATACGAATATTTTAGACATTTTATTATGTTGATATTTAGCTTTATGCTCTTTAAACAATAATTAGCAAGATAATGTTTAAATTTATTTACTTGTACATTAAAATATAAATAATGTCTTATAAGTAGTTATTCTCATTCTTTAATTATGAGAAAATGATATACAAATTTTAAAAGTAAAAAAATATGAAAATAATGATTCTAATAATTTACATATATGTACATATATTTCAATAATTATACTTATCTTACACTTAGAAATTCAACATAGATACATGAATACATTTTTTTTAACATATGTACTTATACTACTTACTCCCAATTAACATTAAGACCATATTAAAAAATCTGATGTGGCCCGCACATTACCTCTTGCCATTTAATTTTTATTTATTAAGGTCTGTTTTTATACAGGTCTATTTAAATTTATTTGCGAAGTAAATTTATGCCTAATTGTACAAACAATTCTAAATTTAAAACGACTCTAAAACAAAAAAAAATGCAAATCGAAATTTTGTCAATTGTCAATTAAAGAAAGGCTTAAAATTTAAGTTGGTGTAACCGGCCACTAATGAAATGAACAAATGCAACTCGATTTTTTTTTTGTATATAACTATTATTGCAATTTCCAACGAATTATGAATATTTTCTTTTTGAAAGACCTTCTATTATGTTAATTCATATGTATGTCGTGACAAAGACGTTAATTTCTTGAATATTGAAAATATATTAAAACTGTTTTGTTGATTATGGAATTATATAAATACATCTTTTGACAATAACATTTATCTATCAATTACATTATAAAGGGACTTCCAGGATTAAATAGCTTAAATTAAAATTTAAGGTTACTAAAAGTATAATTGAAGCGGTTCAAATAGTTTTAGTTATACTCGTAATAATGAAATATTAATCAAGTTTAATATTTTATTGTATCACAATATTTTCTTACAAAATTTGAACCTTCAGAAATATTTGCACTTGAAAGTAACAAATGTTTTTGATTGTAACAAAAAAAATAGGAATATATTTCATAATTTTATTGGAATGATTGAAATGTAATAGTTACATACGTAGAAATTAAATAATTATTATGCTGCAACTGCATCTGTGATGGAGCAAATTTTGTAAGAAAATATTGTAATATTAAATGTTATACGATAAAATTGATTCATACTTCCTTGTTGTAACGAAAATTATTTGCACCGCGGTACTGCGCTAGATAGAAATGAAACAAAGCATTTGTGAGATTTTATTTACGTAAATTTGTTCGTTTCTAGGCTCTTTATTTAAAGCTTAAGTTGGGTTGTTTAATCTTGGAACACTTTGTATATCAAATTTGGTTGAGAAAAATATGTCATAAATCAGTAGTTCCATTTTCAAGTTAAACTTTAATTGAAATAAATTTGATAAATGAAATTGTCATATTTTCATCTCAAAATCATTTATATTCTTTACAAATAAGTGTTTTATTTTAAGTACTCATCGATATTTTAATAATAGCTTCCATTTACGCTGACAATATCTATTTGTGGTGAGAAAATAATTCGTTTCTATTCTCGAAGAAAATGAAACAAAATCGATTGCAGGCGTGGGCGTGCAAAGTGCACTAACCGTGTATTATTCAATGATAAAGTGTCACACTTGAAGTTTAATTAATACAAGAGAAAATTACATAGACACAGGTTATAGTATATTGTTTAACATTTCATGTTCTCCAAATGGTTACGGTTAATAAATTCTACAAGTGTTTCAGTTCCGATTATAAAATGATATATTAAATGAAATAAGAAAGTAGATTAATAGAGAAAATTATAGCATATTAACGGCTTTTAAACTTTGAAGTCTTGTTAAACATACTCGTATATATTTACATTGCAAAGAAAATTTAAATTTCTTATTGTTTCGAGGAACAATCCCTTCTTCAGGGATCGTACTTCTTTCATATTTGAGAAGAGGAATTTCCAAACGTTCCATGTGCCACTTCATATTTTTGTCAGGAGAGCAATAACACCTTATAACTCAAAGGTTAACATTTCCACTTTAACAAAACAAATTACAGCGAAAGTTTTGGTATTTCTCTTATAGACTAATCCAGAATAAATGTAATCCAATCAGGTTTCCATGTTTTGGCAGTGGTGTAGAATACGTACTGCGAATTTGAATTTAATTTTAACCGTGAGCTATTATAGTTCTTATATGAACATTGTTTTTATTGACATTATTATGACACAAAATCAATAACAAAAGTAACATGAGAGTACGAGCATTGTGAAATTCAAAGTAGCAGTCTGTAATCTACGCTACTGTGAAGTAGTTGTTAAACAACTGTCAAAACTGGCAACTGCCCTTCGACGACATACACAATATGGCTATAAATATTTAAGACTGATTTTCTATAGCACCAAATAACAGCGCCATCTATGAACTGGCACCCAAACTATTTTTGACCAATCTTCATCAACATCCCCCTTAAGTTTTATTAATATTGGTTCAGAACAGTTCTCATATGGGCATAATTTGTTGGCCTCTAAAATCTGCCTCGTCATGGATGCATTCGTCGAACAGCGGTACGAATAATTTAACTTAAACGTTTCCTTTGGTCTAAACAGCGTTTGGAGATGCTTCATTGATACATTGGATCGTTTTTGGTTGGCATGAAAGCATTCGCGATGGGCGATATGAAAACGAAGATGACCCAAAAAGTGACAGCCCCGAATCAAATAGAAACGCCGAAAACATTGAAACAGTTCCACAACTATAGGTTTACGATCGATGTGTTACGATTAAGATGATTGTAGAGGTGTTTGATCCTTTGATCATCGACAGGGAAATAGCTGGATTGACTATCGTCGAAGATTTAAAGAAAAATGCTCACAGGATAAGAAAAAAAATTGAAGAAAGAAACGTTCTAACTTCCTTGGTACTAAGAACTATTTCAAAGAATATTGTACTGACTTGTGTAACTTTTCCAATTTATATTATTTACAAAAATTCTAATTATGTTTCATTTTATAAACATTTAAAGGTAAATGCTTTGAGAAAACTTGATGGGGATCATTTTTCTGCTATTTATAAAATCCTCTGACTGAGGACAACTTTATGCATTTTCGAGTTCTACGGGAATGCGTTATGTGAGCTAGGTTAGAGGTTATGTTAAGATATGTTCAACAAAGGCAGATCGTCACTTTTAACTATTTTTCTTGTTGATTGTATGTGAAAATAGGATGAAAAAAGTGTTATTGAATTCTAAGTTGTAAGTTGAGGACAGCTTTCTGCAGTTTCTCCACCTTTTTCAATTTTCACAAAATCATAAAAATTTAAATATTAAAGCTAAATTTTATTTTATCTTCATATAAACATATGAATATACCATCAAACTTTATATGGTTATAACAATCTCTTTTACGTAGAAATCAGTAATTTTATTTTATTATCAAGTAAGTTCCATACTTGTGAAGGTAGTAAAAGTAAGTTTTTTGACACTTCAATTTTTATCCATTTTATGCGAACCAATATTATATTACAATAAAATAAAACAATATATGGGTTTAGTTCTGTATTTTTTATTATTATTATTTATACGACGTTTCGACAGCGAAGTGCTGTTTTCATCAGGTATAAATAATAAAAAAATTACAGAACTAAACTCAAATATTGTTTTATTTTATTATATTATGAGTTCTGAAAGCTTCTTTCAATATTTAAATTATATTAGTTTTAATTTTTTTTTATAACTGCTATAATTTTTTTAATCTTGACATTTTAATTATGACACATTTTTCGACTGTTACTCACTCTTCATAAATAAATTCCGTTCTTAAATCTCTCCTTTCTTTTCCACCACTTATCTAAAATCATACATGGCACAATCGATGACTCCTTTTCCTTGAGCCTACTTAATTTTCATGTCCCCTCGATCATTACTCGTTCCTCACGTACTTTTTATCTCCCTACAGCACGAACTAATATATTTTTAACTTCCCCCATTAATAAAATGTGTTTTCTATATGATAATAAATATTCAGGAATAGATATCTTCCGTCATTCACCAAACAATTTTCACAATTTGATTGAAAGCGTTTGAAATCCATTACTAGTGTTCTCTTATTCATCGCACGCTACATTTACATTTATTATTTTTTGTTTTGTTCTTTTAAATATAAATTGTTTTTACACTTTGTCTATTCATATCCTGTAATTAGGCAATTGCGCCTGTTGGATATTGTACTCGAATAAATAAATAAATAAATAAATGCAGTTGGTTCACCAGTTTAATAATTAAATTATATTTTCTCTTTCTCCGTATAAACATATTTACGTTTATTAAAGTAGTAAACTACTTGGTTAAGCCACGACCACGAATGCTTGAAGCGGAATGAAATTGAAAGCGAAATCTGAAATCCTGCTGAACTTGTATCAGATGAATATAATTTCCTATTCAGCATTTCCCAAACGGTGGATCGCGCAACACTGGAATGTAGTGAATTTTAAACGTTATTACAAACACAAATCTATGGAGAATTGTGGAATTTACTAACATTCTAATGACTGTCTATATGTAGACCATTAATAGAATATTAAACAAGAATGTTGAAATCATAACTACATATTTAGTATTCGGTGCATATTAATGAGAATTTAGATAGTTTCTATTTACGTTTAAACAATGAACTATATAATTAATATTTTGATATAACTTCCATTTAATATATTAATAATAATTAATATTAACACGAGTTAATGGACATATTATACGACTTTAAAACTAAATTGATAGAAATGTAAATCAGAATATTAAAAATCCAAAAAGATTAATATGCGGTAGTTGCTCCATTTCAGTAATGTTTATATAGTCTGTCCCAACTTATAATAAATGGGGTATATGATCATAATGGAATTTCAATATACAGGGTGTTAATAAAAAAACTTTACACACTTTAGCAGGTGATAGTAGAGATGAAAACAAGAAAAAAATTCTAATACACTTAGGTCCAATACTCATTGGTTTTTAGAAAATTTATGTATGGAATTTGTACATAATACACAGGATTGACGGAAGGTATTGTGCTGGCCACATCAGATTTAACAACTAAGGACTCTGGGTGTTTACGATCAAGTGCGTGAGTCTCTTCGACGACGGCTGCAACTTTGTTTACAATTGATCGTAAACACCTAGAGTCCTTAGTTGTTAAATCTGATGTGGCCAGCACAATACCTTCCGTCAATCCTGTGTATTATGTACAAATTCCATACATAAATTTTCTAAAAACCAATGAGTATTGGACCTAAGTGTATTAGAATTTTTTTCTTGTTTTCATCTCTACTATCACCTGATAAAGTGTGTAAAGTTTTTTTATTAACACCCTGTATATGGGTCATGGGTCAGATATAAAACATAACTACTATAGCTTCTGATTGCAATAATAAGAAAAATGAAACATCATTTAGTAATAATATAGTTATTGGCATTTGAATGTTTTGGAGTAGGGATTTGGTGGTGTCAGTATGGTTAGAGCATGTGTCATTAAAGTGGTATTTTTCTCAATAAAATTTGCAAACAGTGTTATGAAATATATAATGTAAACTAAATGGACAACATTGAGGATAATAGGGGAAAACAATTTAGTTAAAACTGACAGAAAAGTCAAACAAATATGTTTTCCTGTTTAGCGTTCACAAAGTCAATTTTGTCAAAAATAATATTACAATGAACAATTTTTTACAAATGTTTTTGGGGATTTTTTTAAATTGTGAAGTTGGTAACTTAGTCTAAGTGTCAAATAAATATCTTTAATTTTAGTTGTCATTACCTGTTATTACTAATGGAAAATTATACTATTGTTATTAAATTTATTTTTCAAAACTATTATGAGCCTTATTTTTAATTTTAGTTATAGTCGTAGTAGAAAATATATAATACAATACTCGCTGCGTAGTCATTTTTTGGTCTCGAAGTTTTTACAGGTCTCGTCATTCGCCTAAGTCCGATAAACGATCTTTTTCACTGAAAATAGTTTACTTAATACATACTTGTATAAAAAATCCAAAGAGCATACAAATAAATTTGAAAATGTACGTTTTAAATAAATAATTACCTACGTATTACATTTTTCGACTTGTTCGTATCGTTGTAGAGGCTATAGCTAGCAGTGTGTTCCTTGGTGATCACCCATCCAAATACTAACTGCTGACTACGTTGCTTTAGTTGCGTTTCGTGACTTCGATCTTATTTTTTTAAATGGAGTGGTTTAAGACGATTGTAAGAGTTTGTTGGGGACCTCATTTCGAGTGAAAAATGTTATATGTGTAAACATAGATCGTATTTCACTTAATTATCAAAATACAAAAAGTCAATTTTAAAAATAAGAGGCAGTTTTCAAATTTTGTACATTAAGATAAGAGTACATACTTTTAAAAAACAAAATGTTTATGCCTTACGTTTCTTAAATTGTCATTGTTGTACGTTATTTATGAATTTTGTAATATTAATGCAACAACTATAATAAGCACTGTAACTTTTAGTCCTCTCTTAGTTAGTTATCTCGTCAAATTTGTTTATGTCTTTGTTTTATTGAAGTTTTGTGTATTGTTGCTCATATCTTGTTTGGTTTTCCCATTTTTTGTTTATTATAATTTAATATTATTTTGATAACTAAAAGGAAAAGGACCTATGTTTATATAACAATTTTCACTCAAAATGATCTGAGGAATAAGCTGTCAAAGTTTGTTACATTCATTATAAATCATGTTGTATTCGTATAGTTAAATTTAAAAATGTACTTTTTGATGTTTTAGGCATTTTATTTAAATAAACAATTATTAAAATATATAAAAGCAAGGATCCTTGCAACATTTTATGCGCGATACTTTCTTTCATATATTATTCATCTGTGTTTTTCTATAAGTAATTCTAGCATTTTTGCATTTTTCTACATCTTCCTAATGTTGAGAAAAGAAATATACAAGGCTGCAATCAGTTAATATCTATTTGATCGATGTCACCAATTGTACCTTCATCAGGGTAGATACAAAACTTATTTAAGTTGTTTGATGGAACAAACAAATATTAACTCATCCTGTCAATCGTTCATATACCACCAATCAACACGTCGTTTATATCCGACTACATCTCTTAATCTTAAACATCCCACCTGCTAGCGTGCTAAGCGACGACGCACTCCTGATATTCGGCGACGCCACCGCTGTAACCATAGACACACATCCTGCGAGGACTAACCATTCCGACCACCGCGCCATCGTACGCCACTGTAATCCCGCGAACAACCGATGAACTAACACAGTCACAGCCACCTTGGTGCGCGACAGACTTCAACTGACTTCGCCAAGCCGACTCAGATGGAGTTTGCGGACGACCTTGGACGGAGAAAGTACAAGGATGGGTGATGGTGATGGTATTGTTCAGTGTGGAAAATTTTGGAAATCTACTTGGAAGGGATGTTTTGAAATCCTTATATAATGATGAGCTAAACTATATACTTGTTTTTGAAGAGGTGGGAACTGGTATTGTTTTTTGCTAGTTGAAATTTATGACGCGATACAAAGACTATTTTTAATTTACAACCAATTGGTGCCTGCTTAATTTTAACTTTCTATGTTTTTTTGGATGTAGTATCCATATAACATCAAATTTAATACATTTATAGCAGGGAAATAGTTTTAACTGCGGTATTATTTTATATGATTAGGACCCTAATGTCAAGGACGCCGAGAAGCAGACCGGTGCCCGGGGCCCCTTCCACTTATTAGATGTAAAAATAAAACAAATATTTTTGTTAGTCATATGATATAATAGAAAGTAACAAATGATTCGAAGAATATAAACATAAAATACATATCATTTAACCATTTGAGATAAAATATTCCCGGTTCCGGTACCCATTGACATTACGGGGGCAGGGAATTTTGCCCCCTTTCTCATCGAGCCTGCCTAATGTAACAAGTCAACGATAAAATAATTAAGACCTAAACCTATACGGGATGTCTCTATGCGTATAGCTTAACCACAAATTCCTGGATGATTTCACTAAACTTCTATATATCCGAAAGTGAATCATTTATTCAGTATTCTGCTTCAAATTTCTTCTAAAAAATAATTTTCTTTGTCATAAGAATAAAATTTGGTATAAATAAATATATCATCACACGGCATATTACCCATTGCTGGGTGTGCCAATCTGCTATGTACACAGATATCGGTAATGATGAAATTTTTGTACTGTGCGAGCGCTTACCAGGTGTCACCTCACGGATACTCAATGCTAGTGTCGGGAGTGCACCACAGGGGTCAATTTTGGTATGAAATTTCATATATGAGTTACAGGAAAGTTATCCTTATTATAGATTGATTTTGATGTGGAAATAAGGAAACATCAAACTATTTATGGGGACCGAAAGAAAACAAAAAATGCCGCACTTGCTGTGCAAATTATGAAACATTAGGCTCTCAGGTTTAGAGCATTCGTTACAGATTTATTTGTGACTAGCACTAAGTCCTTACGAAGCAACAAGTTTTAGACGATTCGGTTATATGACTATAATGGTTGAAGAGCATCAGGGAAATACGGAAACACTATACATTAATTAATCAAATAATATAACTGTATACTTAGATTTAAAGCCGAAAGACATAAATTTATAAATAATAATAAATAAAGTCATTTTTAAGATGATAAATAAATAAATAAATATATTATCACGGCATATTACCCATTGCTGAGTGTGCCAATCTGCTTTGTACACGTATTTCGGTAATGATATTATTAAGATAATATCTGCTATTATTAGTTAATCATTGAACCAATGAACTTGAGTGTCAATTCCAAAATAAGAACTTTGATGCAGAATATTGGCTAAACGATACACTTTCCGATATAGCTAAGTTTAGTTAAATCTTCTTATTGTAAGCCTAAGTAATATAATATGGTTAGGCTATGTACACGTGTTTTCGAGCCACTTGTAAGTATAATAATTTTCAATTTTCAAACCTTTTCACTAGTTATCATGTTACATGGAAAATAAAATATACGATATATTTAGGATTAACAAGACACTCAAGATAGTGAAGGTGTTAAAAATTAATTCCGATTTTCAAAAAAGCACAAAAATGATACCTGTGTTATTATTTCCACGACAGTGTTGAGACGACGTTTGATAAGCTCTAACGGTAAAGATATATTCGTACTATTATTGGGTATCAAAATCTGCACATAAAAGCAGATTGGCACATCCAGTAATGGTTAGTATAGTTTGGTTCACGAAAGATGACAATTCTAGGTCATTTATTAACCGTATGGTATAATATTACTAGCAGATAACTTCACTGCACTTCGTATACATAGACGTGCAACATGAAATATTTATGGATACATTTTAACTGAAAAAAATAAGTGTAATTTATATGAAAATTATGTATCTTTTTAAATAACGCATTTCTCAAAGATTTATGCTCTTCACCTATGTATTTGCAAAACCCAAAAAGATAGACTTGACAAAAACCATGGAATACTAATTTGATTTAAATGTCAACGTCCCTGGGTAACTATTAGGACAGAGGGCAGTGCAGTAGATAATTAGATATCTGTAACTCTACGACATACGTCATTATTGTTTGTAATGTGTTGGAAAGTAATGTCACCATTTACGTATATCTGTCACACAACATAAACTGTATAGACATACGTTAAATAATCTTTCTCATTCTAACATGAAATGTTGTTAAGTTACTACTGTATAAAGTGCTGTGTATTCTTTCTTTGAACAAGTGACCATGAATAGAGTCATCTTTCGTGAACCAAAGTATACTAATAAGCCGTGATGATATATGTATTTTTTTATTTATTTGAATTTTTGGATATAATATTTGATATGACGCGTAGTCATCCTATCCTCATAATGCTGGTTACATGTTTATGGTTATATTGCTGGTGTGGTATATGGTTTTTGTGGAAGTTAGGTTTTTTGACACACGTGAAATTTATCAAGTAACCATTTAATAAAGTTGAAGGTGCAATTATGTAAATAACTGGTATTACTAAAAGGTGTGCCAAATGACTAAATGGATGTTTTTTGTAATTAATAATTAATTATATATGAAAAATTATATAGTAGTCTTCATTAATGATTCATTAGTTATGGAATATCACATAGTATATGGCGTAATTAACAAAAATCGAAACATAATTTTATAAAAAAAAAATAACTGCTTTTATGTGATAGTTTTATTCGAGGAGATAAGAGCATGTTTTCAAAAAAATAAATAAAATTAAGTAAAACATATTGGCCGTTAGTATGAACAGTGAATAAGGATGATACATTATTTTAGAGAAACATACTTCAAATAAAAGCTGAGTGCAATTAATATTTCTATAACTATTATTTGAAGTATTTTTCTCTAAAATAATACATAAACGATTGACAGATAAGATAATGCTAGTCAAGTGTTCGCTAATCACTTGTTCATACTAGAGGCCAATCTTTATTGAATTATTATTCGTATAAGCGTTGATCTATAACCACTATCAACACTCACTTTATTTTTCTGTAAAAAAGTTCCAAATTTTATTTTATATTTTTCATTTTGATGATTTTTATCGAAACGAGAATAGAACGATATGGCATCTTAGCTCAAAAAGTTCATTAAATGGATTTATTTAAGTTTTATGGGAAACCTTTCAATTATCTCGATATATCTGATGTGTACAGTTGATAGCATTTATCTCGAAGTTGTCGTGGAGAAAGCACCATAGGGGGCACTTTTGAGCTATTTGAGAAATGGAAATAATTTTCAAGATTCAAGTTTGACGTTAGTGGGAATCAAATCCGTGTCGTCAGAATTAGAATGGGTAACACAGAAAAGCGATCCCATTGAGTCACATAAATTGCAAACTATAGTATTTGATTCACCATAAGCGTTTACATTAGCTGAACAACAGAAAATATACTATGTAATTTTTTTAAGAACAGATAATAATAGCTTTGCCATTTTAACCGGATTTAATCCGGGTATTTCAGTATACGTAGTTTAGGTTCTTATTCCGTTTAACTTTCCTATACAATATAGAATGTATTAATTTATAAATAGTATCATACGTATATTAAAAACAAATTTCAATAAATATTTTCATGTCAATATCCGGGAAATTAATTACTCCACTATTAATATCAAAGACTTGAACGACAACAATTTCTATAAACAAACTTGGTAAATAAATACATTATCTACTCCACAATGTCAGCATTTCCACATTTCCAGTGAATGAAGCATAAGTGAAACCCCAGCTAGATGCTTGGAATACTTGTCTTCGATCCAGATCGAGATCAGATTGTGTTGTCCCCTGCAGCTTGTAGGTGCGGCTCTGACATCACTTGCTATTCAACGGAGACGGAGACGTAGACGTAGATGTTAGTTTTCTAATCGTATGTCAACTGGAGCTATTCTGGTGTCTTCTGCATATGAAAAGGATTGCAAAGGACTTATAAGGCTGGGGAAAGTGCAAGGCGAACTAGACAGTGAATTATTGAATGCTATTAAAGACACAAATAATGCATATACTATACGAGGTTCACGCTAGAATTATTGAGAATAAGGGAAATATGGGTATTTTTTTTAGAATTTTATTACTTCCTTGTACGTAAGTAAAGGAAGTATTGTAATCGCGAAAAATTTCGGTTTTCAGATTTCAGCGGAAATATCCATTTTGATGATCCCTGAATCCATTTTGACTAATTTCGTCGTGACGTCTGTACGTACGTACGTATCTCGCATAACTCAAAAACGGTACGCCGTAGAAAGTTGAAATTTTGTATTTAGGACTCCTATAACATCTAGTTGTGCACCTCCCTTTCTGGTTATTACACAATTTCCAGAAGTGGCACTTTACTTGAAGCCTATAATAGATTTTAATGAAAAACTGTTTTAAAATATAATCCAAAACTTTTCAAATTTGGTATAAAAGACTTTTATGTCAATCGAAATAACATAATAGATTTTGGTTAAAATAGGCTAATCGGAAGTGATACATTACTTGAAGTTGTTAACAGTTTTTCTTGAATAAAATGATTTTATTTTGATTTTAGAAATAAATGCTTCAAATAAAAGTTTTAGAGAATTAATTTCTGCGTCTAGCACATTAAGTATTATTAAATATGCCCTTTGTATAAGCGAGATAGGTAAATTTAAAAATTATTTTTTTGTAATAAAGCTTGCTATGGATTAGGACAAAAAAATAAAATGTTCCTGTCAAATTACGTTAAATACGTGCAATTTTATGATTCGTACAATAACAAATATATTTTTATTGTGAAATTAGTCATATTCATTGTTGTAATCAAATATTTCTTTGTTGTAATCAAAACTCTCTTTAAAAACTCCCTTTATGGTCGCTATATATCTTACTGTTTTGAAGTTAAAATTAATATTTTGTAATTTATTTATTAAAAAAATATGTATAGTTTAATAATCGTACAAGGAAGTCGTGTGGTGTCCACATCAGATTTTTTTTAATATGTTCACAATAGTTTTCTTCAACAATAATACATTCCACCATTCTTTCCTTCCATTTATTAAAAGAGCCCAACCGATCTTTCTTGCTAGGTGATGTAAAAACTGTCCAAGCTGTCAAATTAATTTCTGGTGATTTAAGGACTGCTAAAGCTATCAAACTAATTACTGGGAGACTTAAAAACTGTCAAATTATAAATCATAATTCAATGCTCTCTATTAATTTCATATTCTCACTCAAAACGATATTTTAAAAATAGATTAATCAGGTTCTAACTATAATTTAACTATTGCAAATTAATTTGAAATGAAATTTGTTTAAAATACCATAGCAAATTTTAACTTTACGGCCTAATTAATTTCCTTACTCTCAATAAATTAAACGTGATCCTATGGTTTGTTAGCACAAATTCAACTGATATAAACAGGAATGGGATGGGGCCTTATTTTTACCGGGAATTCTAATATCCGAACCCAATATTACTGGAATCTTATATTAGAATCACTGTATTAAAAGTAAAACAGACAGTTTTGTTAATGTGTAGCGCCTTATAATTGGTAATGTACGAGTATGATATAAAAATTTGGTTAATTATTCCTGATTAAAAAATAATATATTATGTTATTCGGACTTGAAAGCGGTTTTTTGCCAAGGCAAGCTGGGTAAAACACTAAAGGCTCTTTACTCCGTGTGACATTATTTTTACTTCCTTGTACGTAAGTAAAGGAAGTATTGTAATCGCGAAAAATTTCGGTTTTCAGATTTCAGCGGAAATATCCATTTTGATCATTCCTGAATTCATTTTGACTAATTTCGTCGTGACGTCTGTACGTACGTATTTCACATAACTCAAAAACGGTAAGCCGTAGAAAGTTGAAATTTTGTATTTAGGACTGCTATAACATCTAGTTGTGCACCTCCCTTTATGGTTATTACACAATTTCCAGAAGTGACACTTTACATGAAGCCTATAATAGATTTTAATAAAAAACTGTTTTAAAATATAATCCAAAACTTTTCAAATTTGGTATACAAGACTTTTATGTCAATCGAAATAACATAATAGATTTTGGTTAAAATAGGCTAACCGGAAGTGGTACATTACTTGAAGTTGTTAACAGTTTTTCTTGAATAAAATGATTTTATTTTGATTTTAGAAATAAATGCTCCAAATAAAAGTTTTAGAGAATTAATCTCTGCGACTAGCACATCAAGTATTATTACTTTTTTTGTTTTTGTAATAAAGCTTGCTATGGATTAGGACAAAAAATTTAAAAAAATGTTCATGTCAAATTACGTTAAATACGTGCAATTTTATGATTCGTACAATAACAAATATTATATTTTTATTGTGAAATTAGTCATATTCATTGTTGTAATCAAATATTTCTTTGTTGTAATCAAAACTATCTTTAAAAAGAACCGGGTTAGCTTAATGTTAATTTAAGAATGATAGTAGTAAATGAATTATATTTTGTTCTATATTAAATTATTTAAAAATATGTATAGGATAATAAGCGCACAAACAAGTCGTGTGGTGTCCACATCACTCATGACATGTTATTAAAAAAATATGTATAGTTTAATAATCGTACAAGGAAGTCGTGTGGTGTCCACATCAGATTTTTTCTTCAAGTATTTCAAAGAAAACTTTGTGGATTTTTTAAATGTTTTTTTTTTGGAATTGCTTTAATTGTTCACAATTTCAGCCAAAGCTAGTTGCGTTTACTACAAAACATAAACGATACAATTGTTAAATAACAATTTTCAATGTGGTCTGTGTTGCTGTGGCGACTTCTGCCACCAGCGGAGAACTAAGAAGCTAACATTTTTTACTAATATAATAATGAACAACATTATTGCACTAGTAAGATAATGACTATCTTCTATAGTGTGTGCACAGCAGCATAATATGAATATTATAACACGCTTGAAGTTTTTTTTTTTATTAAAAACCTAATTATAAGAACGAAAATGATTTTACTTTAATTTAGGCATAATGTTCATTTTTATATTTAGGCTGTAAGTAATCTAGCGCAGTAACCGGTTAAACGGTTAATAGGATAACCATTTAACCTATTATTTTTGACAACACTCTTCTCTGCCAATAAATGTAAATTTCTTGACAAAAGAAAGCAGTGGAATGGTTTAAAAGTTATCATTGGTATTATTGGTAAGATAAATATAGCGTACTCGTAATTGTGAAACATGTATCGTTAGAGACAATTTTTTGCGTAAACAATTTCGATGGAGCTGGTAATTGATTGCGGATGGCTTATAGCTGCAAGAGTGTAATAAAATATTAAAAATAAAATTTGGTTTTGGCAAATATATAAAATATTACTTTACATGAATGGGATGTGACCATATTCGAATTTCAATATATGTCATGAAATATAAAAACTAACCACTGTAGCTTCTCATTATAATAATAAAAACTAAACATTAGTTTGTAATATTATTGTTATAAGCAATCTAATGTTTTCGAGAAGGGATATATGAAGTGAGCATGGTAGGATCGTGGAAGAAGACAGAAAGACTGACCGGAAAGTAGATAGTTATAATTTATAAATCAGCGTCGCGATTATGTTGTGGTAGGTTATACCAGGACGACAGCTGGCTATAACTATCTCTTTCCCTCCCAGTCTGTCTGTCTTCTTCCACGATTCTTTTTACCTCTCGCTAAGAGAGGTATTGCATTCATGCTAAAAATCGCATATCCAGATTTTATTGAATAAGCACGTTTTAAGGTCCCTACAATTCGATTTTAACATTTTTACGATGATGTCTGTGTGTGTGTGTGTGTGTGTGTGTGTGTGTGTGGATGTGTGTGTGTGTGTGTATGTGTGTGTGTGTGTGGGATGTTGGAAGGACGGTTACTCAAAAACTATAAGACTTTAAATTTGTTTAACTACGTATTTCCCAATCGGACATTCATGGGAAGATCTGAAAAGGTTTTGGTAACAATTGGACAACCGGAAGTAGAAGATTCTTGAAAAAAAATCTTCTAAATAATATTTTTTCAATTTTTTTCTTGGTATTATTAAAGAAAAATAAATTCTCTTTCCGATACATTTAAATATTTTATTATATATTCTATAGATTTATAGATAAAAGAAATATAATATGTAAAATAATCTGTTATAATAAATTTTACAGCCGAAAGAATGGCCATGGAAAATAGTTGATAATTTAAATTGTTTGTAACTGACAGATAAATGTCAGTGTCAGAAATCCGGAGACATTACTGAAGACTTTTTCTGGGAAGTACATACATTATATTATTTCTTAAAGTATGAATAGCTAAATATTTATTATTGTAGGTATATTACATATATCCTTCAAAAATACTGTCAATCCTGACAATGAATTGGAAACATTTCGAAAAATTAGAAGAGAATAAAATGTCTTCATAAAATGAATTTAAAATTAAACAATCTAAATATAAGGAATAGATATATGTAAGTAGAATTTTTGGTAGACAGTGTAGGTATACAAGAAAAGCAGATATGGGGGCCCATGTCAGAATGATAGCTAGTTATTATGCATATGTCAAGTATTAAAATTTCTCATTCTAAATTTAGTGATTTTCCAATTCCATGTGATTTCTTTTCCTCGACAAGTAAATGCCACACTCCTGGTGACAAATTAAATACGTGTATTTAGAAAATCTTGAAATTCTAAATGAAAAATTGATAATTGACATCCATGTGCATAATTACTAATTATCATCCTGAAACAGGCCCCCACATTTGCTTGTCAAGGCCAACAATGTAACATGACTGTTCGCGTCCTATACTTATGTAACCAAAAAAGGAAGTGGCGAGAGGTATTGTGCTGGCCACAACAGATTTTTAATAATGATTTTCTCGTAAAGCATGAATAATTAATCAATTTAAAAAATACGGGAATTTTATACTTTGTCTAGTATCATATTATGTAAAAATAAAAATTTGGTCACATACCCCCATTGCTTTCGTTCATGGATTTAATGTATTCTTTGCAATACGTGCTTTGAGTGTGAGGTGTCATCTAGTATCTAGTAAATGACTACTGTATAAATATGTCATCATTACTTAGTTGAATATATAAATTGCAACATTAATGGACAATAAATCATCATGTTATTTATACATTTACTAACATAAGTAACTCGCTTATTTTTACATATTATTTGGAGAGTGTACAAGTTGATATTTTGCAAATGTCATGAAAGCAGGTGACACACTTGCACATGCATTGAAAAAATTCTTAACCATATTGTTCACTATCTTATATCAAGGTTAAAATAAAATATTGAAATTACCGTGATATGCATAGATTAGATTTATTGAATTTTACATTTGAATGTATAGACCAGAATATGTATGAGTATAATAAATATTTGACGGATATGTAACATCTGTATCTTTGTTAAATGTTTTTAAATTTAATGACGTATTTTAAAAACAGTAACAGATCTCTAGTGGTTTGCCATATAAGTATTAAACTGTAATTATATCCTACAACCTACATTTCACTTTATGTAATGAAGTACAAGTTACTGTCACATTAAGCGACAGTATCCTCATATTACCACAAAAATTATAGACTAGTACTTATACACGACAATTTTATGTAATTTCTTATAGGTAACAACAGTGGCGTACAGTGAAAATAAATTTTAGGGAAGCCAGATTGACAGTAAAAAATTACGATTCCTCGTCTTTGGTTTCATGGTTGGGTAGAATACATATTTGCAATATAATCCGATAACAATAAGAGCGGCAAAATTTAAATAAATGTTACTTTGGACGATGTTTTGACCCCTTAGCACTTTCTTTGGGTGCGCCACTGTATATAGTAGTATTAGATATACAGTTTATGTATTAAGCAGAATATTGTCTTGTCTTCTACTAATTGATTGAAACAATTTCCTTAAACATGTATCTATATACAGTATTTGTAGTCCAATATTGACTGAAGTTAATTATTCAATTTAATTTAGGCTCACAGACGAAACGACCTAATTTATTTCTTTATCTAATTAAGTTTGCTAATCCCATTAGATGTTCGAAAAAGATCTAAAGCTTTGTCAGGATTTCCAACACCTGATTTGAATTTCGTAAAGCTTCTCGAGAATTACAACATTTATTTCGCACTGCAAAAAAATCTCAGGGCAGTGAAGAAAATATATTGTTTAATGTTTACTAAACGCTTTGTTAAGTTTTCAGTTGCATAGAGCAGAAAAATGCCGGTTATTTAATACAATCTTTAACTTTTCCACTTTGTGATTATTATGAAAGTACGGAAAGACGAGACGATAAAGATTACGTTACTTAGAGAAAACATTGTTTTAAACTGTGGTAATTTAAAACTATTAACAGTACAATTTATTCATAAACTTTTTGTGATTGTTTTTATATTAAAATAATATATCTTTTCGAATAACTACTTTTAAAGTGACACGTTACATACTGAAATCTCATTACTAAAGCAACACTTATAACCCCGGCTTATATTGTTGAAGAAGAATTGGCGTGAATTTTGTCGAATCAGCGGCGTGTTATGCGCGGTCTTTGATATTCGCCAATTTACCGCCTTCAAGAGCGAATCATTGCAGCGGCCTGGCAAATTTTAACTCAAAATTTCGGTATTCGGTAATTATCCTCAATTTACATCAAAAGGAGATACATGCCTATCTAAGAGTTTTAGAAAATATTCAGATAAAGTAAAGTAATTCCGTATCAGTACTAATCGTATTTCAATTTCAGTTTTTTTTTAAATGTCAAATTTTGCTGATAGAAATTTCATAATCTGACAAAGTTTTGAATTTAATTTAAAAAATATTAGAAAACGTAACATTTCTGCTTTTGTTTTAGAGCTACAGAATTATAATAACTTCCATCAAATAACTGCAAATTTTTGAAAACAAACCATCTTCCCTTCGCGGAAGTCATTATCAAATTCCTCACTCACTTCTACAATTCAATCACCTTTTAATTATCATTTCTATCTCATAATGAACAAGCAACGACTGTGCTCGTACTGTTGGTTGTTGACCTGACAAGGACGTCAGCAAGGATCGAAGAATGATGTAGGATCTAGAGATCTACAGTCTACGTCTGCAGCTCTCTCTGAATTAACTTGACGTTATTGTGAACGTGATGTTCCAACAAATATCGGGATTTTATGGAAAATTGGTGAATGCGGACGATCAAGGACGATGCGATGTTTTTATAAGGATTTTTTGTATAATTTATAATAAATTATAAACTAATAGTTGGTTATTTACTTCATAGTTTTTTGCAAAGAAATATTACTGTAATTTATATAATACAACTACTTACAGTAATAAAAGATGTAAATTATTATTATTAAACGATTTGAGTGATGCAACTGTTTTGCAGTGAGCACACCAGACAAATTAATTAATTATATAGGGTTGCTTAAAATATTTGCACCAACTTGTATTATATAAGTACTGTGTATTTTAAACATAAAAATAATCATTATGAGTTCTATAAACGTTTTTTACCTTCCGTAACCTATAGGTAAAGAAAGTATTGTTTTTGGTCAAAAAATTCGATGGTGAGTTTGTAATGAATAAGCACGTTTTAGAGTCCCTAGATTACGAATTTACTGTTTTTACAATGATATATGTATGTGGGTGTGTATGTGTGTGTGTGTGTGTGTGTGTGTGTGTGTGTGTGTGTGTGTGTGTGTGTGTGTGTGTGTGTGTGTGACACATATTTCTCCTTTGATAACTCCAATACTACAATTCTAAAAATTATAATTCTTATATTCCTTTTTCGTACATACACATGGAGAGTTGATTCGATTTTGGTTACGATTGGTTAACCGGAAGTACCCTAATTTAAAGATTTTTAACAGTTTTTCTTGAAAAAAATGCTGTTAAATATAATATCTTGACATTTTATGTTATTATAAATATTAAAGAATATTTAATTTTCTATTCGATTTATTTATATATTTTTCTTCATATTCAATAAATTTAGAGATAAAAAAATATAATGAAATATCTTACAACCTATGCTGCTAAAAGCTGCACCAATGAAACAATATTCAAATATCACTAATTGACAGATGTCAGTGACAAATAAATTTACATAGTATCTTTGTGAAATGATTTTACTGGAAATTTAGAATCGTTTGCAAGAAATTTTCTGTGTATGGAATTTATACAAAATACGTTGATTTTTAAATTTTAATTTTAAAAAATTTTAATCACCACAATCTCCATAATGCAGCATTTATAATGATAATATTATAAACTGTTGATTATTTGTTTTGATAATTTGTACCAATGTAGTATTAATATAATTGTCAATTTGTCAACTAGCAATGAAAAAAAAAGGAAAACATGTCTAATAATTCGTGTAGGAATTGAAGAAATTTATGGAGTTGGAATTTCAATTATTTCCTTATCTTTTTTCATATATAGTAATGTAATTAATTATTGTCTATTAAACTTAATGCCGATGTATACGAGATAAAGTATTACCTAATTAAACATTTTCAGTATTAATAAATAAATGCTTCATCCTATAGTAGATAAGGTTTATTTCAAAACAATATGTCTATATTTGTATTTCGTAATTTAGTTTTTTCGTATGTTATTAAATATGAAGTCACCGTTATAAACAAACAAAAAAGCTGAGTACTTGTTGAAGAAACAACATTATGAACATGGTCGTAAGACGGGAGTGACTGATGACATCAATTATTGAGTAATGAAAATGCTAAGTAACGTAACGAGAGGTATTTTTACGATTCAAGGCTGTATAACGTGAAAAAGATAGGTTAGTCTGCATAACTAATTTAATATAGGAAATATAACTGTTATTTTCTATTCCTCTAAGTAGTGTGCATTTATAAATAATTTTCTAATAAATCACCTTTTACATTCTTGAAAGATGAATTAGGTAAGTCTTTAAAAACAAATGAAAAATGTATGAATCTTTCGCCATTTTGAAAAACGAAAATCTCCTTGAAAATATTTTGGTATCTCATCAAGTCAGTTATTCATCTTTGACATTAAGATTTTTCCCATAAAATGTCTACTGCAACAGACGGCAAAAAGTGTTGAACACAGGTACCGTTAAATGTCAAGTTCAACATCATTTCACAATTAAATTTCATGCAGTTGGCCATGGTATGTGTAATTATTGCTAATAACGAATAAAACTATTTAGAAAAGACATTTCGTTTATAATTTCGCATCTTCTAATAGTGTATAATTTAATTTTAATAACATTTTGTAATGGTAATATAAAATTCTGTGCCTTAATGCATGAAACCCAAGGTCTGTTTTTATTTTTACCAAAATGAGATTGTGTACTATGCAACATTATATTTTTGTATACAAGAACAACCAAAGTTTAACTTTAACAGAACGTTTAGGAATCGGTATCTATTGAACCAATGTCATGTCACGAAACAAAAAATACTTAATGCAATTATAACCAATGTATACTTTTCAGTAAAAACTTGCAGAACTTTAGTGCTATATAATCTAAATAACGGAATAATTAGTGATATTTGTAATAAACATTAATAGTGCAGAATACAAGGTTATTAGTTGAAAAGCTGAAAATTTCTTGTTGATTTTAAAATTTCTAAAATTACGAAATGCTAACATGGCATTGCTTTTTCTTGCATATATATACATATATATATAGTACAAAACTAATTTTTCCATAAGCGAATGGCAAAAATATTTTGTAACTCTTATTTTTGAGATAATGCACCTTTAATAAAAAAAATCTAATGTGGCCAGCACAATACCTTCCGTCAATCCTGTGTATTTTGTACAAATTCCATACATAAATTTTCTTGCAAAAGATTCTAAATTGCCAGTAAAATTATTTCATAAACAAACTGTGCAAATGGCACTTGACACTAACATCTTCTTCTTCTTTAGCTTTATCCCATTCGTTAGAGGTCCCTATTTTTTATTTTCTTCTTCCATTCATTTCTGTTTTCCGCGTCGTCCTCATTCGGTTGATTTTCTCTGAAGTCTTCCGCAATACAGTCCTACAATCTTATCTTTCGTCTTCCTCTGCTTCTTCCACTTTCTATTACTAAGCTATTCATTCTTCTTCCAATATATTCTTTATCTTTCCTCATGATATGTTTAAATTTAAACCAATGTAATCGTCTCTCTTGTATCTTTCTAGAAACTTCTAGTACTCGAATTGTTTTCCTTATTCATTCATTCCTTACCGGATCTTTCCATTTCTTCCCAACATCTATCTCAACATCCTCATCTCTACCACATTCATTTTCTTTTCAGTTATAGGCTAGGACTTATTGAGAATAGGAATATCAGTCTTTTTAAAATTTATGGAATAGAAGGATTTAATTAGTAATAATAAGACATATTTAAAACATTTTAATGTGGTCGTGCGGTTAAAAGCGCTCACCTGGCATCACAAAGATTGTGCGTATGGGATAGCGTTCTAATACCACAGGAGTCAGTTTAAAAAAAACCGACATGGCAGCAGAGGTCACTGTAAGCTACTCTGCATGTAACGAGGGAGCAAACAGAGGACACTAAGGCTTGATTTACATTAGTGGTACAATGACGGTACAATAACGGTACGATGACGGTACGGTACTTCTTGCTCCAATGTATTTTATTAATGGACCCATTTACATCTACGTTATATAACCACGGTACAGTATAGTTTCGTTTCCATTGAAAAAATCGAGGATTTTTTTTGTGTCGTAGTGACTGCGTAGTATTTGCATGCAACGGGGAGTGGTGGAAGGTTGCGTTTGAAGAGTATGTGCACATCACGTTGATGGTCATACCAAAATCAGCTGAGTGGAAGTAATATTAGTACGTGGTTGATATCTAACATATATTTGACTTTTTGATATTTGTCTTTTAGTTAAACCAAAATGTAGTCAAAATGAGCTAGACATGAGAAATTATTGCATATATTATTGAACAAAAGTTCCCTGCTTATGACATAAACATAAAATATACTTCATAGATTGTCACAGGAAGTACAAAATAGTATCGTTTTGTAAAAGATCCTGGATTTTCTTAATTTTCTTCTTCTTCGTTAAGAGTAAGGACAAACCGTCATAATACATAAAAGACAAAATTATATTGTCATGGTATTTTATTATGTTCGTACCGTCGTAGTACCGTCTAATGTAAATGCCTCTTGTAATTGACATACCGTCATTGTACCGCTAATGTAAATCAAGCCTAAAACTGTCTCTGTATAATTGTATACTTATATGTAAACTGTGAATTGTAAATTGTGATAATTTGTATAGATCAAATGACTTTATAACTAATAAATAAATTATTATTAAAACATAATACTTCAGAATATTCATAAAAAGAAAAAATTCTTTCGCAAGCCACGTGATCCTGCACTATCTACTGATTTCGACTTATTTGTTAAGGTATCTGGAATGCAAAATTTTGGTTGTCAGCACATAAAAATTATTAGTGAAAAAACTGACATACCAAAGTTTTGACATAAGTTATTCGTCACCTGTCAGGCACCGGTTTTATTTTTTATTTTTTTGCTGCACTGCAGGTTAATAGGTCTCTTGCACTTTGTATAGAAGTATGATGTTTTCCTTTTTAATTTAGGGTCACAAATGAAACAATATTTCCTTGCATTAGGGTGTCTTGTCCTTCATCCTCTTTACGGCAAGTAATTCCTAGGACTCGTTGCATACTTCGTCACAATTCTCTGGGAAAACGGGGATTTATGAGAAGAGGCTCATATAATTGTTGTTTCCTCAAAATTGCGATCGCAAAAGTTTACTTATAGTATTTTCTTCGGAAAAGCCATTTTTCAAAATTTTTACTTAAACTGCGTCGTGGAGCTCCAGGGACTCGTTACTGGCACATTTACTGAGATAAACGTGAATCAAAACAATGCTGCTGTAGTACTCGTATGTTACACATAAGTCCAGTCTAGGAAGGAACTGAGAGGCACTGTGCGTGCAGTTGGTGAAATAATACAAGAAATAAAATTGTATTCAAATAAGACGGGGAGTCCCAGAGACTCCACAACGACGATTAAGGGTTAATGCAATTAATTATTATTTTTAAAGCATATCAAAAGAAGATTGGTTGGGTTCATTTAAGGAGTAGAAGGAAAAAAATGGAGAAGTGTATTACTACTGAAGGCAACTACTTTGCACATACTTAGACTAATATTCTAAAAAAATATGATGAATGAGTCTTATTCTCAATAAATGAAGCGTGAACCTAGTACCTGCTAACAATTATAATGAGATTCATCGATTTTAAATATGGATTAACAGGCCTATTCTACTAAAAACACAAATAACGATATCGTTACCATACGACTGTTGTTAAGCACTTGGTTGAGCGATGTTAATAACAACAAATGACAAACACCTATTATACTAATCATATCGTGATAAATTATTATTATTATGATTGTAACGATACTGTCTAATTTCATGGTTATTTTGACAGAATAATGCCCGGTTGCAGAAACAAATTGT
The DNA here is from genome assembly GCA_951394225.1 of Harpalus rufipes. Lineage (NCBI taxonomy): Eukaryota > Metazoa > Arthropoda > Insecta > Coleoptera > Carabidae > Harpalus > Harpalus rufipes. The sequence continues at coordinate 35,340,269 of OX596281.1, forward strand.
AGCAGTGTGATTAGCTAACATCGTGTCAAATATAACATGACGTCAGATTCTCGATGCGTTGCACAAACAAAATATAAGGTTGTGTTACTTGATGTAGCGTTAACAAAGCGTCAGAGAAAAATAGAATCTGGCAACAGTGCAAACTCTCACGAGTTTAGTAATTTTCTAGGGATATTTTCTTTAATAGTAGTATTCTATTTGTCAGTGACAAATTTTGACATATTTTTTTCTTTTTGTATCTGACTAATTTAAAATAAAATTACATTAAAATGAGTGAAAAACGTAAAAATTTCACAGAAAGTGACAAGCAATTGTTAACAGAAATAATTAAACCGTAAGATATATTTATTTAAAAAATAAACATTATTACGTACTGAATTATTATTTAAGATACGAAGCTGGAATTGTACGTATTCTACAATGTGGTTCATCTTCAAGAGCTCAATGACGATAAATCGGACATTATTGTGAAAGTAAATTCCTGAAATCAGTTCTTTATTCTTTTAATCAATTTTTCTATTGTAATAGTCAAAAGTGATGATAAATATACGATATAATATGTTTATTTAAAAAATATTAACTGCAAATCACTAAATATGAATCTACTGTCATAAGATAATTGAACACTGACGTGCAATTAATGTGACGTAATGTCAGATGAAGTTTGGCAACGCGTCAGAGTTTTGTGCAACAGATTTTCTACTTGACAATGAGTTAAACGCGTTGTCACATTATTCTAACATAACGTTAGCTAACATCGCGTCAAATGGCTTTGTGCAACGAGTACTTTGATCTGACGTTACGTCACATCACCTGACGTGATGTCATATATCTGACAACGCTTTCTGCAACCGGCCATAAGTGTACATTTGTTTTTCAATTTAATGGCTATATTCTGAACAAATTTGTTAGTCTTACAAATCTGTAAATGATGAATAAAATCAACATGAAAGCTGCCACTCTTACTCGTATGTATAATTTTATATTAATCAACAAAAATAGATACGTTTTCATCAATTTTTTACAAATCTGTAAGACTTACCGATTCGTTTAGAATTGACCTATAAATTTGTTATATTGATTCAATATATTCAAATATTGAAGTACTCTAGAAATTTTCGGCAAACCAACACTTCTTAATTCATTCCTCATATATGAACATATTAGTACATATAAACAAATCTCTACATGTACCTTTTAAACGATAAATTTTTTTCCTGACATAGTAAACGAATTTGTATTATTGCGCAGAATTTCTTTATATAGTTTGATTCATGAAAGATGACTATTCAAGGTCATTTATAAGCCGTATGATATAATATTACTTGCAAATAACTTCACTGCTTTCTGTATGCATGGGCTGCAACATGAAATATTTATGGATACATTTTAATTGAAAAAAATAGGTGTCAATTATTTGAAAATTATGTTTCTTTTTAAATAATGCCTTTCGAAAACATTTATGTTCATTACGTATGTTTTGGTAAAACACAAAAACATAGATTTGACATAAATAATAATAATAATCTTTCTAACATGAAATGTTGCTGAGCTACTACTGTATGAAATGCTGTGTATTCTTTCTTCGTACAAGTGACCTTGAATAGTCATCTTTGTTGATCCAAACTATATAAATATATATTTCTTTATAAATAGATCCTGCGAATATATTTACAAATTAATAAATACATCAATAGATCAATACCTACATTAAACAACAGTCAGATTATATTTAATTATTTATCGAAATCTAAATTTTTAAATATATATTTTAATTAATTGAAATATGTTTAACATTAAAAATAACGTATTGAAAACAGTGTCCAGTAGTTGAAATTTAGTAGTAACTAGGCAGAATTTGAATATAACCACAAGTTTTCGATTCCTTAAAAGAAAACTTGTCCATTTATTAAAATTCCCTGTCCATATTCCGAATATCTATTTCTAGATTAAAAATTATAATTAATAAAATTGTAAAGAAGGGAATAAATATACTACACACCTTTGTAGAATAAAATATTTCCTTCAGTCAGTTTTAGTTTTGTTTTTATTATATATGAAACTGTACTACTTTAACGAGATATGTGAACTTGTCGTTCATAAACGATATAAAATAACGATTTTTATTTATAAATACGAGGGCTGTGTGATAAGTCCGTGACTTTTTGAATTTCCCGAGCAGTAACTTTAAATACAACACTGCTCCCATTAACTGCCATCTATTAGTAGGCTACTGAAAATTTTTAAACAAGCTGCGCCATTTAGTTTATGTTCGACAGCTATTTATATTAGACAACTTCGTTAATTTCATTGAAAATGGAAAAAAGTGAATTTCGTGTGTTGATTAAGTATTATTTTTTGCATAAAAGAACTATCACCGAAACCAAGGAAAAGCTTGATAAGTAGGTACTATGGGGACTCTGCTCCATCAATTTCAATGGTTAAGAAGTGGTTTACCGAGTTCCGTTGTGGTCGCACTAGCACAAGTGAAGCCGAACGTTCAGGTCGCCCAAAAGAAGTCGTCACGCCAGAAATCGTAGATAAAATTTATGGAATGATATTGGACGATCGGAGAATGAAAGTGCGTGAGGTGGCTGAGGCCGTAGGCATCTCAACTGAACGAGTGCATCACGTTTTGCATGAATATTTGGACATGAGAAAGGTACCCGCGCGCTGGGTGCCGCGATTACTGACACTCGACCATAAGCGCAACCGTGTGACCATTTCAAAGGAGTGTTTGGCGATGTTCAACCGCAATCCGAAAGAGTTTTTGCGTCGTTTCGTTACCGTAGACGAAACTTGGATCCATCACACGACACCAGAGACCAAGGAACAATCAAAACAGTGGGTTTCTTCGGGTTAACGTGCACCAAAGAAGGCCAAGGTGAGTCTTTCGGCCAACAAGGTTATGGCCACAGTTTTTTGGGATGCACGCGGTGTCATTCACATCGATTACCTTGAAAAGGGTAAAACGATCACCGGCGATTATTATTCCGAGCTTTTGGACCGATTTGATATTGATTTGAAGCAGAAACGTCCGCATTTAGCGAAGAAAAAAGTACTGTTTCATCAAGACAATGCACGGGTGCACACGTGTGTAGTCGCCATGGGAAAAATTCATAAATTGGGCTACAAACTGCTACCCCATCCAGCATATTCTCCAAATTTAGCTCCCTGCGACTATTTCCTGTTTCCAAACCTGAAGAAATGGCTGGGCGGTAAGAGATTTGGGTCGAATGAAGAGATCATCACTGAAACAAACGCCTACTTTGAGAGCCTCGAGAAAAGCTATTTTTTGGAAGGAATAAAAAAATTGGAAAAACGTTCGACTAAATGTATCGAGCTAAAAGGAGATTATGTAGTGAAATAAAACGCTTATTTGTTGAAAAAAATATGTTTTATTCAAAAAGTCACGGACTTATCAAACAGCCCTCGTATATTAGCAAAATACGGTTTTGGCGAAAGTCGATATTATAACTACATGTCGCCTAGTAACGATACATCATTTTTTAGTACAATATAGGCCTGTAAATGTGATACAGTATAGAATCTGCACATGTAAAATACGTATATATATATGATATTTTGAGTCTTTTTGAACGATGTATATTCTTAAAGCAAATTATATTTGATATTAACAGTAAATAACAGAATAAGACTTCAATTTAATTCAATCATCATTAACATTTTCCTAAATTAACTTTTAATTCGAAATAAGAAATACATGTCATTTATCACAAAAACTATTAAGAAACAACATAAATATCAAGAGAAGAGATGTATCAATCAAAGATAATTCTTCTCTCCAGCGTTATCTAATAAATCTCAGTGTCAAGAGAGAATCTGATTCTTCAATGAACGGATTTTACTAGCAATCTGTCACACTTTACTGTAAATTCTACATATCGTTGGTAGATCTTTTACTTCAGGGACGAAGTAAATGTTTTTCATTGCACGTGTCGAATCCATATGTGTGAATAGTAATGTTGTTTATATTTAGCAAGTGTGTAGTAGCATTGACATTACTATGGAAAGAATGTACAGAGGTTTCCATTTAATGAAAATAATTTCATATATGTATGTACGTGAGTGAATCATTGTTAATGTCTTATTTAGAAAATATCATTGTATTTGTTAATAACTTTATTAGAAAATTTTATATAAAGATAAATTGTCTATGGAGATGGAAACAGGTAGTAACTGTGTTTCGGACTAGCAGTCAATAATAAAAAAATTTCACGCCCACGTTTCGACTATACCATAAGTCTTCATCAGAGCTAGTCGAAACGTTGGCATAAATAAATTTTATTATTGACTGCTAGTCCGAAACACAATTACTACCTGTTTCCATCTCCATCCCAAATACAGTCGAATATCGTTTTTGAATAAATTGTCTATATTTTTGCAACGACAAATCGTAAAATTAAATGGTAGTTGTATTGTTTCTGTAGTATATCGGACTGTACAGAGTCATCCAGAATGACTGAAGGTTCCGCATCATTTCAATCATTCTTTGCAGTACGAAAATAAGCTTCCAAAATAAACTTGTCATGTTCTTCCGTAAACATCAATCTAACGTAACGATATGAATAAACAAGTTTGATTTTAAAAGATAAAAACAAACTGTATGGCAACAAATTCAAAATACTTAACACCGCTGTCTTTTCCAAATGACGGTAATATAAGTAACATAATTTGATATTGCCGGTAAATTCATACTATTTTTTTTTCGTGGAACATAATTTTAATCATAATCAGAACTTTTCCATACGAAAGGATATAAAATAAAAAAATATGACAATAATAGCTATTTACGTCATTAGGCCGGTAGCAAAACATTTACGGAAGAGCTAGTACATCATTACTTTCAAAATAAACTATTTAGAATAATTATTATTAATCAAAAGCGCCATGTTTGTTTTGAACAAGTTTCCTGTGTGTGAAGGTAAAATTTATTAAATGCATTTTTACCTCCCACTACCCTTGGTAAGGGAGGTATAGGGATCATGCTAAAAATTGCATATCGAGATTTTGGTAAATGATCATGTTTTAAGGTCCCTAGAATCAAATTTTAACATTTTCATAATCATATCTATGTGTATGTATGTGTATAGATATTTGTATGTGTGTTTGTATGTATGTGTGTGTGTGTGCGTGTGTGTGTGTGTGTGTGTGTGTGTGTGTGTGTGTGTGTATGGATCGTCTTTACTCTCTAACTCAAATACTATCGTTCAGAAAAATTTGAAACTTTGTATTTCTGCCTTAGTCTAATATGGAAAGAAGTTATTAGATTTTGGTGTACATCAGATAACCGGAAATGACACTTTACTTGAAGCTCAAAATAATTTTTCTTGGAAAAATACTTTTAATGCTATTTTTTTCAAGATTTGTTATTATAAAAATTATTAATTTTTCTATATATATTTTATGGATAAATTTATAAAATTACCTATAATTTTAATCCCGAAGCCTACGCTTTAAACACAACTCCATGGTTACAGAATTCAGAACTCAAATGTATATAACTGGCAGATATATGTCACTGTCAACATACTAATCATTTCAAATTAATAGTAACGTTTTAAAAAGAAAATAGTAAATAGAACAATAATTATAATGAAAGGAACTTAATACAGTTTCCAGCATAAGTAAATAGGTAAGTATTTAAATGAATAAAAATTAAATTAAATGGGAGGTATTATGTTGGCCACCTTAGATTTTTTATCTAAAATTTACTAAGTATGTAATACTCAATTTTGAAATATCTACCGCACGTCGTCAAGGTCGTTGCTATGTTCTACCGGCATAGACCGTAAAAATGTATATATTTACCGGACTCGTAAAATTGTATGTAATCTAATTGATCATACAAATTTTATAGCTATTATGATCTTATTTCCACTTGCCCAGTAACAATTTAGATATACCGAAATCATATTAACACATTTTTCTTAATGATGTACAGAAATATAAATAACTTTTTTTTATTAAAAAAAATATATCTTTAATTCATACGTTAAAAGGTGTTAAGTATGAAAATTTCCAGTTACATATGAAATGAGTTAAATTATGCGGTAATTATGTATGTCAATATTACGCCACCATTCTTGAAATATTTTCCTGTTCTTGTACAGACGTGCTTGAGTCACGTGTCAGTGAGTTTGCCACCAGTGGCGTACATGAAAAAAGAAGAGAAAAATGAATTTTACATAGATCTACACTGAAACATAGTAGAAAGTAGAATATTTATATATGGAGAATTATGGTAAATATTCTATGTTCAATTGGACGGGATACAAAATGTAAAATTTAGTCTATGAAACCGTAGAAAATTCACAGACACTAATGTAATTTATTCTTATTAGGTATAGCGTATTTGATACATAAGTTAACAGTTATCCCTGAAATAATTCACCAAAAATGTAAGGAAATTTTAGCAGGAAAATAATAAAATTATCTACAACTTCAATTCTATTGAATATTTTAAATTCTAATGGACAGGATTTTAAAAAGCATGAAGGACAAGACAAAAAAAACATTTATACACTAATAGGATACAATATAAGCCGATCAAATTAGACATCCTACTAAATGTAGATGATATATACTAACAGCTAAGTAAAAATCTGGAAAGATGAAATAGAAAAGATTGGTATAGAAATTAATAGATAAGAGTAACGTAAATGATAACAAATAAAAAAATCTGATGTGGCCAGCACAATACCTTCCGTCAATCCTGTGTATTATGTACAAATTCCATTCATAAAATGTCTTGCAAAAGATTATAAATTTCCAGTAATATTATTTCATGCAAATGGCACTTGAAACTAACATTTTCTTCTTCTTTAGCTTTTCCCATTCGTTAGGGGTCGCGAATTTTTATTTTTTTCTTCCATTCATTTCTATTTTGCGGGTCATCCTCATGTCAAAATTTTTCATTCAAAATTTATTTTTTTGGTATTTTATGATTCCTTTTCTCGGCAACTGAATTCCACACCCCTGATAATAAATATGACACATGAAATAAGAAAATCATGAAATTTTGAATGAAAAATTACGACATTTGTCAGTTATGGACGTAATTCATAGCTGTCATTTTGACACGGGTCCACATATCTGCTTGCCAAAGTCAGCAAAGTCACGTCACTGCACTCGCCCTACACATAATTTTTTTTGCAAAAGATCCTATATTTCCAGTTAAATTATTTCATAAACAAACTATTCGCATTGCAATTGACACTAACATCTTCTTCTTTAGTTTTTCCCATTCGTTAGGGGGTCGCTATTTTTTATTTTCTTCTTCCACTCATTTTTGTTTTGTTTGTCGTCCTCATTCAGTTCCTTTTCTCTCCTTTCATATTATATTTAGTCTTCCTATGTTTCTTCCAACTTATGTTATAAGCTATTCATTCTTCCAATATACTCATCTCTCCTCATGACATGTTCAAACCAATGTAATCGTCTCTCTTATATCTTTCTAGAAACGCCCAACACTAGAGTTATTTCCCTTATTCTTTCAACATTTACTTTTTATTGATATTGACATCTGTCAATTTGAATTACCAGAATATATTAGCAGTTTCCAGGGTTAAGTTAGCACAGCTCGCTGATATATGAAATTTTATAATTATTACAATCTTTATAATTCTTTAACTCTATATCTATTGAATATGAAATATAAAATGCAATCAAATCGTATAGAGAATAATATATTCTTTAAGTTATAATAAAATTTAACTGAGTTTTTCAAGAAAAACTGTTAAAATCTTCAAATGAGGATACTTCCGGTTGACCAATTATAACCAAAATCTAATCAACTCTGCATATGGTTGTACGGAAGAGGAATATGCAAGAATTGTAATTTTTGGAATCTAGTATTGGAGATATCGTGCATGAAACTGCGGTCACATGCACACACACACAAATACACACACACGCACATACGAACACACACACACACACATACAGACATCATCGTAAAAATAGTAAAATCGTATTGTAAAGACCCTAAAACGTGCTTATTCAATGAAAACTCACTACCGAATTTTTTGACCAAAGACAATACCTTCCTTACCTAGAGGTGACGGAAGGTAAAAACGATATAATAAAACAACAATACAATAGAAATACATGGAATGAAAATAGAATGAGTTACAGCCTACAGATGTCTACATAATATTATCCGCACTACTATTCCACTTATATTGCATTCCGCAATTGAGAAAATACACATGATGGAAATATACCAAAAGGAGGCAAATCGTAGCCTACGCAGATGACAAAGTAATACAGGGTAGAAATGAAAATGCGGTACGAAACGTCTTCTTAGAACTAGAAGTAGAAACGAAGCAAGTTGAACTAGTAATTAATCAGAATGAAACAAAATTTATGCAAATCTCAAGAAATAGAAATTTGAAGCGTAATGAGGCCATGCAAAAAAATAATTGTTCTTTTTACATTCCGTCACCTTTAGGTAAAGAAGGTATTGTCTTTGGTCAAAAAATTTAATGATGAGTTTTTAGTGAATAAGCATGTTTTAGGGTCCCTATAATACGATTTTACCATTTTTACGATGATGTCTGTATGTATGTATGTGTGTATCTGTGTGACGAATGCTTCGGATCGCATAACTTCAATATCACGATTCCAAAAATTATATTTTTTTCGTATTCCTCAAGTTTACATCCAATAGAATAAGTGATTAGATTTTGGTTATAATTGGTCAACCGGAAGTACCCTTATTTGAAGATTTTAACAGTTAAATATCATTTATTGACATTTAACGTTATTATAAATTAAAGAATATATTATTCTCTATACGATTTGATTGCATTTTATACTTCATATTCAATAGATATTGAGTTAAAGAATTATAAATCGTTGAAATGGGCTAATTGGATCGAGGAGAATTTAAATAAACGAAGAAAGAAATTGTGAAAAATTCATGGACCTCGCACCTGTCACAATTTCTTTCTTCGTTTATGTAAATTCTCGTCGATCCAATTAGCCCATTTTTACGATTTAAATATTTAGTGTGGATCATAAATAATTGTAATTTAAAGAATTATAAAGATATTAAATTTTATAAATCAGCCAGCTATGCTAACCATGTAAACTGCTAATATATTCAGATAATTCAAATTAACAGATGTCAGTATTAATGAAAAGTAAACGAATGTGGCAGAGATGGGGATATTGAAGTAGATGTTGGGGAAGACACGGAAAGATAAGGTAAGGAAATAACTGTTACAAGTTTCTAGAAAGATACAAGAGAGACGATTACATTGGTTTGAACATGTCATGAGGAGAGATGAGGAATATATTGGCAGAAGAATGAATAGCTTAGTAATAGAAGGTTGAAGAAACCAAAGAGGGACTGTATTGCGGAAGACATAAGAGAAAAGGAACTGAATGACAACGACACGCATATCAGAAATGAGTAGAAGAAGAAAATAAAAAATAGCGACCCTTAACGAATGAGAAAAGCTAGAGAAGAAGATGAAGAAGTTTCAAGTACAATTTGCATAGTTTGTTTATGAAATAATTATACTGGCAATTTAGAACCCTTTTGCAAGAAAATTTAGGTATGGAATTTATACATAATACACAGGATTGACGGAAAGTATTGTGCTGGCCTCATCAGATTTTTTTGTTTAAATCAAACAAGTATAGTCTAATTTATCGTACTGTATGAAAGTGTACTCGTCTAAGACTAGCAAAAAACAGGTGAAGAATTCACTGACATCAAGGGGACTTATAGCTCAGTTGCGAGAGCATTCTACTAGACATAGGAAGGTCCTGGGTTCTAGTGAAATCCATGAGATTTTCACAAAAATCTTGCTTTGGTACGTATGAAACTATGATCCTTAAGAAATGAGTAAAACGGTTGTGTAATAAAAGAGAAGTACCTGTATCTAAAACATTATGTACCTAACTGCGAGTAGAATATTTATGTAGTATGCAAAATTATATTCTATTAAAAGCAACACAACATATGAAATGTTAAACGAAATATGTATATAACCGTAGAAAATTCTATAACCGCTAATGTAACATAGTTGCATATCACTTTCTACCAAGAAGTTTGCAATTTGCTTCGGGATATAACGCTAACAGTTACAACCGAGTGAAATTAAATACCGCTAAACACAATTTATCTTATTATAACAAGGCAGCAAAAACAATGGTTGGTTAAAAAGATTAAATACATTTTAATACTTTCTTTTTATGGCTATTTGTTTATTAAATTTCACGCCTCATAAATATTGTGAAACCAACTTTTTTCATTTACATTTTACTTAAAACCCACATTTGTTTTTAGAGTTAGAATCTAATTAGTTCATTTTCCACAATATGAACCTGATATAGCCAGTATATCACTTTCTTCCATTCCAATTTTTATTTCAAAATAAAATTAGCACACCAGACAATAAACAGAAGCCGTGATTTTATAAAATGAAATGATACGAAAATTAGTTATTGAAAATTGTTTTCATTTTAAAAATATTATGTATTCGAATGAATACTAAAATGTTTTGTTCCTACAAGGAACATTTAATTTCTTAAGTATTGTGTTTTGTATTCGCAGACCTTCTTTTTTTGGATGTCGGTGTAGTTAAAGAAGTACGAGTACGTAAGTTCAGGGGCAATTCATTTCCTTAATAAATCTACATTCGACGATTAAAGGAAACATGATTCTGAATTTAGGAATAATGAAATGGTGGACAAAATTATCAAAATATGATGAGGAAAAGGTGTCAATAATATATATAATGATTGTCAAAATAAATACTAATAATTTGACATATAAAACGTTACGCTTTTGTTCGTCTCTTGTTTCTAACTCCATGGCTAATACTATTAAATTGTAATTCCGTGAAATTTCAAATTTTATTTGTGTTGTTATGAAGTGGCCAAAATGATTTCTTTTTATTGATTTGGATGTAGAATTTTTTTCTTCACAACATTCATTCGAAACTTTTTGTCTAAAATAATTAGGGGAGCAAGGCGCACAGAAAAACTATTTTCCCATGTTAAATGCCTATGTCTCACTTTCCTATATATATATATATATATATATATATATATATATATATATATATATATATATATATATATATATATATATATATATATATATATATTGTAACGTTTATTTATATGGGTGAAGTGTACTTAATATATAAATATAATACTTAAACAATGAGATTATTGTTATTATTATTTATTTAAACAATATTTATATCACTATATTTATTTTCACTACTCGTAGACTATTTATATCACCCACTGTTCATTTCTCGTTGCTTCTATATAACAGACTCTCCTCTCGGCTGTTCTCCCGATGGTATTTATACAGTCCATGTCCTTCTGGAACTTTCCGATGGGACCATGACATCGAATACAAAGAATCAGCCCACCAGATGTAATTAAACCAGTCTAGACGCATATGGGATTTTTCCGCTGGCGATTACGTCATCGCTCTGGTTTCTAGAACGCTCGACCAGTGTCGGCGTTCGCACATGGGCCAGACCCAGTGGTGTGCTATAATATAGTACAGTAAAAATTTTGATGTCCGATCAAGGTCGTCTACGAATTGTATGAATTCAGTTTTTTGCTCCGCCCATTCTGACAAATTCAGTATTGTCGTTTGCTTAGCTTTTATGAGGGTACGTAAGATATTACTGTTATTTTATTATTATAAAAATATATATTACAGTAAAAGCATTCAAAATTCAAAAATAAGTCAACTGATAAGTTTATAAGCATGTAAAACCAAATATGTTAAAAATAAGATAATGACACAATGTCAGTGTCAGTGACTCTGACAAAACATAACGTTATGCGTACGGCTATGAATCCAGGTAATGTATCTGAAATAATAAATAAACTTACGGTACAGCGAAAGTATTATCAACAACGAGCATTGTTTTAAAGTGGAATGTCCTAACTTAGTCGAAGCAATATGAATTTTTGAAAGACAAACGTGTTATATCCATTCTTATCGCACACTCTTATAGCCTTTGCAAATGAAAGAGATAAATGTATGCCTATTTGTTAATTCGTTCGTGATACAGATGACCTTGATCGGACATCTTTCAAATTTTTTACTGTATATATATATATATATATATATATATATATTCCTTGCTAAGCAAACTTTTAATGATGACATGGTTATAGTACTATGTAACATAAGTTTTCAAAAAAAAAAATTTGAATGGACGATACTGTGGTTTAAGGAAAGTACACTGGATCTGCTTATTAATATAAGCTTTAAGATTCATTAGCCTTGGGTTAAAAATGACCGAATAAGCAGAATTTTTTCTTTTATTTCAGAATATTTATTCTTAAAACAACAAACATGTCTAAATTATTAAAAATAAAATATATTTCAAATACTAATTGTTTATAATACTAATTTATCATGTGTGGCAATTTACACGCGAATTGTTATAAAATAAATAACCCAACCTAAAATCAATTTGGTGATACGTGATCTATTTTACTCACAGTAAAAACTCTACAACAATGACAGTTTAGGCGTGACTTAGGTGTTGTGTTATAATACTTCAGTATTCAATGCCAGGTCCGCGGAATTCTTTAACATGACGCAACTTGAACGCCGAACTATATTGCTAGATAATTTATTGTTATTTATCTCTTTGTTATGTGAAGCATATAATAATCCAAGTAGCTTTTTTATTACATCCTGCGTAGATAGCTATTTGTTGGTTGTTATGGTGACTGAATGAATTGTTGACTAATAGTAAACAAGTGGCTGTGGAAATTGATTATTTGTAACATACGTCACACGTTACATACTATTGTTTGGTAGATATTGAATAGTGGGTTGTTTGTTGGAGTAGAGTTGTTTTAAATAATATGGTTATGAAATATGAGTCAACATAGGTGGAAATGGTTTCTACACTCTGTTTATATTGTACAATAAAAAGAGTTTGTTAAAAAAATTGTAATGAATTTCCTTTTCAAAATAGTAATAAAAAACAGGATGATTTTCTAATGTGATCGATAAGGTCGTTTTCAACCTGGTACATCCACATAAGATTTTGTTTTAATTTAGTAATATATCTATACTGTAGCTGGTTTAAGAATACAGTGTACCATGGTATAGGGACTACATTTCACGGCTTATTATTGGTGCAAATGCGAGACAGTTTTAAATTGTTCCAAAATGATGTAAGTATTGCAACTTTATTTCTGCATTTGAGTACAATAAATGAGGCTAGCTAAATTGGATGTACGTGAAATTTATAATTTTAATGTAAATATAATTGTAAATAACTAATGATATAACATAAAAAGCTAATATAAATACAAAAGAAACATTTATTATTTATACAATTTCGCACGTCTAATCAAATGGTCCTCAAATGGATGATATTGATGATGTGTCACCTACAAATGATGTGTCTGAATGTTTTGATTATTCAAATATTATTATTTTATCGAAATAACTTAGATTCGTATTTAACCGCAAAATGTTGCTGCATAAACTGCTTTCATCAAGCTCCGCCCACCACTGCTATCTAAAACCAGATGCACTATACCACCTATAGTCAATTTTTTTGACTCTGTCGGGTACAGTAATAAAACTATAAATGAACTATAAATATCGCAATTATGATAAAGCGGCATATATAGCCTTACAGTCCTTTAACATGCATGAATAGAGCGGCTCAAAAATATGGGCCGATGCCAAACAGTATTATACTACAGATAGTAAAGGATATGCCGCTTTATCATAATTGCGATATTTATAGTTCATTTATAGTTTTATTACTGTACCCGACAGAGTCAAAAAATTTGACTATAGTAGGATCACGCTTGTTAGAATTATATTTTAAATCTGTTCAAAGTAGTTCTCCTCAACAATAATAAACTTTACCATTCTTTCGTTCCACTTTTTTTCGAATGCTATCAAAATAATCTTGAATTGAAGACACTGGTGCAAAAAGGACGCAGCTCCAATTTTATATGAATATTAGCTTTGTAACCATAGGCAAGTTCGGGAGAGTTGACTCACATTTCAAAAAATTCTTCGCAATTATTGTTACAATAAAATTTTTAAAAAATTATAAATAATTAACATTTGTGATATAGCTTCAAATATATTATATATAAACGTAAACACAACTCAAGTACAAAACAAAAGAAGTCATATTTTTCTGCCAACGAAAATCTTCCGAGTGAGATGGCTTCACTGGGCGGGTAAGATGACTTAAAAAATAAATTATTTTCACATATTTTTTATATTCTTTGCGTAGTGAGTAGGTACTTTCCCACACAAGTCACACATGTTAGAGAATTTCGTAAATTTTCTTGGATGTATTTTTCACAAAAAAACGCATTGAATGCAATAATCCATTTTCTTAGTGCACTGATCTTCATTACAACTCAAAAACTATCCTTTATTTAATCTATCTGACCGTCCAGTATGTTAATTGATCAGTATAGTGGTTCATCTCTACCTTGATTTTTTGCGCCAACTATTCCAAATGATCGGATGAGATGTCTCACATCTGTACGACGACACATACAGCAAAACTACAATAACTTTAGGTTGAACTGTTATATTGAACTTATTTCTGTTTGAAAAGTTATATTAACTGTTAAAATATACTATGTATGAAGAAAATGTCAAAAGAATTAAATACAAAACTTTTTGAAAAAAAAAATTCTAGTACGTAATAACTTTTTTATTTATTGAAAGAAACAACACAAGTAAAATTTACCGACTGACTATCCGTTTAGAAACATTCGTTAACATCGGTCTACTATTATTTGGATTTTGGCACCAAAGCAAGGCCGGATTTAGGCGGATTCGAAAGGTACAGTGCACCCGGCTCCGCGCTTTTATTAGCCCCGCATTTACCCGGTATAAAATGCTATCCTAATTCTGTAATATAATTTCATTTGTAACTATAATTTTGTTCTAATAATTCAAGTTTTAATTTATTTTTCACTTTACTATATATTCCATAAAGCACAGATCATAGTAGTAGTTACTATACGAGTAAATGAAAAATTGACGGATTGCATATTGGAAATGTGTTCAGAGACAATTTAAGATCTGAATTGTGGAACGAAAACTAATGGGCCCATATACCATTATTTTTTATTTTTATGAAACTTTGTACAAAGATTTGATCATTAATAAAAACTCGACATGAAAATTCCTTATATTATTCACGATATGATTTTTTAAAGTTTTGCGATGAGTTTGTGACGTTACCTGTGACAGACCAGTGGCATTGTAACAATATTTTTTCATGAGAGGTCCACTATCTTTCTCATCAATGGGAATGGAAAATGGATAGTCTGCGTGAGCGCGGCGATGTGAAATTATAGGCGGGATTCTCAGCTTTCATATTTCTGGCCAATAGAATCAAATCAACACCCGGGACGTTTTTAATTCATTATAACTTTATAATGAATGCATTTTATAAATATTTTGCGATTTATTTAAATTTGTTATATTTCAATTATGGTTTATGGGCCCATTATGAATAAAGTGCTTTTTACTTCCTTGTACGTAAGTAAAGGAAGTATTGTAATCGCGAAAAATTTCGGTTTTCAGATTTCAGCGGAAATATCCATTTTGATCATCCCTGAATCCATTTTGACTAATTTCGTCGTGACGTCTGTACGTACGTACGTATCTCTCATAACTCAAAAACGGTAAGCCGCAGAAAGTTGAAATTTTGTATTTAGGACTCCTATAACATCTAGTTGTGCACCTCCCTTTCTGGTTATTACACAATTTCCAGAAGTGGTACTTTACATGAAGCCTGTAATAGATTTTAATGAAAAATTGTTTTAAAATATAATCCAAAACTTTTCAAATTTGGTATACAAGACTTTTATGTCAATCGATATTACATAATACATTTTGGTTAAAATAGGCTAACCGGAAGTGGTACATTACTTGAAGTTGTTAACAGTTTTTCTTGAATAAAATGATTTTATTTTGATTTTAGAAATAAATGCTTCAAATAAAAGTTTTAGAGAATTAATTTCTGCGTCTAGCACATCAAGTATTATTAAATTAGCCCTTTGTATAAGCGAGATATGTAAATTTACAAATTATGTACTTTTTTGTTTTTGTAATAAAGCTTGCTGGATTAGGACAAAAACATAAAAAAAATGTTCATGTCAAATTATGTTAAATACGTGCAATTTTATGAGTCGTACAATAACAAATATTATATTTTTATTGTGAAATTAGTCATATTCATTGTTGTAATCAAATATTTCTTTGTTGTAATCAAAACTCTCTTTAAAAAGAACCGGGTTAGATTATGGTCGCTATATATCTTACTGTTTTGAAGTTAAATTTAATATTTTGTAATTTATTTATTAAAAAAATATGTATAGTTTAATAATTGTACAAGGAAGTCGTATGGTGTCCACATCAGATTTTTTAATATGTGCTAACAAAAGCATTCCATTATTTATACAAGTATTATACATTTATTTTGACTGCATATAAAGCAGGCAGTATTATTAATGAAAGTGACAGTAAGAAAAGGATAAAGTGTAGGTAGGTATAAAAAAAACAGTCTTTTTATAATACGGCTAGTCGTTTTCAAAATGTCTAGGCGAATTTAAAATGATGAGTTTTTGATTTAATTAGTGTGGATATTTCTTGAAATATACCTTAACATATCCTAACTCACAAAACTTGATCCGAGTTTTGCAGGCGTAAGTTTTGTGCGTCAGCCATTGATAACTGGCGGTCCAAGCAGATAATGTAAAGCTACAATATTGTGTACTACCCAAAAATTCTTTTCTACTGTCGAAATATGTATCGTACTACTAAATAATACTGCTCAAATATTTTAAACTACTCAAATAAATTTTAGCGAATTATTTATGATCTACTTTCACAATTTTATCAGTATCACATTAATATTTCTTTGAATTATATAACAGAAGAAGGCATATAAAAAGTATTTTTTTATAATAGAAGGGGGCCTGCAAAATAATTTTGCACCCGTCCTCACAAGATGTAAGACCAGCACTGCACCAAAGTCATCTCACCCGGTAAGCCATCTCTCCCGGACTTACCCTACCCTATTCCTATACATATATTAGGTATTACGAGAAGGATGCTTCATCGAGTTATATTTATTAGAACGAGGCAGCTCCGATGATTTGTTGGAAAGTTATACAGTGTAGCATTTTACTTTTTGTTTTGCGTTCTGTTTTCATTGTTTTCTTTACATTTTACTTTACTACTGTAATGTTTATTTATATGGGTGAAGTGTAAAAATCAAAAAAAGTAATTAAAATGAGTTTATTAAACGATAAATTATTAAGAAAAAGATAATGGAAACAACGATCGCTATAATTAAACAAATTTAAACATTAATTTAAGACTTAAACATTAAGATTATTTAATTTAAAAATATTTCAATAGAATAATACAACCTTTTTAGTTAAATTCTGTTTGTATTTATTTAAATTACAACGTTTCGACAATATAGACTATTGCCTTCTTCAGGTAAAAACATGAACTACAAAACAACAAATACAAATAAATAAATAACAAAACATAGCAACAGGTAACTAGGTGACAATTACAACAAATTTAAAATAGGAAGCCATGCACGACTAAGATCTAGACCGTCATAATGATTGAGATTATTACTCTTCGTTTTGTAAATCTCAATGGCTTCTCTAATTAACCTGTTGTTTAGGTGTGTAGGTCTCGCCAGTATTTTTGTATCTTCAAATTTGATACGGTGGAATTCTTCCAGGGCATGCTCTGCAACTGAAAATTTTCTTAAACCATTTGAATAACATCCATGAAAATATTAAGTTCACCGTAGAAGTTGAAGAAAATGGCATTATTCCCTTCCTAGACGTGTTACTAGAGAGAAAAGAAGATGGTTCTTTACTACATTCAGTCTACAGGAAGCCTACGCACACCAATCAATATATTAATGCCAATTCACATCATCATCCTTCTCAGAAATACGGTACAATTAAATGCCAAATGAGAAGAGCTTCAGACATTTGTCATTCAGAAAAACTGGAAGAAGAAGTGAAAGAAATTAAAAATATTTTTATGAAGAATGGTTTTTCTAAATCTTCAATCGAAAAATGCCTGAAACCGAAAAGACCAATGAACAATGCTAATGAACGAGACGTATTGTTTGCTTCACTTCCTTATGTCCAAAATGTCACGGACAAGATTGGTAGAATTCTTCGTAAGAAGAACATGAAGATTTCGTTTTCTCCATATATTAAAATTCGACATATGTTGAGACAAGTTAAAGACGTCATCCCTCTTCAGTCATCAGGGATTTACCAGATTCCATGTGTCTGCGGGAAAGTTTACATTGGCCAAACTGGTAGAACCATTTCTACAAGATTGAATGAACACCAGCGTTCGATCAGGTTGAACCAGCCAGAAAAATCTTCAGTTGCAGAGCATGCCCTGGAAGAATTCCACCGTATCAAATTTGAAGATACAAAAATACTGGCGAGACCTACACACCTAAACAACAGGTTAATTAGAGAAGCCATTGAGATTTACAAAACGAAGAGTAATAATCTCAATCATTATGACGGTCTAGATCTTAGTCGTGCATGGCTTCCTATTTTAAATTTGTTGTAATTGTCACCTAGTTACCTGTTGCTATGTTTTGTTATTTATTTATTTGTATTTGTTGTTTTGTAGTTCATGTTTTTACCTGAAGAAGGCAATAGTCTATATTGTCGAAACGTTGTAATTTAAATAAATACAAACAGAATTTAACTAAAAAGGTTGTATTATTCTATTGAAATATGAGTTCTGAAAGATATTATAATAATTTAAAAAATATTTATTTCACTATTTATTTATATTACTATATTTATTTCACTATGTTATTTATGTTCACCACTCGTTGTCGACGTACTTGTAGACTGTTTGTTTATAGCACCATTTATTTTACACCACTCAATTATCTGACTTCAACTAACTCCACTGAACTGAACTCGTCGCACAGACCTGCACCGCCTTTATATATCTTCTATTAATCTAGAATACTCTAGAATATTTTCAGTATAAGGTTACGCCGCGAACGGGTTAGTTCGATAATTACGTTTTCGCCTTCGACGAGTTTCTAGAAACGTTTGACTAGTGGCGTAGGCAGTGCGCACCTTATACTCGTGGCGTCGTCTGTGCGCACGCTACAATATCATTATGTCTATCTCCAAATCAATCGCTGTAAACCGACTTTGAAAACTAATATTTCATTGACATTAAAGCAATAAATTAGAAAATCTTCACAATTTAAGTAAACACGGTGTCTGCTAATGACTTTGCGTATTCTGTAAGGTTAGTGCAACTTTCTCTCCTGATGTACATACGTACATACATAACATTCACAAGAACTGCAGCAATGCATTATTAACGTGCTTACTTGTCCAATACTATCAGGATAACGTAAACTGACACGTGATGCGAGATATGTGATCGGTATGAAGTTTTTTCAATAACAACTTGTTATTATTTTCATTGAAAGTAACGCTTGAATAGATAGTGAAGTTTATGGTATTATTAAGTGTTGTAATCAACAGATTGTATTTATAAAAACTGGAGATTTTTAAATTTATTTTATATCCTGTTATTGTGATACTTGGGAGTAAAATTGTAGGAGTGCTGAATAATTACAGATACCTACAATGTATTTTCTCATAAAAATGTGAAATGTATGCAATTTTCCTGATTAATACGAGGGTCACGCTAGAGTTATTGAGATTAAGACACATGATTTATATACATATTTTAGAATTTGATTTCAAATATGTTCAAAGTATGTAGTTCAACAATAATACACTTCAATCATCATTCTTTCCTACCACTTCCTATAAGCTCCCAGGCCAATATTCTTTTGGAAAGCTTTCAAACTAATTTCTAAGAGACTTCAAACTGTCGTACCTGTTAAATTAAATTTTGGTGACTTGAAAACTACCGAAGCTGATTTAATAACTGTCAAATCAATTTCAGGCTAATTTAAAAACTGTCAAGGTGACAAATTAAAATTTATGATTCGAAAATGAATTACCTATATTAGAGAAACCAAATAAGTCAAAATCACAAAAAAACTATCAAAAAATCTGTTGTGGCCAGCACAATACCTTCCGTCATTCTCGTGTATAATGTATAAATTCCATATTTTTTCTTAAAAAAGATTCTAAATTTCCAGTAAAATTATTTCATAAACAAACTATTCAAATTGCACTTGACACTGGCATCTTCTTCTTCTTTAGCTTTTCCCATTCGTTAGGGGTCGCTATTTTTGCATGTCGTTCTCATTCAGCTCCTTTTCTCTCAAATCTTCCGCAATACAGTCCTTCCATCTTATCTTTGGTCTTCCTCTGTTTCTTTAACGTCCTATTACTAAACTATTCATTATTGTTCCAATATAATTCTTCATTTCTCCTTATGACATGTTCAAACCAATGTAATCGTCTTTCTTGTGTCTTTCTAAAAACTTGTAACACTAGAGTTATTTTCTTACCATATCTTTTCGTATATTCCCCAATATCTACTTCAACATCCTCATATCTGCCACATTAATTTACTTTTTATTGATACTGACATCTGTCAATTTGAATTATATGATTATATTACTAGTTCCCAAATTTGGCATAGCTGGCTTAATTATAAAATTTAATTTCTTTAAAACTCTTTAAGGTCGCCGTCGAATACAGTCCAATCTTAATTCAGTTTGTTTGATTGAAGGAATTCATTAAAACAAATGCAGTTTTGTTTATTGATTTTGAGAAATGTAAATCTAATGGTTGAACTTATATTCATTTTTTTATTAACAATAATAATATTGTTTATAACATTAAATCACGTAATAAAATAAAAAAATGGGTCCAAAGCATGTTCGTCATATGCAGATATTTTTTTTATAATGAATAATGAAAAAAAAACTTAATGCAATAAGTAATTGTTATAAACCAATTGAATTACGATATTGCCCTATACTGTAATGTAAATTTAGTGCAGCGTTTTGTCGGAGCGCACTACTGGAGCTCTGCCGTCGCTGTCTCTACACCGCGCTCGCCACCACCCCTCCTCAGGTCATACCCACAAGCTAGAGAGAGGAGAGACAACGATTTCGCATGAAATCTTGTTGGCTCGGTCCGAATAGAGGCTAGCTGGCTAGCATCAGTTTTGAAATTTTATGCGCCAAGTTTATATACTCTTATTATAAAATGGTTAAAACTAAAAATTCAAATCAAAACAGGCCTTCAAAATCAAAGAAACGAACGGCTACTGCTTTAAGGAGGCGAAAAAATGCTCTTCTTCAACAAAAGAACTTGCAAACAAATGTAAATTTGGTCAAAAAAGCAACTAGAAGAATTTTGTTGGATTCGTATGACGTTCCCAATCAAATGCCATAAAATTCTGAAGTACTAATTAGTTTGGAAGATGGCACACATATTTCAGATGATTTAATTAATTTCGAAGATGTTCGGTGCCAAAAAAATGTATACGAAAGGTTTGTTAATACTCCTTTTGTAAATGTTTATGTATATAGTTTATATAGTGTAAGGTTGGCAGATATGTACCAATAAAATGTTCTAAATGTTGATCAATTATAACCAAAATCTAACCAGCTCTTCATATGAATATAAATAAAAGGAAGACGAAATAATTATAATTTTTAGAATTGTAGTGTTCGTGTTATCGTCACACACACACACACACACGCACGCACGCACGCACTCACATACACGCACACATCATCGTAAAAAAATGCTAAAATCGTACTCTACGGACCCTAAAACGTGACGGAAGGTGAAAACTACTCTGATATTTACGGTTCTAATAAATAATTTATTTTTAATATAAAAAATTATAAATTATGTATTGAAAGTGATCCTAATCCTACGAGTGAATTTGATTTTGAGAAAACCATAACAGGTAATAGAATTGAGCAATTAGGATATGTTCGAAAATGGGCCATGAAATTACAACTGGATCATTCCAAAATTTGCATTATGGGTCACTTATATCCGAAACCTGCAGAGGATTAGGTCTAGTAAGCCTAACATGCTTCAAATTTTCAATGTATGATATTGAAATTTCTAAATACACCGAAGAATCAAATAAAGAAAAATCACAAATAAATATTGGTTCCGTATGGGGCAATATAGCAACTGGTAGTATAAATTCGCACAAATAAGAATTGCTTTCTATCATGAACATTAAATCTCTGAATAAGGATACATTTTACAAAATTGAAAATGAAAAGGTATATCCACCTCCTAATAAATTCACTAATAAATTTATTTAGCTGATTAATAAAAAATATCTCGGAAACATAAACTTCTGTCACATATATCATAACATTGCTTTCATAAACGATACTTTATAAGCTGTGCCTAGCCTCCCACGTCGGTATCGGTATTAATCCCGGTTTTCTAATTATGTCTTAGTCAGATTGTAAAATTAGCCAAATTATAAAACACCTATGCATTTCACAATATGGATAGACGTTTTAATAAACGAAGAATAGCTTTCATACAAGCTAAGTGCACACGACTAGCCAGATTGTAAATCATTGTAGTCAACGAATATTTGACAATGTGGCGGTACGTTACAATCTCGCCACTTTTTATTTAGAATGCATGTTACCGGAAATCATGAACAGGAAAATTTCAAATGGGTTATTCTACAAAAGAGAAACAAGTCACTTGAGGGAATTAGATTTAGAATAAATTCAGAATAAAATTATCTATCGTTCTATGTAAAAGTATATGTTTTCATTTTAAAAAAAATACGTATTCCAATTTGAAGAACTATTTTCTTTTATAAGTAGCTGTCACTTTTGGCTCCTACAACTTTATTATTTACATATATGCTTTTGCTCTTAAAAAACACAAAATACCATAGTAAATACAGCAAAAAAAATTATGTTGCAAAATTTTATAGTCAGTCAGTCATATGGCATAATTTTCTGGGGCTGCTCTCCCAATACCGTTCGCATTTTTATAATACAGAAACGAGCTACATATTAGAAATATTTATAACCTTAGCTACAGAAATACCTGTAAACATAGTTTTATAAAAGAGAAATTTCTTACTCTGCCATGTTTGTATATTTTAAATGTCATTTTATTTATTAGAAAAAATTAAAAATAAAATTTTAAAATATAAGAATTGTCATAGTTATAATACTAGATATAAAGAGAATTTAGTGCTTCCAAAACAAGTGACATTTAACTCTAAATAATTCTTTTGTAATAGGAATCAAATTATATAACCACTACCCAAACATATAAAGAACATTGATTCGTTTAATTTATTTAAAAGGAAACTAAATATTTATTAATTGATAAATGTTACTACATTTAATGAATATTATACGGATAATTTTAAGTAGGTACTTTGTTTATTGAAATATCATGAACACTATATTTGTGACATGTATGTATTTTTGACATTCCATATACCGATGCAATTTTGGTCTTACTTGAAGAATAAATTATTATTATTGTTATTAGTATTATTATTATTATTTTTAACTTGAATAATAGAGAAATTATAGGGAGCCGCGTTTTTTTCTAGATATGTTCTTTATGTACTCGTAGTATAAATTCAAACCCTAATTATATTTATAAAAATACAATTTTTCTTCAAACCAAAATTAAATACTTTTCGTTCTTGAAGTATGAAAGAATGAAAATACTGCAGTGTAGAGATATTTCCCGTCCAGTACGTACTAGACTAGCCTCCAAGCGAGGTATCGCTCGCGCTGGCCGTAATTTTTAAATCTTGCTCTTTGAGATTTTCGCGCCTCTCCCTGCGATTGTAGCGCTAGAGATCCGCAGCGGATTAGTTTGTCAAGCCCAATTCGACGGCAACCTTAACTCTGTATCTATTGAATATGAAGTATAAATTGTAATCAAATCGTATAGAGAATAATATATTCTTTAAGTTATAATAACGTTAAATGTCAATAAATCAAATTTAACTGTTAAATCTTCAAATGAGACTACTTCCGGTTGACCAATTATAACCAAAATCTAATCAGTTGTTCTTCTGGATGTAAACTTGAGGAATACGAAAAAATTATAATTTTTGGAATCGTGGTATTGAAGTTATGGAATCCGGAAGTTTTGTTACACACACACAGACACACAGACACACAGACACACAGACACACAGACACACATACATACAGACATCATCGTAAAAATGGTAAAATCGTATTATATGGACCCTAAAACGTGCTTATTCAGTAAAAACTCATCATTGAATTTTTTGACCAAAGACAATACCTTCCTTACCTAAAGGTGACGGAAGGTAAAAAGATACTAGACAAAAAAAAAATACAGAAATTTATTGGTCTATACATTATTTATGGTTTTTCAGATGGTACTATGATTAAAATTTTCGAAAACATGTAATTGATTAATAAAAAATCTGATGTGGCCAGCACAATACCTTCCGTGAATCCTGTGTATTATATACAAATTCCATACATAAATTTCCTTGCAAAAGATTATAAATTTTTGGTATTATGTGATTCCCTTTCTCGGCAACTGAATTCCATACTCCTGATAACAAACAAACCACATGAAATAAGAAAATTATGAAATTTTGGTTGAAAAATTATAACACTTGTCAGTTATGGACATATTTAATTGCTGTCATTTTGACACGGGTCAGTCATGTTACTGCACGCGCCCCATACATAAATTTTCTTGCAAAAGATCCTATATTTCCAGTAAAGTTATTTCATAAACAAACTATGCAAATTGCATTTGACACTGACATCTTCTTCTTCTTTAGTTTTTCCCATTCGTTAGGGGTCGCTATTTTTTATTTTCTTCTTCCACTCATTTTTGTTTTCCGTGTCGTCTTCATTCAGTTCCTTTTCTCTCAAGTCTTCTACAATACAGTCTTTTCATCTTATATTTGGTCTTCGTATGTTTCTTCCACCTTCTATTAATATATTCATCTCTCCTCATGACATGTTCAAACCAATGTAATCTTCTCTCTTATATCTAGAAACTTCTAACACTAGAATTACTTCCCTTATTCTTTTATTGATTTACATTTTATTGATACTGACATCTGTCAATTTGAATTACCTGAATATAATATTAGCAGTTTCCATGGTTAAGTTAGCATAGCTGGCTGAATTATGAAATTTATATAAAATTTATTATCGTTATTCTTCTTTAACTCTATATCTGTTGAATATCAAATATAAAATGCAATCAAATCGTAGACAATAATATATTCTTTAAGTTATAATAACATTTAACTGATTTTTTCAAGAAAAACTGTTAAAATCTTCAAATGAGGGTACTTCCGGTTGACCAATTATAACCAAAATCTAATCAAGTCTGCATATGGTTGTAAGGAAGAGGAATTGTAATTTTTGGAATTCTAGTATTGGAGATATCGTGCACGAAACTGCGTCCACACACACACACACATACATACACACACACACGAACACACACACATACATACAGACATCATCGTAAAAATAGTAAAATCGTATTGTAAAGACCCTAAAACGTGCTTATTCAATGAAAACTCACCACCGAATTTTTTGACCAAAGACAATACCTTCCTTACCTATAGGTGACGGAAGGTAAAAATCTGTTGTGGCCAGCACAATACCTCTCGCCATTTTCATTTTATGTAGCATAGGGCGCGAGCAGTTATGTGACTTTGTTGGTCTTGGCAAGCAGATGTGGGGGCCCGTGTCATAATGAGAGCTAGTAAAATACATAGGTGTCAAGTGTCATAAGTTTTAATTCGAAACATTATGATTTACCAAATCCATGTGGATTATTTTCCTCGACAAGTATATTCCATACTAATGGATGACAAATAAACATCAGAACATTTTGAAATTTTGAATGAAAAATTATGACACATGACAATTGACATCTATGTAAAAACTACTAGCCGTCATTCTGACACGGATCCTCATCTGCTTGCCAAGGCCAACAAAGTCACATGTCTGCTCGCGCCCTATAAGTACACACAAATAATTGAAATTGTTTCTCTTCTTTCGTTCTATGAGAAATTTTATCCTACTATTCTATTATGTTCAAAATTCTTCAAATTCATTGACGGTATTAGCGGTATTTCTTAAGGATATATGTAATATTAACATATCTGTAATTTAAATATATAATTAATTAATAATACAATAATATATATTAAATGTACTCTTACCGCCCAGAAAAATCTGACACTGACATTTTGCATTTACATGTCAATTACAAAAATTTAAATATCGCAACTGTTTTTCGGGCAACGAGATTTATTACAACATATTATTCTATATTATTATATACTATATCTCCAAACCTATACGAGATATAATAAAAAAATTAAGTGTGCCAGATTGAGAATTTAATTGTCTTTAATATTTGTAGTAACAAATTTTCAAAAAATAATATTTAGAATTTTTTTTCTTTTAGAAACTACCACTTCCGGTTGTCCAATTGTTACCAGAACCTATTCAACTCTTCCCATTACTGTTAGATTGAGGAATCCGTAGTCAAACAGGTCTTATAGAATTTGAGAAATCGTGTCTCCAACAACCTCTCTCTCTCTCTCACACACACACACACACACACACACACACACACACACACACACACGCACGCACACATAAATGTTAAAATCGGATTCTATGGACCTTAAATCGTGCTTATTCAATAAAATCTGGATATGCAATTTTTAGCATGAATCCAATACCTCTCTTAGCGAGAGGTAAAAAAATGTTTGGTTGACTTATGTTGTTTCTCAAACTAAGGTATTTTTTTACAAAAATTGTTTGCTAAACAGGTAAATAAAAGATGTAATATTAACGAAATGATTTATTATGTATAAAAAACAATATTACATTAATAAAAAATTATAATATTCTGAATTCATTACACTTAAAAAAATATTTGAAAATATTCTCCCAGAGTTTACCCCAATTCTGTAACATATGTGGTTGTAACTCTTGCTACAGCAAATAACCAGCACTGAATGTAAAAGGAAAATGACTGACTTTACATTTTTGTTTGACTTGGTTACAATTTTAAGCAATGTTGCTGAGAGAAATGGGATGAATAACGTGTAGATAACATTCATAACAATATTTACTGGTATTTTTCTTTTTTAAGATTTCTTTATTTTTTAAATAATTTAGTACCATTTTTTTACAAAAGTAATAAGAAAAATCTGTTATGGCCAGCACAATACCATCAATCCTCTGTAATATGTATAAATTCCATACATAAATTTTCTTGCAAAAGATTCTAAATTTCCAATAAAATTATTTCATAAACAAATTATGCAAATTGCACTTGACACTAACATCTTCTTCTTCTTTAGCTTTTCCCATTCGTTAGGGGGTCGCTATTTTATTCTTCCACTCATTTCTGTTTTACGTGTCGTTCTGATTCAGTTCCTTTTCTCTCAAGTCTTCCGCAATACAGTCCTTCCATCTTATCTTTTGATTTCCTCTGTTTTTTCAACCTTGTATTACTAAGCTGTTCATTCTTCATCGAATATATTCTTCATTTCTCCTCATGACATTTTCAAACCAATGTAATCATCTCTCTTGTATCTTTCTAGAAACTTGTAACACTAGAGTTATTTCCTTACCTATCTTTCCGTGTCTTCCCCAACATCTACTTCAACATCCTCATCTCTGCATCATTCATTTACTTTTTATTTATACTGACATCTGTCAATTTGAATTATATGAATATATTAGTAGTTTCCATGTTTAGCATAGTTGGCTGATTTATAATATTTAATTTCTTTATAGTTCTTTAACTCTATATCTATTGAATATGAAGTATAAAATGCAATCAAATCATATAGAGAATAATATATTCTTTAAGTTATAATAACGTTAAATGCCAATAAATCAAATTTAACTATTAAATCTTCAAATGAGGCTACTTCCGGTTCACCAATTATAACCAAAATCTAATCAATTGTTCTTCTGGATCTACTCGTAAACGTGAGGAATACAAAAAAATATAATTTTTGGAACCGTGGTATTGAAGTTATGCGATCCGAAACTTTCGTCACATACACACAGACACACACATACACACAAACACACACACACACACACGCATTCATACAGACATCGTCGTAAAACTGGTAAAATCGTATTATAGGAACCCTAATACATGCTTATTCACTAAAAACTCATCATTGAATTTTTTGACCAAAGACAATACCTTCCTTACCTAAAGGTGACGGAAGGAAAAAAGGTAGGTAGGTTTGCACTGGATTTTTAGGAAGTTGTTTTTCATTGTGCCAAAGTAAAGGGTCCCCGTTGTAGCTAAATCTGGATTAGAAATGGTGGTCGAACTATTATCGCCTGTCATTTGGGCCACAGTTTTTTAAGTTTTAAGTTTATACATTACATAAAAAGTAGTCGAAAGAATTTTGTAGAAATTTCTGACCATTTGTGTAAATTTTATAATTTGTTGAAAACCTAACCGGTCGACATATTATGGGCAATATTTTCATATTCTTATAAACTAAGTGAAGACAGATATTTTCTAATGCAATAAACGCTACATACACATAAGTTTGACGAAAAATTGGACAAGTCATTGAATCCAAGTTTGACGTAGTAAATAATATTGAGGGGATTTATAACAAGTGTAGGAAACTTTAACAGCTTATTCCTAAAGTCATTTGTGTAACATTGTCATATAAAATACAAGAAATCAAATTTTATACAAATAGCAGTTAATGAATTTATTAAATAAATTTAACTTATTGTCCAAATATTAAATACTATGGTTCTTTACGTTGGTAACATTAGAAGATTTGAATTTCAAATGACATGGATTTATAAACATAACCTGAAAAATCAACAAATATTTTTTTATTACTACTTTTGCATTGCAAGTGCAAATATAATTACTTCATTTAGCTTAAAATATGTTAATTTAAATTATAACAATAAAAGTCTCTACTTTTTTGCTGGTATTTAGACGATTTAGAGATATATAAAACTAATGAAGAATTAGGAAAACTCAACATGTTTCCCAAGATTTCAGCATCCGAATCAACCACTCGGTTATTTTTCAGATGCTGGCTGAGCCCAATCAGTAACCACAGATGGCTCTGTACGTGCTTAGTTACCTCCAAAGTCATCTATCTTGTATGAGATTGTATAGATCTCATGCTGATGAGCTCCAATATGAACGAAACGCGTCTATAGTTACTTACTGGGCTCGGCCAGCATCTGAAAAAGAATCGAGTGGTTGATTCAGATGCTGAAATCTTGTGAAATCTTTCGAGTGTTTTTCTAATTATTATTAGACGTTGTTGCACCGTGAGTTCGCTATTGTACTTTGTTATATAAAACTACTTAGATATACCAGACCTACTAGGTGCAAATCTTTCCATGACCACTCGAGCTAGTGTGGTAAGTGTTCTACCCGTATTTTTCATCGTCTAATTAGTAAAAATAATTGAATATACTTGAATAGTGTCGTTTGTTAACCAATCTGCTTTTATTATTGCTAAAGTTACAAGTTGCTTAATGGTTAATAAGATATTAAGTAATTCTAATAAACATTGTTTACGTGATAACAATAAAATTATTGTAATATCTATAAGAAAACGAAGTAATAATGTTCTTTTGTTTCAGAATGTGCAACAAGTGAATATACCAATCTTTTCTTCTATAGTTGGTAAATCATGAAAATTACTTATTTATAGTTCATAAACTATCCTTGCATGAATAGTACTGGTAATAACTAATTATTCTTGTGTTAAATTGCATTTGCAACAATTATATTGTTGCGGAAACTTTTCGTACTTGTTTACATTGAATGAATAAGTTTCGAAAATGGGTTATCCATTATAAATAAATAAATGTTATTAACATATCAATAAATTTTCTTCTAACAGTAAATTACATACTTGAAAGGCTAAATCTAAATACATTATTATTTTCATCATATGTGAAATTTATTTATTTCTCACGATATTTTCATGGAAATTAATTGTTAATTGAATAATTAATTATATAATTATTTACAGTACACATTACCTATTTTTATAAAATCATATGCAAGTGTTTAAAAGAAAATTTTGTTGGAAATATATGATCAACCTACTTTCAAACTGACTAACAAATTGCAAGTATGGTCAAATTTGCATGTAAAATTTATACATCTAGAAGAAAATTGCTCGAGCATTACATGCAAATAATATAATTTTTGTAATGTAACAGTTATTATATCTGCTCTGCATCTGCTTAAAATCAAATTTACTATACTTCAAATTAAATTATGATAGCATATATTTATTCTAAGTGATTTAATTTGCATGCATTCACAATAAAAATTGGAGCTGTATAGGCGCCACCCGGAAATTTCGAGGTTAGTTAATAGGATGTTCATAATTTAGGTCGGATATGAACTTGGGTTGTTCAATCTATACATTTAATAATTTATTCAGCGTCACAAATCAGCAAACATGTGCATAGAAACACATGCATTTACACTCCCCTTCTTACACGTATTTACCGTTGTGCATTTAGTTTTCTACTTTTATAATAATTTTGAATTTGTTGATTGATTCTTTTTTGTATAATTTTTACCTTCCGTCACCTATAGGTAAGGAAGGTATTGTCTTTGGTCAAAAAATTCGGTGGTGAGTTTTCATTGAATAAGCACGTTTTAGGGTCTTTACAATACGATTTTACTATTTTTACGATGATGTCTGTATGTGTGTGTGTGTGTGTTCGTGTGTGCGTGTGTGTGTGTGTGTATGTGTGTGTGTGTGACCGCTTTTTCGTCAACGATATCTCCAATACTAGAATTCGAAAAATTACAATTCTTGCGTATTCCTCTTCCTTACAACCATATGCAGACTTGATTAGATTTTGGTTATAATTGGTCAACCGGAAGTATCCTCATTTGCAGATTTTAGCAGTTTTTCTTGAAAAACTCAGTTAAATGTTATTATAACTTAAAGAATATATTATTCTCTATACGATTTGATTGCATTTTATATTTCATATTCAACAGATATAGAGTTAAAGAATTATAAAGATAATAAATTTTATAATTCATCCAGCTATGCTACCTTAACCATGGAAACTGCTTATATATTCAGGTAATTCAAATTGACAGATGTCAATATCAATAAAAAGTAAATGATGAAAGAATAAGGGAAATAACCCTAGTGTTGGGCGTTTCTAGAAAGATATAAGAGAGACGATTACATTGGTTTGAACATGTCATGAGGAGAGATGAGTATATTGGAAGAATGAATAGCTTATAACAGAAGGTGGAAGAAACATAGGAAGACCAAATATAATATGAAAGGAGAGAAAAGGAACTGAATGAGGACGACATACAAAACAAAAATTAGTGGAAGACAAAAATAAAAAATCTGATGTGGACACCACACGACTTCTTTGTACGATTATTAAACTATACATATTTTTTTAGTAAATAAATTACAAAATATTAATTTTAACTTCAAAACAGTAAGATATATAGCGACTATAAAGGTAGTTTTTAAAGAGAGTTTTGATTACAACAAAGCAATATTTGGTTACAACAATGAATATGACTAATTTCACAATAAAAATATAATATTTGTTATTGTACGAATCATAAAATTGCACGTATTTAATGTAATTTGACATGAACATTTTATTTTTTTGTCCTAATCCATAGCAAGCTAAATTACAAAAAAAATAAATTAAATTTACATATCTCGCTTATACAAACGGCTAATTTAATAATTACTTAATGTGCTAGACGCAGAAATTAATTCTCTAAATTTGAAGCATTTATTTCTAAATCAAAATAAAATCATTTTATTCAAGAAAAACTGTTAACAACTTCAAGTAATGTACCACTTCCGGTTTCGATTGACATAAAAGTCTTTTATACCAAATTTGAAAAGTTGCATGAAATAATATTACTGGAAATTTATAATCTTTTGGCAAGAAAATTTATGTATGGAATTTGTACATAATACACAGGATTGACGGAAGGTATTGTGCTGGCCACATCAGATTTTTATCATCCATTTTAAGTAGTTTAATAAGAAAAATTATACGAATATTATTGAAAAAAATATTGTTTGGTAATTACGCGAATAACATTTTTAAAAAAATTCAAGCTTATCAACAACGAATCATATTTTCAAAAAATCTAATGTGGCAAACACAATACCTCCCGCTTTACTAATGTTGCAAATTATATTAAGTTCCTTTGCATATACTCGTAATATAACTATTATTTAATTTACTATCTTTAATTTGAAATTAGTAGTTTCATTTATCTGTCAGTTACATACATTTGAAATATGATCTGTGTTATTAAGGAATTGTGTTTATTTTTAAAACATAGGATTCGGGATTTATGAAAAATATTTTTTTTTAATTCATCTGTAAAATATGCAGAAAAATATGTTGTGGCCAGCACAATACCTCTCACAATTTCCATTTTATGATATATAAATATTGTATTTAGCATTTCTTGTACACACAAAAAATTCTAATTTTTCATTCCAAATACCTACGTTTTACAATTCCATGTGATTTATTTTCTTCTACAAGTTAATTCCACATTCCTAGTGACAAATTAGCAACGTGAATTTAGAAAATATTGAAATTTTAAATAAAAAAATGGCATTTGACATTTATGTACGTAATTACTAACTGTTATTTTGACAAGGGCCCCCATATCTGCCTGTCAAAGCCAACAAAGTTACATGTCAGAGATTCTTCCAATTTATTGACGGAATCGACGGTATTTCTTATGGATATATGTATTTTACCTATAATTTTAAATATCTAGTTAGAGACAAATGAAAAAAAAAATGTTCGTGTGGGGTAGATTTTCCTGCTGATAACAGCTATCAAAACTTATAAACCCGACTATACTGTACACTGGAACTTGCTTGAACGCCATTGACGAGCAGACAGCTGATTGTTGTGTGTAATTTTACTCGTTTTGTCATATTACCTTTTAAATATACGTGAAAAACAAAACAATAGACAATTAAGATCACTAATATTGAACATCAAACGTCAATAAAACAAGTTATGAACAGAAACGGGCAAATTACTTTCAAATTACCAAAATGTAATCAAATTACTTATAAAATAATTACTGGTAGAGAAAAAGTAACTAAATTATTAATTACGTTTGCAATATAATTGACATTTTTATTATTTTTTCAATTACTGTAGTAAAAAAATCTGATATGGCCAGCACATAACCTTCCGTCAATTATATATATTTTATAGATATTCCGTACAGTAAGTGTCTCGTAAAAGGAAAAAGATATTTTCTGTGCACTTATATCACGACTATTACGTAAATTGTACACTGACTTTTTAAAAAAATCGTGCACACCTATTTTTTCTATATTGGGTCGGTCTTTATTTTTAACTTGTCAATGTAACTAGAGTCAATTAAGATGCCAAAATTAACGGAAAACGAGAGTATATACTTGGTTTTTCTCTCATTTTTCTGGGATATATTTGTATTTAAACACAATGAAGTACTTGCTCCGCAATAAATAAAATAATAACATGATAGTGACCACGGATCATATATACCCTTTTTTTATTTATTTATTTTAAGTAAAAGACATAAATGACTGATGCACTTGTCAAACAAATTGAAATTCCTGTGCTTTCTATAAATTAATTCGTAATATGTAATTTCTTAAATTTTATCGTGTAGGCCATAGTGCACCTGGCACCATCTATCGGTTGCAAGAAAAGTGCTATCCACAGGCTGCTACCTGGTCTCGTCATTTTACATTATGAGTTTTCGTAGCCTAGTAGTGACAACAATGAAAACTCACTGACAGTTGTTACATGGCTAAAAAAATCTAAAAAAATTGCTACTTGATTTTTGGTGTACATGATTTTTATACCAAATCTTCCGCAATACAGTCCTTCCATCTTATCTTTGGTCTTCCTCTGTTTCTTTAACGTCCTATTATTAAACTATTCATTCTTGTTCTAATATATAATTCTTCATTTCTCCTCATGACATGTTCAAACCAATGTAATCGTCTTGATGTAAGGAAGAGGATTACGAAGAGAACGTTCCTTTTCTCTCAAATCTTCCGCAATACAGTCCTTCCATCTTATCTTTCGTCTTCCTCTGTTTCTTTAACGTCCTATTAATAAACTATTCATTCTTGTTCCAATATAATTCATTTCTCCTCATGACATGTTCAAACCAACGTAATCGTCTTTCTTGTATCTTTCTAAAAACTTGTAACACTAGAGTTATTTTCTTACCGTATCTTTACGTGTATTCCCCAATATCTACTTCAACATCCTCGTATCTGCCACATTAATTTACTTTTTATTGATACTGACATCTATCAATTTGAATTATATGAATATATTACTAGTTCCCAAGTTTGGCATAGCTGGCTGAATTATAAAATTTAATTTCTTTAAAATTCTTCAACTCTATATCTATTGAATATGAAGTATAAATTGTAATCAAATCGTATAGAGAATAATATATTCTTTACGTTATAATAACGTTAAATGTCAATAAATCAAATTTAACTGTTAAATTTTCAAATGAGACTACTTCCGGTTGACCAATTATAACCAAAATCTAATCAGTTGTTCGTCTGGATGTAAACTTGAGGAATACGAAAAAATTATAATTTTTGGAATCGTGGTATTGAAGTTATTGGATCCGGAAATTTTGTTACACACACACACACAGACACACAGACACACATACATACAGACATCATCGTAAAAATGGTAAAATCGTATTATATGGACCCTAAAACGTGCTTATTCAGTAAAAACTCATCTTTGAATTTTTTGACCAAAGACAATACCTTCCTTACCTAAAGGTGACGGAAGGTAAAAATTAATTCATCGTACATTAATAAAAAAAAAAAAAAACAAAAAAATAATACTACATTATTTCTTAAGAAATACAACAAAAATAATAAGAATAATATAACAAATTTATAATGAATTGCCGACACAGGTGGCGTACGCGTACACTGAACAGTTCTAACGTAGTTGCAGCTACCTTCTTTAGTTCGAACTATATGCAACACCTAATTTGAACAATTCTTGCTTTTTAAAAGGTCGATACACGAATATCTGTTTAGGGTAGGAAAACTTGCCTCACCCCTGCAAGTTAGACACGAAATTGGATGCAAATGCTTTCAAGTTATTTGGAATTTCCGTAACACAAGTTACCCATATGCAGGGTGCCATTTTATCTCTTTTCAACGAGGTACAATTATGAAAATATTCGAGAAAAATAAAAATTGAAAAATATCAGATATTATTTTTATTCAAATATTCTAGGTGGCTATATGAAAATAAACAAAATATAACAATGGGAAACAACAAAATAAGATTAACATTTAATTGTTACTTCTTTAACGATTTTTTTTAAATAATAAATTAAGTTTTAAATTAAATGTTCACACAGCCACCTAGAATATTTGAATAAAAATAATTTGTAATATTTTTCAATAATAGGTTTGTTCCAACATACAATCAAATCATATGGAACTGTCCGACGCATGTGCAGTATTAAAATGGGAACACCATTTTAATACTGGGCATGATTTCATTGTATGTTGGAGCAAACTATATATTATTTTTCTCGATTTTTCCATATTTTTGATGTACAAACTTTTACATTGTTGAAAAGAGAAAAAAATGACAGTTTATATTTTAGTAAAATAATTATAGATTGCTAATTAAAAAATAAAATTGATAGTTGTATTTTGTTAACCTGATTTTATAAAAAAAATATTTACATCTGCCATCAAATAGTATATTTGCAATTTGCAACAACAAAAGTTTTATATGAGTCATTTTTTTCTGTTACTTATAATAAGAATATTTATTTATAGTGATTTATATGAAAGCTTATATGACATTGCAAATTCCTTGAAAATTATACTATTACTATTAGGAGTAAGAAGAAATAATAAATTATAACTTCAGTAAAAGTTCAAAGTACGTCTTACGTCCCAACGCGCATGACACGTTGCATTTATAACCACTCATTATACCCAAAACGCAGATAAACTACGCTACGCCAGTATCCCGGGAATTCCTTCACTTTTTGGTTCAACATAGTAATTAATATTTGAAAAACCAATTACTTTTTCAATTCTTTTTCAAATTTTCAAAAGTAATTGAGTTTAATTTTTTTACAAATTAATTACAAATTACAATTTTGGAAAAAGTAAATTAATTACCAAAAGTATTTAATTACTGCCCAGCTTGGGGTATGAATAAGATTTTAATTGTTTGTACTGTCACAAGCGATGATATTTCCCACATTCCACCAGTGGGCAGTGCTATGTTATCACTTTCGTTGTTCTCAGGAAAATCCACGTACTTTCAGAAAAAATAAAAAATGCATTATTCACTTTCTGTAGTCAAATGACGTTCGGAAAGCCTATATGCTTTTTTATCGATAGTACAAAAATACTTTTGAGCGATAGTGAATTTATTGCAGTCACAAACTTATAGACAGATGACTAATAAACAACAGAATTTTCTTCAACCTACGATCATGTATTGTCACTGGAGCGTTGCAAAAACTATTATTTCCTCTTAGTATTTTTCTGACTTACTCGAAAGTTACGTAGTCCGTCAGTCACCCAGTCAATTATAATAAGCAATGCTTATCCGTTATGGGACGGTAGTTTAATGTACTAATCGTGCACTAATCTTAATTGTGCAAATATTGCTAATTGTCAGAAACACTTGAAAGTGGAGTAAACGGTGCTATTGTTTTTTAAATTTTGTGGGAGAATGGCTGAGTTTTGAAATTCATTGCTCGAGGAAAGGATAATAGTTATATTAATTAGATGTTTGATTACTGGTACTTTATAGGATATTAGAATTATGGAAAATTGGAGCATGAATTTTTAAATAAATAATGATTTAATAGTACTTAAACGACATATTGATTACAGTTACCAAACAAATGACCATTGTTTAATATGTATGTATATTGTATTTTAATTGATATAAGTTATATTTTATTAATCCATTCTCTTTTGGTGGCAATATTTTTACTACATATTTTGTATTTAATTTTTAATTTAATACCAATAAACATAAATATAGAACAGTAGAATTTTTACCAATTACAATGTAATCTATAAACAAAATTAGCAGGAGTTTTTACTGTAAACTGTAACATAAAAACAGAAGTAGAATTCACGGTCTTTTCACATCAAAAAGTGGCAATTACAGATCGCCCAATCTTGAAACCCATGTAGGTTGCGCAAAACGCTCGGCAACCTCCGCTCCTCTTTGTTCGGATTCGTGCGTACGAAAGGTATTGGTAGGTACTATACTTTATGCTTGAGCCTGTACTATATAATTTCCCTTTCACTTTGCTACTGCGCATGCAACCTTGAAATGAGTTGCTATACTGGGACTACTGTAAATTTACCCCCATTTTTACCTCCCGCTACCCTTGGTAAGCAAGATATAGGGATCGTGCTAAAAATTACATATCGAGATTTTGGTAAATGACCACGTTTTTAAGGTGTGTATATGTTTGTTTGTGTATGAGTGTGGATCTTCTGGGCGCTCGAATACTATTATTCAGAAAATTTTGAAACCATGTACCTATTTCTACCTTATTCTATGGAAAAAAGCCATTAGATATTGGTGTCAATCGGATAACCGGAAAAGTGCACTTTACTTGTAGCTCAAAATAGGTTTTCTTCAAAATATACCTTTAAATGTATTTTTTTTGCAATTTATGTTATTATAAAAATTAAAGATTATTACATTTTCTACAGGGTTGCATGTATTTTATGGATAAATTTTGTAAAATATATTATATAAAATTTATATCCCGGAGGCCGGAGCCTATGCTTACACAAGTCCATGGTTACACAGGTCAGCTCAAATATATGTAACTGACAGATAAATGCCACTGTTAAAAAATAATCATTTCAAATTAATAACAGTAATGTTTTAAAAAGAAAATTATAAATAGAACAATAGTTATATGGAAAGGAATTTAATATAGTTTCCAGCATTAGTAAATATATAGTTAATAAAATATATATATATATATATATATATATATATATATATATATATATATATATATATATATATATATATATATATATATATATATATATATATGCACACCACAGGGGTCATTTCTGTGCCATTTAAAATTCGTAATATTTGGCGTCGGTCGGGATCGAATCAGGTTCCTCAGATTCACGTCCAGACACTCAGTCACGCGACCATGAGACCCCATAAGTATGTATTTAAATTAATAAAAATTAAATGGCGAGAGGTATTGTGTTGGTCACACCAGATTTTTGTAATTTAAATTGTGTAGGTCCAAAATTAATAATAAATAAAAAATAGCCACTTGTCCCTATTTATCAATCATTCTTTATATTGAAACGAATTTATTTTAGAGATTCCAACATTCTAATCAGACTCACATTCCCTACTTATAGTAGCGAATATTTTATATTTAGAAAATGTGTATCCTTTTCAACTTTTCTTGGAAACTACTCGTAACATAAAGGTATCAACGTATCTATATGATTTTTTCATATCATGTAAATATTGACTTTAATAATATTGTAGTAATATTAGTGAGCTAGTTTAACATGCAACTGGAAACTCTTGGGAAGTTCTGAACTTTACAGACAATCTAATAAATAGGTAATGATACCTAAGTTTAAGCTGTTTGGAAATCGGTATCTACCATAAACGATCGGTTCATTGTAGTGTACTCCATTTAAGAATCAAATTATATTGCTGCAATCTTCGATAATATCAAGATAATGCATGCAAAACTTGAATTTTCTTTTAATTTTGCACAAAGATAAATATATGTACAGGGTGTATCACGGAGAGTGAAACATAGGCGTTTAACATTGGAAATCAGTTTTTCCGTGCGCATTGCTCCCCTAATTATTTTAGACAAAAAGTTTCAAATAGATGTTGTAAAGCAAAAATTTCTACATCGGAATGAATAAAATACAACTCATTTTGGTTACTTCATAACGACAGAAATAAAATTTGAAACTTCACGGAATTACAATTTAATAGTTATCCATAGAATTAGAAACAAGAGACGAACAAAAGCGTAACGTTTTATACGTCAAATTATTAATATTTATTTTAACAATCATTATTCTGACACTGACGTAATAAAACGTTACGCTTTTGTTCGTCTTTTGTTTCTAATTCCATGTCTAATACCATTTAATAAGTAAGTATTACTTATTAAATGCTAATACTATTAAATTGTAATTCCGCGAAATTTCAAATTTTATTTCTGCAGTTATGAAGTAGCCAAATGATTTTTTTTTATTGATTCGGATATAGAAATTTTTTCTTTACAACATCCATTTGAAACTTTTTGTCTAAAATAATTAAGGGAGCAATGCGCACGGAAAAACTGATTTTTCATGTTAAACGCTTATGTTTCACTTTCCGTGATACACCCTGTATATTAAGAATTGAGGTATACATGAAGACTTCGATTATCTTGAGAGTTACGAAGTTAGTTAAATTAGGGCAAGGTTAAATAAATATACAAAAATTCAAAAAATTGTAACACGGGGGGGGGGGGGGGGGGCAGGAAGTGAGATTAGAATAGAAGCTCTAATGATGGTTTTGTACTTTTACTTCTTACTTTTGCCAACGATGACACTTGTTCAACTAACTGGTAGGCGCTTGATGTTCGCCCACCGCTTGTTTAACGAGGACGGAACACAGACTCAATTGCACTTAACACACTTAACTTTGATGGCTGATGAACACACTTTCAATTATGGACACAGACAATTATTAATATTACAAACTAACTAACTTTATTTACATGGCTATTATTATTTACACTTACACTTATTGATTATACTAAACTTAACTAAGCACATAAACTAAATAGTTACATTTTACATAGTAACTCTGCGCGTCTACTACGCGCTCAAACTAACTCAAAACATCTCGACAACACGAATATCTAACACCGACTCCATGTCTTGTCAACACAAGAATCTCAAACCAACTCTCTGTCTCGACATCACAAGACTCTAAAACCAACTCCATGTCTCGACAATACAAGACTCTAAAAACAACTGCCTTAAACAAAGAATTACTTTCGTGAGAGGCCTTATCTCCGAGGGGGTGAAGGGGGTAACATATGGCATCCATATCAACATATCAACCCTGCACGTAGGCTCGCAATAACTTCTAAACTTAATTGTCAACAAATAACTGTCTAATATTTCTGACAGCTAGACTAAACAGTCCGTTAGTAAAAGATGATAACTATTTCTAAACAGAATTTTGACTAACAAAGATAACAAGTTGAGATATTATTTCTGAAAGTATAATTTAGAGAAGATTATAAAAAGTTACTTATTTGTTATTGCTCACCTTGTTACAAAATTTCTGATTTTTATTTTAACAAATAACTTCTAAGTATTAAATAATATGGAATTTTGATTTGCACATCTTTACTACACTTTTTCATGGCGATGGTCAAACTGTCCGTTGGAATTTAAGTTATAAATGTCAGTAGTAATTTTTATATGGACGTGATAGTGAAAAGTTACATGAATGAAGTTATTTTTTTAGTTTGCCAACGATGTACTCGTATAATTGTGGCTAAACAGCAAAAATGAACAATTATTAAAATTATATTTGAATTTTTGTACATCTTTAAACTATTCTACTTAATGGGGCAATTTTGTTTTAATTTAATCGATTTTGTATCTTTTAATGTATCTTACATTCTAATTTTAAAATTGAAGAGCTTTTGGCAAAAAACAATCATAGTCTAAATTCAACTTCATTGAATTACGCTACGTTTATTCTGGTTATGTCAAATGATACAAAAAATACAAAAACGTAATTTAGGGTGAGAGTACGTCAAGTAGCGCCACACACGGCGTAATATTGTACCATTTTGAGAAATTAGCTTGTTAGAAATAAATAAATTATAACAAATTAAATTTTAAATATTAAGTATATACTTTGGATAAACTGACAGCACATTTTAAACTCATTGACATGGAGCAAGGAGGACCAGGGACAGTGACACTATTCTCTTAAGCGAAATAAAAATAAGTAGATGTCACTACTATCTCTACCAAATCTGTAAAAAACTCACGAGAAAATTTTATATAGGAAAACAATGATTTGAACGGCCATAATAACCGCAGCGCAATTCGATGAAGTTGGCCGTAATATGAGTTACCTATAGCGACATCTACTTTCAAGGATACCAAACAGTTTGTTGAAACTGTTTTTCGTAAAAAGTACCTTAATTGCAAGTTCTTTCATATTAAAGTTTAAGCGTTTCTACAAAAACGCCCTATAAAAATAACTAATTATTATGTAATTCTCATTATTTTCTTATACTTATGCCCGATCCTATCACCTTTAGTTGAAGTAACTGTTTATTAACCATTAGTTAAGAATTAAAATGAAGGTTAGAAGCGATGCAAACAATAGTTTTAACTTCCAGTGAGCTGTAACCAAAGGTGATAAGAACAATTCTGCAACAGCAACATAACCGTTGGTTTCACTAACTGTCACTTTAACTATAGCGGTGGTAGGAGTAGGAAGGAGCCTTTTATATGATTCTGCGTTAAATAAGTTTCAGAAATCTTTAACACTAAAGAAGCTAGAAAGTTTTTTCTTTGATTATCTTAAATTAATAAAAAAATGACTGTTTTTGTTAACAGCTCCTCAATTACATCTACTTTCCGTTGTCTAAATTTCAAATAAGGTTAACAAAAAAACCCTGTAATATATTTTTTTTAAATAGCAATTTTCGAATATTTAAATTTCAAATACTTATCCATCATTATTGAAAAGTTATGAATTTGTTAAAATTGTGATTTTTGAAGCATGAAAATAACCGATTCGTAAATACCAATTTTACAATTAATTGTTACATGAGCATTTTTAAGATAGTATAAAATTTTGGTTATAAATATGTATATTATTATTTTGCTATAGTTCTTAACTTTAATTTTAATTTAAACCATTTCTTCTTTTAATTATCCTACAGTTGTTCATTTATCATTATTAAAAGACTATGTACATCTAGATAATTCCTTCTTGAATATGTAATGACATTTAACATTTGCATTGTGAGATCTGATAATGAAATCGAGTGTGAGATAAGATTTAACATTTATCAACAGTTACTTCTACTTCAAAGTAACCGCTACAAAGATTTTCAATTAGCAGTCATTACGCTACAACCTTTAACTTTGACATGCTCTTCAACTTAATTATAATGATTATAAAACTGAAGCTACTGTTTGATACTATCTATTTAGACCTTAGGAGATTGCGTTGAAATGGTTGCAATCAACGATTTGTAATTTGCACGAGATGATTGTAATTAGTTCGTGATGTAGAAGAAGATTAATATCCTTCTAATAAGGTACTAGGTACTAGTATTAGTTATATTGTGCAGGATGTAATTTTTTAAATGGGTCATATGGCTATAACATAGAAAAACAGTTTTTTAGCTGCCAAGAGTTTCTATATTAATTTATAGAATATAAAATTTTATGATACCAAACACGTTACATCTCTGTTTCAAATAAAATCACAAAAAAAATTACGGAAAAATCTCATTAATAATGAAAATGACAGTAACAAAACAGTTGTTGACTTAAGGCAGTTCATTAATAAACGTTTATTTGCATTTTATTTGGTACGATTATTATTATTTTGGTTTTTCTTCATGTTAGTAAAAAATGACTACGTTTTGTTACTGTCTGCTTCATGGTTATTTTTACCTTCCGTCACCTTTAGGTAAGGAAGGTATTGTCTTTGGTCAAAAAATTCAATGATGAGTTTTTAGTGTATAAGCATGTTTTAGGGTCCCTATAATACGATTTTACCATTTTTACGATGATGTCTGTATGTATGTGTGTCTGTGTGTCCGTGTGTCTGTGTGTCTGTGTGTCTGTGTGTGTGTGACAAAAGTTCCGGATCCCATAACTTCAATACCATGATTCCAAAAATTATAATTTTTTCGTATTCCTCAAGTTTACATCCAGAAGAACAACTGATTAGATTTTGGTTATAATTGGTCAACCGGAAGTAGTCTCATTTGAAGATTTAACAGTTAAATTTGATTTATTGACATTTAATATTATTATAACATTTTATACTTCATATTCAATAGATACAGAGTTAAAGAATTTTAATGAAATTAAATTTTATAATTCACCCAGCTATGCCAAACTTGGGAACTAGTAATATATTCATATAATTCAAATTGACAGATGTCAGTATCAATAAAAAGTAAATTAATGTGGCAGATATGAGGATGTTGAAGTAGATATTGGGGAATACACGGAAAGATACGGTAAGAAAATAACTCTAGTGTTACAAGTTTTTAGAAAGATACAAGAAAGACGATTACATTGGTTTGAACATGTAATGAGGAGAAATTAAGAATCATATTGGAACAAGAATGAATAGTTTAGTAATAGGACGTTAAAGAAACAGAGGAAGACCAAAGATAAGATGGAAGGACTGTATTGCGGAAGATTTGAGAGAAAAGGAACTGAATGAGAACGACACGCAAAAATAGCGACCCCTAACGAATGGGAAAAGCTAAAGAAGAAGAAGATGCCAGTGTCAAGTGAAATTTGAATAGTTTGTTTATGAAATAATTTTACTGGAAATTTAGAATCATTTGTAAGAAAAAATATGGAATTTATACATTATAACGAGAATGACGGAAGGTATTGTGCTGGCCACAATTTCGAAAAAATTTAAATTTATTTTAATTTGGATTGATAAATAACTATTATGGGTTTATATGAAACAGAAATGTAACGTGTTTGGTATAAATATTTACCTTTCGTCACGTTTAGGTAAGGAGGATTATTGTCTTTGGTCAAAAAATTCAATGATGAGTTTTTAGTGTATAAGCATGTTTTAGGGTCCCTATAATACGATTTTACCATTTTTACGATGATGTCTGTATGTATGTGTGTCTGTGTGTCCGTGTGTCTGTGTGTCTGTGTGTCTGTGTGTGTGTGACAAAAGTTCCGGATCCCATAACTTCAATACCATGATTCCAAAAATTATAATTTTTTCGTATTCCTCAAGTTTACATCCAGAAGAACAACTGATTAGATTTTGGTTATAATTGGTCAACCGGAAGTAGTCTCATTTGAAGATTTAACAGTTAAATTTGATTTATTGACATTTAATATTATTATAACATTTTATACTTCATATTCAATAGATACAGAGTTAAAGAATTTTAATGAAATTAAATTTTATAATTCACCCAGCTATGCCAAACTTGGGAACTAGTAATATATTCATATAATTCAAATTGACAGATGTCAGTATCAATAAAAAGTAAATTAATGTGGCAGATATGAGGATGTTGAAGTAGATATTGGGGAATACACGGAAAGATACGGTAAGAAAATAACTCTAGTGTTACAAGTTTTTAGAAAGATACAAGAAAGACGATTACATTGGTTTGAACATGTAATGAGGAGAAATTAAGAATCATATTGGAACAAGAATGAATAGTTTAGTAATAGGACGTTAAAGAAACAGAGGAAGACCAAAGATAAGATGGAAGGACTGTATTGCGGAAGATTTGAGAGAAAAGGAACTGA
The DNA here is from genome assembly GCA_951394225.1 of Harpalus rufipes. Taxonomy (NCBI): domain Eukaryota; kingdom Metazoa; phylum Arthropoda; class Insecta; order Coleoptera; family Carabidae; genus Harpalus; species Harpalus rufipes. The sequence continues at coordinate 35,384,973 of OX596281.1, forward strand.
ATGAGAACGACACGCAAAAATAGCGACCCCTAACGAATGGGAAAAGCTAAAGAAGAAGAAGATGCCAGTGTCAAGTGAAATTTGAATAGTTTGTTTATGAAATAATTTTACTGGAAATTTAGAATCTTTTGTAAGAAAAAATATGGAATTTATACATTATAACGAGAATGACGGAAGGTATTGTGCTGGCCACAATTTCGAAAAATTTTAAATTTATTTTAATTTGGATTGATAAATAACTATTATGGGTTTATATGAAACAGAAATGTAACGTGTTTGGTATAAATATTTACCTTCCGTCACGTTTAGGTAAGGAGGATTATTGTCTTTGGTCAAAAAATTCAATGATGAGTTTTTAGTGTATAAGCATGTTTTAGGGTCCCTATAATACGATTTTACCATTTTTACGATGATGTCTGTATGTATGTGTGTCTGTGTGTCCGTGTGTCTGTGTGTCTGTGTGTCTGTGTGTGTGTGACAAAAGTTCCGGATCCCATAACTTCAATACCATGATTCCAAAAATTATAATTTTTTCGTATTCCTCAAGTTTACATCCAGAAGAACAACTGATTAGATTTTGGTTATAATTGGTCAACCGGAAGTAGTCTCATTTGAAGATTTAACAGTTAAATTTGATTTATTGACATTTAATATTATTATAACATTTTATACTTCATATTCAATAGATACAGAGTTAAAGAATTTTAATGAAATTAAATTTTATAATTCACCCAGCTATGCCAAACTTGGGAACTAGTAATATATTCATATAATTCAAATTGACAGATGTCAGTATCAATAAAAAGTAAATTAATGTGGCAGATATGAGGATGTTGAAGTAGATATTGGGGAATACACGGAAAGATACGGTAAGAAAATAACTCTAGTGTTACAAGTTTTTAGAAAGATACAAGAAAGACGATTACATTGGTTTGAACATGTAATGAGGAGAAATTAAGAATCATATTGGAACAAGAATGAATAGTTTAGTAATAGGACGTTAAAGAAACAGAGGAAGACCAAAGATAAGATGGAAGGACTGTATTGCGGAAGATTTGAGAGAAAAGGAACTGAATGAGAACGACACGCAAAAATAGCGACCCCTAACGAATGGGAAAAGCTAAAGAAGAAGAAGATGCCAGTGTCAAGTGAAATTTGAATAGTTTGTTTATGAAATAATTTTACTGGAAATTTAGAATCTTTTGTAAGAAAAAATATGGAATTTATACATTATAACGAGAATGACGGAAGGTATTGTGCTGGCCACAATTTCGAAAAATTTTAAATTTATTTTAATTTGGATTGATAAATAACTATTATGGGTTTATATGAAACAGAAATGTAACGTGTTTGGTATAAATATTTACCTTCCGTCACGTTTAGGTAAGGAGGATTATTGTCTTTGGTCAAAAAATTCAATGATGAATTTTTAGTGAATAAGCACGTTCTAGCGTCACTATAATACGATTTCAACATTTTTACGATGATGTCTGGATGTATATATGTGTATGTGTGTGTGTGTGTGTGTGTGTATGTGTGAGTGTGTGTGTGTGCTGTGTGTGTGACGATCTTTTCGGATCGCACAACTCCAATACAACGATTCCAAAAATTATAATTTTTTCGTAATCCTCAAGTTTATATCCAAAAGAAGCGGTGATTTGATTTTGATTATAATTGGTCAACCGGAAGTACCCTCATTTGAAGATTTTAACAGTTTTTCTTAAAAAAAATGTTAAATATCATTTTTTGACACAGTTATTATTGATATTATATTAAATAATATACTATTATCTACACGATTTAATTGCATTTTATACTTCATATTCAATGGATATAGAGTTAAAGAATTATAAAGGAATTAAATTTCATAAATCAGCCAGCTATGCTATAACCATGGAAACAGCTACTATATTAAGAAAATTCTAATTGATAGATGTCAGTGTCAATATAAAGAAAATGAATGTGGCAGAGGAGAATGTTGAGATGGATATTGGGGAAGACACGGAAAGATAGGATACGGTATGAGAGGATAAGGGAAATGGCTCGAGCGACATAGGTTTGTAGAAAGATACAAGAAAGACGATTATATTGGTTTGAACATGACATGAGAAGAGATGAAGAATATATGGAAAAAAATGAACAGCTTAGTAGTAGAAGGTTGAAGAAACAGAAAAAGACCAAAGATAAGATGAGAAGGAACAAGGAAAATAGAAATGAGTGGATCAAGAAATTCAAGAATACCGACCACTAACGAGTGGGAAAAGCTAAAGAAGAAGATGTCATTGTCAAGTGCAATTTACATACTTTGTTTATAAAATAATTTTACTGGAAATATATAATCTTTTGCAAGAAAATATATATATGGAATTTGTACATTATACACGGAATTAACGGAAGATAATAGGCACCAATTCTTTTTTCTATAAATTAATATGGAAACTTTTAACAACTAAAAAGTTATAGCCCTATGACCCGTTTTAAAAATTACACCCTGTATGTAGATAGACTAAATATGCAGGGTGCTAAAACAGGATATTGTTTTTTAAGGTATATACATTATACATTTTGATGTGCTGATTTTCAATCAAAAAAAAAAATTGCAATATTCGAATTTTTTAAAGTTTTTAAAAACTTGAATTGTCCTTATTATTTAGTTTTAAGATCTAGTTTTAATATATATGACCCATGTTCTAATTTGTTACTATGGGAGAGGACACCATTACCTTAATTTCTCTTAAATAACAATAAGGAAGTAGTACAATACCAACCATCCCACTCCTCATCCTCATCTTCATACACCTGCACCTGCTCCGTCTCCACACTCTGCAGTTGCTCCCTTGTATTATTCCTCTCCAGGCTCCTGATGACCTCCTGGATGTTGTTCTGGTGCACCTGCACGGGAGGCGGTGGCCTTTTGACGCCCGTGGGGAGAATCTCCCACACAGACGGCACCCGCGTCATCCTCGACAAGTGAGGGAAGAGTTTCTTCTCCAGATAGTTCTGCAGGATCTGCTGCGTGATGCGGTTTTGACGCGCCAACTCATAGGCGTCCAGGTTGGTGTCCGTGCCTAAAGGAAGACTGGTTTAGGTGGTGCCAAGATAAAGGGATGCTGGTTCATGAGGGTGAATTGCTTTTTCAGTTGAAATTTGAAATAAATTTGAAATGGCAATGAAAAGTCTTAAATTAATGTATTATGATTACATAGTTCGTAAATAATAACATATGTAACATAAGTTTTCGGAAAAAAATGAAACGGACGATATTGTGGTTCATGGAAATTATATTGAATCTGCTTATTAATACAATAATTAATATAGCTTAAGTTTTAACATGCATGTTTAATGTGGAGCTAATGGCCCGTTTTTTTTCTAAACGTCGAAGTTTAGTTTAGACTTGACCCATGAGTCCATGACGAGTTTTCAAATTTATTTTGGCTACCTTTTGAAAAATCCTTCTCCTTAAATGTTTTCATTTTGGAGCTTCTATAGATTTTTGTGTATCTTTCTTGTAAGTAACGCCCAAAAAGTTTCAATATACGAATAATTTAAAGTGAAAGAAAAGTTTTCAGATAAAATAATGTTGTGTGCAGCAATTTCGGAAGCCGGCGTCTCTAGACAGTACGTTGAATGTGTTAAAGGTTAATACACATAATTGCCAGCCGAAATTATTTGATTTCACCAATTTACATCATTTAAGCGAAGATATTAAGTTTTAGTCTGACCCAGCTTCACGCCACTATTCCTGAAATACAACGCAGTGTTTGGAGGCAAAAATATACTATTTACCCCGCGAAAACAATCCTTTTAGCCAGAGACATGAAGCTGTATCCGACCCTGAACCGAAAACCCGAATTAACCCAAATGTTTCGTGAATCTGAACCCGAACCTAATCTTTATTTGTCAAGGTCAACAAACCTGAACCGAATTTAAACCGTTTTAAATTTAGATTCGGTTCAAATCTGCTAAATATAATTAACAATTGTGAATTCTATTTTTTGTGATTGTGTGCTGAACCGAAATTTGAACCCGAACCCAAAACCGTTGAACCGTTATAATTTTCTTTTTCTTGATCCGAAACTGAATCTAAACCGACATTTATTTCTTGAACCTGAACCGAACTTGAGCCATACATACGTTTCGATTCAAGTCCCTGCTTTTAACGTACCTCTAGCGAGACCTTTTGAAACTTGTTAGACGTTACTTATAAGAAAGGTATACGATAATGTGTAGGAGCCCCAAAAGGATTTTTCATAAAGTACGCAAAATCAATTTTAAAACTCACCAAAGACTCATGGGGCAAGACAGAAATAAACTCTTTATTAAATGTGAATGGTATAGCTTAAGCTATGTTAATTATTGTAGCAATAAACAGATTCAATATAATTTTCTTAAACCACAGTATCGTCCATTACATATGTTATTAACATTCATTTTGGAAATAGTTTTGTAATAAAACAAATTAATCACGGAAAAATGATGGCGAAAAAATTTGATCGCAGGAACATTGACCGTAGTACAAAACTGAAATACCAATGATCCAAGTAATTTTTTATTATTATTATTAAACAAAGAAATTTCCATTATGAAGCAGCAGTCCATGTTATTTTCGAACGGTTCTAAATTTCAAATCTAGATCAACAATAATTAAATGTTGTCATTATTAAATCAATTTTTATGCAGAGATAACTTTCTTTGATAAAAACTTTTCAGTGGCTCAATTTTGCATGTCAGGGTTTATTGGTTGAGCAAATATTATGATTTCCTCACGTGCCATTGTTTCTATTATTTCATCGCGATCTAATCTTAATTCAACAAAAAAATTGATGATTATCTTTTCCCTTTGTGTTTTGTCCAATGAATGAATTTATTGGGAGTTATAAAAAGACTGACCTCTCATTTTGCTAATCACGATATGGTTTAGTGATTATGAAAATCGCTAAAAGTAACTTTAATTGCCATTTAATGATTTTATATTTGTATTGATCAAGTGATTGGTAGAGATTGTTCAAATATTTGAAGGTTGAAATAGTAAATTTTGATTTTATTGATGATATATAAGATTTTATGATGAAGATGGTTATTAAAAGATGATTAAGACTTTTAATAGCCAATAATTATTTGATTGAAATTGAAAGGTGTTGAATTTTTTGATCATGAACCATGGATATAATTTTTGATATTAATTTTCAGCACCATCATAAACCAGCCGTATATACTAATGCCATCACCAAATATTATAACCTATATTATAATATTATACAGAATTCCAAAATTCTTGACAAACACGCACACACACATACTGTTCAATAATTGGAGAATGAACAAATTAACTAAATATTGTTGAACGATTTGATTAACGAACCATTTTGACGCTTGTTTTTTGTTAATTTTTTTGACATCGAATCACGTGTCTCGCGCGTTTAATAAATTGTGTTTCTGACAACTACTGTTCGAATCCGTTGAGAGTCACCTTAAAATTAATTTTAATTTTTAAATAACGAAAGAAGTGAGGGCATAATTATTTTGCTACGATAACTCTGAGAACCCGTGAGGTGATGGCTAGTTAAAAACCCTATATGATACAGATATACCGTCATTACCCTAGGGTTGTGTCTGTAATCTATGCTACGTAAAATACTCCATTGTCTCCGCATACACAATGAGGTTTGTGTGATTCAAATTTATATATTATCTACGCGCACGTAGACTATTTTTTTAAAAAAATTTTGCTTAATTACTGATTCATTTACAAGGTATATATGAATGAGCCGCTGAAGGTAGTATACGGTCATTTTATTGTTTTAGTATTTGTAATCAATAGAAGACCTAGTTATTGGGTTGGGAATCACCAATTCTGTTGTTAAATACTATTAAAAAATTGACATCGTATGCTAATAGTACATATTTGTAAAAAACATGTCTTACAACAAACATAAGTTTATAAAATTCTGCGAAATTGCCGGCGATTGATACACTCAGAAATAACTTTCCTAAGCATTTATAACTTTTCGTGTAGATGTTATACACTAGCATATCATTCTAATTGTCAGACTTTAAAATGGATAGTTGTATTACTATTCGTACAAAATATTGTTTTATAAAGAAATTAAATTTTATAAATCAGCCAGCTATGCTACAAAATCCATGCAAACAGCTATTATATTAAGAAAATTCTAACTGACAGATATCAGTGTCAATGAAAAGAAAATGAATGTGGAAGAGATGAGGATGTTGAAATAGTTGTTGGGGAAGACACGTAAAGATAGGATAATGAATGAAAGAATGAGGGCTCGAGTGATACTAATTTCTAGAAAGATACAAGAGAGACAATTACATTGGTTTGAACATGTCATGAGGAGAGATGAAGAATATATTGGAAGAATGAATAGTTTAATAATAGAAGGTAGAACAAACTGAGAAAGACCAAAGATAAGATGGAAGGACTGTATTGCGGAAGACTTGAGAGAAAAGGAACTGAATGAGAACGAGACGCAAAATAGACATGAGTGGAAGAAGAAAATAAAAAATAGCGACCCCTAACGAATGGGAAAAGCTAAAGAAGAAGAAGATGTCTGTGTTAAATACAATTTACATAGTTTGTTTATGAAATAATTTTACTGCAAATATAGAATCTTTTGCAAGAAAATTTATGTATGGAATTTGTACATAATGCACAGGATTTATGGAAGATAATGTGGTGGCCACATCAGATTTTTTATTAGTGCATCCAAGTTTCAATGAATATAACCAAAATTGTAAAATTTGATTTATATGAGATACTCTATAATGTATTACTAGGTGTACTTCCTACGTACACTTGTTATGTGAATAATTCGTCGATGAAGAATATTTTTTAATTATAATTTGAATGCTTGTAGACCCTAATAAAGGTAATAAGTATATACTGTAGTTGGTTAATAATTGTTAACACCTAATCTATATCACAGTCGAGAAATTAACCTTATTATTCAATCATTTTTATTTTTAATATTATGTTACAAATTATTATTAAAATTTCATTAGTACATATAATGTTCTGGTTTTAAATAACATTAATTATCCTCTTTTAGAATTTCTTTCAATAAATTAATTTGAATATATTATTATTCTTTCCCTCCCACTTACGTCGAAATAAATTGATTCCCAAATTGAAAATGAATTATTTATAAAGTTGCAATTACTACCTCATTCTTGTAGAATACGAATGAGGTCAAAGAACTAAGTAGATTTATTTATGTTTGCCCGCCAAATTGCATTTCTTTTTCTTTAAATTTCTTTGATTCACTTGAATTACTTTAATTATCTTAAGGTCGATAAATTTCGCGGTTGAAGCCTATTAATTACTCGTAAGTATTGAGAAAAAATACAATTTCACTTTCGAAGAAAAGTAAAACATTTAGAAAATTTCACTTTGCTTTGTAATTTGTATTTAATGAGAGCAAATCAATCATGATTAGATTAAGATCTAGTTTCCTTAATTAAAATATTTTTTTACTTAGCATGCACTAGCTAGGTTTTAGCACAATAAAAATACGAGTATTATTTTGTATTAGATGCGCAATTATTTTTTATGAGGTTACGGAACCGTTGTTAGTGTTTCTACGATGTTTTATGCTAAATCGCTAATATGTGACAATTGGAATATCGTGAATTAACGTATGAATTGACTTTTTTGGAAGGAGGTCAACCACTATGCTTCCATTTTTTCGATTGTTATTTTGTTTCAGACTGATGTAGTGGCGAACCCATGTTTTATCGGTAGTAACAGATCTTTCCGTAAAATATCAGAGTCAGATTTATAACGAAGCAGTAAGTTGGACAACGTTTGAAGTGAACACGTTTCTGATCAAACGTTAGAAGCCGGAGGACCCACTGCATAGAATTTTTATCGTTTCTAATATATTGGCCAGAATATTATAAATCCACTCATAGGAGATAATCAAAGCCTCTGTCATTTCTCGAACCTTTATTCGCCATTCTGTCATGACCATATCGTGAATCAAATTAATGTTTTCTTCACTAGTAACAGTTTCAGGCCTGCGAGGATCATCTTCTTACATTCTCTTTCACGTTTAAAGTTTAAATTCAGCTGCCTACTTTTTTACCATTGTTCAATGGCATGTTATAGCTTCATGGAGCTCTGGGTACATTTGAATTTGGTGGCCCCATGAATATTTTTCATCGGGGGCAATAAACTATAATTATTTCAATGAATTTTGTATTCCGTAAAAGAATAACGATTGACTAAGAAATAATTGTAAATATGTATCATTAATATATACATTACTTAATACTTTTTCTTCTTCTTTTAAAAATAAATAACACCCAATAATTTCTATAAGTTATATTTCATTTTATAAGGTTTTTTTCAGGTTGATGACGCGAGTCTTCTGCTTAATCATTTTCACTATACTCGTATAGACTGTTAACTGGTATTTACATTCCTGAACATAACACGTAATATCATACTTTCATAATTTTGCCTCCCTAATTATTTTAAGCAAAGAAGCTTCAAATAAAAGTTGCAGAGCATCAAAGTTAATAAATAATATTAATTTTACATGCTTTACAACAATAGGTATGAAAATTTCGAAAATTGCAGGCATTGATCACAATACATTCTCTTTTTTGATATTTAAAAAATCTGATGTGGCCAGCACAATACCTTCCGTCAATCCTGTGTATTATATACAAATTCCTTACATAAATTTTCTTGCAAAAGATTCTATATTTCCAGTAAAATTATTTCATAAGCAAACTATGTAAATTGCACTTGGCACTGACATCTTCTCCTTTAGTTTTTCCCATTCGTTAGGGGTCGCTATTCTCGATTTTCTTCATCCACTCATTTCTATTTTGCTTGTCGTCCCCAACATCCTCATCTCTCTGCATTTTCTTGTCATTGACACTGACATCTGTCAATTAGAATATTCTTAATATAGCAGCTATTTCCATGGCTGTAGCATAGCTGGCTGATTTATGAAATTATTTTTTTTATGATATTTTAATTCTGTATCTACACTCGTATTGAATATGAAGTATAAAATGCAATCGTATAGATAGTAGAATAATCTTTAATATTTATAATAACATTAAATGTCAAAAAATGATATTTAAGAGCGTTTTTTCAAGAAAAACAATTAAAATCTTCAAGTGAGGCTACTTCCGGTTGACCAATTATAACCAAAATCTAAACAAGTCTACATATGGATGTAAGGAAGAGGAATACGTAAAAATTGTAATTTTTGGAATTCTAGTATTGGAAATATCGCGGCTGAAATTATATAGTTACACACACACACACGCACATACACACACACACAAACACACATACAGACATCATTGTAAAAATAGTAAAATCGTATTGTAGCGACCCTAAAACGTGCTTATTCATTGAAAACTCACCACCGATTTTTTTTAACCAAAGATAATACCTTCCTTACCTAGAAAGGTAAAAAAAATTCTTTAATGAAAATTATGTTTGTATTGCATTTTAAATTAAAATTAAAGTTTGCATCGTTTTGAAACATTCTCTGTAATGGCGCCGCAGCGCAGAGTTACATCAGCATTTGACATTTCTATGATGAACAGCCGCATAGTGGCAAAGCAGTAGTACATATTCCTCTTCAAATTTTTAAACAGTTTTATACAAAATAATATTTTGTACGAATACAACTACCCATTTTAAAGTCTTGCATTTAGAATGATATACTAGTGTATAACATCTACACGAAAAGTTATAAATGCTTAGGAATGTCATTTATGAGTGTACAGTAAAATTTTTGAATTTGAATTGTATGAATTCAGATTTTTGCTCCGCCCATTATGACAAATTCAGTAGTGTCGTTTGCTTAGTTTTTATGAGGGTACGTAAGATACTACTGTTATTTTATTATTATATATAATATATGTTACAATAAAATCATTCAAAATTCAAAAATAAGTCAACTGGTAATTTTATAAGCAAATGTAAAACCAAATATGTTAAAAATAAGATAATGACACAATGTCAGTGTCAGTGACTCTGACAGAAAATAACGTTATTCGTACGGCTATGAATCAAGGTAATGTATTTGAATTAATAAATAAACTTACGTTACAGCTAAAGTATTATCAACAATGAGCATCGTTTTAAAGTGGAATGTCCTAACTTAGTCGAAACAATATGAATTTTTGAAAGACATGCGGTTTATATCCAACCTTATCGCACACTCTTATAGACTTAGCAAAAGAAAGAGATAAATGTATGCCTATTTGTTAATTCGTTCGTGATACAGATGACCTTGATCGGACATCTTTCAAAATTTTTACTGTATCAATCGTCACACACATACACACATCCATACACACACACACACACACACACATACACACACACACACACACACACACACACACACACACAAACAAACTCACAAACAAACACAAATATACAGACATCATCGTAAAAATGGTAAAATCGTATCCTAAGGACCCTAAATAAAGGTGACGGAAGGTAAAAAGTCAATGCACAATTTAATGCACTTTTCAATCCAACCTTGTATATAAGCAGGAAATATGGTGTATTTGTGATATCATATAGACTACTATAATAAAGAAAACATTTATATCAGAATATTACTTTATTTAATATATTCGAAAATTAACGATATCGCTTAAAATGCAAAGAATGTACCAATATACTTATGAATGTTAAGAAAACAAAAACAATAAAGCAAACTTGGCCACCATGAACAAAAATTTATCGCCAATTACTTTTGAATAGCCGGTAATTATTGGGAGCAATTAAACTCACATCACATAAAAGTCGCCTCGCAAGTCACCTTTCTGAAAATAGCCCGTGTTCAACCCAATTCAATCAGTTTGATGCAGGACTGCAGTAGAGCTGACCCGGCAGAAAAAATGCCAAAGTTCACTCCGCAATCTGTCTCGTGACATGTCACCTAGCCAAAGCCAAAGCTGCCTTCGATTCACGAAAGAGAAATATTGCCAGTGATCTTATTGATAAACTAAATAAATGATATATTAATGGTATAGCCAAGCACTAAAAGGATTAATAAAAAAGGTTATTAATTTTGTAAAACGTAAAGTGGCAAATGCGTTTTAAAACGACAAGAAGTTATGAAATTGCAATCTGATTAATTATTGTATAGTCTTAGCTAAAAGAAAAAGGTAGGTGGGTACCTTCAATAACGCAAACTACAAATACATTGAAAATAATAAATTTTTATTAATATTTTGAATATGGTCTGATCCGACCATCGCCGTCATAAAATATAATTATACAATAATTATTAACTTTTCTTATAATTATCCAATTTTAGTAATGGTGAGGCAAACATAATGGCCGCAAGTATGAATAAGTGATTAAGGGTGATTAGCGAGCATTTGACTAGCATTGTTTTATCTCTGTCAATCTTTTATGTATTATTTTAGAGAAAAATACTTCAAATAATAGTAGTTATAGAAAAATGAATTGCACGCATCTTTTATTTGAAGCATTTTTCTTTAAAGTAATTTATAAACGATTGACAGAGATAAAACAATGCTAATCAAATGCTCACTAATCACCCTTAATCACGGTTCATACTAGCGGCCATTGTTTCTGACAGGGACAATTTTATTGCAATACAAATATTTAAAATTCATTTTTTAACAGAATGAAATGAATAGAATTCCTGACAACAGATTTACGATCTTATTCTTATATCTTATTTAAATATCAATTTAAAGTAGAAAATTAGGTTAGTCTTGGAATCTGAATGAGGCAGTGAAGTTTCTATTTTCGGAAGAATGGACAGTAAATCTAAAAGGTCCTGCTCTAAATTATGTTGTAAGCCTAGCATTATCTAGTGCTGTACTTTCAAACGGTAATGTATAATGGAGCAATATACTCATCTGAGTTAAAGCATTTGCATAGTAATGTCTACATAACGACTTCGTAAAGCAGGAATTTTATCCTGCAGTGGATTATTAAGATTATTTTCCTAGTTAATTCTTTTGAATTAATTCCATTTATTTTGACACCTTATCATAATTAAAGCTGTCACAATTATTATGCGTTAAGTATAGGTACAGACATTCGTCTTGTTTCTTGATTATTTTACTAATACATACAATAAATTAACATTTGACATTTATATTTAATATTTATTGCCACAAATGCAGATTTTTTATTTGCTATTGATTTGTATTTACTTTTACATCTGTGAATAAAGTGCCAGTTTATAAGTAGATGTTGGAAAAAATATGTAATTAAATATAGTCAAAATAGATATAAGAATGTTATTGGGTATTTGAGTATGAAATCAGAACAATAAGAAATTTGTTGGTTATTGCGAAAATTGTAAAATAAATATTTTAAAATTAGGTGTTAACAATTTACTCTTACTGTACCAACGTTTCGGTGCACGTTTGCACCTTCTTCAGGTTAGTAAGATCTTACAAATTGTTACAAGTCAGGTACACAAAATACATTCGTACAAAACATTCAGTTAATTTATTAAACATCGTACCAAAAATTCAAAGAGCATACACACATTATTCGGTTGTCGTTTTTTAGAGCAAATGGATGTGTGTATGCTCTTTGAATTTTTTGTACGATATTTAATAAATTAACTGAATGTTTTGTACGAATGTATTTTGTGTACATGAATTGTGACAATTTGTAAGATCTTACTACCCGGAAGAAGGTGCAAGGGTGCACCGAAGCGTTGGTATAGTAAGAATAAATGCTGGTTGACTGAACTTTCTAGTAATTGTTAACACCTAATCCACACCACAGTCGAGAAATTACTCACTATATTTTAAAATGTTTATTTTTAAATGACCGCATTTATTTTACTGTTTTGAATTAATACAATAAAACATTCCTTGGATATCGAAACGAATTCAGTAATAACACCTATAACATCACACAGGTCTCTCATTAGCATAAATCCACCTGCATTTTTCATACTTTTAATTACCTAGGATACGAGTAAACTCGTAAAAATAATTTTTCGCTCTGTTTGACGTGAATGTCTCATATCCTCGCTCGCCTGCATTTCCCCATGCAACTTTCATTTCTGAACGAGCCTTTAAATTCGGCATTGCACAACCTCTGCAATTAACGTGCTTCGACATTAATCCACTTTAAATTAAAAATGTCAGCCAGTTATTTCATTTAATTCCTCCCTTTTAAAAAACGAACGATCTAGAACGCCACGATAAGAACAAGTGATGGAAAAATGACAGTTATGTATGAAGTTATGCTGCAAATTACGCGAATGTAGAAAGTGGTGTATTTTTGTTTGTTTAACGAATCAGTAAACTTGAAGTGTGCGGTAAAATTATCGATTTTATTGATTTGTTTGTATTTTCTTGAACGGAAATATAAGTATGTGAAATGTGAAAGTAAAAGTATCCATGGAATAGTTAGGAATTACATATACTCAAGATTTGACAAAATCCATGATTTTGTATAACATTATTATAAAATAGGCTGTAGGTACCTAAAATGAAAAATAAATATACGCTAAAAACGTCTTCACAGCTTATGACGTAGGTATTTGACGTGTACCTTTATAATTACGTAAAAATTTACACCCTGCACGTTAATTTATAGGATTAGGCCCGGTATTTTCACTTCCGAATAAAGTTTCGAATAAGTATTCGTTAAATAAATTTATTCTATATATTTATCCAACGAATAACTCCATTGAGTCTTTTCACACATTTCACAAAAACAAATAGCTATCTGTCGAATAATTTTAACATTCGTGAATTGGTAACCTTACAGAGTGAATTTGTGTCAGTAGAGAAGGATGGAGTTTTACATAACCACGTTAAGCAGACAAGGATGAAATGTGTTAAATTTTTTATGAATCTGTACTTGTCAAAATTTTGTTTGACATCCTTAATGTCATCTATATCCTTCTGCATTTTTAGCACCGGGAGAGTGTAGTTTAACAAGTAATATATTGCAGTAATCATACGTGGTAAACGAAATCATATGTATATTGTAAAATTGTCCTTATAATTTTTGTATATTCCTTTCAGTTCGACGTAAATGAATATTGTATAAAAGTATTCAAAATCCGAAAATATTTTACCAGCATCAAATGTCAGGATCTTTTGATTTACTCAAGGAGGGATTTACCTATGTATGCACTGTTTGAGATCAAATACGAACCGTAATTTGTAATAATAAAATAAGAACAGTTTATTTTCATAATCGGAATCTGTCAAAAAATTCCTTAATGTGTGTGGTTAGGTCGCTATCTGATCGTGCGTTTTCGATTTCTCGCATTATTTATTCATTCATAGTTCAATCATCAGAATCATTAAAATTATTTAATATATCCACTTTGTTAATAATCTGCACTATGTAGAAATGTAATGTACTGACGAATAAACCCTTTATTCGCTACCCAACTAGCGAATAACTTATTCCGCGAATAACAGATGTTATTCTTTCGAATAAATTTATTTGCAAGTGAAAAGACAACAAAAATATTTATCCGAAGGTTAAATTTATCTTTAGCTTTATTCGGAAGTGAAAATACCGGCCCTAAATGGCAAATTTTTCTAAATATACCAACAATAACCTAACGTAACGCATAAAACTCAGCCCGAGTTTCCAAGCGTGGCTTTTGTACGCTAGGTTAGATTATTGTTATATTTATGGCCAGTAATACAACAAGTCTTAACTACAGGTGAATAAAAAAAGTCCGTATCGAAATTTGGACAGTAATATTTATCAACTCATTTGATATTTCGTTTCGATACGATATTCTTGATTAAACCAACGGTTAACAATTTAACTATAAGCAATGTAACTGGCCACTAGAGAAATATACGAGTACTAGCCAGCTTGTAAAACATCTCTGTCAACGAAGGTTTGACAATCTGGATACGGCATAAAAATGCAAGACCAATTTGTAACCGTACACCCAAACATATCCTTATTTATGTAAAAAGCACTTTTGAGTATTTTGGAAGCAATATTATTTTATAAAATTGCTCAAAAAATATAATCTTAATATGGAATACAAAAAAAAATATGCAGATCAAAATTTAAAAAAAAAAAACTAGGTATACGTTTTATTTTTAATTATATTTAATTAGCACAACAATTTGTATTCTTATTTTTATTCAAACAGGTTTGGAATGCGTTCTTGCTACATTAAAAAAATATACTTACATGTCGAAACTTCACTGATCAAGGGTAAGATGTTTGATAACAATGTAAATATATGTAGTATTGGTATTGTTAAATATCCAGTTTATTGCTTTCTAAAATCTCGTAACTTTATAAGATATCAATCTTTAATTAATATAATATATCATGCTTAAAAAATGGTGCACTATTTGCAGTTGAAAAATACGATTAATAAAACCTGATATTTAAAGTTATTTGTATAAACGTGAATTAAATATTGCAATACATTTTAATTAATATAAATTTTAAATACCCTTTGCATATTTGAAAACTAGTTTTAAATGAAAAGTTATTTGCACACCATAATTTTTATGTCTTTTATTTTTCGTGGAATGCCTTGTGTAAAAATCAACACTAAATTTTGGAAAATTTCGCAAATACTAAGTAATAAAATGTGGTATAATTTGTACAGTGTTAAATAATGAAATTTATAAAAATCACTATTTACAATTATTTTTTTAAATAAATTTCTTTCTACGCTTTGATTAGTGCTATTGTGTTTCTAATGGAACAAGTTAAAAATCGCGAGGCAGCAGTTTGTTGTGATATTTAGCTGCATGTGGATAGACGTATGTTTCTGTGTATTACTGGATAATGTTCAAACTAACATTTAAAGTGAAATACAAAAATTTATGTAAATGTGTTTTCTTAAATGAAGCAAACAAGTATATGAAGATTTGCCATTACCAGGTAAGTATAATTAATTACAATCATTTAATATGTGTGTAAAATTCATTATATAATGAGATCTTTAAATATATTTTATTTATTATTTATAATACATACATACGAGTATGTGTATCTTGTAACATCATTACAGATAGGGTTGACACATTTTAAAAATTGGAATGGAGGACATAAAGAATCACAGAAAATTATGAACACAAAATTACAATAAACAATTATTTTATTACCTACCTATCGTTTAAGCCCTCGCTTCTCGCATAAAATTTAGAAATAAAATAAATATGTTATTGTGCGTTTAACGGAGTCTTGCATCGTAGCATCCAACCCAGCGTCTAGTGCAGAGTGCAGTGCCTACTAAAATACAGGAATGTAACCGATATCAATATTTCGGCGATATTGCCTTTTAGCTAATATATCAGAATCAGCGATATTTATTTGTCGACACATGATTCGCAGCATTTCGTTTCATTCAGCCAACCCTCCAGCATCTAACCCCTGGTTCCCACAATAAGTTGAAAGTTATCTGAAAGCCCCGAATATTACAAGAGAAACAGACCCATTGACTTTCTGGCGCTATGAAATTCTTTACCCAAATTTGAAAAAAGTAGCGCAAAAGTATTACAGCAGGTCTCATTTAGACTGACTTGCGAAATCGCTTGTCTCCGCATAATTTAAGGATGATATATTTTTTAAATAAAAATCTTTTAAATGCTAATTTTATTTACTAAATTTTCGAAAGGTATGGGTAAAATTTGTATTTTGATTTCACAAGTAAATAGTATATTCACCTTTGCCTTCTTTTATTTTTACCTTCTTCAAAACTTATTTGTTCGTGTTGGTATCAGTATCGCCGATATTTTTCCAATAAATATCGGTATCGTATTGACAGAATCGAATATTATTGGAGCCCTGTTATAAAATACTAAAATGCGACTGTTTTAAATGCTGTGACACACATGACGTATACGCATACCATCGTTCTCTTCCGAAAATGGGCTTGCCGGTTGCCGCGCTATTTAATACTTCACAATTATTCGAAATTATTATATTACTAATACTAGTAGATATATTTAGATATTTAAACTTTTGTAAAAAATCATTATATTTTAAATTTTATGTTAGTGAGGATATTTTCATCGCAAAAGAGGACGGAGGAAAATACTGGGCAAAGGAGGACTGTCCTCCCCAAAGGAGAACGGGTGGTAACCCTAATTACAGAGTCAAAATATATTAGTTGGTGTTATGTTACGAAAATCTGCGGAAGTATTCAATTTTAAACCAATTTAACGTGTACTTTTCTACCAAATTTGTGACTAAATTTACGCAACATCATGTGGACCTACGAGTATATAAACCAATTTTAGTGTTTATTGTACACAGAATTTATTAGAGTCTATATTTTCCTGAAATTCCCTGAAAACAGCCGAAAATGTCTTGTGGAAAGTGTTCTTCGGCTGTTTTTCGAATTAATCGTTTGTAGAATTTGAGAGCGAACAAATGTGTATATGCTTTTTGCAATTTTTGTACGATGTTTGTAAAATCTTACGTATGTGATAATGCTCATGTTAATGTTATATGTATTATATTGTTTTTGAATATCTGTAGACCCTGAAGAAGGTAATAAAATGTATGCAAACCGTAAAAAAATCCACTAATCCAGTGATGTAAATCCAAATATTTATTGTTAATTATTCGATATTGATCAAATATTTCCAATTAAAAAAATTATGTAACTAACATGTAACATCGTACTTTCATAATTTACTGCTTCCCTAATTACTTTAGTTTAAAAAAAGTTGCAAGTAAATGTTATAGAACATAATACTTCATCAGAATCAATAATCAACATTAATATTGCACGCTCTCTCTATAACGATAGAAATTAGGTTAGGTATGACAATGTCGAAAATCACCCCAAAAATAGAGATAGTCATGAAATTGAAACTAAAAATAAACAAATGTTAGAGATTTATCTGTCAAGCTGAGTTGATTTATTTTTAATATTACCTATTTGTAATTTCTGTTAAAGTGAAAAATTATTTATTAGAATTAATATATATTTGTTCCCTTGAATAGATATTACAAATAACGTGACAATTTTGGCAGGTAAAACGTCAAACATTTGTTAATTTATCTGTTTCAATTCCATAGCTATCGCTATTTTTGAGGTGTTTTTCAACATTTTCATACATAATTTATGCCATTAAAGCATGTAAAATTAAACCTGTTTACTTATTCAGATTCTGAAATTTAAGTTCTACAACTTTTATTTGAAACCTTTACATGTTAAAGTCGTATATTCCGGTGTCGCGATCAACACCCTGTATACAGCATAATTAAAGTCATAATATATGATAACAATGTTTTGAGAATTTATTCTGATGGATTTAATACTCCTCAAATGCCGTATGACTGAGATTTCGACTATTTTGAGTATTTGCCAATACACAGTCGAGAAATTTACCTAAATAATAAATAATATCATATGTCACATATGTACGAGTATTCAGTATGTTCCAGAGGGAAAAAATCCTTATTTTTGATTTTACAAAAAAATATTATAGGAAGAACTTTTTTTTGCTTGACTTTAAGGAAACTAATCTGCTACTGAAACTACAATAATAACTTCGGGTGGGTTAATAATAATAAAAAAGAAATATTAGATTTTTTTTATGAAATCATTCAAACAAAAATCAAACATTAGAATATTCTATTAACCCTCCACCTTCGTCGGTACATAATACAATCCTCCGAAGCAGCTATTTAAAGCTATATTTCCTCAACCGTTAAGGCGGATATAGTATCTCTTACTTCCACTTCCATAGCATTGTATTAAATAAATTTTCTGTTCTAACGTTAGCATTTTATTGTAAAACTATTATCAATACTTTCCACATTAAACTACATACAAATATTGCAATACAAATAAGTTTTACGATATTACTTTAACGATATGAAAGATAACGACACATGTCAGATTAAACATGACACTTGACATGTTGCAAGTGGCTTAAGCAAGCCATGTATCGAAGACACTTTCCTAATTTCGAGGATGGAAATAATAAAAAATCTAATTTAAATATTATTAATTAAAGGTGTGAATGACAGAATTAAGTGTTTCAAGTCAAGCAAAAAAAGTTCTTCCTATATAATTTGTTTTGTAAAATCAAAAACAAATATATTTCCCTCTTGTAAACTCAATCCGGGGACATACTGTATGATAATAATAACACATTACAAATACTATATAAAGTTTAAATTTTTAAAGATGTCTCATCAAGGATATCTGCATCATGAACGAATTGACAAGTTGCCATAAATTCATGTCTCATGTTTGCATTGACAAGAAGGGCGTGCGATAAGGATGGATATAATACGATTGTCTTACAAAAATTCATATTATTTTTACTAAATTCATTTATTAATTCAGATATATTACCTTGATATACAGGATGACACTGAAAAACGGGCCACTCAAAATAACTTTTTTATTCATAATTACTTCTTAATTTTCTTTGCATAATTATAAACTAGGCTTAGGGTGTAATTGGCCTGATGGTAGCGCTTCCGGTTTCAGCGGATTTGACATTAACTTTCATATTTCACATGGAACACTCTATACATTTTTATATATTTGGAATCTACGTAAAATTACAAATTCAACGATATGATTGAAGTGCATTTTTATTGCAGAAATAAATTACAAAAACGTAAGAGAAAATGATACATAATTAACTTGCTAAGCCATGATATCATGCAATTTGTGAAAACAGTTGAGATAATATTGAGTAATATTGAAGTAAATTATTTATATAGTAAATTATTTTCGTAAAATTCCATATTTTGTTACAAAAAAATGATGAATTTGTTTTTCACAGCCTACCTCATATGGCTTACCAGGTTAATTATTCCTGATTTTATCTTACGTTTTTATAATTTGTTTCTTCAATAAAAAATTGCTTCAATTATGCATCATTTTCTCTTACGTTTTTGTAATTTATTTCTTCAATAAAAATCATATCGTTGAATTTATAATTTTACGTAGATTCCAAATATATAGGGTGTCCCATTTGAAATAAGAAAGTTAATGTGATTTCCGGTAAACCGGAATCGCTGCCATCATGCCAATTACCATGGTTTGTGAGCCTCTAAACCTAGTTTACAAATATACAATGAGAATTAAAAAATAATTATAAAAAATCTATTGTGGCCAGCACAATACCTTCCGTCAATCCTGTGTATTATGTATAAATTCCATACATAAATTTTCTTGAAAAAGATTATAAATTTCCAGTAAAATTATTTCATAAACAAACTATGCAAATTACACTTGACACTAACATCTTCTTCTTCTTTAGCTTTCCCCATTCGTTAGGGGTCGCTATTTGTTATTTTCTTCTTCCACTCATTTCTGTTTTTCGTGTCGTTCTCATTCAGTTCCTTTACTCTCAAGTCTTCCACAATACAGTCCTTCCATCTTATCTTTTGTCTTCCTCTGTTTCTTCAACCTTCTATTATTCATATTTCATATTCATTCTTCATCCAATATTTTCTCCATTTCTCCTAATGACATTTTCAAACCAATGTAATCATCTCGCTTGTATCTTTCTAGAAACTTGTAACACTAGAGTTATTTCCTTACCATCTTTCCGAGTCTTCCCCAGCATCTACTTCAACATCCTCATCTATTATTTATACTGACATCTGTCAATTTGAATTATATGAATATATTATAGTTTCATGTTTAGCATAGCTGGCTGATTTATAAAATTTAATTTCTTTAAAATTCTTTAACTCTATATCTATTGAATATGAAGTATAAAATGCAATCAAATCGTATAGAGAATAATATATTCTTTAATTTATAATAACGTTAAATGTCAATAAATCAAATTTAACTGTTAAATCTTCAAATGAGGCTACTTCCGGTTCACCAATTATAACCAAAATCTAATCAGTTGTTCATCTGGATGTAAACTTGAGAAATATGAAAAACTTATAACTTTTGGAATCGTGGTATTAAAGTTATGCGAACCGAAACTTTCGTCACACATACACAGACACACACACACACACACACACACACACACACACACACACACACACACACACACATACATACATACATACAGACATCATCGTAAAAATGTTAAAATCGGATTGTAGGGACCCTAAAACGTACTTATTCACTAAAAGACAATACGTTCCTTACCTAAAGGTAATAAAATAGTTATTTTGTGTGGCCCGTTTTCAGTGTCATCCTGTATAGCCGTGCGTATAGCGTTATTTTCCGTTAGTGTCACTGACACTGTGTCAATATCTTATTTTACACATATTTGGTTTTACATTTGCTAATAAAGTTACCAGTTAACTTTTTTTTGAATTTTTATATATATATTTGTATAATTAACAAAATAACAAAATTATCTTGTGTATTCCCATAGAAGCTAAGTAAACGACACTACTGAATTTGACAGAATGGGCAAAGCTAAAATCTTAACCCATACAATTCGAAGATGACCTTGATAAGACATCTAAAAATTAAACTGTAAATAAAATTTGTCTGCTTGGTAACTTATACGAGTACTAACAATGTTTGCAATGTATTGTTGAACAACTCAACAACATAACAATCTCCTCGTTAGCAGAGGTGTGGTGAAGTTCTCAATTTCAACTCTTACAATTTGATTTATTAGTTTTGATTTTTGTCACGTCTTCGCCTTGAAAGCTCCGAGAGAGACTCTGGTCTAATTGTAGCAAGACCAACAACAATATAAAGAAGGATTACAAATGTGTGCCACTTACAGCAAACAGAAAACTAGTTTATTGCGTATTATCTTACTCATACGACATACCTTTCAGTGTTAAGTAAAAATCTGATAGATGTTGCCCAATGCGATTGTTAAGAAAATGGTGATAATCAATTTGATTGTATTTTCTTATTAAAAATTTTAGATTTGGTTCAGGTAATAAAGATAACTGCTAAGAGAAATAGATTTATTTTATTAGTTAGATATGATTTTCTCTTACCTACTTATTTTGATAATGTGTTCGAAGAAATTTTGCAATACTTTTTATTGTACTCGTATTTCTCAGACACAATGTAAAAATTATGTAAGAAATTTTATTAAAAATATTAATTTAGAGTGGATTTCCAAATGTACAAATCCCGGTTGTAATCCTACCAACTCAAGTTTGAATACAACCAAATCAAAGTATATCCTGCGGGAATTTATAGTTATTTAATTGTCAAGTGTATTAA
Source organism: Harpalus rufipes (assembly GCA_951394225.1). Classification (NCBI taxonomy): domain Eukaryota; kingdom Metazoa; phylum Arthropoda; class Insecta; order Coleoptera; family Carabidae; genus Harpalus; species Harpalus rufipes. The sequence goes on from OX596281.1 coordinate 35,407,124, forward strand.
TCATTAATCGTAATCGAATCAATACATACACGCTGTAATTTTTAAAATCGATCATACGGCTATAACAAAGAAAAACAGTTTTTTAGCTGCTGAAAGTTTCTGTTTCTACAGTAGTTTATAGAAAAAAGAATTGGTACATACATACATACATACATACATACATACATACATACATAAAAAAATTGTTGTGGCCATCACAATACCTCCCGCCCTTTCCATTTTGGGATACATAAGTATTGTATTTAACATTTCTTGTACACATGAAAAATTCTAATTACATCTAATCTTTATATTTAGATATTTTCTATAATTTTACATTTATTCTAAGGACAAGTTTTCTCCTACTATTCTAAATATACGAGGTTTTTCCAATTCATTGACTGGATTGGCGGTATTTCTGTAGGCTGTATGTAATATATCTATAATTTTAAATATACAGGGTGCCCACTATGTATGGAATATAGTATAAATCTCGGTAAATAACGACAGTATACAAAAATTTAACATTTTATTTCCCATAATAAGGCAGCATTCAGTTGTTTTTATTCCAGAAAACAAATGAGTAACGAAAAACAATTGATTTTTTTTCAAATAGCAATGTACCCTTTCATTAGGCTCATTTGATAGAGATTTTTTTCTCTTTTCGATGGCGTAACATGTTAGTACCCTTATAAAAGAAAATTTTTCAAAAAAATTTAAAAACTCAGAAATTCTTTTCAAGCTTTTCGTGATAGGTTAGGCCACTGCCTTGCAGTTAATGGCGAACATTTTGAACACTTATTGCGATGAAAACCATTTTATTGCTAATTTCGTTTTGTCTTCAAGGTTTAATAAGAAATGTACACGTTCATTTGTTTTATTTTGATGTAGGATATTTAGATTAATGTTATTGATGTAATTACTTAATAAAGAGTTTTTAAATTTTTTTGAAAAGTTTTCTTGTATAAGGGTACTACTTTATTACGTCATCGAAAAGAGAAAAAAATCTCTATCAAATGAAAGGGTACATTGCTATTTAAAAAAAAATGTTTTTCGTTACTCATTTGTTTTCTGAAATAAAAACAACTGAATGCTGCCTTATTATGGGAAATAAAATGTTAAACAACTTTTATATAGAAAATTAGTGACATTTATCTGTTAATTACAGACATTTTAATTTCCCAACTGGTTATAATGGAGATATTTGAGCTGTGAGAATTACTACGATAGATTATTTTATAATTATATTTCTATATCTTTAAATTTATAGAAGATATAATAAAAAAATTAAATGTGTCGGATAGAGAATTTTGTTTTTTAATATTTGTAATAACATAAATTTAAAAAAATATATTCAGAAGATATTTGTTAAAATACTACTACTTCCGGTTGTCCAATTGATACCAGAAACTATTCAACTCTTCCCATTACTGTTAGATTAAAGAATCCGTAGTTACACAGGTTAGTCTTATAGTATTTGAGAAATCGTACCTCCAACATCGACACACACACACACACACACACACACAAACACACACACAGACACACACACATACACACACACACATACACACACACACACACATACACACACACATGCACACACATCATTGTAACAATGTTATAATCGTATTCTAGGGACCTTAAAACCGTGCTTATTCACTAAAATCTGGACATGCGATTTTTAGCCCGAATCCAATACCGCTCTTAGCTATTGGTAAAATATTTTTTTGATACCAAAGACATTACATTTCTGCTTCATATAAAGCCATGAAATAAATTTATAAATTTTCGAAAAAAAAATCTCCTGAACCATGAAACTGACAAAACTTAAAGCAAGTCATTAATAAACACTTATTTTCATTTTAATTGTTATAAATATTATTTTGGTTAGTAAAAAATAACAATGTTTTGTTACTTGTGGTTGTCAGTTTCATGATTCATGAGATTTTTTTCTTAATTTCGCCAATTTTGAAATTTTTTTTTTGGCTTTATATGAAGCAGAAATGTAATTTATTTTGTATCAATTCGTAATTTTTCCCTCTATAATATGCACTAATTCTTTTTTCTATAAATTAATGTAGAAACTTTGGCAGATTAAAAACTGGTTTTCTGTGTTCTATAGCTTTATGACCCATTTTAAAAAGTACACCCTGTATTTCAAATCATATTACCCGTTAACGTTTGAAAAAATCTGTGTTAGGTCCTTCAATTCCTTACAACACGAATTCTTCAATTTAATAACTCCATACTTAGTGAAAACTATAAATTAAAATGTAACTAAGCAAACGAAGTCATTATGTAAAAGAAAATTACTTATTATATCAGAATAATGATACATCATGCACCAAATGGAAATGTTATAGACTCATATGCACTGTAAATGTGAAGAAATGATTGCAAATGTTAATTTCAGTAATTTGTAGAGTACACAGTAAATATTCAATTTGTAAAATTAAGCAAATAACATCGTTAATCAAGTACTTGTTGTATGCCTCACTGGCTTTTTACTGTTGGCAGTTGCAATCAACGAGATGAATGAAGTTGATTTTTTTAATTGAAAAGGCTGCTGATAATTAGAAGAATGCTGTAGCCCTTTGCACACGTCTGTAATGACGGATTCATTCAATTTCAATTCAGTTTTATTTTCTGATTTTCATTGGACTTAAAAATAAAACGAGAGATTGAATAAAAGATTAACTTAAGTATTAAAATTTGGGTCGATTACTCTATTGTTGTTATACTAATTTTATTTAAAAAGTAATTTGTGATACGAGTAAAATTGTCACTAAAGTGCGCACAAAAATCGGCATTAAAGTAATCCGTTATACGACGATATCATGTAAGTGCAGTGTTGCCAACCTTATGGCAATTAATAATTATTGTACATCTGAGATCATTTTGACAGATGTAGGATGTACAATAGTCAATTTGTTCGTAAAATGACAAAAAATATGTACAAGAAGAACGAACTAAATAATTCCGATGAAGAAGTTTGAATGTCCGACATGGTCCGAGGTTAGCAACACTGAATATGAAATTGTTTGTATGACTGCCAGATATGTAAACATAACCTATAAAATAAATATTCCTTTTATTTTCACAATTTTTTGATTTTAAATAAAATTTAATATACACCTCCGCACTGACGTTCATTTTTATCACACCTATTGTTTATTTTCCACATTTGTGATAAAAAGTAGAAGTTTAATGCCTTGATACATAAATAACTATTATTTACAATCGGTTGGTAATAGGGCACGCGGTACGTGCACGTCACGTTGACGTTTATGGTAAAATCAACGGAATGAAGGTAAACATAATATATTAGTATGTGATTGACTTTAACATGTTTTTTGACGTATTGATATTTGAAGTAATTTTTCAAAATGAATTCGTAATTTTGAGGTTTAGAGAATGAAGTGAATAACCACTATTTAGAAACAATCAGGTGTACCCATAATTTTAGGCGTTACTATAGAAATGGCACTTGGATATCTTTGAATTTAAATACATGAAATATTTCAGTCATCGACGTATCATCTTGATAAAACGTTTTCAAGGTGCGTAATCATTATTGTACGTTTTAATTAATTTGCCAGGTGTGCTCTTTAAACTGCCAAAGTACTAATCACAAACAAATACGTCCAAAAGGGCGCATCGCATTACTCAAATAATATATTTCTCATGGTGTGTGTATCATAATTAATTATTATAAAATTTAAAAAGTGTGTACAAAATTTGCACATTTTCCATATAAAACTCATGGATAATACGGTAGAAATGAATCGTGATAAGATTTCTCTTCAACCTTACAACTACATTTTACATAAATGGTATCAACTCCTTAATTAAATCCACCAATGAGCGCTCTCTATCAAGTGCACTCCTGACGAAGCATCTTTTATTAATTTAGTCCATCATAATTAGTTACAGAATCAATTTCCTTCCCCATATTATATAATAAGCAATCTGTCTGGAATTTTGAACTAGATCTACTACCAAAACCTTACATGTAAAAAGTGTCACGGTACAAGAATGTCTGGCTACCTTACCTGATCTGAATATTTGACTACATGACAATTTGTTTCGTTTTTTGTCTTGTAGTATTTGCATAACACATTCACTTTTAGGTCTCTGCCAATTTTTTTTTGCACAGAAGAAATTCTTTATAAGTAGTTGTTGCCAGCGATAATTATAATTAATATTAGGTAGCCGAAAAAGACAATACATGTTTTTATTTTTATTTATATTAAAGGTTATTAATAATGTTACACATATTAGTCACTGTTATTTCTGTAAATTTGAATCATATATGTACAAATGTATGTATAAATACATACAGTCATAGTTTATACCAGAAATTTCAGGTTCAGGGTTTAAATTGTTTCTCAGTTTCGTTTAAACCATGAACTCAGCTCAAATTTGACATGAATTTCAACCGCCAACATTTTTAGCTTAAGTGTTGAATTTTTGGTTCAGTGGAATGTTTTGACAGTAAAATTATTATTCATTTATTTTTCATCCTTGGTTGATATATTGATGTCTTGTCATATGTTGATGAGACAAAATACTTAGGAGTAATTATAGATAGAAAATTAAAGTTTAAATCTCATACTGATTACCTGTGTAAGAAAATCTCTAAAAAAATTGGTGTATTATGTAGAGTGAGTCAATATTTATCAAGAAATACAAAATTATTAATCTATAACGCAATAATCTTACCACACTTTATGTATGCATCATCCATTTTGTATATGGCTAATAAAGCTGATATAAATAGATTGCAGAAAATGCAAATCAGAGCCATGCGAGTGATATTAAAGTGCAATAGATATAGAAGTATTAAGTCAATGTTGGAGGAACTAAAATGGTTAAATGTAGAACAATTAATTAAAATGCAAATGTTTATGTTAATACAAAAAATATTTTTTTTTTTACAATTCTTGTATTTTTTTATCGATTAGACTGGTAGGTGAAACTTAAATACAAGGACTGCCACTAGTAGATTATTTTTGGTTTACACATTTTTATTTTGAGCTTTTCTTTTAATTTTCATACTTCTTTCTAAACACTACAGAATATCGACATTCATGTTATATATGTTGATTTGTAATTTCATCCCAACACTTTTCTTGGTCCTGCCAAAATATCATATCTATCTTTCTACAGTCCTTAATAGTAGATATATACATCAAAATGTTTATTTCTTCAGGAGAAAAATTTGTTGCTTTGTTATTATTTCCATCATTTGACAATGACATCTGACAGAAATGTTTGAGTATTCTGTTTCCATGGTGCGGCCATCACAATACCTCTCGCCCTTTCCATTGTCTTATATACAGGCTGTAACAGAAATAAGTACATTAAATTTAACCAGTGATAGAATTAGTCGAGAGCAACAATATTTCTTAATACTTTTTTTTCGAAATATCACTTTTTTAGCATTTTTACCTCAAACCTCCCCCCGACCCCATAAATTAACGAGTCGTATAGGTATTTTAATAATAATTTGATCCAGTGGTAAGAACAATGAAACAATAATTGTTTTTGACAAATGTGAGTTGTCAACTCTCAAATAAATTTTGACAAATAAATCGATTAATAATTATTATAAAAGTTGTAATCAGTAAAGATGCCTGCCTATACGAATAGCGAGTATACAAACATTGAAGCTCAGGAAAACGCTGCCCAAGCTCATCAAATTTATTTGGAACATTTTCCGAATCGACATTTTCCAAATGTTCGTCTCTTTGTACATGTTGTTCAACATCCCCGAGATCATGAGTCCTTTAAGCCTGCTGCTTAAGATCGTGATAGAACATGCCCATGGTGAAGTGTCACATATGACAATTTGGAGGATATTGAAAGAACAACAGTTACTTCCTTAAAAATGCAGCTACAAGCATACTCAACAACAAGCAGATGCTGGAAAGATGATCTTTATTCGTTTTCTTGTTCCACCAATTGTACTGTTGTTCTTTGTCGACTTCATCCTGTAAATATCCTACCATTTTTTGATTGTTCAACCTGTTGTAATAAAAATTTGACGCATGATTTTTATGTTAGCTTAGTCGAGGTATTCAATTCTATCTTTTATTTTCTCCGATTTGTGTATAATTTCATCTTCTGATGTATCTGTCAATATATTCAAAAGTTTCTAATCATTGTATTCAGTCGCAACCACAGACCAAAAACACACTCATGGCGCATAACGCTTGTCAAAACCACAACGAAAACACAGCTGGACAGCTGTTTGTAGACGCACGCGCAAATAGTTCCATTTTGAATTTTGACATTATGTAACCCGCTCTACGTTGCCGAAATGCATTTGTTTATTTTATTCAACCATAGGCGGGTAATGTGACAAAACTTTGAAGAATTTTAAATCAATATCTAGAAAGTTTCTAAGAAAAAGTTATTAAGAAATATTATTGCAGACGATGAGTTCTATCACTGGTTAAATGTAATGTACTTATTTCTGTTACATCCTGTATAAGTATTGTATTTAACATTTCTTGTACACGCAAAAAATTCTAATTACATCTTATCTTTATAGTTACATATTTTCTATAATTTTAAATTCATTCTATGAGCAAGTTTTCTCCTACTCTTCTAAACGTTAGTTTTACCAATTCATTAACGGGATTGGCGGTATTTCTGAAGGGTTCATGTAATATAATAATAATAATAATATGTTTATTCGTTTCAAGATTACATCTTATACGAAGATTGACAACCTTTTAACATTAGCAAATACACTATTAATACAGAAAAATAGAAAAAGAAATCCATAACAATTTATATAATATTTTGGAGCAATAGAGTGTATAAAAATTGACAACATTTTAACATCAGCAAATTCCTTATAAATACATGTAAAATAGAAAGAGAACTCCATGACAGTTTATATATTATTTTGGAACACACACACTTCCAGACATCATCATAAAAACGGTAAATTCGTATTCTATGGACTCTAAAACGTGCTTATTCATTAAAAACACATCATCGAATTTTTTGACCAAAGACCTATAAGCCACGGTGAAAACAATTGACAATTTATTCGCTTCGATGAACTTGATTTGTGTTTTGTTCCAATCTTATCTAAAACAAAGTATATATCTTCAATCGTTCAATCTTCAGAAAATATCATTGTCACAATAAAGAGAAAATATTAATAAAATAACCAAATTCAACAAAAATGAAATACAAAATAGGTGAGCTAAAATTTTTAAGCGGTAGTGTATTTGTAATATATTTTATCAAAAAGTATTAAATTGTCGATATACAAAAAAAAAAAAATTTAAACCCTAGCCTAATTTCTTTGAATGCCTCCTACATACAGGTACTTTGCTCCTATTTATGAATCAATTAGAAAAAAGTGTGCCCTGGATAAATCAAAGCGCTGTATTACCTTACTTTGTCAGTATTTGCATACACTGACACCACAGAACAGCAGAACATTGAACATAGACTTCGACACGCAGCTAATAAGAACACGAGCGTTGCTTGGCAACAGAACGTCAACGCAAATGTTACAAAACTTATGCAAATCATTTGAGTGGCTTGCCAATACAATTTCAAGCGCGACAATTTGATGAAGTACATTTACAATTTTCTGCACTTAGAAATTTTATGGAAATATTTCCGAAATCAAAATATATCACAAAAGTATTTTGGTAGATAAACTGTACAATCTGGTGAAGATGTTGAAATATTACTCATAAAAGTAGAAATTACTTAGATGTCATTTTGCAAATGGAGGAACACAATATGTACTTTCATGCGACCCACCAAATTATGTCTCAAAATTATGAAATTGTGGCATTGGTTTTTCTTGCATTAAGCCAAAGATATTCGTACAAATACTGAGTTTGGTGTTACACGCTTGTTGAATCACACCCTTATAAGTTTTTAAGTGATTTCTACAACGCATTTTCTTCATTTCGGACCCACAGAATCCGTTGGCAGCGATATAAACATACCTGCAATGACGTTTAGTTGAATTTTTTAAATTTGTTTACATTTTAACTAAGTGATTTCTAACAAAAAAAAATCAACTCAACTCGATTTTTAAGTTTGCTCAGTCAAATCCTATATCAAGAAACTTATTTGAAAGGGACAAGTCGTAGTTTTGATATTAATTACTACCTGCAGCTTAACTTGACTTGTGATGATACTGGCTTGGAAATACAGTTTGTTTTAATAACTGTTTTAAACATTTATACTCTAAACAATATTGAAAGTGATAAATATGTAATAACAAAATCAATGAAAATATTAATTTTATATACCAATATTGTCAATAAGTGCATTAGCACTTTGGATAATGCTATAATTTAGACACTACTTGCATGGTCTCAAAATTTATCTACCTTTACTCGAGTGCTTACATACACGCACACAACAGCTGTCCCGACTAGATTGGATAATTGAAAACATCAATGCGACTAATTATGTAGTTATTTAAGTATTAAGGGCAGTAAGTGCTTCCTACTGATTGATGATGATTTTGTACATACATCCGACACCGGTAGAGAGCACTTACTGACCGCAATGCTTAATACATTTTTTGCATCCGATTTTGACTTAACAAATTTTGGTTGTCACATCATTTACCGATCAGTAATTTGTAAATAAAGCCTACTGCCTTGGAAATCCTATCGGTATAAACATTAAAATAAAAACCGATCATGCAAAAACGGTTATAAGCATCGACAATACTCAGTGCCGCAATACCTTCGCAATATATCAACTTACGCTTTCCAAAGTGTTACAAGTACATACCTTCAAAATCAAAATCATTCGTTACGAAATGGAAAGAATAAGTATATTTATTTATCACGTTAGAATTTTGCGATATTTATATGTATATAAATTTCTTATCCATAGCTTTAGTTGATTAACCTTTTCTTCCTTACCAAAAATTATGAAATATTATGGAGTTTTTGTTGTACTCGTATATCTATTAACACAGCACGTTTTATGTACATTCTTTAATTCGTTCATTTCCATTCATTTTCAAAAGAAATTTTGAAATGAAAGCATAAGAAATACTTTTTCTGTTAAAAGTTTTGATAATTTGCAATATTTATGTATGTAAGTCCTATTAGCTGACATTAATTTAGTTTCCTAAATTTCCTTTGATGGTGCATGTTATTTTATGTCACAATAGCTTGGGTGTGCAAAGAGCGACGCCCGATGATCACCTTTTACCAGGGGCGTATATAGGTGGGGAGGAGACTTGAGAGGCCCGGGCCCACCCAGAAATGTTTTTTACATTTATTTTTTTTACTGCTGTCGTTATTAGGTACTAATATAATAAATTTGTTACACTCAAATACATTTTTTTTAAATCACAACAAGATCAATTTTTTGTTTCGTTATGCTAACTTACATTACACAGACGGGCGCACTTGGCTCCGCCACCTATGTTTACGTATTGTAGTAACTAATGGATATTTATATTTCTCTTAAGTTGGGTCATTGTATTTCAGTAAACTGTATGTTACGGTATATTACTACGTTATTTTCTATACAGGTATCCCAAATTAAATGGTGTACCATTGGGATCTCGGAAACTATAATAGCTTCGAGGTCGGTTTAGTGTTGTTCAGTTTTGAGGATTCATTCAGTATCCGCTGAGAAAAATTTAAAATTCAGAACAGTTTGAAAGTTATTTAAAAAAATTGAAAATCGCGATTTTAAAAAATGTCAAATAACTCCATAATTATAAAAGATATAAGAAAATATTTCATATAAAAGTTACATGATTTGATAAGGCAAACTTAAAAGTGATGTCAGAATAAAATTCAAGATGGCGGTTTCCAATTAGTAGCAACTTTCTTATTTTAAATGGACGCCATATTGGAGTTTTATTGTATAAAAATATTTATTTGTTTGTCTTTCCTATGATGTAAGGGTTATTGTGTTATAATTTTGTTTTACCCCTAAAATCTTAAATTTTTCGTCATTTTTCATTAAATTTCTTATTTTTACCTCTCGCTAAGAGAGGTATTGGATTCATGCTAATAATCTCGTATCTAGATTTTAATGAATAAGTACGTTTTAAGGTCCCTAGAATCCGATTATAATTTTTTTACGATGATGTCTGTGTGTGTGTGTGTGTGTGTGTGTGTGTGTGTGTGTGTGTGTGTATGTGTGCGTATATGTGTGTGAGGTCGTTGGAGGTACTATTTCTCAAATTCTATAAGACTAAAGACCTGTGTAACGTGTAACTACGGATTACTCAATCTAACAGTAATAGAAAAAGTTGAATCCGTGTCAGAATGACGGCTAGTAGTTATTTACATAGATGTCACAATTGTCATATGTCATAATTTTTCATGCAAAATTTCAAAATATTCAACAATAGTATGGAATATACTTGTCGAGGAAAATAATCCACATAGATTTGGAAAATCATAATGTTTTGAAAGAAAACTTATGATATTTGACACCTATGTACATTATTACTAGCTGTAATTTTGACACGGGCCCCATATGCTTACCAAGGCCAACAAAGGCACATGACTGTTAGCGCCCTATGTAACATAAAATGAGAATGACAAGAGGTATTGTGTTGGACACAACAGATTTTTATGTCAAAAAATTATCAAGTTTCCCATGTCTAGTCACAATTTCTAGTGTTCACCCTGTATACCTGTATTGTAAGATTTTTTGTACAATTTTTGCCCCCTCCGAAATAAAAATCTATATACGCCATTGCCTTCTATGGTACAGATACATCGTCATTACCAAATTCTGCGAATAAAAGCAGATGGCGCACCCATTTACATACAAAAAATGTAGGTAGATTTGAATAGTTCTTTCTAATCCATATACCACCACAACTAAATTCTTTTGTATGCATAAAGAATATTAATATTTAGCATATTTCTTCCTACATTCTAACCATCATCTTTTATTGTTGGCAAACATGGAACCACATCCTTGATTTCACACCGAATTATCATTCTCCAAACAATGCCATTACATAAAACAAAAACCTGTAAGTAGTCCACGCCTGGTGGATCACACTTCACTTCACTCTTCAGCTCTTCAGTCAGAGCAATTATCGAGGGCTTCTAGTCTCTTCCATTGTCTCTGGGAGAACAATAAATAATCGCGGGGCAGCGATTCGGATGCGGGGCACGTTGCCACGAGCCGCCACTGAATTTTTAACGAGCGACTGGGAATATGCCGTGTCCGGATCTGGGCTACGGCTACGGCAACGAGAGAGAGTTATGGCCAATGTGTGGGATTGTCTTCGTCGGAGATTTATTTCCATGTGGATTACTTGTAGATTTGTACTTTTTGGGATGAATTGATTTCTGGTTTTCCGGGATTTGGTTATTGGGGTAATTAGAAATGAGATTGATTTATGGACGTTTTTAAACTGGGATTAAATATTCAAACATGGCCAATATGGTTCAATGTCCAATGAATAGGATGGTAAAATTCAAAATCACCTTTCACATAATAATAATGATATATGGATTTACAGATTATTATCAGCAATGTTAACAACTTAATTTGACAAAGTTTTTGATAAATACACATTTTATTAATTCCACAGTCAGCAGACAAATATTATACTTCTATTTGTTTATAAAAATATATAAACCAAGGAAATTTCTACTTTTTGGGGTAGTTGCCACTAGAAATTTATAGGCTTGACTTGAAGCATGAAAGCTTGGCTTGACATGGTATGAAAAAAAAATCAAACCAAGCTCAACATTTAAAAATTGAAATTTCAAGGCGAACCAAGTTTCAAGTCATTAAGCCCAAACCATGCCAAGCCTAATATTTAAGAAAGCTTAAAATTTAAATTCAAACCAAGTTTTCGAACTATGAAAAAAAATCGAATGTGGCCAGCGCAATATCTCCCGTCAATCATGTGTATTATGTAATACATAAATTTTCTTGCAAAAGATTATATATTTCTTGACACTGACATCTTCTTCTTTAGCTTCTCTTAAGTGGTCGCTAATCTTGAATTTCTTCATCCACTCATTTCTATTGTGCTTGTTGTCCTAATTCAGTTCATTTTCTCTTAAGTCCTTCGCAATACAGCATTTCCACCTTATCTTTGGTCTTCCTCTGTTTATTCAACCTTCTATTACTAAGCTATTCATTCTTCTTCGATTACATTCTTTATCTCTCCTCATGACATGTTTAAACCAATGTAACTTTCTAGAAATCTTCCGTGACTTCCCCAAAATCCATCTCAACATCCTCATCTCTGCCACAATCATTTTCTTTTCATTAATACTTACATCTGTCAATTAGAGTTTTCTTAATATAGTAGCTGTTTCCATGGTTATAGCATAGCTGGCTGGTTTATAAAATCTAATTTCTTTCTAATTCGTTAACTCTATATCCATTGAATATAAAATATAAAATGCAATCAATTCGTATAGAATCTATACGAATCTATAGATAATACAATATTCTTTAATATTTATAATAACATTAAATGAGTAAATAATATTTAACCGTGTTTTTCAATAAAAACTGTTAAAATCTTCAAATCAAGGTACTGCCGGTTGACCAATTATAACCAAAATCTAATCAAGTCTGCATATGGATGTAAGAAAGAGAATTGAAATTTTTTGAATTCTAGTATTGGAGATATCGCGGCCGAAACCGCGGTCACACACACGCACACACAAACACACGTGTGCGTGCGTGTGCGTGTGCGTGTACGTGTTGCATGTGCGTGTGCGTGTCCGTGTTCGTATGCGTGTGCGTGTGCGTGTGAGTGCGCGTGTGGTTGTGCGTGTGGTTGTGCGTGTGCGTGTGTGTATGTGTGTTTGTGTATGTGTGTGTGTGTGGTGTGTGTTTACGTGTGTGCGTGCGTGCATGCGTGCGTGTGTCAGTGTGTGTGTGTGTGTGTAACAAAAAATTCTCCTTCAATAACTGCAATACTACACTTCGAAATATTATAATTCTTTCATATTTCTCATTTGTACGTCCATATAAAGATTTGATGAGATTTTGGATATAATTGGTCAACCGAAGTACCCTAATTAGAAGATCTTAACAGTGTTTCTTAAAAAAACATTGTTAAATAGCATTTTTGATATTTTATGTTATTATAATTATAATAGAATATTTTATTCTCTACGATTACATTTTATCCTTCATAGAGGAAAAAAAAAATATAAAGAAAAATCTTGCGACCTATGCTGCTAAAAGCTGCACCATGGAAACAAATATTCAAATATTACTAATTGACAGATATCAGTGTCAAATAAAATTTGCTTTATTTCTTCGTGACATGATTTACTAGAAAAATAGAATCGTGTGCAAAACAAAAACTTTCTACGTGGAATTTGTACAATTGAAAGAATGTAATGTGCTGGCCACATCAGATTTTTATGCTCAGTGAATATATTTCTGATAACAGCAAAATAATGCTCAATTTATTTTTTGGTAATCAATTCTAATACTTAAAATTATCAGAAAAAGTTGGTATTCAAAAATTATTCTGGTGCACATTTATATTATTCTCATTTATTACATTTTAAGCCTGGCTTGTATTGTATTTATTGGTACAGCTGGCGCGCGTAAAGTTGAGGCTGACCTTGTACGCGCAGAACCTAAAATTCGTATTTATACGACCCGAAAAGTAATAGTAAGGTATATTGACGAGTCCGCGAATGTTTACAATAATAGTAACCTATTTATTAGTAATTATTATATGCTAATATTTCAACTAGAAAAACACTGCATCAACATCTAAAATTGATATAAAAAGAAGGGGGATTCATTCACAAGCCATAGAAATTGTAGTCGATGTTTTCAAGCGGGCTATAGGATGTGCAGATTCGGTCTCAACTTGTCGCGCGCCATCTATACCCAAACTTGGCAGAAAAATGAAGGGAGGATACTGTAAATGCTAATATATACATTAATATTCAAAGGTAAATCATTTGGTGGAGAATGTAATTTCTTAAAAATTATATTATTTCTAATATTAACTGGTAATGATACTATCATAAAAATTTTGGCAGAAAAATGAAGTGTAAATGCTAATTTATGCATTAAAATTCAAGGTAAATCATTTGGTGGAGAACTCGATTTCTTAAAGTTTATATTAATTCTTATATTACCTGATAATGATACTACTATTAAAATTATATTGTAATAAAAAATTACAATCTATAAAAGATTCCAAAGATCATCATCAGAGTTGTAAACACATAACAGGTGTGTGGTTCTACGTGTAGATCCTGATCAGACAAAGCACCTTGACCTAAACCTAAATTAGTCCACAATGTAGTTTATGATCTCCGACTCTCGTAGTGGCTCTAGGTCCGTTGCACAACCGCTTGGCCTACTGGGAATGGGAAATCTACGCAACACAACGCACAAAGAATTTCTCCGAAAGCGAAATTCTCGAAAAAAAAAAATATCTGATTTTCAAATTGATAACACAAGAAAATTATGTAAGGTTAGTTAGTTATTGAAAAATTAATATTACAGAAAACTAATAGCCAAAAAAAAATATATCTACTCGTACAAGTAGGATTTTTACATAAACACGATCTATGAGCCAAGCTCAATGTTTAAGAAACGGTACGTACTTGATTGAAATTTAAAGCACAAGATGGAATTAATTTTATGAACAATGGGTACCTACAAGTACAAATACTAAAATATTGTGACTCATATGTAGGAAGTCTGTTAAAAACGTATTGAATCTTTATTCATTTGCACACATTTTTCCCAGCAGTCCCGCCATTGTTGGAATTATTTCTGGATGGCTTCTTGTGAAATGGTGTTTAGCTGGGTTATCGCATTTTGCATAATGCCTTCTTTTGACTCAAATCGTATCTTTTCAACTTGTGGAATAGCCAAAAATCACAAGGAGCCATATCGGGAGAGCAGGGAATGTTGTGTTTGGTCATGAAATTTTGAATCAAAAGCGAAGAATAAGCGGGTTTATTATCATGATATTGCTGCTAAGTGTTAGCTCCTTGGACAAAATTGAATGTACCGATCCAATGCTTACCCCCACCTTGTTCACAAGTTCTCCGACAGTGATACAACGGTCCTATATGATCAAAGTCCTTACTTGATCAATAACAGTGTCATTTCAGCTTGTTGTGTGTCCTACCGGGATGTGATTCGCTGTCCACTGACATGCAGCCATCTTTGAAATGGTTGTACCACCCCTTTATTCATGAGATGCATGAATTTTTCGCCAATCTTTTGACAAAATTTTATGCAATATCGCTGCTCAAGTTGCTCATCCTTCATTTAGCAAAAAATTAAAATCCGATGAGCATTAACTACACTTACTCATAAGCTGACTTACAGTAACACACGTATTCTGCGGCCGGGAAAAAATTCTAGATATGCATGAATGTCCTCACTGAAGGACGTCACCCGTACTACATTTATTTACGCAAATAAAATAAAATAAAAAACAGCTTTTGAGTTGAGTTTACTTTTGTTTTTAATACGATGTCCGCGAATTTAAATGTACTTGTTCCATCGATGTTCTAGTGCTTTTATGTCATCCAGGAAATCCGTTCTCTGGTGCTCCTTAAAATCACTGCTTACTTTGGCTTTCAATTCGTCGGCCAAGCTGCTATAACTTTTCTAATAAAATTGATTTTACTTTTTTGGTGGCGGAGAATCACTGTGTTTCAATTGTTTGAACTGTTGTTTTTACTCTGAAATATAAGAACGAATCTATTGAGTTTACTAGCGTCACCTTACGGGCATTCAAAGCTAAGGTGGGGAGAGCACCATAGGGTTCATTGTTGTGAAATTTGAAAATTGAAAATAATATTCAAGTTACTATAATCACGACCTATAACCAAACACACACAACCATGCGACCCCAAAATCAATAACAACATTAATAAAATAAAATATTGCTGGTACATTGTTATTGTTGTGTGCAAAACACTTTTGTTAAATGAAATAAATAAATAAATATATCATTGCCACATAGATTTTGACATAATCGTACCGTACGGGCGTTTACCAGGCGTCACCTCACGGACACCCATTTCTGATGTGGAGAGTGCACCACAAGAGTCACTTTTGTGCTATTTTCAAATTTCGAAATATTTCTGTTTGATATCAGTCGGGATCGAACCCGGTTCTCCAGATTCGAGACCTGACACTCAGGCCACGAAACCCTCTAATAATAATTTTAAAACTAAAATACGAGTAGCACTCTGAGAATTTAAATGCTTCAATTTCTCTAAATTTGCTCCTTTATTTTTTTTATAATATAGTATATATTTTCAAATGAATTTTCTGTTTACTTTGTATTGTCGGAAATGCCATCATTGAAATACAAGCAAGTAATTTTAAATGTCATTTTGAAAATTAAAAGACACTAACGCTTTCAAAATATTGACATAAACATTCGACGTAACGACTCATAAATATTTTACATCTTTTATGCCGCATGAAAACGCAAAAGCATCTCATAAATTATAAATATATTGCATGAGACAGCAGAATTAAAAAAATTATAGGTTCAGTTTTCGAGCACCTTGCAGAAAACCACTTTCCCATATTAATCTAAAGAATCGTGCATCTGTATGAAATTATATTTTATTATGACCAATAATTATATATCTCAAAAAGATCAAATGCTAATATTGCATCTTCTGACATTTTAAATGATTAGGTGCTTGGTTCCTAATAAACGATTTTTTGCTTATCTTTTGACAGACGGAAGTTAGATTAAATGTGGGATTAATTGGAAATTTTAATAACTAATTTACGACATGTAAAAAATCTTCTTTAGTTATTTGTGTAATTAAATTAGACTTGTGTCAATATAAAAAATATCTCAAGGTAGACTGGTTACTTTGCTTCGAAGAATGTATGAGAAACTATTTAGTTTATAACTTGTAAATGAAAACAAACTATTCAAAACTATTTCATTGTCAAGACTATAAAATTATATAAAAAGTAGACCGTTGTACTGATAGAAAAGTACCTACATAACTCACATAATAGTTATTTATGTTAAGAATAAAGATAATATTTTTTCATAAGATAGTTGATAAAATCTTTTTATTCTCGAGTGGCATAGAATGGTAATTTACAAACGATGTATGTGAAAACATACTTCGCATATGAGCGTTGTTGTACGTATCATAAAGTACTGGCTTTTTTCGTGCTGTAATACGGTCCACCACCATAGAACATGGATCACTTATATCACAAAACTGGAATAGAGGGTGGGGTGGACGTCACGACAATGAAAACAAAGTTTAGAATTTCACAGAATCTGACTGTAATATTAAAAATCTGTTGTGGCCAACACAATACCTCTCGCCATTGTCATTTTATGTTGCATAGGGCGCGAGCAGTTATGTGACTTTGTTAGCCTTGGCAAGCAAATATGGGGGCCCGTGTCAAAATGTAATAATGTACATAGATGTCAAGTATCATAAGTTTTCATTCAAAACATTACGATTTTCGAAATCCATGTGAATTATTTTCCTCGACAAGTATATTCCATACTGTTGATGACAAATAAACATCAAAATATTTTGAAATTTTGAATGAAAAATTATAACATGACAATTGTGGCATCTATGTAAATAACTACTAGCAGTACTAATACAGTAATATATATTAAATGTACTCGTACCTCCCAGAAAAATCTGATTTTTGATACTGACATTTTACATTTATCTGTCAATTACAAACATTTAAATATCTCAACTGTTTTTTGGGCAACGAGATTTATTACAACAGTTTATTCTATATTATTATATATTGTATCTCCAAACCTATACGAGATATAATAAAAAAAAAAATGTGTCAGATTGAGGATTTAATTTTCTTTAATATTACTAAGAATTTTTTTCAAAAAAATAATGTTTAGAAGATTTTTTTTCAAGAATCTGCTACTTCCGGTTGTCTAATTGTTACCAAAACCTTTTCAGTTCTTCCCAGTAATGTTCGATTCGGTAATACGTAGTTAAACAAATATTACGTAACACATACATACATACACATACACACACATATATACACACACACACACACTCACACGCACATCATCGTAAAAATGTCAAAATCGGATTGTAGGGACCTTAAAAGGTGCTTATTCATTAAAATCTGGATATGCGATTTTTAGCATGAATCCAATACCTCTCTTAGCGAGAGGTAAAAATTAAAAACATATTTTAAACAAAGAATGAAGAACGTTTTAGAATAAAACCGTGTAACTAAACAATATTAGCTATTTGTAAAATTATTTTTTTTAATATTAAAATTTTAAAAAAAGTAATTAAACAGCAAATGTATGATAGAGGTTGTCAAAGTCATTAGTTCTTATTGTAACGTAACCCCCGCGGCCGCCGCCGCCGCGCTACCAGGCGCCTCAGTGTCTGGCCGCAACGTGCTCGTTAGGACTGGTCGGCAGTAATCTATTGTGTGATGTTGTTTACCTCTAGATGTTCTCTAGTAGCTCCTAGTAGAGTCTAGAAATAATCTAGCCAGGTATATATAACCCACCGCCAAAGCCAGTGGACACACTCTGTATTATACAAGCAACGAGTGCAGAAGTCTAATATAAATAAGTGTAGTGAATAGTTAGTGATATAAAGAACAGTCGACAAGTGAACATAAATAAATGTGATTAGGGACATAAACAGTAGTGTTAATTGTTTAAATAAATAATCTTAGTGTTTAATTGTCTTATAATAATCTTAGTCTTTAAATTAGTGTTAATATTTGTTTATCATAGTGTTAGTTACTTTTATAATCTTTTAATTATATTTCTAATATTTATTTACCGTTTAATAAACGTATTCTTTTAGTTAATAATAATTGTCTATGTTTTACACTTCACCCATATAAATAAAAACGTTACATTATAATATTCGAGTTTTTAATACCCTTCACATTATGCCATACATGTACATTAATTCAAATCCATTTTCAAGTACGTAAATGAATGCAGAAAATAACAAAACAACGAAAGTAAATCAAATAATATTTGTTTGAACTTATTAAATATGTCATGCCAGATAGAAACCATGTGCGTATGTATGAAAATTAAAGATATGTTGAATGACATAAGCTAGCAGTGGCAATCAAAACTCGGACTATAATTATAGGTACAGTAAAATTTTGAAAGATATCCGATCAAGGTCATCTACGAAATGTATGAAGTCTACTCTGTCAAATTCAGTAGTGTCGTTTACTTATTTTATGAGGGTACAAAACACTACTATTATTTTATTATTATAAAAATATGTGTTACAGTAAAAGCGTCCGAAATTCAAAAATAAGTCAACTGGTAAGTTTATTAGTAAATACAAAACCAATTAACCAAAAATAAGATACTGAGAAGGGAATGTCTTCAACGCCCGAATATTCAAAATCAGAATATTCAAAGTCAGAATATGCATGCACAGATTCATTCAAATCCCGAATATTCAAAAACAGAATCGCACATCGCCAGAAAACGCTGCGCCCGAATCATTCAAAAACCGAATATGTGGGCGTGGCCAAGCGGAGGTCACTTTAGGTTAGGTTTGGGTGGGATTGGTTAAGTTAGATACGCTTTCGCGCAATGGGCGATTCTGTTCTTGAATATTCTTCATTTGAATGATTCTGTGCATACATATTCTGGTTTTGAATATTCTGGCTTTGAGTTTTCTGGTTTTGAATATTTGGGCGTTGAGTATGCACCCTACTGACACAGTGTCGGTGTCAGTGATACGGACAGAAAATATCGTTATTCGTGCGGTTATTAATGAAGGTAATATATCCGAATTAATAAATAAACTTATTTTACAACAAAAAATTGTCAACGAGTATAATTTTAAAATGGAATGTCCTTAGTAGAAACAATATGAATTTTTGAAAGACAAGCGTGTTATATCTCTCCTTATCGCACAAGCTTGTAGTCATTCCAAATGAGAAAGAGATAACTGTGTTCCAATTTGTTAATTCGTTCATGATACTCATGACCTTGATCTTACATCTTTAAAAAACAATACTGTACGTGGTTTTTTATTAATTTGCTACTTTTTCATGTATTTCTCTAATTAATGAACACAAAAGTTATTTTAAATATATTTATGTGAGAATATAATTCATTAGTCACGTGACATGTTTTCCGCCAATCAACATTCAGAATCTCCGTAGTTACATGTCTATCACAGCGATAATAAAAAACAAAGAAATTATAACCTTATTTATATTCGTTACTAAGGGCTTCGTTTTCTAATTTTCAGTATGAAAATGAGTTATAACAATAATTCAAACTCAGATATATTAAATAAACGTCGTAAGTACCATGTTTTAGTTCAATATGAATATTTATATCAAAAGTTAGTTTAGCAGCACACACAATGTGTTACAAAATTTTATTATATTCTCTCATTAAATATAAGCTCGAGATATGATAAATAATCGAAAATATTGCTCGTGAAACCGAAACCGCACATTTCACTCGTCCTTCGGACTCGTAAAATGAAAATACATACATAGATTATTTTATGAGAATCCAATTATTAGCAAATACCACTGTTTGAGAACAAAATGAGATTAATATCTGTGTTATAAAATACTAAAAAAATGATTACGGCTTTCATATATGTACTCGTATATATTTTAATAGTAGAGTACCCCATTAGTCGAATGTTGGGATGGTGCCTTTTCGCAATATTTTTCCTCTTGAGTAGTGTTGATTTTTGCTCCATTTACTAAAAGAAAAATATGTAAACTGTTTTAATTAGTAGAAAATTATTACAAACAATAAAACAAATTAGTAATAATTTTGAAGTTAAAATACTGGTTTTTGTAAAATATTAAATGATTGTTTTCGCAATATTTAATTGTACATGAATAAAATATATTTAAATCTGAAAATAGAGCAAGTGCATTAAAATAATGACTGGAGTTAAATTTATTTGAAATTAATTTTATAAATATTCTGCCATTGAAAAACCTAGGCAAATAAATTATTGATACACTAATTAAAATATTTCCTATGCGCATTTTGATAATCATTTAATTAATCATAAAATCATAATTATTCATAAATAAGTTGATTAGCTTTAATACAGGAAAATTTATTACGAGTAGTTATGTATATAGGTTAGTTTTTATTGTTTATATTTGAATACATTTTTCATTGTGAAATATGTGTCAGTACATTCAATTTATTATTATTAATCGCGTTTATCTAAATTTAGTATTTTTAATATTCCTATTTAACTGTACAAAAAACGAACATACTACTTTATTTAATATTATAATGAGGTCATCCCAAAAAAAGTTTTAATTTAAGTTAATGGAAAATATACTTTTCATTCATAATATCCTTCATAAACATTCGAACGTTTGATTCTATGACTGCGATAGTTTCATACACACGTTCAATGATAGTCACGCACACACATCTGTATTTAAAATGTCAAGTTCAGAGGTATCGTAACCAACGTATCTTTATAAATAATTTAAAAATCACGCTAAGCATGAAACAGGTGGTTTTTGATTTAAAACTAAATGAAATATTCTAAATTAATAATATAAGGTAGGACGGTACAACATTTTGTTACTATCAACCAGGGATGGAAAACGTAACGTAACGATACCCGATAACGTTATAATAATGTTTCATTTTTTTTTTAATAACGTTACGAATTACAAAATAACGTTACGTAACCGTAACATAACAAATAACGATTCACTATAACGTTATCCAGGTTTACAACTTTTACAATATTTTTGCCGGTTGAAAGTATAATTCCCTGATAATTTATTTAGTGTTTGTATTACATAGATGTCAGTAATGGTCAAATTCAAATGTTGAACACTTTATTTCATTCCTAGAATAAGATAAGCGTAAACATGGTTTTTAATTTTAATATTTAATGAATTTTTATTACAAACTTGAGAAAAATACGGTTATTGTAACGTTATAATAACGAAACAATAATAACGTTATTATAACGTTACACAACGTTATTTTGTTTTTTATTAAGTTATTTATAACGGTATGTAACGACTTTATTTTTTAATAACGTTATGAAATAACGTAACAATTCGTTAACGTTATCCCATCCCTGCTATCAACGTTTCAAGATCATATACAAATGTCAAATGTAATTCTAATTTCATTCAACACAGAGATACAATAGCTGTGTTCCTTCGGGCTGTGATTGTGATTTTTGTGAATCCTGATTAGTTTAACCGTGATCCTTTTGAATCAAGATTTAAAAATTATATCAAGAAAACAATTAGAATAATATAAACACCATCTAGCGTCAAATGTCATATACAGACCAATGCATACTAATTTATTTTATTTTATAAATAATCTATTGTCAAGTGTTATAGTCAGCACATTAAAAATTTATCATATAGAAATAAAAAAGTTCTTAGTAACATATAAAGTATGTTTATTTAAAACAAATGTTTTATGTATCATATTTTCTTTGTTTTCAAAAGTATGATGAGTCATTATATGCTTTTGTAGGAAAATCACATTTCCTTTGATGCAACTTTGATAAATTCTACGCTCAAAAACTATTGTCTTCGGCTATTTTTAAATTTGCTCTGAAATAAATTCGTATGATCATTTAAAAAGGATGATTCAGAAGGGAAAGGGGAAGGTTGTCTAGTGATCACAAAATGACAAAGTGGGGATAACGAATAAGAAACGACAAAACATACTTCTTCTTAATTATGATCACTCTGATGATTTAGATTGCGAATCACAGCCCGAAGGAACACGGCTAATATCATGAAGAGGTACGTACCTAGTACAAAAAATCTGATGTGGCCAGCACATAACCTCTCGCCGTATATTTTACCTGGCTGTATGCATAAAGCAAAGAATATTTTTATAAATACAAATAATATATTCATATAAATCTATGACGTATAAACTTCTTTATTATTCAATAATAGCATGTCTCAACATGAAGATATTTTACCATAAATTATTTTACAATAAATTACAAAGTAGAGTTTACCATATATAAATATTAGGCTGGTAACTGCAATTTTCAATTCGAACAACGTTGTTTACTTTCTCTTCATATTCTTCTAGTAAAAACATTAATTTTGGGCGGTCTAAAATGTATATATGGATTGTGCATCTATTCTTACATATCTTATAACACTAATTCCCTTTAATAAAGTGACGGATAGATTGCACTCCGATTATTCTTATATCGATGTGTAATTTTGTCAATATTTACAACTTACTTGAGAAGAATTTGATAGCTTTTTCGCAATTCAAAGTTACTCTAGTCTACAGTACTGGTGTACATTGTCCCATAATGTTTGAAACAAATTTAAGTCCTTCAACCTAGACTTGTCATCTCCATAATAGTCACAGATCAAGAATTAAGGGATTCTCCAAATACATTTTTCTTTCATTACTCATTATTTCTGACACTGACATTTATCTGTCAGTTACAAATAATTTAAATTTGCAACTATTTTTCATGGCATCCTTTCGGTTGTAAAAGTAATTACAACATTATTTTATATATTATATTCCTTTTATCTCTAAATCTATAAAATATGTATAAAAATATTTAAATGTATCAGAAAGAGAATTTATTTTTCTTTAATATTATCAAGAAAAATTTTCAAAAAATAATATTTAGAAGATTTTTTTTCAAGAATCTTCTACTTCCGGTTGTCCAATTGTTACCAAAACCTTTTCAGATCTTCCCATGAATGTCCGATTGGGAAATACGTTGTTAAACAAATTTTAAGTCTTATAGTTTTTGAGTAACCGTCCTTCCAACATCCCACACACACACATCCACACACACACACACACACACACACACACACACACACACACACACACACACACACAGACATCATCGTAAAAATGTTAAAATCGGATTGTAGGGACCTTAAAACGTGCTTATTCAATAAAATCTGGATATGCGATTTTTAGCATGAATCCAATACCTCTCTTAGCGAGAGGTAAAAATTTAAAATAACTCCAAAGAAATATTTGTGTAAAACTAGAAAGTTTTGTGACAAAATATACAGGGTGTTAATTAAAAAACAGGCTATGGGCATTTAACATGAGAAATCAGTTTTTCCTTGCGCAAAACTTCCCATTTAATTTTAGACAAAAATGTTTTAAATAAATGTTTTAGAGAATTCTACACCTAAGTTACTGAATAAATTTTAGTTTGCATGTTTAGTAATCTGTAAAATCAAATTTGATTTTTTTTAAATATTTCTCATGGCATTTAAACAAAATTACAAAGAAATGCATATCGTTTGAATTGTCAGAAATTCGATTTTCAAATAAAAATTACAGATAATTATATTCTACATCTAAGTCACTAAACATATTTTATTTTTATATTCTACATCAAAATCACTAAACAGACTTTATTTATTTTTATTTTGTACCCCGCAAAATAGAAATTGACACGATATGCATTTCTTTGTAATTATTTTATAATTCCGTGGCTATTATTACAAGTATATGTATTTATGTAGTTCTAAGTTAAGGTAAGTTTAAAAAGAATAAATTGGAAAATGTGGGATGATCCGTCTGTCAACTGTTTTCAAGCGAATTGATATTATCTACCAGACACCGCAACACAGGGTGATCAAAACTGACTGAAGGTACCTGACAGCTTTTGTTCCAAATGTAATGTCAAAATTACATTTCAATTTTCCATAATTCTCACATATGACAAATAATGACAGGTGCATGGCATTTGATATTGCTGTACGTTGATTCATTTGATATTTGTTTCGCATATCTTCGTGAAAAATCTTTAATTTCCTTCCATTATGGCTTTTATGAAGAGTATGACAAATTTCTTCTTGAAGCATATTTTAGTTCAGGTAAACGTAAAGAAGACAGCTAACAAAATTCGAAAGGTACGCCCATGGAAATAGTAACGCTGTCATACTAAGTAAGCGGCAAATGTTAAAATCGTATGGAACGGCACGCTTCGGCCATTTTTGATCACTCTGTATAAAAATCAAAGTTTTTAAAAGTGTATTCGTTATTGCAGTTATAGCAATGGACGGAAATAAGGAAATAAACATTAAAAAACGTGAAATAGCAAATGATTTTGATATACTATTTTTATACATTTGTAAGTCTTTTTAAAGTGCTTCAACCCATTAAAAAAATGTAAAAGAACGGTTAATACCTATAAACAAAACGACCTATTAAATTTACTATGGCCATTTGTTTAAGAACACAAGACAATTAAATATATTTAAAATAAGAAATATTTTTATATCTCTGTTTTTGCTTAAATACCGTAACAATTATCAATAATAAAGAAAAAAACAACTTTTTTTTTTATTTTTCCTGTCACTTATAACAAATGATTGACTTGACTAATTAAAAATCTTCGTCTTTGGTGTTGGCAAATCAGATTGACCTAACCTCAAACCGTCAAGGGTTATTCATCTAAACAATGGCTCTACTTCCAGGTACTTGTAGCTTCCTGTCTCTGCCGATAGAGGGACGCTGGAGATGATGCTAACAACATCTCGCGATTGTCTCACTCACTTTCTCAACAGCCGAAATTCCATAGATTTCATAACAAGTGGATAGATAATTAGCATATCTGACTTCGTGGATTTACTTTCTTTAAGGTGCGTCAGTGGTACTAAAAAGGTGAGGAAATTAATTCGCACATAAACAATAATTAATATAAGTTTTATTATTGAATGTTAATATAGCCTTGATAGAAAGTTAATCAGGGACGTTAAAATTATATTTTATTATGAGATAAATCAAATACATACAGATGTACGAGTACAAGGAAAGTACGAGCTTATAATAGTTCTGCAGGCTTACCTTTTCAAGGAAAGGCTTTAAACAAATTATAAAATCTACACAAATTCTGAGATATTTCTATAAAATTATTTTAACTATAAAGTACAGAACATACGAAAACTGAATATTATATTCAAGTTACTCAATAAACAAAAATGATGCAACAAAGAGTGTGATCCAACTGCCGGATCATAATAGTTCGACCGGCATTTAATATTGGGTTACTTGTTTTTTTTTTTCTAGTTTCTATTAGTAATAACAGCTTTAATCCTATTAGAAATTAGATCCACAAGTTTGGCATGTTGCTATGTACATTTTAATTGAAGAACTATTACGAAGTTGATTTTTCATATTATGCCAAAATGTCTCGATAGGAGATAAATCTAGATTAGAAGATGCCCATTTTAATACTAGTATTTCATGTTCCTGTAACCATGTTCGAATAATTTTAACCGTACGACACGGAGCATCATCATGCTGGACGATAAAGTCACCTTTGGCCGTTTCACAATTCTTTTTCAATTCCATGGCTATCGCTATTTTTGGATTGATTTTCTATATTTTCAAATCTATTTTCTGTCGTTACAAAGCATGTAAAATTAATTTTGCTTATTGATTCAGATGCAGAATTTTATTTGAAGCATTTTTACCTAAAATAATTAGAGGAGCAGAAAATTATGAAAATATGATTTTACATGTTAAAGTCATATATTCCGGTGTCGCGGTCAACACCCTATATGTACAGCGCATCTATTCTTACGTGACAGTCCCCGCTGGTGTCGTGCACAGAGAGAGAAAGTATTCATGGAGGAAAGAGATAGATAGTACGCGCGAGAAATGCACTCGATATATAAATTATTGTTAAAAATAAATTTTGTTTATACATATACATACATACAAACTTACCACTATGCTATTTACTACATATTGGTGTAGAATGAGACTGAAATTTGACAAATATTATTTATGTCTGAAATGAGGTACTCTTAAATGCAGTCATAGTTTACACCCCTGTTTATACTTTCCGATCTTAAATGCAGTAGAGTTAGGACAGAATGAGCTCCGTTCCATATTTCACCCTTCGCCATAGTCTATGAACCATTGCGTCAGGTAAGAATAGACGGACTGTATCTGCATCGTTAAACACACTTCTCTGACGTTATCTCACTGGCTCTCAAAGTTATTATGGTGTACCACATGGATCACTTTTGTGTTTGTGATATTTGAAAATTAAAAATAATTTTCAAGTTAACTCTGGTCACTCAACGTACTCAGCCAGGACACCTTATTTGAGGGAAGCTTTTTACGTAATCTGTCCAGCCATGAAGGAAAACAATTTAATATTGAATATGTAATATATTTAGCTGTTTCTGTCTGATATCTCGCTTCAATCACTGAAACTTTCATTCTTTGTTCAGTCAAAATCAAATCTACAATTTCTTTTAGATTTTACTTCGTTCTTGTATCCACAAGCCTTTCTTATTTTCGATCATCTTTAATAGATTTTAAGCGCCAAAAAAATTGGTTACACGAAATTTTTGGTAAGAATTTTACATTGCTCCATCTCCATAGAAATTGCAAAACTATTATATAATCACGCTAGTGATGCGTTGACAGAAACGCGAAATTTATGTATTTTTTCGCGATCGTCCAGAAATTGAACTTTTTCTGATCACTTTTTAGACTGAAAATTCATTCTTTATTGAACTAGCTCGAAAAATTATCTATAAGGTATCGGAAAGTAACTTTGCTTGCACTGGACTGTACCTATATAGGTTTTATATTTTATAAAAGAGACGACAATTTAATATTTAATGTAATACATATGTAATGCAAATGTTTACCGTATTTATAATAAAAAAATCTCATAAATTCAAAGCATAAACCAAGCATGTGTTATAAATTTGGAAAGAAAAACATTTTTTATACTCAGAATTTAGATGGTACTTACCAGTTTTTTGCACACATTATTTTTTATTTTATATCAAAAGGGACTGATCATTATTTTGATGATTGATACATTACAGCTAATAATGCAAAAAGTTTAAACAAATAGTTAGATCATGTTTTTATAAAAAAAGATGAAGCAGTAAAATTGATTTTTTATTTATTTAGTTTATTATTTATTTATTTAAATTGCTATCGGGAATATTCTCCCATACAAATGTTGGTTGACAACAGATAATACAAAATATATTTTTACGTATGAAATAGTTCAACACAAAAAAGTACCGTACATTATTACATTTCCCATAATAAATAATATGTTGAAGTATGCGAATATACTTAATATTTAAAGAAATATAACAAAAATAAATTAATCTACTTACAATAAAGTAAAAAAGTACCATACATTATTACTTTTCCCTTAATAAATAATATGTAGGAGTATGCGAATATACTTAATGTTTAAAGAAATATAACAAAAATAAATTAATCTACTTACAGTAAAGTACTCGTAATTAGAATAATATCAAATAGTAATAGTAATATTATTTTCATACATACGAAAATTCAAATTATAGTAATTGTTAAACATTGAGGAAAAAAATTTCTCAATTTGAATGCATTCAGTAAATATGAACATATACTTTTTATTTTACATATATTCAAATCATTAAAAAAATAAAACAGCTTATTTAGTTGTAAAAGTAGATAATAATGTTTGTAAATCATAATTTTATACAGGGTGTACAACGCTTAACCCATAGAGTTAAGAAGTTATGAAGCATCGGCCATATTGCACTGTTCTATTTCTGCAGCTTAATACAGAGTACACTGCCGTGTTTATTATTAAAATTTACTAAATATGGTCAAAGAAGGTATTTAAACACAAAAGTTTAAGGAACAAATTCGAAATAGCACACGTCAACACAAACAAAAAGCAAAAAACGGATCAGAAATGGAACAGTACAAGATGAGGGACCATTACCTGCACGGCTTCAAGATTTCGGACTTGTGAGGGTCCTGGTATGTATTCTAACTCTACGATGATAGAACTAACCACATACATAAATAGTAAATCTGGCAATAATTTTTGTTTTATAAGTTCTCTAATAAGAACTGGAGCCCTTTAAAACTGACCAATTATGTCATAGTTCAAAATTTTGTAAGAAAATAAAAATCAATGTGTTATTGAAAAAAAAAAAAGATTGAAAAAACTGTCGTGAACCGCTTTTCTGCATTAGCATACAATTTATGTTCGGTTTATTGTATATCAAAATGCCAATTATGTTAATGAAAAACATGTAGTTTTCTATTGTGAACATCTCAAATACCTATATGTGCCGCGACGCCAATGATCTTATATGTTCATAATTGTGACCCGCGTTTTAATCAGATAATTCCGATTTCAATGAAATCTGAATTATACCTCATCGGTCCACTTCAAATTTCTTGTACTGCTATATGAATAAAGTTAAACATCGAATTACTGCAGACTTGGGTTCCAGGCATTCATGTCAACATTCTATTAAGCTATGTAGGTATACATACTTACATAACAGCTTGTATAGGTACATATTGAATACATTATATCAAGATTTACGAGCAACAATTTGACACTGACTTAAAATAGTAAATTACTACTATTGATTAAATAATGTTTAGATTGGCAACCGGTTGGCTCTATTAGCCAGTTTTCGAGAGTAACCCGATAAATCGCGGTTCGCGCGATTGTAATCACTGTTAGCCCGGTATTTTCATCTCTGGTTAAACTGTATGTTAATTTAACTGTCAGTTATTTTTTTATACTTTTGTTCTTTTCATTACGTTATATAAGGGTAAGGAAATATTATAACACTGGATTCAAAATTAAATTCTATAGGGATAGCGAAAAAGCAAATAAAAAAGATATGTTTCTATTTAAGCAATGTTTGTCCATTTATAATGAACACCTGTCTACTACTTCATAGAATTAGAAAATTAGACATCAAGGAATAAGAATTAGTTGAATTTCATCAACCAATAACCATTTCAAATCAGCCAATTTCTCCGCAATATCCTTGACTATTAGCTGCTACTCTATAAATTCCTGGGGTCTTGAACTTGGCCGGTCAGTAGCAAGTGCTGCCACACCCATGCCCGACGGTCTACCTAACAGAGGCACAAGAATAAATAAACTCATTTCTGTCTAATTGCTAGAGCTGTATGTTATTTGCGAAGCGGCTTTCTAAAAGGCGTTTTCACGGGTCTAGGCAATAGGCAAGTTTTCCTTAACCCGCGCGACAACATACTACAGATTTCTTAAATGGATATTGACGTTAGTTGATTGATGATAAGACTAGAAAATTCAAATTGGAGATAATTTGTTATTCAGTCAAAGATTTAAATTATTCACAAGCAAAAATTGTTATGGTTATGAATTTAACTTTGTAATATGTCTAACTTAACTTTTTTTTTTCGTCACTAATAAAGATGTGTTTATGGCTAATTGGCTACTCTTTTGAGGCTGACTCGTACCCGAAATCAATGGAAATACACATTTATGAGTTACAGTCATACAAAAAAGTCTCCGTACGACAATAGTTTCAATCTATTTTAAGAAAATAGCAGTCTGAACTGAAACGTTATTATGTATAAAAAAATCTGATGTGGCCAGCACAATACCTTCCGTCAATCCTGTGTATTATGTACAAATTCCATTCATAAAATGTCTTGCAAAAGATTATAAATTTCCAGTAATATTATTTCATGCAAATGGCACTTGACACTAACATTTTCTTCTCCTTCAGCTATTCTCATTCGTTAGGGGTCGCTAATTTTTATTTTTTTCTTTCATTCATTTCTATTTTGCGGATCATCCTCATGTCAAAATTTTTCATTCAAAATTTATTTTTTTGGTATTTTATGATTCCTTTTCTCGGCAACTGAATTCCACACCCCTGATAATAAATATACCACATGAAATAAGAAAATCATGAAATTTTGAATGAAAAATTACGACATTTGTCAGTTATGGACGTAATTCATAGCTGTCATTTTGACACGGGTCCACATATCTGCTTGCCAAAGTCAACAAAGTCACGTCACTGCACTCGCCCTACACATAATTTTTTTTGTAAAAGATCCTATATTTCCAGTTAAATTATTTCATAAACAAACTATTCGCATTGCACTTGACACTAACATCTTCTTCTTCTGTAGTTTTTCCCATTTGTTAGGGGATCGCTATTTTTTATTTTCTTTTTCTACTAATTTTTGTTTTGCGTGTCGTCCTCATTCAGTTCCTTTTCTCTTCTTTCATCTTATATTTGGTCTTTCTATGTTTCTTCCACCTTCTGTTATAAGCTATTCATTCTTCCAATATACTCATCTCTCCTCACGACATGTTCAAACCAATGTAATCTTCTCTCTTATATTTTTCTAGAAACGTTCAACACTACAGTTATTTCCCTTACTCTTTCATACATTTACTATTTATTGATACTGACATCTGTCAATTTGAATTACCTGAATATATTAGCAGTTTCCATGGTTAAGTTAGCATAGCTGGCTGAATTATGAAATTTTATAATTATTACAATCTTTATAATTCTTTAACTCTATATCTGTTGAATATGAAATTTAAAATGCAATCAAATCGTATAGAGAATAATATATTCTTTAAGTTATAATAAAATTTAACTGAGTGTTTCAAGAAAAACTGTTAAAATCTTCAAATGAGGATACTTGCGGTTGACCAATTATAACCAAAATCTAATCAAGTCTGCGTATGGTTGTACGGAAGAGGAATATGCAAGAATTGTAATTTTTGGAATTCTAGTATTGGAGATATCGTGCATGAAACTGCGGTCACATACACACACACACACACATACACACATACACACACACGCACGCACATACGAACACACACACACACACATACAGACATCATCGTAAAAATAGTAAAATCGTATTGTAAAGACCCTAAAACGTGCTTATTCAATGAAAACTCACCACCGAATTTTTTGACCAAAGACAATACCTTCCTTACCTAGAGGTGACGGAAGGTAAAAATTAACAAATAATATAATTATTTTATTAGTTTATGTGGTAAACATTGAAAGTATTCATAATTTCATGACAAGAAAGTCTCCGTACGATAACCAAAACATTTAAATAACAAATCTTTTATTTATGTTTTATAAAGTAATATAATATTTTGATGGGTTTCCTTTTTCAACCCGTAACTAAGCGACGAGCCATTCAATGTACCAAATTTTTGGTCACTAATGGCATTATATTTTGCCAGTCTTCTTGTAATTAATTTTAAACTCTTTTTTGGTTTTTCTTGTTTCTTTCTAGAATTTTCCGCACTTTCTCAATATGGTTAAAGTCCGGAGACTGTGGAGGATGAAGCTTATTTTTCGGATTGTTCTCATGCATAAAAATTAAATTGTCTGCTACGCCCTATTTTTCGAATATAGAGGTAATCTTTGCTATCTATAATGGTTACAATAATTACTTATTGTCTTACTCCCGCTGACTAAATATACCCTCAACACATAATGGTGTCACCGCCGTATTTAACTGTTACTTTTAAATACCTTAAATTTTAAGTTTTCTCCAATATTTTTTGGCTTCTGTCTAATCTGTATATATTAAACTTAGTAGGAAACCTAATAAAGACTAAAAGTAGAAAATTTAAGACAAAGTTAAGGAAACTTCATTTGAAAATAAACTGTAAAAAATTCTAATACATCAGGGGTTATTAAAAAAAAATTCTAGAAC
This sequence comes from Harpalus rufipes, assembly GCA_951394225.1. NCBI lineage: Eukaryota > Metazoa > Arthropoda > Insecta > Coleoptera > Carabidae > Harpalus > Harpalus rufipes. The sequence continues at coordinate 35,439,615 of OX596281.1, forward strand.
TGCATGAACAAGTCACATGGATAAGTTGGAAAGGCTGATTGAAACGACAAAATGTATGAGTCCTATATAAAATAATGAGTTTATAAAACATTAAACTTTTTCTAAAATATTTATTTTACCAAAAATTTCGAACTAGTGTTAAATAATTAGTAGTTGTATCTATTGCGCAATTTAAAATTAGAACAACATATTTGAATTTTAGAGGTGTATAAAATACTAAAACTACACACTAAAATAACATTTAATTTATTATTTACATATTACTATTAAAATTTATCTTAATATACATAGGTAATGATGACTACAATATAATTTTTACTAAAATCATACAAGTCATCGCTTTAATAGTTGTATTGAGAAATTGAACAAACAAATCTCTGTTAGTGTAATTGCAGATATAAATACGAATATGTCAACAGCTCAATAGTACTGACAGTCTTATAATATTGACAATTACTCGAGATTTTTAAGCAATTATAAATTACAATTACGCTTATATGCACCATCAGTTTCTAATGGCTAACCTATTACATTGCAATTTCCGAATGACATGAAATATTCATTCTTTTCCTAAAAAAATCTGAATTGGTTACGACTGGTGTACGAGTAGTTCTGACGGAATTAACAAATTATTTTTCACACAAAAGCTATCCCTGGTATACACACATTCTCAATTAGTATCCGTGAGATGACATCTAGTAAACACCCTCTCCAGTAAAAATATGTGGTATTTTTTACTGAAGTCTGCGTATCCAATAATGACACGGTAATTATATGCAATGTACTTGGTATATGTAAATATGAATTATCAGTATCAGTCCTGAAACTTACCAACACAATAATATTAATATTATAACATAGATTCCTCATAATGTTTTGACTTCTATACGTCTGAAAATATTGTTAGAATAATGTGTAATGAAAAGCGGAAGAAAGTCAAAATAAAAAATCTGATGTGACCAACACAAAACCTCCCGCCATTTAATTTTTATTAATTTAAATACATATACCTATGGGATCTCAAGGCCGCGTGCCTGTGTGTCTGGTCGTGAATCTGGGAACCGGATTCAGTTCCTACTATCAAATATTTCGAATTTTAAATGGTACAAAACTGACCCCTGTGATGCAATCTCCACGCCAAAAATGAGTACCCGTGAGCTAACGCATGGTAAACGCCCGCACGATACGAATATGTTATCATCATTACCGAAATCTGTGTACAAAGCAGATTAGCACTCCCAGCAATGGGTAATATACCGTGATAATATATTTGTTTATTTTCTTTTTTAAATACATACCTGCATATTTAGTAATACTAGAAATTATGTATCTTAAGTTCCTCTCGATATAACTATTGTTCGATTTACAATTTTCGTTTTAAAACGTTATTATTATTAATATGAAATTATGTATATTAATTTCCTTTCCATGTAACTATTGTTTTATTTACAATTTTCTTTTGAAAACGTTACTGTTATTAATTTGAAATGATTATTTTTTTGACAATGACATTTATCTGTCAGTTACATACTTTTGAGCTGAATTGTGTAACCATGGAGTTGTGTGCATAAGCTCCGAGACATAATTTTTATATTATTTTATAAATTTATCCATAAAATATATAGAAAAAGTATTAATGCAAACCTGTAGAAAATGAAATAATCTTTAAGTTTTATAATAACAAATTGCGGAAAAATAACATTTAAACTTGTTTTTTGAAGAAAAACTATTTTGAACTTCATGTAAACTGCCATTTCCGGTTATCCGATTGACACCAAAATCTAATGGCTTCTTTCCATATTAGAATAAGGTAGAAATACAAGATTTCAAAATTTTCTGAACGATAGTATTTGAGTTAGAGCGTAAAGAGGATCCACATATACACACACATACATAAACACATACACACTGACATCACTGTGAAAATGTTAAAAATGGAATCTAAGGACCTTAAAACGTGGTCATTTACCAAAATGTCGATATGCGATTTTTAGCACGGTCCCTATACCACCCCTACCAAGGGTAGCGGGAGGTAAAAAGGTATTAAATCTATTCAAAGAAAATGATTGATGCCACCAGTTGGATATTCTACATTTCTTTTCTGACTGTTATTCTGTTTCTCTTTCGTTTGAAATGTAAATGTGAAATTTTAAGGTGTTTTCTACTAAATTTGAACGAGATATGATTTTTTAAGATACACGTGGAAACATTCGTGATGCTATAAATAAATATTTGAATTGTGTCTTCATTTACATTCATATTTATTTATTCATTTCAGATTTATTGGTTTTTAGTAAAAAAAAGCACAAAAGTGACACCTATGGTGTACTCTTCACGCCAGCTTCAAGTCCCACACTATACGCATATATAATTATCATTACCAATATCTGCGTACAAAACAGATTGACACTCAGCAACGGGTAATAAGTCATGATATTCAGTATTTTTTTATACCTAGCATTTAAATACCAGACAGTAAAATAATCAGTTTTAATCAGTAGTACTCGTTTATTATATCCAAGTTCCTTATCATAAGGTGTAAGGTATACAATATTTAAGTATAAAAGGCAGTGCATCCTATACCGGTTTAAGATGATAAATCCGATACCGGTAGTAGAGCATTTACTGACTGCAGTGCTTACTACGTTTTTTAAGATTTGAAAATGATTTTGACATATTAAAAATGTTTCGTTGTCATTTTTAAAGCAAGTTTTGATCGTTGTTTTTATTTACTTATCGCCTCCGCCTTCTGATCAGTAAATGATTCTCATAACTTACGGATCAGTTATTTGTTACTAAAACCTACTTGCCCTAGAAGCCCTATCGGTAAACATTAAAAAAAACCAATCATGCAAAAATATATTTAATCGTGTACGGTTTTCGCCTATTGCTTCATATTCCTTGCCATCTTCCTAACGTTTTGAATCGTCGTGTTCATCTTCTCCATGTGACACCATCAAGCTAACTGTCTCTCGTCGATGAAGTCCAATACAGATTTACATTGCAGTTTACGCTAATCATTTCATTTCTGATTTTATCTCGCAGTGTTACACCCAGAAATCTTCTTAAATATTTCATTTCAAATGCTTGAATTTTACTTTTCATTGTCATACAATCTAGATCCTTACAGTATACTTCTGTTCAAAATGTTCAAAAATGTTATCAGCAAAATTTACACAGGTTTACGTTTACGTGTTATACTATATCCAACAAAAAACGTATAAAATTATATAATTAAGAACAATTTTTCTTTTTTTTTTCTTTTTACCTTCCGTCACCTATAGGTAAGGAAGGTATTGTCTTTGGTCAAAAAATTTGGTGGTGAGTTTTCATTGAATAAGCACGTTTTAGGGTCTTTACAATACGATTTTACTATTTTTACGATGATGTCTGTATGTGTGTGTGTGTTCGTGTGTGCGTGTGTGTGTGTATGTGTGTGTGTGTGTGGACCGCCGTTTCGTGCACGATATCTCCAATACTAGAATTCCAAAAATTACAATTCTTGTGTATTCCTCTTCCTTACAACCATATACAGACTTGATTAGATTTTGGTTATAATTGGTCAACCGGAAGTACCCTCATTTGAAGATTTTAACAGTTTTTCTTGAAAAACTCAGTTAAATGTTATTATAACTTAAAGAATATATTATTCTCTATACGATTTGATTGCATTTTATATTTCATATTCAACAGATATAGAGTTAAAGAAGAATACAAATAATAAATTTCATATAAATTTCATAATTCAGCCAGCTATGCTAACTTAACCATGGAAACTGCTAATATATTCAGGTAATTCAAATTGACAGATGTCAGTATCAATAAATAGTAAATGTATGAAAGAGTAAGGGAAATAACTGTAGTGTTGAACGTTTCTAGAAAAATATAAGAGAGAAGATTACATTGGTTTGAACATGTCGTGAGGAGAGATGAGTATATTGGAAGAATGAATAGCTTATAACAGAAGGTGGAAGAAACATAGAAAGACCAAATATAAGATAAAAGAAGAGAAAAGGAACTGAATGAGGACGACACGCAAAACAAAAATTAGTAGAAAAAGAAAATAAAAAATAGCGATCCCCTAACAAATGGGAAAAACTACAGAAGAAGAAGATGTTAGTGTCAAGTGCAATTCGCATAGTTTTATTAAATAATTTAACTGGAAATATAGGATCTTTTATGTGTAGGGCGCGTGCAGTGACGTGACTTTACTGACTTTGGCAAGCAGATACGAATGTGGACTCGTGTCAAAATGACAGCTAATAATTACGTACATAACTGAATGTCATAATTTTTCATTCAAAATTTCATGATTTTCTTATTTCATGTGGTTTATTTATTATCAGGGGTGTGGAATTCAGTTGCCGAGAAAAGGAATAATAAAATACCAAAAAATGAAATTTTGAATGAAAAATTTTGACGTGAGGATGACCTGCAAAACAGAAATGAATGGAAGAAGAAAATAAAAAATACCGACCCCTAACGAATGGGAAAAGCTAAAGAAGAAGAAGTCAGTGACAAGTGCCATTTGCATGAAATAATATTACTGGAAATTTATAATCTTTTACAAGAAAATTTATGTATGGAATTAGTACATAATACACAGGATTGACGGAAGGTATTGTGCTGGCCACATCAGATTTTTTTATGGAGTCAAATAGTTGTAGAATACCTCATTGTCAATTTGCATGCCAAATCTAAGGTATTTGTTAACTTTTATTTAATGAGACTGTGTATAAGTAAATAATTAAGACATAATAACAACATCTAGCAAATAAGTACAAGTCATTTATTAAATCATCACATTAAATGCAATACTTGACATCATAATAATCTACATATATTTACTTGAAATTTTATATAATCTCAATTTGTTTATAGAAGACATCTCAATACATTAAGCACATGTTAGTCCGTTAGCAATATCTAAATAGCCATATCTTTAGCAATAGGAAAGTGCAAATAACTATCCTACATTAACAACAATTATTTAAATATCTTAACACAGTAACACAGATCCACATATCTTACTCAATACGTCTTGAGGGCAGAGGACATAACTCTAACCTGCACGCGAATGTTAAGGATTATGTCATCTTTTGTTTATTTCCTCTTCCGCGTGTTTATTTTTTGTTTCAAACAAAATGGAGAAAAAATGAAACTCTGTTGACAATCAAGTTGGCGAGCGCATGTGTAGTCTCAGTAAGATTTCTCTCAAGTGAAAACAAGGACAGATTTTGACGGCCCAAAGTGTTGGTTCGGAGTGTTATGTAAGGTAAGACTTTCTTATGAAAATCCAATATGTTAATCTGTGTTAGTGTTTGTGATGCTGACGACATTGGTGATTGGTGCTGCCATCTTTGGGTGTATGTAAATTCATTATTCTTTATTTATTGAGTTATTTATAAATCGCGAAACATCTTCGGGAAAATTTGTAGATGTTGATATACGAGGTTTCTGTCATAATCGAATATTTGAAAATATCTACAACTAGTAACATTTATGGTGGTACTACCATGAAAGTCTCATGCAAATTTTTTTCTATCTAAATGAATTTATAAAAATAGATATTCTAAATTTTTAATAGATTAAGAGAAATACATTTGCAAATATCACATAAAATAATAAAAAAAAGTATGTTGAACAAGAATATACAGGGTATTTCTATAACCATGCTCACTATTGTTAACTTTTTACTTCCTTGTACGTAAGTAAAGGAAGTATTGTAATCGCGAAAAAATTCAGATTTCAGCGGAAATATCCATTTTGATCATCCCTGAATCTATTTTGACTAGTTTCGTCGTAACGTCTGTACGTATGTACGTACGTATCTCGCATAACTCAAAAACGGTAAGCCGTAGAAAGTTGAAATTTTGTATTTAGGGCTGCTATAATATCTAGTTGTGCACCTCCCTTTCTCGTTATTACACAATTTTCAGAAGTGGCACTTTAATGAAAAACTGTTTTAAAATATAATTCAAAACTTTTCAAATTTGGTATACAAGACTTTTATGTCAATCGAAATAACATAATAGATTTTAGTTAAAATAGGCTAAACCAGACGTCGTACATTACTTGAAGTTGTTAACAGTTTTTCTTGAATAAAATGATTTTATTTTGATTTTAGAAATAAATGATTCAAATAAAAGTTTTAGAGAATTAATTTCTGCGTCTAGCACATTAAATATTATTAATTTAGCCCTTTGTATAAGCGAGATATGTAAATTTAAAAATTATATACTTTTTGTTTTTGTAATAAAGCTTGCTATAGATTAGGACAAAAAAAAAAGTTCATGTCAAATTACGTTAAATACGTGCAATTTTATGATTCGTACAATAACAAATATTATATTTTTATTGTGAAATTAGTCATATTCATTGTTGTAATCAAATATTTCTTTGTTGTAATCAAAACTCTCTTTAAAAAGAACCGGTGTTAATTTAAGAATGATAGTAGTAAATGAATTATTTTTTGTTCTATGTATAGTATAAATATGTATAGTTTAATAATCGTACAAGGAAGTCGTGTGGTGTTCACATCAGATTTTTATTTGAAGGAATACGAGGTTGGTTAAATCAGCAAAATTTTGCCATTTTATATTAGAAAATATCGACAAAAGAAAATATATCAGCGGGTCCTAAAATTTGGGACAAAATATATATTTTCCCTTCCATCACCTTTAGGTAATGTTCTTTATGTATAATTTTTTTCAAATAAACGAATTATTTACGTTTAAAAATTAAAATTTTGTAAACTGTTTCTAATCAATTTAGCCAAGTTAAAAACATTTATTTAAAAAGTTATTATTTTACAGTAATAATAAAATATTCAAAGTAAATAAATAAAATAAATAAATATTTCATCACGGCATATTACCCATTGCTGGGTGTGCCAATCTGCTTTGTACAGATATCGGTAATGATGGAATATTTGTACCGTGCGGGCGCTTACCAGGCGTCACCTCACGGGCACTCATTGCTGGCGTGGAGAGTGCACCACAGGGGTCAGTTTTGTGCCATTAAAATGCGATGTAATTTTTGGCGTCAGTCGGGATCGAACCCGGGTCCCCAGATTCACGACCAGACACTCAGGCACACGGCCACAAGACCCCATAAAGTAAATATTCAAATTAAATGCTGTCATTTCTTGGGCACATTTCAGCTTATTTTTAAAGTTCCGACCGTTCTACGTTACCGATATTTAGTTACATATTGGCAAGCCTGTATTTTTTTTGCAATTCTTCAACACTCTTACGGTAAATTAGTTAATAGAATAAATAAATTTATAAAACAAAGCAATTGTTTCCGTGGCTAAATTAACTAAAAATAGTTTGCAAAATTTTCATTTTTAAATGCAAATAACTCGTTTATTTGAAAAAATACTACATAAACAGTAATACCTTATTGAAAAGGGAAAAAAATCTCTTTCCGATAAAAGAATAATAAATAAATGGCACAATTTTGCTCATTTAACCAACCTCTTATCTCTTTAAATAAAAAAGTTACCAATAGTAAACAAGCTTATAGACATACCTGTATAGATAACTGTTTTAAAAAAATGCGAAAATTCCTTCGAAAATAACAAATTTTTCAACTTTCGAAAGGAATTACTACCAAAATTGTTAAGTATATGGCCATTTTTTTAGTGAACTGTCAAAGATATTATACTGGTATTAATTAAAATAAATTTAATTTTATATTATTAAAAAGTTCACACAACTAACACGTGATTAGGTAACAGTACTGACAGGTGTATACAACTTATTGCTTTACTCACTAAAAAACGCACATAGGTGTTAAAGGTCTTACGTCACATAATTTCAAATTCAGTGAATGTGTATAAAAAATGTTTCAATAACTAAAACATTTGGAAAGTGTAACAAACGCTAAAACTCATCAATGGTATAACAAGGTAGGCTCTGTCTCACTATGACCGCGGTCATCCACATCTACCATCTTCTTCAGCAACTTGTTTTGGTTTTAGTAGTTCTTCAGCACCCCCTTGGTTTTTTGGGAGGTCTTTGACAACCCTTAATATGTCAGGGGTAGTTTTTGTAGCAGCCCCTAAACCGAACTGGATGTGCAGCGACCATTTTAATTGACTATAGGGGTTATGTACCCTGAATTGAAGCCACCACCCCGGCCTTTTTGTAGTCCAGGTGGCCCACCTGTAATTTTTACCTATCGATTTTAGCTTGTCGATGGTTGTATGTGTCTCATATCATGTATGGCCTGCAAGAAGTGTTCGTCTTTCTACATATTTCCTTTGTAGAGTAGACGTTTCTTTTGTAATAATTTTTAATTTATTTTCTCCAGTTTGTTAGTTTGTTGTCTGCTTCCCCTCTTTTAATATTTTTTCAGTATTCTTTTTTATTGTCCGTGCCCTTTCTTGAAATTTGACAGCTCTTTTTCTAGCCTCTATCCTCAATTTTGCTATTTTCATTTCATCGATGAGGATCTTAATAATTCAGTATTGAATTACATCTGTATCTGTTACATTTTATTTCGAATTTCATTATAATGGCATAACCCATTTTTATAAGTCCTATAATTGTATGGCAGACTTTATCTTATGCTAAATATATTTGAGATTGGTTTTAATTACATTTTGGTTTATTTGTTTATAATTTCGGTTATTAAATAGTCACACAGGTGCAAACTTTTGCGCTTTTCTAAGATTAATTGCTAATGTTAATCATATTTTTGACAGGAAATTAATTATTTTATTTAACGTGACACTTTAAATCGGCAATTTTAACAATTCGATCGTTTATGTAAATATCGAAATAGAAATAGCGAAATAAATATGGTATACATATTTCAGAATTAATTATAACCAATTACTTTTCTTTTTAGTGTTGACTATAAACTTGGGTAATAATTTTTATATTTAAATGCATTTGGGTGAAATTGATTAATCACTATTTTAACACCACACCATATAGCTACAAATATTGCGTTTGTTGTCGTATTTTCTGCACTATTGACATATCACTTGGTCTGTATGAGAAAAATTGGGATAACCAGACGTACTTACATTAAATAATTCAAATAAATTTGACATTTTATATTTATATTAACACTTTCACTGCGGAGATCCCAAAGTCGGGCGATTTTCTTTTCTCAAGATTAATTTTTAATCCATTCTTTCCACTTCTTTCTGTCCTTTGCCGTCTTTTTGATTTCTTCCAATTTTTAACCTCTTTTATTTCCGGATTTCCGCGTTCTGCTAAGTGTTCCTGCCCATGTTTTACTCGGTCTTCCTCTTCTCCTTTTTTACCTTCCGTCACCTTTAGGTAAGGAAGGAATTGTCTTTTAATGAATAAAGCATAATTTAGCGTCCCTAGAATATGATTTTACTATATTTACGATGATGCCTGTATGTCTGTATGTATGTGTGTATGTGTGTGTCTGTGTGTATGTGTGTCTCTGTGTAACAAATATTATAATTCTTTTATATTCTTCTTTTGTGCGTACATATGAAGAGTTCATTAGCTTTTGATTACGATTAAGTTAACCGGAAGTACCCTAATTTGAAATTTGTAACAGTTTTTCTTGACATTTTATGTTATTATAAATACCTATTAAAGAATATTTTATTCTCTATACGATTTAATTACATTTTTTTCTCCATTTTCAATGTATTTAGAGTTAATAAATTAAAAGAAAAATCTTGCAACCCATGCTGTTAAAAGCTGTACCATGGAAATAGACTATTCAAATATTACTAATTGAAGATGTCATTATCATATGAAATTTACATATCTTCGTGAAATGATTTTACTGGAAATATAGAATAGTTTGCAAGAGACTTTCTGTGTGGAATTTGTACAAAATACATAGAATTGAAAGAAGGTAATGTGCTGGCCATATCATATTTTTTGTTCATACTTCCAGCTTCTCCTATTTTTCTTACCAGGCTGTTTTGATCTATCCTCAATACTTCATACCAGCCCAGTTGCTTCTGTTCTATCTTCGTTACTATATCCAATTCTTGATTTATTATTATTCCATGTTTTTATATATTTCCTCTGTCCTATTTTGTTTTTGTGATCGTTCAGGTATTTCATTTCCGCTGCGTTTATTTTTTTTCCTCATGTTTCTTCCGCATATTCCAGGATTCGCTAGCAAACATGATCTATTAAATGAATCTAATTACTAATATTCTAAGTGTTAATTTATTTATGTTCGGCTGCAGAAACGTTCATCAACGCTTTGTTTAATTAAAGGATCATCAAAACGAACAAATGTAACGCGATTTTTTGACAGCAATGATTTAAATGTCATAAGAACAAGGAAACCGATTCGAATTTGTTTTGATGGTCCGTTGATTAAATAAAGCGTTGATGAACGTTTCTACAACCGGGCTATAGTGTTGCATGGTGTATATACATTTATAATTTGATTATTAGGATGATAAAAATATAACTTTGGATACGGCCATAGAATTTTTTTAAATAAAATTATATTAAATTATTTCTTTTAAATAAGTTATCTATGAACACATCAACGTGTAGAAACTTAGTCAATGCCTATTAGCTATACACAGATTACTCTTCCGCATATGGAAACCAATTATGTATATTAAAATGAAACTTATTTCAACATATATAAAATATGAACTAATATTACTATTCAGTAATTACTTATTTTCAATTTATTATAATGGCATGTACAATCAAAAACCGCTTATATCATAATAAACATTTATTTTCTTGGCATTCTATACAAACTTTAACCTATGTCAAAATTACTGGTTCGTCTTCAAGGTCTTTTCCAATACTCCTAATAAATATGTATTATTAAAATTGATTACAAAAAAGTAATACTTAATAAAAACAATTTAATATTCGATTATCAAGGATAATGCTTAAATAACCCAATAAATGTTAAGCGAATCATTGTTAATGATGGTATTTCTAATTTGAAATGTCATTATTTATCTTTCATAATAAAACATTTTACAAATGATGTATGCAATTTTTGGGTAATGAAACATTAATTTTTTATTCTTATGTTAAATGTCGGATGGCAAGAAAAGTTCAGATTCTCACATAGAAAATAATGAGTGGCAAGGAATTTCTGCGACTTTAAGAACAACTAGTGTCGATTTTAGACCAAAATTTTATTGGTTGTGGAACAATTATAAATTATTTACTTTTTACATCTGATTTATATGATGGCTGTATTGTCATAAGTAATATTTCGTATATATTAGACTGTTAAACCATGGATACTTTTCAAAAATACTCAGTTAGGGCCTAAGAAATTTTCTGATGTGTTTAAATGAAGTGGTGGTATTCCAACCCCACATCTAATGTGACGATCGAATAATATCCTCAATTGTGAGAGAATAAGGAATTACTTACATATATGCAATGTGGAAGATCATTTCAGCCATCGAGACAAACCAGTTATAGCCATGGTTGCGGCGTTATTCTGGCAAAGTAAAGGCCCGGGTTCAAATTCCGGTGGCTGACATGATCTTTTCACAATTTATTTCGTTTAAGAACTAAGAACTATTATAGACACGGCAGTACTTTATTGCTATATGTAGACAGAATTAGTGACCTTTGTAATTAACATTAATAGTGCAGAATGTGAAGTTTCACAGAAATGTAATCTCGATATTATTAAAACTGAAAATTTCTTGTTGACTTTAAATCACTCATTCCCAAAAGTACGAAACGTTGATATTATTGATTGTCCTTGCATTACTTATTATTACTGCAGGTATTGGATGAATTACCTAGGTACTGGAGAAATTTATGAATTATTTTAGGAAAATATAAAAATATAAAGTACTACCATTGTCGAAAATTGTTAGTACTCGGTGTAATAGTGATAATTAAACTTGATTAACCGACTAACCGCGATTTGTCGGATTAACCGCGATTTGTCGCATTAACCGCGAGAATTGACTAATAGAGTAAAGCAAAAGCACAAAAAACCGACTATTCATCATAACCATATAACAACAATTAACCGGTTAACTCACTAGCGGTAAATATACTTAAAACAAAAGATAAACAATTTACTTAAGTTAACAAATAAATATCTTCGACTATATCAATAAAATTACGTTAATATTATTGCAAATCGACTACTTGCAGCTTGGCCCACTAATCATAATAGCCAAATATCCGGTTATATGTACGTAATGTGACAATATTAACATCCGTAAGGATACGAAGTAAAATAACATAATGGCTGATATTTATCAATCAATAATTAATGGTCAGTAACTTATAACAGGCGTTTTCGTAAAGTCGATCGGATTGATCCGATGTAATCTGAAGCGTACGTAAATTCAGTCGCGTTAATTTGACGCGTTCGTAAACTCTCTTCGAATAGTCAGCCCAAGCGGTCTAATAAAAAATATTCAACCCTGATCCATGTGCAGGATTAGTATAGATCGCAAGCGCAAATTTAAAATTGTAAACATTTGTGTTTCAGAAAATATATTTATTTAAATGTTTTTGATTATAAACATTGCAGCACTATAGCAAGTTCTGAAGAAAATATGGTTTTTATGAGTTATTCCGAACAAATAAATGATCATATGGAATATTTTATGATCGAAATAATCTAAACAAATGATTCAAGTGGCCTTTTAGTTTCACATGAGTCTTTGTATATAAAATTATACACAACTACAAAGGCAAGCTCTATTTTCTCATCCATTTTAACAAGTTGAACTTCTCCTATAACCTCAGATTTAAACGTCAAAATGATATACAAATCTGACGCTTTTGTAAAAGCTTCGGTAATCGGACGGTTCTGTATATCTGTAACGTTATCAAATACATCCGCCAGATAGATCTACTGACTTAATAAAAATGTAATTTAACTTATTTAACCTAAGCTTTTCATCTAACCTCTAAACTAATTAACCAAAACTTCACCTAATCTAATCTAACGTGGACATAATAGTCATATTTTCTGATCACTTATTTTACAAAATTCTGATCATTAATGAAAAAAAAAAAAATACTGATCAAATAAATATAAACGCAATATATGTAATTCATTTATTAAAAATTGCAAGACGGTGAACTCGCTGCTCGTGGTAATAACAGGCTAACCGTTCAACCTTTTTTTTACATTTCTTGTAAACCGCAGTAACCGGTTACCCGGTAAATCGGATAACCGATTATCCGAGTATTTTCGACAATGCTGTTCTATTTGAACTAGTCTAATGTGCCTGCCTCGTTGGGCGTTAATTTAAAACTAGGTTGATTTCCGTTTTTTACCTCCCGCTACCCTTGGTAAGGGAGGTATAGGGATCGTGCTAAAAATCGCATATCGAGATTTTGGTAAATGACCACGTTTTAAGGTCCCTAGAATCTAATTTTAACATTTTCACGATGATGTCTGTGTGTATGTACATATGTATGTATGTATGTATATCTGTATGTATGTATGTATGTATGTATGTATGTATGTATGTATGTATGTATATGTGTGTGTGTGTGTGTGTGTGTGTGCGTGTGTACGTGTGTGTGTGCGTGTGCGTATGTGCGTGCGTGCGTGCGTGTGTGTGTGTGTGTTTGTGTGTGTGTGTGTGTGTGTGTGTGTGTGTGTGTGGATCCTCTTTACGCTCTAACTCAAATACTATCATTCAGAAAGTTTTGAAACCATGTATTTTCTACCTTATTCTAATATGGAAAGAAGCCATTAGATTTTGGTGGCTATCAGATAACCGAAAATGGCAGTTTACTTGAAGCTCAAGATAGTTTTTCTTCAAAAAATGCCTTTCATATAATTTTTTCGCAATTTGTTATTATAAAAATGAAAAATTATTCCATTTTCTACAGGTTTGCTTTAATACTTTTCTATATATTTTATGGATAAATTTATAAAATAATATAAAAATTATATCTCGGAGCTTATGCTTTAAACACATCTCAATGGTTACATAGTTCAGCTCAAATGTATGTAACTGACAGATAAATTGTCACTGTCTAAAAAATAATTATTTCAAATTAATAATAGTAACGTTTTAGAAGGAAAATTGTAAATAGAACAATAGTTTTATGAAAAGGAACTTAATATACATAATCCCTAACTTTAGTAAATATGCAGGTATGTATTTGAATAAAGAAATAAATAAATATATTATCACGGCATATTATCCATTGCTGGGTGTGCTAATCTAATTTGTACACACATTTCGGTAATGACGATGACATATTTGTATTGTGCGGGCGTTTACCACAAGGGTTAATTTTATGCCATTTAAAATTCGAATTATCTGGCGTTGATCGGGATCGAATCGGATTCCCCAGATTCGCGACCAGGCACGCGGCAATGAGTCCCCATAGATAAATGGCGGGAGGTATTGTGTTGATCACATCAGATTTTTATATATAGGTAATATCGTTTATTCAACACACAATTTTCATTTGCAGTAATAGTTTTACCGCTATGCTATAATATTACAAAATAAATTGGATGAGGTAGGTGTGTTTAAAATATATCTTTATTACTTTATTGATTATATTGGTTTTGATAATTAGAAATTTATAATGTACCTGCATACAATAAAATTGAAATTTTGCTGATTAATTTATATTTGCAATAAATGATGAAGAAACTGTGATTCGTAAGAATAAATGCCAAGATTCTTCTCTGCCCACAACTGATTTGACATAATTTGAAACATTGTCAAGGTCGCTAACAAAAAAAATCTTAAAACATTCAAATTCTTCTACTTAAACAAGAAATGAAAACAACTTGTTAACACACGGTCATCAGAATATCAAATAATTTATTTTATTTCGTTCGATTAACCTTGTCACAACTTTAGACATATGCAGCTTTTTATTTTCTCATTTACTTTTTGTGCAACATGAATAGCCATACTAATACTAATTGTGTGTGGTACGCAAGATTTAACATGTAATTCAGTGGGTAGAAAAATAGAAAAGAACAGTTGGAATGTATTAAAAGATAAATTATGCTTGTGTGATTTTTTTTTGTGAAATGGAATTTTCGTTATGAATCACATAATAAATGGTCCTTAATGTGGTTCTAGACATAACGTTAACATTAAATAAATGTAGCATCACGTCATTTATCTAATTTAGACGGTGAAAATGTTACCTTGAAGTTGATATTTAAAACATGATGAACTTCCTTAACGTATTAAAAATATTTTACTGTATTGTAAATATTTATTGTAGCAGGATTGGTTCCTGGCAGTTTTAAATACAAATATGTATAATTGTACATTTTAATGTATGAATTTCATGTTTCATCTTTCTTTTTTTATCTCAACAAATCCTCGACAGGATTTTAAATCACAAATCTAGAGGTTGTGCAAATTACTCATAAGCAAACATTTATTCACTGCCGAGATTCGAACCTGAAATTCGGCTTTTTCATTTTCAAGAGCCATTGTACTTTTCCATTATTTTTATTATATTTATTCACTCTTTAAGTTACAAAAGTTTTGTAAAACGACCTCTTAAGGGGTAAGTATATACAATATATGAGGTTTACATTTTAAAATACATAGTAATAATATATAAAATATTTGAGGTACTGGTTTTCCTGTTCAAATAGCGTACTGTGCTGATCGTATTTTACATTATCACTTTGTTTTTGATTTGTTAATCGTTATTTGGTACACTTCTTACTATTCCGCATGTTTCAATTAATACAATCTTCTGTAGAGTTATATAAATATTAGGTGATAGTTTTACCTTTAATAATGCATCATGAAGATGTTTTGTTATTTCACCTGTGGAATTATTTCTACGTATTTTATATGCCATATGTTTTTAATTTCTAGTGCTAGATCTTGATATTTTGTTATTTTTACCTCTCGCTAAGAGAGGTATTGGATTCATGCTAAAAATCGCATATCGAGATTTTATTGAATAATCACGTTTTAAGGTCCCTACAATCCGATTTTAACATTTTTACGATGATGTCTGTGTGTGTGTATGTGTGTGTGTGTGGATGTATGTGTGTGTGTATGTATGTAGGATGTTGGAAGGACGATTACTCAAAAACTATATGACTTTAAATTTGTTTAACTACGTATTTCCCAATCGGACATTCATGGGAAGATCTGAAAAGGTTTTGGTAACAATTGGACAACCGGAAGTAGAAGATTCTTGAAAAAAAAATTTCTAAATAATATTTTTTGAAAAATTTTCTTCGTAATATTAAAGAAAATTAAATTCTCTATCTGATACATTTAAATATTTTATTATATATTCTATAGATTTAGAGATAAAAGAAATATAATATATAAAATAATCTGTTGATTACATGATTTTTTCAAGTAATTGAAAAATAACTACTTGATTTTTCAAGTACTTGAAATTGTAACTATTTGACTTGACTTTGCTTTCAGTTACTATTACTTGACTTGAGCTTGGCTTGATTTCAAGTCAAGTAACTTGAATATCAAGTCAAGTCGTGAAACCCTAAGTGTTACTGAAACCACCACATTTTCATACGAATAATTTATTAACGGGAGTAGAAAAAGATAATAATTTGAGTTTCAATTTTCAATAATTTCTTAGGTGCACATAAATAAGAATGAAGTTTTATACTCTATAGTCCTCAAAATTGACATTTAAAATTTTCTATTTGTTCATTGTCGAATCTTTCTAATTTGACGTTATTCACATCTGTATTGGACATTTTACTGGCAATTCTTATTACCTCTCGTTAAGAGAGGTATTGGATTCATGCTAAAAATCGCATATCCAGATTTTATTGAATAAGCACGTTTTAAGGTCCCTACAATTCGATTTTAACATTTTTACGATGATGTCTGTGTGTGTGTGGTTGTGGATGTGTGTGTGTGTGTGTGTGTGTGTGTGTGTGTGTGTGTATGGATGTGTGTGGGATGTTGGAAGGACGATTACTCAAAAACTATAAGACTTTATATTTAACTACGTATTTCCCAATCGGACATTCATGGGAAGATCTGAAAAGGTTTTGGTAACAATTGGACTACCGGAAGTAGAAAATTCTTGAAAAAAAATCTTCTAAATATTATTTTTTGAAATTTTTTCTTGGTAATATTAAAGAAAATTAAATTCTCTTTCTGATACATTTAAATATTTTATTGTATATTCTATAGATTTAGAGACAAAAGAAATATAATATATAAAATAATCTGTTGTAATAAATTTTAGAGCCGAAAGAATGCCATGGAAAATAGTTGAAAATTTAAATTGTTTGTAACTGACAGATAAATGTCAGTGTCAGAAATCCGGAGACATTACTGAAGACTTTTTCTGGGAAGTACATACATTATATTATTTCTTAATGTATTAATAGTTAAATCTTTAAAATTATAGGTATATTACATATATCCTTCAAAAATACTGTCAATCCTGACAATGAATTGGAAATAATTCGAAAAATTAGGAGAGGACAAAATTTCTTCATAAAATGAATTTAAAATTAGACAAACTAAATATAAGGAATAGATATATGTAAGTAGAATTTTTGGTGTAGAGTGTAGGTATACAAGAAATGTTAAATACAATAGCGCGCGAGCAGTTATGTGATGTTGTTGGCCTTGACAAGCAGATATGGGGGCCCATGTCAGAATGATAGCTAGTAATTATGTATTCAGATGTCAAGTATCATAATTTCTCATTCTAAACTTAGTGATTTTCCAATTCCATGTGGTTTATTTTCCTCGACAAGTAAATTCCACACTCCTGGTGACAAATTAACTACGTGAATTTAGAAAATCTTGAAATTCTGAATGAAAAATTGACAATTGACATCCATGTACATAATTACTAATTATAATTCTGAAACGGGCCCCCACATCTGCTTGTCAAGGCCAACAATGTAAAATGACTGTTCGCGCCCTATATTTATGTAACCAAAAAAGGAAGTGGCGAGAGGTATTGTGCTGGCCACAACAGATTTTTTATTTTTATTTTTAGTGGTTTCTATATTTGTTACATATGGAACTGCGATATCAATGAGGTACACTTTACTTTCTATAGCGTATATTCATATACAATATCTGGTTTGTTATGGTTTGTATATCTGCCTGTTATTACTGTTTTATTCCTGTAAAGATTGCCTTCATTTGTAACTACATATAACGTTTCCCGGCTATAATAAGGGACTGGTACTCTTGTAGGCTCCAGTACAATAGCTAGGGTATTGGTGGATAACTTTCGCTACATTGTTTGTACCGAGTCGTATATTCTTCCGATGTTAATGTTTTACAACCACTTATTATATATTCTATCGTCCCCACCGTTTTGTGACTCATTTTACATTCATCTGTTTAGTGGTTTCTATATTTGTTACATATGGAACTGCGATATCAATGAGGTACACTTTACTTTCTATAGCGTATATTCATATACAATATCTGGTTTGTTATGGTTTGTATATCTGCCTGTTATTACTGTTTTATTCCTGTAAAGATTGCCTTCATTTGTAACTACATATAACGTTTCCCGGCTATAATAAGGGACTAGTACTCTTGTAGGCTCCAGTACAATAGCTAGGGTATTGGTGGATAACTTTCGCTACATTGTTTGTACCGAGTCGTATATTCTTCCGATGTTAATGTTTTACAACCACTTATTATATATTCTATCGTCCCCACCGTTTTGTGACTCATTTTACATTCATCTGTTTAGTGGTTTCTATATTTGTTACATATGGAACTGCGATATCAATGAGGTACACTTTACTTTCTATAGCGTATATTCATATACAATATCTGGTTTGTTATGGTTTGTATATCTGCCTGTTATTACTGTTTTATTCCTGTAAAGATTGCCTTCATTTGTAACTACATATAACGTTTCCCGGCTATAATAAGGGACTAGTACTCTTGTAGGCTCCAGTACAATAGCTAGGGTATTGGTGGATAACTTTCGCTACATTGTTTGTACCGAGTCGTATATTCTTCCGATGTTAATGTTTTACAACCACTTATTATATATTCTATCGTCCCCACCGTTTTGTGACTCATTTTACATTCATCTGTTTAGTGGTTTCTATATTTGTTACATATGGAACTGCGATATCAATGAGGTACACTTTACTTTCTATAGCGTATATTCATATACAATATCTGGTTTGTTATGGTTTGTATATCTGCCTGTTATTACTGTTTTATTCCTGTAAAGATTGCCTTCATTTGTAACTACATATAACGTTTCCCGGCTATAATAAGGGACTAGTACTCTTGTAGGCTCCAGTACAATAGCTAGGGTATTGGTGGATAACTTTCGCTACATTGTTTGTACCGAGTCGTATATTCTTCCGATGTTAATGTTTTACAACCACTTATTATATATTCTATCGTCCCCACCGTTTTGTGACTCATTTTACATTCATCTGTTTAGTGGTTTCTATATTTGTTACATATGGAACTGCGATATCAATGAGGTACACTTTACTTTCTATAGCGTATATTCATATACAATATCTGGTTTGTTATGGTTTGTATATCTGCCTGTTATTACTGTTTTATTCCTGTAAAGATTGCCTTCATTTGTAACTACATATAACGTTTCCCGGCTATAATAAGGGACTGGTACTCTTGTAGGCTCCAGTACAATAGCTAGGGTATTGGTGGATAACTTTCGCTACATTGTTTGTACCGAGTCGTATATTCTTCCGATGTTAATGTTTTACAACCACTTATTATATATTCTATCGTCCCCACCGTTTTGTGACTCATTTTACATTCATCTGTTTAGTGGTTTCTATATTTGTTACATATGGAACTGCGATATCAATGAGGTACACTTTACTTTCTATAGCGTATATTCATATACAATATCTGGTTTGTTATGGTTTGTATATCTGCCTGTTATTACTGTTTTATTCCTGTAAAGATTGCCTTCATTTGTAACTACATATAACGTTTCCCGGCTATAATAAGGGACTAGTACTCTTGTAGGCTCCAGTACAATAGCTAGGGTATTGGTGGATAACTTTCGCTACATTGTTTGTACCGAGTCGTATATTCTTCCGATGTTAATGTTTTACAACCACTTATTATATATTCTATCGTCCCCACCGTTTTGTGACTCATTTTACATTCATCTGTTTAGTGGTTTCTATATTTGTTACATATGGAACTGCGATATCAATGAGGTACACTTTACTTTCTATAGCGTATATTCATATACAATATCTGGTTTGTTATGGTTTGTATATCTGCCTGTTATTACTGTTTTATTCCTGTAAAGATTGCCTTCATTTGTAACTACATATAACGTTTCCCGGCTATAATAAGGGACTAGTACTCTTGTAGGCTCCAGTACAATAGCTAGGGTATTGGTGGATAACTTTCGCTACATTGTTTGTACCGAGTCGTATATTCTTCCGATGTTAATGTTTTACAACCACTTATTATATATTCTATCGTCCCCACCGTTTTGTGACTCATTTTACATTCATCTGTTTAGTGGTTTCTATATTTGTTACATATGGAACTGCGATATCAATGAGGTACACTTTACTTTCTATAGCGTATATTCATATACAATATCTGGTTTGTTATGGTTTGTATATCTGCCTGTTATTACTGTTTTATTCCTGTAAAGATTGCCTTCATTTGTAACTACATATAACGTTTCCCGGCTATAATAAGGGACTAGTACTCTTGTAGGCTCCAGTACAATAGCTAGGGTATTGGTGGATAACTTTCGCTACATTGTTTGTACCGAGTCGTATATTCTTCCGATGTTAATGTTTTACAACCACTTATTATATATTCTATCGTCCCCACCGTTTTGTGACTCATTTTACATTCATCTGTTTAGTGGTTTCTATATTTGTTACATATGGAACTGCGATATCAATGAGGTACACTTTACTTTCTATAGCGTATATTCATATACAATATCTGGTTTGTTATGGTTTGTATATCTGCCTGTTATTACTGTTTTATTCCTGTAAAGATTGCCTTCATTTGTAACTACATATAACGTTTCCCGGCTATAATAAGGGACTGGTACTCTTGTAGGCTCCAGTACAATAGCTAGGGTATTGGTGGATAACTTTCGCTACATTGTTTGTACCGAGTCGTATATTCTTCCGATGTTAATGTTTTACAACCACTTATTATATATTCTATCGTCCCCACCGTTTTGTGACTCATTTTACATTCATCTGTTTAGTGGTTTCTATATTTGTTACATATGGAACTGCGATATCAATGAGGTACACTTTACTTTCTATAGCGTATATTCATATACAATATCTGGTTTGTTATGGTTTGTATATCTGCCTGTTATTACTGTTTTATTCCTGTAAAGATTGCCTTCATTTGTAACTACATATAACGTTTCCCGGCTATAATAAGGGACTAGTACTCTTGTAGGCTCCAGTACAATAGCTAGGGTATTGGTGGATAACTTTCGCTACATTGTTTGTACCGAGTCGTATATTCTTCCGATGTTAATGTTTTACAACCACTTATTATATATTCTATCGTCCCCACCGTTTTGTGACTCATTTTACATTCATCTGTAGGTAGAGGGTGTTATCTTTTAGTATAAATTTTCTATAATTTCTTATGGTAATTACTCTGTCTTGTATGGCGAATATGAAACCTTCACTTTCAGAAAAAATGTTGGAGTTGTTTACCTAGGCTTTTGTTGCAAGTAAATCTATATTATCTCTATTTATATTTGC
Organism: Harpalus rufipes; assembly: GCA_951394225.1. Lineage (NCBI taxonomy): Eukaryota > Metazoa > Arthropoda > Insecta > Coleoptera > Carabidae > Harpalus > Harpalus rufipes. The sequence goes on from OX596281.1 coordinate 35,461,272, forward strand.
AATTATGTTTCATGTCTAGCTTTGCTTTTCCATTTTTGTATTTTTTTTGGATGTTAGTTATAATTTTGTTCTGTGGATCTAAGTTGTGTTCGGCAAGATTAACTGATGTATATTGTTTATCAATTTCAGCTAGAGACACTCATATAAGAGTTTGTACACGACGCGGCAAGTTGTGATTGGATGGGAGTATGTCGGCCATGTTTAAGCGCGTCCCGCCATAATTTAAATTTGAATGTCTGACAAATTATAAGAAATGAAGTATAACGTCTATTAAAGTACTTCAATCAATCATCAGCTTTATTTACTACACAAAACATAAATTCAGTGGTGCGAAAATACAATAAAATATAACTAGAATTTATACTTCTGAAGTATGTTGGCACACCTGAAATTTGACGTTTAACATAATATGAACTATTCATTTTTCTTGCCTTTGAAAGAAATAAGTATAACTTGAAATTACAAATAATAGGAAGAAATATTCATAATAACAATAATTTTTATATATAAAAGTTTAATAACTGGTTATTCTTCTTTGGCACATGGACCGGTATTTCAAATCATTGAAATGTTGTTGCAAAATACTCGTAAATATATTTCATTTTCTCAAAATATCCTTTTCTGGTGGAATTATTACAGAATTTTACTGCAACCGACCATGATTTTATTAGTAAATACACCAACAAAATCTAGACGAAATTGAAGTTAGTCGTCCTTGAAGTACATGAAATTAGCTGTATTTTCTACCCTTGTTGCGTTGAAATGCCCAAACATGGCGGATATAGGTCGTGTCCAGACTTATTACAGTGTCTCTAGTTTCAGCTAACTTGTAGTACATGACACTATTAGCACTTTTCTGTGTAAAGTATTCTCTAAAATTGTGCACCTGTTTATAATGGGAATTAATGTGATATGTGACTCCTCTGCCACCTAAATCTCTAGGAAGATGAAATCTTTCAATACAAATTTTCGGGTGAAAATCTCTATATTTTGAAAGTACTCTAACTTGCCTGTTTAAATTCTCAAGCTCCGTATGATTCCATTCCACAAGTCCATAGCTGAATACTACCACTGATATTTATAGCATAGGTGTTGACTGCATTTATTTTATTCTTTCCAGACAATTTAGAGTTTAGAATTTTCTTTACACGTGCAAGCATCTCACTGGTTATAACTTTTTTAATTTTTATGTGTTGTATAGAGGTATTTTGCTGGAAACCAGGGTATTTGTACGTGTCGTCTTTATTCATGCTTTCGATGATAACAAGTCTTGTATATCAAACTTCCAAAACTTTCTATTTTCCATATAAAATTTTCCTGGATTTATTTAAAGAGTTGGCTAGATTTTAGGTAATATTGAACAATCGGAAGTGATACATTACTTGATAATAGTTTCTAATAAAAAACTATATTAAAATATAATCGAAAACTTTTCAATTTTAGTATTTTAGGTGACTATATCAATGGAAACAACATATTGGATTTTTGCTAAAATTGATAAACCAAAAATGATACTTTACTTGAAGCTCTGAACAGATTTTCGTGAAAAATATATTATGATATAACCCAAAACTTTTCAAATTTGGTATTTAAGACTTTTGTATTAACGAGAACGATATATTAGATTTTTTTCTAAAATTGATAAACCGGAAGTGGGACTTTACTGGAAGCTCTAAATAGATTTTCTTGACTATTTCATTCGTAAATTTATAAACCAATCCAAATTGAGGATTCCACCTAGTTACCTAGTTTTATTTCGACAAAACACCGTCACAAAATAATTTTCGTATCCTTCGAGCCAATAAGATGCTGTATTTTTACAAGTGAGTTTTGATAAGCGAATTTTTTTACGTTTTAAGAGTACCTAGAAACGTATTGTATATTATATATCTGTCAAAATGCTTATATTTTCAATTTTTATTAAAAATGAGTCGATTCGGACAAGAATCTGTTCAGAACATTGAAAAAGCAACACCTAAAAACATAATAAAAATTTATAGATTTTTGTCAAAAAACTGAATTATTACCTGCTTTTTATTTTGGAAATAGTCATCCGAATACCATTCGTGGTTAAATTTTATTCTGGCAAAATTTTCCGATTGCTTTACTCGAGCTTGTTGCAAATTTATCTCGTGACATGGATTAAAAATCACTTGATAAATTGCTAGGCAACCAGCTCTCGTAACAATCTGAAATTTTTCCGACAAAAATTTACCACTTATGATATTATATGTATATGAAAAAATAAATTAAAATATGATCCAAAACTTCTCAAATTTGGTATTTCAAACTCGTATATAATTTGAAATAACATATTAAATTTGTACTATATATGATAAACCGGAAGAGGTACTTAATTTGGAGCTCTCAACAGATTTTCGAGAAAAAACATAATCCAAAATTTCATATTACAGACTTTTGTATTTATTGGAACAACAAATTAGATTTTGTTTATAAACGATCAACCGGAAAGTAATACTTCACTACTTTAATATTAAACATGGAATTGCGGAAGGTCATGTGCTGACCACATCAAATTTATTTTAATTTGAGGTAATCAAAGAGCAAACTTTTTAGTTTCCTTACTTTATAGATTTCTGCAACTTAATTTAACTCAGGATCATGTTTAAATATTAGAAAATTAATTAGTGGCCGTGTGCCAAATATTAGTTCAAAATTTAATGGCACTAAATTGATCCCTGTGGTGCACTCTCCGCGGCCTGCATTGAGTGCCCGTGAGGTGACGCCTGGTAGGCGGCCGCACGGTACAAATTTTTCATCATTACCGATATCTGCGTATGGCAGATTGGCACACCCAGCAGTGGGTAGTATACCATGATGACATATATATATATATATATATATATATATATATATATATATATATATATATATATATATATATAAAGAAATAAACATTGATGAGTAAGTACATAATAATTAGACATTTTTATAGGACGTTTTTGTAGAAACGCTCAAATAATGAAATGTAATAACTTGTGACTAAAATACTCTTTGTGAGAAACAGTTTTACCAAACTGTTACTGAGTTTACATGCAGTTTTGATTTTGAAACCGTTTTCAAAACGGTTTTAGTTTTGAAAACGTCATTTAGTATCAAAATGGTTTTGGGTTATCTCAAACCAAAACTAAAATTCATGGGTTTGCCTTAAAAACTAGTTTCAAAACTACTCATGTAAACGTTGAAACTTTAGTTTTGATATTTCGTATGCGTACATAGCATAACGTTTATTCCGTTTTGTGGTACTAACCTACAGATAAACTAACAGTTGTGCAGTTTTAGGTCTTAGTTCGTAATAGTACGAAGTACAAAAAAAATGGTTTTTTCAAATCAATATGTAGACTTGTTTTGAAAAATACATGTACACAGTCACGTTATTTAAATTGAAACCATTTTCAAAACTGCATGTAAACGTAGTATATTGGCATCATTGAAAGTACTCGTCGCTGTATATAATTCATATATACAATATTTGGACTAAGGTTGTTTTGCCAAGAGCTCCTCAAATTTTTACAAGTATTTTGTCGTATATGTCGACGAATTAAAAGTGTTTAGCATGTATTTGAACAAAATAGATGAGAATATTAATAAAAATTGAATCTATCGTTATTGTTTTATGCGGAACACTTTTTTATTGAATAACTTTAACATAAAAATAGCACTTATATCCATTTGAAAATTTTAATTTAAAACAATAGTAATCGTTCATCTTTGTTGTCCTATTAGCTGTGGAAATGATGTTCCTTGATAAAAATGTTTTAATAAGATAGTTTGCCAGAATTTTTCAATATATTAAAAACCATATGTGGTACATTAGTGAAAACAATATACCCATAAAAATTGAGCTACTGAACCAGGTTCAAAACGCCTATGGGAAGTGTAATTGTTACTAGTTAACGAATACACAATGGAAGTCTCTTAACTTTTAACGAATATGGAAGCTATTTCATCTCAATTTATAAAACCTTTACAAAGAATGTCACCTTGATCTTTCAACACGGACATGATGTTACAGAAGAGCAATATGTACCACGTTTTTTATGTTTCAGTAAAACATATTCATCAAAATATGAAAGTTTCGAAGGTTAACTATTAATTGATGAGCTTAGTAGCTATGAACAAATTTCACGAACTATCTACATTCCTTTACACTTCGCCAGCTAGAAAATTGATTATGGACATTGTTTATCGATGGATTTCTAGATATATCATGGATTGGTAATTATTATTGCAATGAATTTAATTAGTACAGTTGCGAAATTACTTTTAATTAAATACAGGCCTTGATAGATGACATTTTAATAGATATTTTCTTAATTTGTTTAAAGGTAAACAATGCAAATCTTCAACAAATTTGTTAATTAATAATATTTCCAAATTTGTCTGAAACAGATTTCGTGTCTTTGAGAAATTTTGGTTGTTCACAATGAACTAAATAATTTATTTAATTTATTCAAATGTAAATATGTTAAAATCTTGTCATTTTAAATATTCTAGAATGTTTTAAATTAGTGTACAATCAGTTTTGAAAAATATTTTTTTAAATGAAAGTAGTTTTTAAAACAATGAAATGGAATAAATTAATGGTTTTTAAACCTACAGTCGAAATATTATTTACATATTTTCACTTTTACTCTTCTTAAATTTATGAATAATTGTTTTATTTGAACACATAATTAATTTCAACATTTACTTTTCACTTAAAGTGTGCGTACTTTCATTCATTATTTATCATTTTATTATGTATATATCTATTGCTGTGTAAATATACAAAGTTAGTAGGAGTACGTTAACCTAAAATAAATATTAGCAACAAATTAGTTACGAAAAAAAAATTCAAATTGTTTTATGAAGACTCATTATTGCAAAATTAGACACTTGTGAAAATTTAAATGTTTTCTTTGAAGATATTGCAATAAACAAACACTTTCTATAATGCTTGAATGTTTCTTTTTATTAAATGTTTCGGAAGTAATTATTTTTTAATTTTTTTTTACAATACAATATTTCACATGAAAAAATTGAAACTTATGAGTTCAAACACATCAAAATAAATTAAGTGGAAATATTCTAGAAAAAAAAAAGTTCGCAACTATTGCTAATTTTTTATTTTTGCAGAAATATTTTTTTAAATAATTTTAAAACATAACAATGGCACGTAGATCCTCTGAACTTAAATAATATTTTAAAGTACCAGGAAACTGAATCCTTTATTTATACGGCATTAAATTGTCTTCACCTCAACAACTTCATCCAAAATATCTTGAGATATGTATTTTTCATCAATTATGGCGAAAAAGAATGTTAACAAAACAAGAAAAATTAAATTTCAATCTGTTAATCTGACAAAATTTTGCTAGGATTTTCGAACAATTGCAACTTAGCATACTTATAGGTACAAAACTCACACTGCTATAAATTGCTGCATATTTTTTTTAATACTTTAATAACTAGAAACCAGTATGTATGTACGTCAGACGAAAAGTGTCTTTAAGGTACTTACAAGTAAACAACTTGCTCATACGTAAAGATTCATTTTTCGCCCTAGATACTTAAAATACTATATCGTTGATTGTTTATTTAGAGGTTCCATTATTCTATTAATAAATGACTCAAAAGTGACGCCCGTGCTTTTGGGATTTGAAAACATCGAAAATTAAAAGAGATTTTTTTTATGATTGTTTAAAAAAATTAAAACGAATAAGAAGTTATTCGCATCTGTGAGAAAATGTGTTCAAATAGATTATCTTCTATTTAATGGTTATGGCGATGTTCGTATTTATGCTGATGTGACGTAAAATGTTAATATTTGTTTTTTATAAATAACTTGATAACGAAGGACAATCAATTTTAATTTACAATTTGTTTTAGTCTCTTTAATCAAATCCCAAAATATGTAACCGAACATTTATATCCAAACTTTAAGTATCAAACGTTATTAACGTAAAAAAAATATCATATAATAAAATTAGATTGTCTTCACGATTTATAACTAATGCATCTATTAATTAACAATTAATAATCTCAACAATAACGCCTTCGCTGCGCTGTGCTCACATGTTTAATTGTTTCGATTATTAATCGTCCTTATTAACACATTCGATAGTTAAATAATTATATATTTCCAATAGTTTCAAATACTAGACTATTTCTGGCACACTAAACGTTCGAAGGCCAGAGTGAAGTTAATAAAATAAATACAAATTATAGAATGTAAACAATGACTCATTAAATGATTGTAAATATATTGTCAATGATTATTTTACTCATATGTTCACTAATAATATTTTATTTCTAATTAGTATTGAAGTGTTAATTTGCTAACTGTATCATTATTAACATAAATTGTGGTAAATTCAAGGACTTATAATTAATAATTATATATTATTGAGCGCATATACCACATATCTTATTTGACACGTATTAATTTATTTTTCATGTGTTTATAATAGATGAACTTTAATTCGCATTTTCATAAATGTCATCACGTATTCTATTTACATGTAAGTGATAGATACATACATATGTCATATTAATGTCCTTATTTATTAATCAATATTTCATACATTCACATAGTTTGTTCGTTTCACAACTTTAGTTTTCTTGAATACTCCGCAATTTAAACGCTGCTGCAATACATTTCATTGCGGAAAGTCAACCGTAAAAATTAAGTTAGTTTCACTTGTTTCCAATGCGCTTCTCCATTAAATATCACATAGCACTGACTGACAATGCTCTTCAGTACACATATGACATTTACTTCTAGTATGGGCATACTTCAAATCTTACTGCCGCTAGAGTTGCCGTAAAATCCTCTCACAGAGCAGTTGAAGAATATTTGACTATGCATACTTACTGCTAATGTTACTCAAGCGAAACGAAAGTATATATAGTGACTTTTTCAATAACATTCCAAAAAATCACTGTTCATTGTCGAAACAATGTATAGAAACAAACAATGAAAGTACGAAGCAATGTGAACCAATGCACAAATAGACTGTAGCTGGGGGCCAAAAGATATCGAAAATTTATTGATAAAAGCAATTTGTAACATTTAAACTTTATTAAAAACGAATTTGAAAATAAGGTATTTTCCACAAATATTGTAACGAATGTATTCAAACAGGTTAGCTCCTACTTGGAGCTAACATTCGCAATGTTGATCATGGAAGCACGAACACTCTAGCATATTTTCGCCTATTAAAAATTAAAATCATAGCTACTGCCAACGTAATACAGTAGTATAGTTCCATTTTAAAACACACAAAACTATGATGAAAGTAACAAAACGATTTAGATATTTTTAACATCATAAAAATCTAATTGATTTATGTTGCACAACTAATTGCAGCCACCGTGTTTTAAAACTAATTTACATTTTTATCAATAACTTGATAAAGAAGCACAATCAGGATTTTTTCTACTTACAATTTCCTTTTTCTTTAGTCCCTTGAATCAAAACCCAAAAGCATGGGTCTTATATTTGAAACATCTGTAGATAAAAATTGGAGTTTTATTATTTTTACCTTCCGTCACCTATAGGTCTTTGGTCAAAAAAATCGATGGTGAGTTTTTAATGAATAAGCACGTTTTAGATGCCGTACAATACGAATTTACTATTATTACGATGATGTCTGTATGTGTGTGTGTGTGTGTGTGTGTGTGTGTGTGTGTGTGTGTGTGTATGTGTGTGTGTATGTGTGTGTGTGTGTGTGTGTGTGTGTGTGTGTGTGTGTGTGTGAGTGTGTGACAAAAAATTCTCCTTCGATAACTGTAATACTACAATTCCAAAACTTATAATTCTTTCATATTCTTTTTTTGTACGTCCATATGACGAGTTGATTGGATTTTGGTTATGATTGGTTAACCGGAAGTACTCTAATTTGAAAATTTTAACAGTTTTTCATGAAAAAACGCTGTTAAATATCATATTTTAACCTTTTATGTTATTATAAATAAAAGAATGTTATTCTCTATTCGATCTAATTATATTTTTCTTCATATTGAATGAATTTAGAGATAAAGATTTATAAAGAAATAACTTAAAACCGGGCAATTTGTAAATAGTGTGTAGGGAAAATCAAGTGCGTACGGAAAAACCTACCTTGCAAGAAATATAGGACAATACACACAGGAAAATGTGTAGAGCTTAGAGATACAATGCCTAATAGAATTAAAACTGGTATTACTAATAAAAACGATGTAGCCCAATATTAAATGGCGGAATACTTGCGAAAAGTATCAGTTTTGGTAAGATTAAAAATCTATATTTTTTTTAAACTAGTCGAAAGAAATTTATAGAAATTTCTCACTATTTGCGTACATTTAATAATTTTTTTGATGAAAATGTTAACCGGCCGAACTAAGATAAGTTTGGGCTCGCAGTATATGTTTAATTTTACTGAAAGTATAAAATCTTTTGCAAGAAACTTTCTATATGAAATTTGTACCAAATACATAGCACTGACGGAAGGTAATGTGCTGGTCATATTAGATTTTTTGTTTACATTCATGTTTCTAGCAAAAGTATTCTGAGTATACTATAGTACTATACGAGTACCTTAGATCCTACACTTACTTATTATTTAATTATTTTGTGTATGTATTATTATCGATTGCTGATTGGTGGCACAATTTTCTTCAAGTGTTAATAATTTTTTTGCCCCCCGGAGTGTTCCGAAAATAGCAAATAATTAACCTTCCAATTTCGAAGACGTCCAAGGTTGTTCGGTTTCATTCCTCACTCTCACATTTTATTGGAAAACAGATATGCATACATTTTATTGACCTCTCTCTCTCAGATACATTGTTTTCCACTGATGCTGATACTATCTCGCTCTGTCTCCATATGTGTGCGTGTTTCTGAGAATAATCAAAATGACTGGAGGTGCATATCATATGAGTATGGTTCGGTGCTTCATTGTACACTTGAACTTAGAATTGTTGCTTGAGAAAGTTAATAAGTTGAAAAGTACTAATTATTTATTGTATTGGCTATTCTTATTTCACTTGTCAATTTTACATCCGCGATAAAATTATGTCAAGCAACTGACACGGGCAGTCAAGGCACTCGCAGAGGTACATAGACATTCTTGGACAAAAATTTTTACCTTCGATCTCGAATTGCGAAACGAACGAAAGTGAGTTTATCTTCCAGTCGAATGGTACACCGCAAAAAATATTCGAACATGCTTCTGTAACATGACGTACTAGTGTTAAAATGGATATCTTGTAGTCCAGATTTATCTTCTATCGAGACCCTTGGGCACAATATGAAAAAGCAACTTTGTTAAAATCTAGTTACTGTACAGGATTAAGGAACAATACTCTACCAGAAAAATGTGCAGAGGTTGCGAATACAATGCCTAGTAGAATTATATCTGTTCTTAGTAATAAAAGCCATGTAACCAGTAACCTAATGAATACTAAATGCCGGTCGATCTATTATGACCCGTTAGTTGGACCACAGTTTTTATTATATAACTAATACTTATTAGGTAACTTGAATAAAATATTCAGTTTTTGTTCAAAGGTCAAAGTCCATATTTTAAAGTAGTCGAAAGAATGTTGTAGAAATATACGAATAGCGTCATTTATGTAGGTTTTATAATTTGTTAAAGCCTGTATTTGAAAATGTGAGCCGGCCGAATTATTATAATCCTGCGTTCGTGTAGTGGGTTAAGTGGTCACCACCGAAATCTGCGTAAAATAAAATAAAGGTTTTATTATGTCGTTTTTGTAATAATAAAATAAATTTATGCACTTAAAAGATTTTGATATCGATAACTATATAATTTATTCCTTGGATTTCCGTATTATAATGTCAAATACATTAAGTACACCTGTAAATCTATAAAAGAGTACTACCTTTTAGGATTTATTACTTAATTGTAGATATATCTTTGCATTAAATTACCAGGAAAATAGTGTTGTCTAAAGCAGAAGATAACAGATTTAATTATTTAATGTTTAATTTATTTGATTGAAATGCAAATTATTATATTAGTTGCATTCAGCGATATACATATATTAATAAACTAGCTTCATAAGGCAATCTGTTAACCTACGAATCCAGGTTTGGAAAACGAGCCGCTTGGCGTTGAGTTTTACAAAGAACGTGTGCGATAACAGGCCTTATGAAACATGTTTTTACCTTCCATCACCTTTAGGTAAAGAAGGTATTGTCTTTCGTCAAAAAATTCAATAATAAGTTTTTAGTGAATAAGCATGTTTTAGGGTCCCTATAATACGATTTTACCATTTTTACGATGATGTCTCTATATACGTGTATCTGTGTGTACTGTGTGTCTGTCTGTGTGTGATGAAAGTTTCGGATCGCATAACTTCAATACCACGATTCCATGCTAACCATGGCAACCATGGAAACTGCTAATATATTCAGATAATACAAATTGACAGATGTCAGTATCAATAGCTGCGTTCAATGAAGTAAGCAGGTCAAGCAAATGATATTCACAAATGTCATCGAGAAAGTTATACAGTTGTCAAATATAACATGTGTATCTCTCATATCCCTTTTATTGGTCTGGAAAGTTATACAAAATGAATTTATAGATAGGTACAGTTATTTGCAGATAGTGGAATTAATTTTGAATATTTTTTTAGGTCTAAGAAAATATTTTTAATTTAACAATGTTATGAACATTCATCGAAAAACTTTGAAAGCCTTTTTGACATGTAATTGATATAAACACACCATAAAATGAGATAGAAACAGTACAAGTAAAATTCATGTATGTATAATTTGCATTTCCCGCCATTATATTTCATAAGTTAGCAAGCCAAGCGAGAAATTTGGCGCTTGGATTGCTTGCGAGCAAATCAAGCAAATACTAGTGTAACGTTTTATTTATATGGGTGAAGTGTAAAATAACAGAAATATTATTAGTTAAAAAAATCTGTTGTGGCCAGCACAATACCTCTCGCCACTTCCTTTTTTGGTTACATAAGTATAGGGCGCGAACAGTCATGTTACATTGTTGGCCTTGACAAGCAATTGTGGGGGCCTGTTTCAGGATGATAATTAGTAATTATGTACATGGATGTCAATTGTCAATTTTTCATTCAGAATTTCAAGATTTTCTAAATACACGTAGTTAATTTGTCACCAGCAGTGTGGAATTTACTTGTCGAGGAAAATAAACCACATGGAATTGGAAAATAACTAAATTTAGAATGAGAAATTTTGATACTTGACATCTATATACATAATTACTAGCTATCATTCTGACATGGGCCCCCATATCTGCTTGTCAAGGCCAACAAAATCACATCACTGCTCGTGCTCTATTGTATTTAACATTTCTTGTATACCTACACTCTATACCAAAAATTCTACTTACATATATCTATTTCTTATATTTAGATTGTTTAATTTTAAATTCATTTTATGAAGAAATTTTGTCCTCTTCTAATTTTTCGAAATTTTTCCAATTCATTGTCAGGATTGACAGTATTTTTGAAGGATATATGTAATATAACTATAATTTTAAATATTTAACTATTAATACAATAAAAAATAATATAATGTATGTACTTCCCAGAAAAAGTCTTCAGTAACGTCTCCGGATTTCTGACATTGACATTTATCTGTCAGTTATAAACAATTTAAATTTTCAACTATTTTCCATGGCCAATCTTTCGGCTGTAAAATTTATTATAACAGATTATTTTATATATTATATTTCTTTTATCTCTAAATCTATAGAATATATTGTAAAATATTTAAATGTATCAGATAGAGAATTTAATTTTCTTTACTATTACCAAGAAAAAATTTCAAAAAATATTATTTAGAAGATTTTTTTTAGATTGTTTAATTTTAAATTCATTTTATGAAGAAATTTTGTCCTCTTCTAATTTTTCGAAATTTTTCCAATTCATTGTCAGGATTGACAGTATTTTTGAAGGATATATGCAATATAACTATAATTTTAAATATTTAACTATTAATACAATAAAAAATAATATAATGTATGTACTTCCCAGAAAAAGTCTTCAGTAACGTCTCCGGATTTCTGACATTGACATTTATCTGTCAGTTATAAACAATTTAAATTTTCAACTATTTTCCATGGCCAATCTTTCGGCTGTAAAATTTATTATAACAGATTATTTTATATATTATATTTTTTTTATCTCTAAATCTATAGAATATATTGTAAAATATTTAAATGTATCAGATAGAGAATTTAATTTTCTTTAATATTACCAAGAAAAAATTTCAAAAAATATTATTTAGAAGATTTTTTTTCAAGAATCTTCTACTTCCGGTTGTCCAATTGTTACCAAAACCTTTTCAGATCTTCCCATGAATGTCCGATTGGGAAATACGTAGTTAAACAAATTTAAAGGCTTGTAGTTTTTGAGTAATCGTCCTTCCAACATCCTACATACATACACACACACACACACACACACATACATACATCCACACACACACACACACACACACACACACACACACACACATACACACACACACACACACACACACACACACACACAGATATCATCGTAAAAATGTTAAAATCGGATTGTAGGGACCTTAAAACATTCTTATTCAATAAAATCTGGATATGCGATTTTTAGCATGAATCCAATACCTCTCTTAGCGAGAGGTAAAAATACGTTTATTAAACGATAATTAATTAAGGATAAATAATAAAAAGATAATAAAAGTAACTAACACTATGATTAAATAATTATGAACACTAATTTAAGACTACGAATATTATTAACTGCTTAAACACTAAGATTATTTATTTAACCAATATTTATACCACTACATTTATTTATATAACTACATTTATTTATGTTCATTACTCGTTGACTGTTTATTTATATCACCGACTTCATTGCTCGTTGCTTCTATATCACAGACTGTTTTCGCTGGCTTTGGCGACGGGTTATATACCCGGCGACTTTAGTTCTAAAACCTACTCCAACCTACTGGAACGCTTCGCGAGGTAAACAGCATGCCCAATAGATCACCTCACCGCGACATGTTAGAACTTGTCAGTTACTCGCGACACATGTTGGGATAGATGTTGGGGATGACACGGAAAGATACATTAAGGAATGAAATAATAAGGGAAATAACTCTAGTGTTAGAAGTTTCTAGAAAGATATAAGAGAGACGATTATATTGATTTGAACATATCATGAGGAGAGATGGAGAATATATTGGAAAAAGAATGAATAGCTTAGAAATAAACGGTTGAAGAAACAGGAAGACCAAAGATAAGTTGGAAGGACTGTATTGCGGAAGACTTGAGAGAAAAGGAACTGAATACGAACGACCCGCAAAACAGAAATGAGTGCAAGAAAAAAATAAAAAAATAGTGGGCATGCAGTAACGAATGGGAAAAGCTAAAGAAGAAGAACATGAAGAAGAAGTCAGTGTCAAGTGCAATTTGTATAGTTTCTTCATGAAATAATTTTACTGGAAATTTAGAATCTTTTGCTAGAAAATTTATCTATGGAATTTATACATAATACACAGGATTGACGGAAGGTATTGTGCTAGCCACATCAGATTTTTTTATTTATTTTTTGTAACTTGAACTTTAACAATAGATATTTTCTGTTGTTTTACTTCTTCAAACAACGGATAAAATCATTATTTAAGTTTTGGCACCAAAGTTATGACGTCAGCATCACTGCGGTATATGAAAAGAAAACCGAAATGCATTACCGTCCAAATATAACACAATTTTCAGTCGAAATGTAACTTGTAATTACTAGTAAATCTTAGTCGCGTCTTTATTTGTACTGTAAAGATTTTAGCGTTACTGATTTACATAAACAATTGCGTTAATTGGCATAAAATAATAAAAGAAATATGCGAATTTTTATTTGTTTATATTCAGCCGTAGACCATCTGATCAGTTATTGTTGTCAATTTTATTTGCCAACTGACAGCTAACAAAATTTCGGTATTGTAAACTCAGTAGGTATACGTTTGGACTAATCAAATGGTGGAGATCATGACCCTATCTAATTAAACCTACGATCCATTCATGAAGAATACGAATACGAGTACCTATTATTACTTTACTAAATTTCAGAATGTACTCTCTGTATAGCTTGGCAATACTTTTGATATTCAGAATCTTCCCATTTTCGTATGGCACACTTACGAACCTCACATCCACATTGGTTTCTGCTTGGCTGGCTGTCTTTCATAATCTGCAGATCAGAATGTGAGCGTAGTATCTTGAGACTCGTCACCGTATCTCGGATCTCGCATCGACACACATCAGGTATTTGTGCTCTATGTGACTATTGTGACTTGCTACTTCACATCAGGTGCTAAAGTGATTGTTGAGAATCTTAATTGCACCCTAGAGCACCAACAGATTATATCGTCGGATAGAAATAGTTTATAGGAATGTAGTTATTTGTAATATATACCAATGATTTTCACTTTTGGTTTAGTGGAAGGTAATTAGTTAGTAGTATCAATTTCTACATAATTATGATACGCAGACTCATTGATTTATCGATATTAATTATTTATGATACATGTGAGTAAATACCTACATAGTTAATGCACAAGTTAAAAGTTTAACACACGAGATGTATCTATGTCGAACGGCATTAAAAGCACTTGAGGCCCCAACAATACGACTTAGATAACTTGGTGGTTCTGCTCTAAAAAAAGACAAATGAATAAATTTTAAAAAAATAATCTACTTGGTTTACGATTGCAGTGATGGGCGGAGCTTGATGAGACTGGTTTATACAGCAACATTTTGAAGGCAACTAATAATCAAGTGTTATTTCGATACGAACACGAACACATTAATAATGCCATAATAATTTAAACATCTTCAGACACAAAATTTGGAAATGAAACATCTTCAATATCAGGATCACTTCGGTCACATATGCGAAACTGTATAAAATATATGTTTTTGATGTATTAGATATATGGACGGAACGATTATGCGGCTTTACTGTAAAAGCATTAACGCGCACCGTTGAAAATAACGGAAGAGACGAAAACAGTTTGGAAAAAAGATGAAAAATAACACAAAGTGCTTGGGACGTCAGTGAACTTGACCCAACCCAAAAGCAAACAAACCCTATTTCATATATAAATTAGTTTATTTGGATGCGTTTTTAAATGTTTGCTATATTTAATTGTTTGTTCGCCTTTCTTTCCCCCTTTTTACCTCTCGCTAAGAGAGGTATTGCATTCATGCTAAAAATCGCATATCCAGATTTTATTGAATAAGCACGTTTTAAGGTCCCTACAATCCGATTTTATCATTTTTACGATGATGTCTGTGTGTGTGTGTGTGTGTGTGTGGATGTGTGTGTGTGTATGTGTGTGTGTGTGTGGGATGTTGGAAGGACGGTTACTCAAAAACTATAAGACTTTAATTTTTTTTAACTACGTATTTCCCAATCGGACATTCATGGGAAGATCTGAAAAGGTTTTGGTAACAATTGGACAACCGGAAGTAGAAGATTCTTGAAAAAAAATCTTTTAAATAATATTTTTTGAAATTTTTTCTTGATAATATTAAAGAAAAATAAATTCTCTTTCTGATACATTTAAATATTTTACAATATATTCTATAGATTTAGAGATAGAAGAAATATAGTATGTAAAATAATCTGTTATAATAAATTTTACAGCCGAAAGAATGGCCATGGAAAATAGTTGAAAATTTAATTTGTTTGTAACTGACAGATAATGTCAGTGTCAGAAATCCGAAGACATTACTGAAGACTTTTTCTGGGAAGTACATACATTATATTATTTCTTAATGTATTAATAGAATTGGAAACATTTCGAAAAATTAGAAGAGGACAAAATTTCTTCATCAAAAATGAATTTAAAATTAAACAATCTAAATATATATGGAATAGATATATGCGTAAGTAGAATTTTTGGTGTAGAGTGTAGGTATACAAGAAATGTTAAATACAATAGGGAGCGAGCAGTCATATGATTTTGTTGGCCTTGACAAGCAGATATGGGGGCCCATGTCAGAATGATAGCTAGTAATTATGTATATAGATGTCAAATATCATAATTTCTCATTCTAAATTTAGTGATTTTCCAATTCCATGTGGAGCAGAATTAAATGTTAAATATCTAAGGCATACAAGTAAACTTTAAACTCCTGGTGATAAATTAACTACGTAAATTTAGAAAATCTTGAAATTTTTAATGAAAAATTCTAACATTTGACATCTATGTACATAATTACTAATTATCATTCTGAAACGGGCCCACACATTTGCTTGTCAAGCCCAAAAATGTAACATTACCGTTCGCGCCCTATACTTATGTAACCAAAAAATCTGATGTGGCCAGCACATAACCTCTCGCAGTATATTTTACCTGGCTGTATGCATAAAGCAAAGAATATTTTTATAAATACAAATAATATATTCATATAAATCTATGACGTATAAACTTCTTTATTATTCAATAATAGCATGTCTCAACATGAAGATATTTTACCATAAATTATGTTACAATAAATTACAAAGTAGAGTTTACCATATATAAATATTAGGCTGGTAACTGCAATTTTCAATTCGAACAACGTTGTTTACTTTCTCTTCATATTCTTCTAGTAAAAACATTAATTTTGGGCGGTCTAAAATGTATATATGGATTGTGCATCTATTCTTACATATCTTCTTTTACATTTTATTTTTTCATACATGTTATATCTAAATAACACTAATTCCCTTTAATAAAGTGACGGATAGATTGCACTCCGATTATTCTTATATCGATGTGTAATTTTGTCAATATTTACAACTTACTTGAGAAGAATTTGATAGCTTTTTCGCAATTCAAAGTTACTCTAGTCTATAGTACTGGTGTACATTGTCCGATAATGTTTGAAACAAATTTAAGTCCTTCAACCTAGACTTGTCATCTCCATAATAGTCACAGATCAAGAACTAAGGGATTCTCCAAGTACATTTTTCTTTCATTACTCATTATTTCTGACACTGACATTTATCTGTCAGTTACAAATAATTTAAATTATCAATTATTTTTCATGGCATTCTTTCGGCTGTCAAATTTATTACAACAGATTATTTTATATATTATACTTCTTTTATCTCTAAATCTATGGAATATATAATAAAATATTTAAATGTATCAGATAGAGAATTTAATTTTCTTTAATATTACCACGAAAAATTTTCAAAAAATAATATTTAGAAGATTTTTTTTCAAGAATCTTCTACTTCCGGTTGTCCAATTATTACCAAAACCTTTTCAGATCTTCCCATGAATGTCCGATTGGGAAATACGTTGTTAAACAAATTTTAAGTCTTATAGTTTTTGAGTAACCGTCCTTCCAACATCCCACACACACACATCCACACACACACACACACACACACACACACACACACACACACACACACACACACACACACACACACACACACAGACATCATCGTAAAAATGTTAAAATCGGATTGTAGGGACCTTAAAACGTGCTTATTCAATAAAATCTGGATATGCGATTTTTAGCATGAATGCAATACCTCTCTTGGCGAGAGGTAAAAAAGGAAGTGGCGAGAGGTATTGTGCTGGCCACAACAGATTTTTTTTTTTAAAAAATGTGGGTGGGGCTATCTTCACATTAACCCACCACTTAAATAATAATGTTTGTTTAGATACGTTAATGTATTCATTCTCGTTTGTTTGTTAATGTTTTAATATAATTTCATTTGTTTAAACTTTTTACTTCCTTTTTTGATCTTTAAATTATATGGTGCGGCTAAATTATCATTTTCCGCACCCAATTGACCCACCGTTTGTTTAACTGTACAAATCTGTTTTGATGTATTAGTTTAGTATTGTTGAAACCTTTTCATCAATTGTTTGCGTGTTTTAATTAACTATTTTAAAAAAATACATATGGGTGCGGGTAAGTTCTCATTTTTCGCACCCGATTTGCCCGTAGTTTGTTTAACTTTTATAATCTGTTTTAGAGTATTAGTTTGAAACAATGTTATTGATTATTTGAATGTTGTCTAGAATAGTTAAGTAAAATTTTAATAAAATTAATTATAAAATGAGTTTTTTTCATTGCACCAAGATCTCGAGTAAGTAATAGTTACTATTTTTTCTGACCATTTAAATAAAACGTATCTCTTAATTCTTAAAATCCCAAGATTACATGACACTTATTTCAATCGTTTTTAAGAAAATAATGACAGTGACATATATTTGTCAGTTGTGTTTAAAGCGTAGGCTCCGGTACTCAAATTATAGATAATTTTAGAAAGATCTATAAAATATATGCAAAAAGTATTAATGCAAACCGGTAGAAAATTTAAAAAACTTTAATTTTTATACTAACAAATCTCGAAAAAATAACATTTAAAGGTATTTTTCGAAGAAATACAAGGTTCAAAATTTTCTGAACAATAGTATTTGAGCTTGAAACACACACACACAAACACACACACACACATACAAAGATCTCGTCGTGAAAATGTTAAAATTGGATTCTAGGGACCTTAAACCATGATCATTTACCAGAATCTCGATATAAGATTTTTAGTACGATCTCTATACCTCCCTTACCGAAGGTAGTGAGAGGTAAAAAGTCGGAATCCTGAGCCCCAGAATCAGAATATTCATAGCCATTGGATGTTTAAATATTTTTTAAATAAGTTAATCGTATTTTTCTCAAACACTTTGTCTTATAAATATATAAAGCTGATACGTTATGAAAAAATACAACTTTATACGATAACTTGAGAACTAATTGTAAAAAAATGTACATAGACAGATGTCTCCTTTGTTCTAGAGTTTTTTTTCTATCGTTCATAATATAGATAAAAATCGAAGTGATCGATTTAGCTGTGCCTATAGGTATATCTTTTGAGATAATGGAAGAACTTTTCTATTCCCTATTTAAATGTACAATTTGTCTTATTATTTAGGATTATTTATAATCAAATATTTTTACATCAAAAATCACCTATGGGAATAGCCTACCGACACAGACCAACTGGAATACGGGTCGGAATCAATTTTTAAACCATTAGACCCATAAGAACAGTAAGACCCATAAAACGATTATGTGTGTTTTATTTTAATACAACATTCCATAGTTCATGTTTATTGTTGTTCCATAAACTCCCAAACTGGATAATACTTACGCATGATAAAGTTGGAAACGGACAAATACATCTTACGGGTCATACGGTTCTTATGGGTCTCTCGCTTCGTAAGGGCCTAGCGGGTCTTACGAGTCTTATGGGTCTTATGGGTGAAGAATCGACGCCGACCCGTGTTCGTTGAAATACGGGTAAACGGGTGGTCTTTTGGTTCCACCGGTATTCCGAGCACTAGTTATTTCTGTACTCTAGTTTTTAAGTAAAATGACCATAATATATTTATTTTCGGGTAGAATTTTATAGCTCTGTACTAAATACTTTTGTAATTTTTTAAAAATAAATATGTTTCATCCTGTACCTCTATTTTCTACCCTTTTATGTCCACAATTTTCTTAAAAACGATTGAAATAAGTGTCATGTAATCTTGGGATTTTAAGAATTAAGAGATACGTTTTATTTAAATGGTCAGAAAAAATAGTAACTATTACTTACTCGAGATCTTGGTGCAATGAAAAAAACTCATTTTATAATTAATTTTATTAAAATTTTACTTAACTATTCTAGACAACATTCAAATAATCAATAACATTGTTTCAAACTAATACTCTAAAACAGATTATAAAAGTTAAACAAACTACGGGCAAATCGGGTGCGAAAAATGAGAACTTACCCGCACCCATATGTATTTTTTTTAAATAGTTAATTAAAACACGCAAACAATTGATGAAAAGGTTTCAACAATACTAAACTAATACATCAAAACAGATTTGTACAGTTAAACAAACGGTGGGTCAATTGGGTGCGGAAAATGATAATTTAGCCGCACCATATAATTTAAAGATCAAAAAAGGAAGTAAAAAGTTTAAACAAATGAAATTATATTAAAACATTAACAAACAAACGAGAATGAATACATTAACGTATCTACACAAACATTATTATTTAAGTGGTGGGTTAATGTGAAGATAGCCCCACCCACATTTTTCTTTAAAAAAAAAGGGGGAAAGAAAAGCGAACAAACAATTAAATGTAGCAAACATTTAAAAACGCATCCAAATAAACTAATTTATATATGAAATAGGGTTTGTTTGCTTTTGGGTAGGGTTAAGTTCACTGACGTGTGCTTGGGAGTATTCATAATAAAATGACTAAAATATTAATGTAAAATATAGTTCATAGTCGATTTAACAAAAAATATTTAATTCGTATATTAGGTAAATTATTTGTAGAAATAACAAATATAGAAAAGTATTTTTGCTTTAGCTAATATTATTTATTTTTATACACATTTAAGGCATAGTCTGTTTGGATGGCTTCTAACTGCAATAAGTCACTTTGTACACAGGTTTTCATCCTTCGGAAATCTACTTAAAAAAGTGTATATATATATATATATATATATATATATATATATATATATATATATATATATATATATATATATATATATATATATATACGAGGTGCTACCCAAAAGTTCCCGAACTTTGTGTGTAACTCTTCTAACTATGTACAGCGATTTGAAAGAGCAACGAATTTGCAACAAATTTTGTTTCAAGCTCGAGAAAACGGCGACCGAAACTCACCAAAGGCTTCGAGAAGCATTTGGTGATGACGCCATGGGAAAAACCCAAGCCTTTCAATGGTTTAAGAGGTTCAAGAATGGAAGGATGAGTGTGGAAGACGATGAGCACTGTGGACGTCCTTCAACTGGAACCAATGACCAAAATATCCAAATTGTGCGTGAAACAATTCTCCGAGACCGTCGACAATCAATTCATGTCATCTATAATAAAGTTGGAATGTCCTATGGCACAGTCCAAAGAATTTTGGCGGACGAACTTGGGATGTGCAGATTGCAGCAAAAATTGTTCCCCGTTTGTTGACACATCATCAAAAGCAAAATCGTGTTCTCATTTGCCAGGAAAAATACGTGCCGAAAATGACGAAAAGTATATATATATATATATATATATATATATATATATATATATATATATATATATATATATATATATATATATATATATATATATATACGAGGTGCTACCCAAAAGTTACCGAACTTATTTTTTTAAAAAAGCTGTATTTATTCTTTTTTTCCACTGTTCAAAACACTTTTTGTGGTCATTTTTTCAATAGCGCTTTGGACCTCCTGCGATATAATTTGAATCTCCTCAACAGTCTCAAATCTCTTACCTTTTAGCTTGGTTTTCATTTTTGGGAAGATGAAAAAGTTGCAAGGAACTTTTCGTCATTTTCGGCACGTATTTTTCCTGGCAAATGAGAACACGATTTTGCTTTTGATGATGTGTCAACAAACGGGGAACAATTTTTGCTGCAATCTGCACATCCCAAGTTCGTCCGCCAAAATTCTTTGGACTGTGCCATAGGACATTCCAACTTTATTATAGATGACATGAATTGATTGTCGACGGTCTCGGAGAATTGTTTCACGCACAATTTGGATATTTTGGTCATTGGTTCCAGTTGAAGGACGTCCACAGTGCTCATCGTCTTCCACACTCATCCTTCCATTCTTGAACCTCTTAAACCATTGAAAGGCTTGGGTTTTTCCCATGGCGTCATCACCAAATGCTTCTCGAAGCCTTTGGTGAGTTTCGGTCGCCGTTTTCTCGAGCTTGAAACAAAATTTGTTGCAAATTCGTTGCTCTTTCAAATCGCTGTACATAGTTAGAAGAGTTACACACAAAGTTCGGGAACTTTTGGGTAGCACCTCGTATATATATATATATATATATATATATATATATATATATATATATATATATATATATATATATATATATATATATATATACTTTTTTAAGTAGATTTCCGAAGGATGAAAACCTGTGTACAAAGTGACTTATTGCAGTTAGAAGCCATCCAAACAGACTATGCCTTAAATGTGTATAAAAATAAATAATATTAGCTAAAGCAAAAATACTTTTCTATATTTGTTATTTCTACAAATAATTTACCTAATATACGAATTAAATATTTTTTGTTAAATCGACTATGAACTATATTTTACATTAATATTTTAGTCATTTTATTATGAATACTCCCAAGCACACGTCAGTGAACTTAACCCTACCCAAAAGCAAACAAACCCTATTTCATATATAAATTAGTTTATTTGGATGCGTTTTTAAATGTTTGCTACATTTAATTGTTTGTTCGCTTTTCTTTCCCCCTTTTTTTTTAAAGAAAAATGTGGGTGGGGCTATCTTCACATTAACCCACCACTTAAATAATAATGTTTGTTTAGATACGTTAATGTATTCATTCTCGTTTGTTTGTTAATGTTTTAATATAATTTCATTTGTTTAAACTTTTTACTTCCTTTTTTGATCTTTAAATTATATGGTGCGGCTAAATTATCATTTTCCGCACCCAATTGACCCACCGTTTGTTTAACTGTACAAATCTGTTTTGATGTATTAGTTTAGTATTGTTGAAACCTTTTCATCAATTGTTTGCGTGTTTTAATTAACTATTTAAAAAAAATACATATGGGTGCGGGTAAGTTCTCATTTTTCGCACCCGATTTGCCCGTAGTTTGTTTAACTTTTATAATCTGTTTTAGAGTATTAGTTTGAAACAATGTTATTGATTATTTGAATGTTGTCTAGAATAGTTAAGTAAAATTTTAATAAAATTAATTATAAAATGAGTTTTTTTCATTGCACCAAGATCTCGAGTAAGTAATAGTTACTATTTTTTCTGACCATTTAAATAAAACGTATCTCTTAATTCTTAAAATCCCAAGATTACATGACACTTATTTCAATCGTTTTTAAGAAAATTGTGGACATAAAAGGGTAGAAAATAGAGGTACAGGATGAAACATATTTATTTTTAAAAAATTACAAAAGTATTTAGTACAGAGCTATAAAATTCTACCCGAAAATAAATATATTATGGTCATTTTACTTAAAAACTAGAGTACAGAAATAACTAGTGCTCGGAATACCGGTGGAACCAAAAGACCACCCGTTTACCCGTATTTCAACGAACACGGGTCGGCGTCGATTCTTCACCCATAAGACCCATAAGACTCGTAAGACCCGCTAGGCCCTTACGAAGCGAGAGACCCATAAGAACCGTATGACCCGTAAGATGTATTTGTCCGTTTCCAACTTTACCATGCGTAAGTATTATCCAGTTTGGGAGTTTATGGAACAACAATAAACATGAACTATGGAATGTTGTATTAAAATAAAACACACATAATCGTTTTATGGGTCTTACTGTTCTTATGGGTCTAATGGTTTAAAAATTGATTCCGACCCGTATTCCAGTTGGTCTGTGTCGGTAGGCTATTCCCATAGGTGATTTTTGATGTAAAAATATTTGATTATAAATAATCCTAAATAATAAGACAAATTGTACATTTAAATAGGGAATAGAAAAGTTCTTCCATTATCTCAAAAGATATACCTATAGGCACAGCTAAATCGATCACTTCGATTTTTATCTATATTATGAACGATAGAAAAAAACTCTAGAACAAAGGAGACATCTGTCTATGTACATTTTTTTACAATTAGTTCTCAAGTTATCGTATAAAGTTGTATTTTTTCATAACGTATCAGCTTTATATATTTATAAGACAAAGTGTTTGAGAAAAATACGATTAACTTATTTAAAAAATATTTAAACATCCAATGGCTATGAATATTCTGATTCTGGGGCTCAGGATTCCGACTTTTTACCTCTCACTACCCTCGGTAAGGGAGGTATAGAGATCGTACTAAAAATCTTATATCGAGATTCTGGTAAATGATCATGGTTTAAGGTCCCTAGAATCCAATTTTAACATTTTCACGACGAGATCTTTGTATGTGTGTGTGTGTGTTTGTGTGTGTGTGTTTCAAGCTCAAATACTATTGTTCAGAAAATTTTGAACCTTGTATTTCTTCGAAAAATACCTTTAAATGTTATTTTTTCGAGATTTGTTAGTATAAAAATTAAAGTTTTTTAAATTTTCTACCGGTTTGCATTAATACTTTTTGCATATATTTTATAGATGTTTCTAAAATTATCTATAATTTGAGTCCCGGAGCCTACGCTTTAAACACAACTGACAAATATATGTCACTGTCATTATTATATATATATATATATATATATATATATATATATATATATATATATATATATATATAAATGTTGTTTACCCACGAGTGTGTAAAGAGTTTATAAAACGAATAACGTACTATACTTTTTCTACAAGTGCACATAAAGACATAAGGAAACTACACTTTTTAGGTTACTCATTTCTACAGAATGACAGTTCTCAGCTACAGCAATTAACTGCAATTTGTGTTTAATGATTAATGACCAATTGCACCACTTCTAGTTAAATTTTAACTGTTGGTTAAATTGACAATTTCGCATCGAAACGAATTGTCAAATGAGTTGTTAAATATTATCTACTGTCAAAATTTCGATACGCACTTTTTTGATAACCTGTAGTTATGACTTTAACTACGAGCTGTGCAACTGGCTATAAGCTGTTAGTGATTGCTAGCTTCACGCCGTATCCAATACTTTTGAAGCTTATCGATTAAGATGTTATTTAGCACCTTGGAAACCAGTACGTTAAATCATATTTTAACGACGGAAGTAGAAAATTAATATGTATATTATTTCTAAAAGTCACTTAAGTTACGAGTATCTACAGACATATAAAATGAGCCACACTCGTACTTTTTCTACGACTGCGAACTAAGATTGCAGAAATACAGAAACACATTATTTACGTTACTTATTTTTATTAAATGACAGCTGTCATCTATGGCTGGTGAAACTAAAACTACAGGAAGCTAACTACAGCCCGAAATAATGATTTTAATAAAAAATAACATACCAAAATTGACAGATAATTCAATGAAATATGTTTTAGAATATTGTACGTCCTCAACCAAAAAAAGTTTACTTACATAGTTTGTAATGTAAGCAACTATTATTATTAGGTAGTTCTTATTTTCATATTTAAAAAAAAAACTTCATGGTCTAACTAATTACAATGTCATCCAAAACAGAAGTAACTCCTAATTATTACGGAGTAAAAGTAATCGTTTTGAGAGTCAAGGGTATCGTGCATTTAATGATGATGAGTAAAAAATACTCAGTGTGCTAGTGTGCATGAGAATTCCTCCCATGACATCTGATGATGATTTACATCGTGATCGTTTCTTCTCTAGGCTGCAGATGAAAGTTTGACGAACGTACGTAACGTAATAAATGATTTACATTTATTGTATTAGAAGACAATGACAGGAGAGCGTAATGTCTTTGATTTATTGCCGGCTATAAATAATTAGAGCCGCTCATATTTTATGCATTTTTCATAAATAGGGCCGACATGAATTATGGATTGTATACAGATTTCCAGATGAAGATCTTAAACGATTAATTGCTTTCATGCTAATGAGTTAAATAATTATGATTGTATTCATTTTGTACTCAAAGCAAATTATGATGTTTGTGATGAATAATAACTAGCGCGATTTACAAAATAACATCAAATTCACAGTACGAGTATTTCAGAAAAATATCAGTGCATTCATTTCAAACTTTCGCTTCGAGATGAAATATTCTTACTTAAAGTATTATTTTAGTGTTGGACACATAATCTATTCCATGTAATTTACTTCACTGATTACATATAAACAATTAAATCTATGACTTAATGCAAAAATAACCAATGTACAGCAGAGGCAACTCATTAATCAAACCGCATGGCCGCGCGCCCCTAGCAAAAAACGGTAAAAATAACTTCTTATATAGCATAATAAAATAAAAATATAATTTAATCATATCTTAAAGCATAAAGTGGTTCTATTGTAACCTAAGTATTTTATAGTTAAACATAAAACATTTAAACTAAACGGAAGATGTGCCATCGCGATGAAGTCTTAGCTGCTCAGCGCCCAGCGGCCCGCGTTACTATGCCAACGTGATGTATTGCTTGTGTGAATAGCGTATGCAAGTCATGTCTAGTAAGCGCTGAGTGGCCGCACTTATTTTGCGGCTTCGGCTCAGTTTTAAAATGAATACATTATTGTAGTGCATTGTTTCGTGGTACGACAAATCTCAAATAAATTCATGACAGTGAATAGTGTTAATGTTTTGTTAATAACGAACATTAACAGACTTCTTTTAGAAGATAAATTAAAAATTAAAAAAATTAGGTAGACCATTGCCTCATTTAAAATTAACACAAATTAGTGAGAGAAAAACCCAGAACATAATATTTACATCGCCATTTTTCAATTTATATCCGCGAAAGACAGAAGAGGTGAATTTACTTTTAAGAAGTTATTTTTGATTAAATTTCTTCATCTACTCGTCCAGTTTAGGTATTTTTTAATTATTGCGCCCCTCCTGTTACAATGACACGAGCCGCCACTGATGGACTGTCAAAGTCTAACTGTAAAATAACCTGTAGGAATGTGAAATGAGCATCCATTGAAACAAAGTCATGTCATAAAACAAAAAAAAAACTTTATAGCTTATTTGAATATTGGAAATAGATGTTTGCGAGAAAAAGTATAATGTACAACAGGCTTAAAAATAGTGTGTTTGTATTCGTTTTGTAAGAAATTTATATATGAATGACTAAAGGATAAAAACTAGTCATATGCATATTGCCTGCGGTAGGTATTACAAAAGAATTAATTTTTAACATAACCGTATTTAAATGACCTAATCAACATCGATCTATATATCATACACAAGGCTATCCTATTGTTGTATAAGATCCTTATGGAAAACCGGTTCGAAAAAATTAATATTTAAAATAACTTGAATATTTCTATGTTCATGTTCATGAACGATTACAATGCATTTATAAATAGATATGTTATTTGTGGTTACAGATCTTCGCAAATATTTATATGGTATTACAAATCACAGTAGACTATAAAACAGCAATTAATTTTCATAGAATAGTAGTAAAACTTGATTATATTATCCTTTAAGGGGAAAGGTTATATATTTCAATATGTCTATGTAAATTTTAGTTGTACTTTTGTTAATAGAATAAGAAAATAACCACCTACAAATTTTGTAAGTACATAGTTATATACTCCTACCAAGGGAATTTAAATAATGATCTACCTGGATATAAAACAAATGAGTTTCAAACTTAAAGCTTTATTATAATATAGGGTACAATTCTCAATTTTCACCGATGTGATATGCAGTGAAAATTTTTCACTTCAAACATAAGTGTGATACTGTATGTATTTACCGAATATTGACAATATTAGTTGCGCATAACAAGAAAATACGAATTTGGCGCATGTGTTTGTTGACATTTGACAAATAATATCATGACACTGACAAGTGATATGATCATAATATTATACAACAAGACGATTTAAAATTCTGGATTATACGAAACGTGTTGTCTGGAAACACCACAAGACCGTATGTCGAGTGGAATTTCCTATAGGCAACACGTTTAGTATTTCGAGACTTTTCGGCCGTCGAGTTGTACACAGGTAGACTATTTCATGAATAAAAAATAGATTAAAAAATAAACAATAAATTTAATGTAGATCTGTAGTTTGTTTTTCTGCGTATAACGTCAAATTGCATGCCAAAAGCCACGCAACTATTTTTTTTTTAATATAGCTATATGTGATATTGAATTGCTCGTATTTCAGAATCAACTTTTACGCTAGTAACAACAGTGCAGTTTCTGAAGTTGTGATTAAATAATTATTTGTTTACGTGTCAAATTTTTGTTTCAATAATGCATTACTGTCAAATATTAGGTGCGTCAAATTATTCGTTTCGATGCACTTCGAGTTGTCAGTGTCATTTCAGATATCTAATTAAAGTACACATAGCATGATTTTGCTCCTCAAACCAAAGATAAACTACACATTCATTTTGTACTCTATACTGTTCGAAGAAAAAAGATCCTACTCTATACAATCCATACCTAAATACAATACAAAATGGCATTGACAGTTCTGAGTATAGAGCAAAATAACCAAACGCACCTATACGTGAATATACGAATGTTGGTATATTCGAATATACCAAGGTTCGTATATTCGTTCACCATGCTTACTTAATAATAACCGCTGTAATACCTGGTTACTAAGAAAAATCACGCATTCTTATTGGTTTATAAGTTAACGAATGATATAGTCACCATTATCATCTGAAGTGATAGTTGAGAATCGGGCCAATAGTTTCATCGTTTGTGATCGTCAAAATATATATTTTTAATATTTTATGACAGATGATAATCTCATTTTGTTCCCAAACAGTGGTGTTCGCTATTAAAGAGAATCCAATAAATTGATCCTTTCATCCGTACCCACGTTAATTCGAATATCCAGTAATCTGAACATCGGGTAGTAAGGTAATCCGAACAAGTACTCGTACTCTTTAATACGATATGTGGGATAAAATTTCACCGAATGCAACAACTAGCATGTGTGGATCTTGAAAAAACTATCAAATTTTGCTTTAATTATCACCCCTGAAGTAGCGGGATGTGATAACCATTTCAGTCCAAGATTACAGCTGGTGGATGTATGAACAGTGTGTCTGCCGTAAGCGGGCCACCATTGCTAACTTTCTTATTTAAAGAGATAGAAAGACGGTTAAATGGACAAAGTTGGGCGATATTATACGACAAATTTAACGGTGAAAAATACACGACTTATTCAACAAAATAATATATTTTTTAAATGGAATGCCATATTAAAAGTGGTACCGTATAAAAGATTATTTTTATATAAATATAAAAGTTCGTTATCACAAGGCCTCTAAAATTAAAAACAAAAGAGTTATTTCAAGTTGAAATTTAAAGACATTATATTTCTTATTTTAATATAAAAATGATATTATTGCTATGGAAACAACAAAAACTAACATTAAACAAAGAACAGTTGATATTTTATTTAATTATTTACATTATTGATAGATGCTATCAACAAAATAGAAAAATATACTAATGATGGATTAATTGAAATGATAAACATTTTGAACATTTTTTTTTTTAAGTTTTACTCTCACAAACCAAATATTTTTATTAGCAATTATTTATTTGTTCTTTGATCGATGTTAGTTAATAATTAATTTCGAAAGTTGTTCTTGTTTACATGGCAGCAACGTCATATTTATATTAAAATAAGAAATATAATATTTAAATTTCCACTTAAAATAACTCTTTTGTTTTTAATTTTGGAGGTATAGTGATAATGAACTTTTATATTAAAATAAAAAAAAACTTTTAAGTGCTACAACTTTTAACATGGCATTCCATTAAAAAAAAAAGTTATTGTGTTGAATAAGTCGTGTATTTGATGTTCACCGTTAAATTTGTCGTATAATATCGCCCAACTTTGTCCATTTAACCATCTTTCTATCTCTTCAAATAAGAAAGTTAGCAATGGTAGCCAACTTGCGGCAGACACACTCTACATACATTGCATAGTAAACAAATACATAATACTTCGGCGACTGGCGATCAAATCAGGAATGGATACGAGAAAATGAACAAAAATTTAAGTTTTTTTTCAGAATGAATTATTTGTTATTTTTAATTCAACATGACGCTTACATTCCAATTACAAAATTATACTACAATCCATTTACGAATGACATAATATAAACAGATAATATAAATATGTACATATAGGTAGGAAGAAAAAAAAAAAACTAAAAGAAAAGATAATAATTATATTTGTTTCTATTTCTTAATTTCAACGTTATTTAATCCCTGAAGTACTAATAAGTAATAAATATTTCAAAACTTTCTAAATTGACGTTATTTACACTTATCCATCCAAATTCAGTAATCCGAACAAATCGTTAGTTCGAATATTCCCTTACATTTAACATTTTGGATTAAAGAGTCTACTGTATTTCGACACTTATAAAAATATATTAATATATTTAAAATAACTTTTAAGTAAGAGTATAATGCAAACAATGTTTTTGTTTTATTACTATGGTGATTATTATTTGAATTCCCTTTGTATATTTGCTTTTATTTATTTATAACATCGTATAGATAATTGAAATTCAAATCCAAAGTAAGTATCATTAATAGTTCAATTTAATAAACGATTGTCTAAAGAGTTTATAAAACAATTCCCATATTATACTTTTTCTACGACTGAAAATTAATACAGCAGAAATAAAGAAATACACTTCTTAGGTTAGTTATTTTCTCTGAATGACAGCTGTCAGCTCCAACAGGTACTTTCACCCTGTGCTTAATGGATCAGCTGTTAGTCGTTGCTATTTTCAGTCCGTCTTCATTACGTGTGAATCCATAGTTTGTTTAGCACCATGAAAAGCAGTACGTTTAGTCACATTTTAAAGGAATAGAAAAAATATTAAAAGTTCACTACAGTAATATCGATATATATCCATAAACCTAATTACAAAGAATACAGTCAGATATGACTAATTTTATAGCGTCATAGATTTTGAAATTTAGATCAAGGTAGATATAATATAAAACAATTATTATTTATTACATTCATTTTAATGAACTTATATTACTTACTTATTGCTTCATTCCATCTTAAATATAGAAGGAGGAAAGTCTTAATTTACTATCGTAGGATATGATATAATTTCTTACATTCGTATGGAGAAATACGTAATTAATTTTTAGTTAGGTGTAGTAACGCATCACCTCAACTACTAAGACAGGCAATGTATTTTTCGAAATACAAAATAAGATTGCTTCCTTGAACTAACGCGTCAACGCGCACTGCGATGACTTAGTGGTTTGTGAAATGTATGCATAAATTGAAATTTTTAATTTTGAAAAAAAAAAGATAAGCAGAAAATTGAATTTAGATTCTTATATTTTGAATAATTACAGAACAATATAACTTTAAACTCATTTTCAGATAAATTCGAAATTACTTATCATTAAAATGTCACTTACACGCACATTTCTATTTTAATATTGTTATTTATTATGTATGGTCATTAAAATAGAGGAAAAAATCAGAAAGCAAAGCCACTTGTATAGAATTTCATCATTAAAGATAAAAATAAATATCTATCTATTTGTTTCTTCTGCACAAACAGCACAATGAATGATCATCAGCACAGTAAATTTCAATACTATATTGTCCAAAAATACACACATCTAATATACTTTAGAACTAGAGGAATTACGAAGTAAGTCAGTACTGGCTCAAGAACTAAGATTACAAACTGCTATGTATTAAATTTCCAAATGATTTATGGCTGGTTGCACCAACGTAACTTAATATTAAACTTGACTTAAATGACAATATTGCATCGAAATGAAACGTCAAATGATTTATATTAAATTCCTGTCAAAATATCGATTTGCATTTTTTTGTTTAAACCTAGCTTAAAATTTAAACCTTTTTGGTACAAATGGCAATTAAAGTATTGTTAAACTTTATTATACATTATACCCTACAGTAAGAAATTCGTTGTTGAAAAACAGTCTCTAGTGTTAAAGCGTATGTTAAATAACATGTGTCATGACATTACAAATTACAATATAAAATATTAGAAAATGTTATTACTCAAAGGCGACCAAATTCATTTTCTTAAAATTTAAGCACTAAAATTTAAGCACTGTCGCGCGTAAATATGAATTGGTAGAACACGCACCTGAAAAAAGTTTATAAAATTAAATATAACTTGTATTTTTTCTTCGTTTTTTTTAATAACACCCAACAATTTCTACAAGTTATATATAATTTTATAAGATTTTTTCAGGTTGATGACGTGCGTCTTCTGCCTAATCATTGTTATCCCCCGTTACTCATGGGAAGGGAGGTATAGGTATCGTGCTAAAAATCGCATATCGTGATTTTGGTTAATGACTACGTTTTAAGGCACCTATAATCCAATTTTAACATATTCACGATGATGTCTGTGGGTGTGTATGTGTGTATGTGTGTATGTGTGTGTGTGTGTGTTTATGTGGATCTTCTTGGCACTCTAACTCAAATACCATCATTCAGAAACTTTTGAAATCATGTATGTCTACCTTATACTAATATGGAAAGATGCCATTAAATTTTGGTGTCAATCGTATAACCGGAAATGGCAGTTTACTTGAAGCTCAAAATAGTTTTTAAAAAATACCTTTAAATGTTATTTTTTCGCAATTTGCTATTATAAAAACTAAAGATTATTCTATATTCTACAGGTTTGCATTAATACTTTTTCTATATATTTTATGGATAAATTTATAAAGAAATTACTATAAAAATTATATCTCGGAACTTATGCTACAAACACAACTCCATGGTTACACATTTCAGCTGAAATGTTTTTAACTGAAAGATAAATTTCACTGCCGAAAAAATAATGATTTCAAATTAATAACAGTAACGTTCTAAAAAGAAAATTGTAAATAGAACAATAGTTATATGGAAAGGAACTTAATATACATAATTTCAAATTAATAATAATGTTTTAAAACGAAAATTGTCGAGAACAATAGTTATATGGAAAGGAATTTAATATACATAATTTATAGCATTAATAAATATGCAGGTATGTATTTAAATAAAAAAAATAAAAAAATATATTATCACAGCATATTACCCATTGCTGGGTGCGCTACTCTGCTTTGTACACAGATTTCGGTAATGATATTTATATCGTGCGTGCGTTTACCAAGCGTCGCCTCATTGCTGGTGTGGAGGGGACAATTTTGTGCAATTTAAAATTCGAAATATTTAGCGTTGATCGGGATCGAATCGGGTTCCCCAGATTCGCAACCAGACATCAGGCACGCGACAACGAGACCCCATAGGTATACGTATTTAAATTAATAAAAATTAAATGGCTGGAGGTATTGTGTTTGTCACATCAAATTTTTACTATAGCTTCCCGGTGCCTGGGTATAGTGAACTAGAGCGTCGATCCGAATCCAAATATCAAAATACCACAGAAGTGTTTGGTCTGGCGAGGTATTCGTATTATACTTTTTGTAGAAGTTCATATAGTGAAATTATTAAAAACGGTTCATAATAGATTCCAAATGAATTAAATAATGTTCAGATCATCTCTTACACAACCGACGCTTCAGTACACTCTTGTACCTTAATCTAAATAAGTACATGATTGCATGTAAAATTTTGTAAGATCATCCTTACCCAGAAAAAACTACAAGAGTATACCGTAACGTCGATTGTGTAAGAGAAAATAAATGCTATGTCAATAAGAATTTGAGTAATTCTTAAGTCTTAAACATCTATATTTAATTTCAAACTTATCAACACCATATTGAAAATTTATTAGAAGACTCTAAAATAGAATTTTATATAAATTGATTCAACATCAAATATGCATTAAATATGCAGGGTCATATATGAATTTACGGGATAAAATAATATTTTTTTCATTCTCCCAGACATAATAATTTTGCTTTCCGTCAGACACATTACGAACAGCCTGTATATTGCACTCAAACGCAAATTAAAAAAGTAAGAATTACGATCCGAAAGGTTGCACAAGCAAAAAGTGAGAAAAGGATAGGGAATATAGGAATCTAGATAAACTAGAAAGAGATGTCCAGAAGACATTTTATGAATAGGGTGGAAAGGGCAGATAGGAAATTAAGAACTGGATATGAAGGGCCGTGATATATCTCAGGGTTAAAGAAGGGAGAGATATGCGCCAAATGCGGGAAATCACACCCTGAGATTTCATCCCCAAACAGAAATAAATGTTCAGAAGTTTGAACATATTTTTTCTACGAGGGTAACTCAAAAAGTAACAAGAAATTTTAGGTGTTCACAGTAGTGGTGTGTTGTAGCCGGAACGAGTCTCGTCTTAAATGGTGATTTGAAAGTTTCCAGTAAGGGTCCTGGAACTTTTTCGTTGGAGATCACCGTTCCGGTACTTTTCATATAGCAATTGCAATACACTACTAGTTTAAAGCGCCCAAAAGATGTAATGGCATAATAGAAAAACGACAGAATATAGGTATATTATGGCGGAGTTATTAGCTGTTTACACCCTAGGACAGCAGTGGATATTCATGAAATTTTATGGTCAAAAAATCTAATAGGGGAGCATATCGTATATTAATTTATAATCATATTTTCATTAATATGCTACTTAATGACTGCTAACGATAGCCCCAATTCTGTAAGAAAGTTATTAAGTATTAACAATAAAAAATAAATAAAAATTGTAACCAATTGCTCGACACTTTATTTGGGAAAACGTGTACAAATATAAAACCCGTCATTATTATTGGTTATTTGCTAGAAACTAGAGCAATGTTGCTAAGAATTAGTAACTTTATTAAAAAGTTGGTGTAAATGATTAATTCCAAATTTGTCATTCATGATTTGTTAATCATAATTCAAGAATCTCGGTTTTACAATACTAATTTCAAATTTGTTAATAGTTCACCTTTCAATACTCAGTCGTGCATGGTACATAGGTACGATAATTTTTAGACAACGAAAAAAATTCTGTTGCATATGTTAATTATGCAACAAGAGCGTAAACACAAGCTTTATGACATGTCACGAAAATTATTGACCGAATGTCGTAAAGATTGTTTACACTTGTGTTGCATACAATATTTTTTTATACGCCTTGAATAACATTCCTGAAGCAAATTAGAAATATGACAGACGACCAGACACATTTGACAGATAACATATCTGACGTTGAATACTGCAGTACTCAGTCAGTATTACCAACATGAATTTATAGAACTAAATTTAGTTAAGATAACTTATATGCCACACGTGTAAAGTACTAATTTTACACATCGGAGTATACAAATATATATTTTTTTACATTATTTTTTTTAAACGACTTCTTTTTTTTCTCTCCTGCCCACTTATTTCACAAGCCAGGGTATGCAAGTGCACCCCCTTGTACCCCTCTCACACGACCAAGTCCAGAGTCTTATAAAAATTATGAAAGAATAAAAACAATTTTATCCGCCGAGGTCTCGGGCGTTTTTTTCGAGTTTTTATTTTAAATATTATTCGATCAAGAGGGTTTTTATTCGGGCACTCTCGTTTCCCTCTGTCATAGGTACACTGCATTTTCAATACGACAGCTTCTGTACTACCAGGCTCCACCTCTTAGGCAGAGCCATTTTTGTTTTCTAAGAGGAAGTATAAAGTATACAATTGCTGACTCATAGAAGTCTGATGGCCTGGTCTAATAGTTAGTCTACACTACATTAGAACATATACGCGAGTACTCTGCACATACAAGTACCACTCTGAAGAGAAGATTAATATCTCCTATACCAGGGCATCACACACTGTCATTCAATTACAATATGGAGTTGCCTGTATTAATGAGAGAAGAGGGTACAGTAGTCCCAGTATAGCAACTCATTTCAAAGTTGCATGTGCAATGGTAAAGTGAAAGGAAAAGTTTATTGTACAGTACCAAGCATAAAGTATAATACCTACCAATATCTTTCGTAAGCACGAAGAGGAGTGGAGGTTGCCGAGCGCTCATTCAACTTGTTGCACGGATTGTACAAGTGATCATTTGCCTATAATTCTATGATTATCTCTCTCTTTTCATCGTGCTATCTCATGTAATCTTTTGCGCAACCCAGGTGAGTTCCTATTCTGGGAGACCTGTACGAGTGAGTACAGAGTACAGACGTTTGGAAACGAACGAATAGCAATGAAGAAATCAAAAATGCGATTCATACTACCATGACGGCTCAATCAAAAACTTTTTCTTTCAGACAGAATAAAGAAGTTGGAGTAATGATATTTTAAAATTTGGTATTACCTTTGATAACATTCTGTATAATTAAGTATAATAATGCCAATGCTACAGCAGCATTTATAGGAACAAGGCCTCAAGTATTATTTCCATTTCTCACTGGCTCCGACAAACATCTAGAATTTTTTTGGTTTTTCACAAACAACTAATATTTAGTTTATTATTTATATTTGTTCAGGGTGTGAAACATCAGGTATTGAATCGTTGTGTGTCAAAATAAAGGGCAAGATACTTTGCCCACGCAAAGGGCGTTGAGATGTTGAATAGGCGGAAATTTTGAATGAAGGGTGCAAACGGGAAATGAGTCATTGCGAATTACTAGCTATCTCGGCCCACTAAATATCGAAGAACTTCATTGAGAAGAAATATTTGCCAACGGAGATTGAAAGAGCAGCTTTCCTCTTCTTCTTCTCTCATGATTAAGAGTGTTATTAAGAAGTAATTTAAAGAGTAATTTTCTGAGGAAATAAGAAAGATTCACAATTATTACCCCATAATATCTATAAGACATATAATAATAAATTAATAACAGGCCTCGTACATAATGGGATCCTCTATCATAGTACGTACAACAAATTAGAAAATTGATTATTTATATTAAAACTAGACATTGAAACTGTACGATATGAACTATCAAAGTTTAAAAAGAGTTATTAATTTTTAAAATATTCAGGTTATAATGCCCTAAACATCTACGTCACACATCTACTCAATTCCAAATTCTTATTACTTTCAAACCTTATACTATTGCCTTTTTCAAATCCAAAATCCATTAGGAAGTAAATGAATATAGAAAATAAAGAAACAACGAAAGTAAACGATATATGACATAAATATATTGCCACAGTAGCAATCAAAACTTGGACTATAATATAAGTAGTCTTATTCATTGTTTTATTAAATTGCATATTTCTAGTAATTGACCACAAAAGTTATTTTAAACATATTTTTCTATTTCGGTGTTCTTATGATTTTATAAAAGCTCTGCAAACACGTTGTTTAGAAGATCTATAAGCACACTGTTTGATACAATGTATACACAAACTGTCAAAAAGTAAAATTTCAATTATTTACCGGGAAGCGCTACCAACAAAAAAAAAAAAACACGAAGTCATATTTTTGAAGTCGCAATTTTTAAAAACCACATTGTATAGTTACCTCAATAGAAAAAATGTTTCATAAGGCCTGTTAACGTACGACTCCAAGTTTGTAAACAGATTGCCCTATGACACTTGTTTTTTAATGTACTATTACATGCTATCCTGATATAATGACAACATTATAATTCTTGGCCTATAATGAATCCATTAGATTACCATAGTGAGCTATGATAACGAGGTCCTTGTTAACAAACAAATCAAAAACAGCACAGTATAACTGATTTTTATCTTCCGTCACCTTTAGGTAAGAAAGGTATTGTCTTTGGTCAAAAAATTCAATGATGGGTTTTTAGTGAACAAGCATGTTTTAGGGTCCATATAATACGATTTTGCCATTTTTACGATGATGTCTGTATGTATGTATTCGTATATGTGTCTGTGTGTGTGTGTGTGACGAAAGTTTCGGATCGCATAACCACAATTCCAAAAATTATAATTTTTTCGTATTCCTCTACTTTACATCCAGAAGAACAAGTGATTAGATTTTGGTTATAATTGGTCAACTGGAAATACCCTCATTTGAAGATTTTAACAGTTAAATATGATTTATTGATATTTAACGTTATTATAACTTAAAGAATATATTATTCTCTATAAGATTTGATTGCATTTTATACTTCATATTCAATAGATATAGAGTTAAAGAATTATAAAAATATTAACTTTCATTAATCAGCCAGCTAAGCTAACCATGGAAACTGCTAATATATTCAGATAAATTGACAGATGTCAGTATCAATGAAAAGTAAATGAATGTGGCAGAGATGAGGATGTTGAAGTAAATGCTGGGGAAGACACGAAAAGATACGGTAAGGAAATAACTCTAGTGTTACAAGTTACAAGAGAGGCGATTACAATGGTTTGAACGTATCATGAGGAGAGATGAAGAACATATTGGATGAAGAATGAATAGCTTAGTAATAGAAGATTGAAGAAACAGAGGAAGACCAAAGGTAAGATGGAAGGACTGTATTATGGAAGACTTGAGAGAAAAGGAACTGAATGAGAACGACACGCAAAACAGAAATGAGTGGACGAAGAAAATAAAAAATAGCGACCCCTAACGAATAGGAAAATCTAAAGAAGAAGATGTCAGTGTCAAGTGCAATTTGCATAGTTTGTTTATGAAATAATTTTAATGGAAATTGAGAATCTTTTGCAAGAATCAGATTTTTTAAATTATTTTTTTATTCAATAGTAAATAATTTATTTTATAATATTATGGTACACGACTAACCATAATGATTGACGTTACAGTCCTTAACATAAATAAATATGAAAAAGAAAAACACTCGGTTGTTTCACAAAATGAAAAACTTGGTACATTCCCCATTTCTTGAAATCTTAATCCCCAAATCTCCACCGCTAAACTAGATATAAAAGGACCCGCTGTAATGTATTCTTGTAGTTCTTCCGATGATGGCCTAACAACCGAAATTACACAATAAAGAATTTTCTTTAAAACAACCGAGTGTTTATCTTATTCATTTTGAAAAATGTTTCACCTAGTGCCAACAGCTTCCTCTATTGATTTTATAAATAAATATTACATATTTTTATAAATACATATATATACAGGATGATCATGTGAAAATGAACCGGCAATTATCTCCGTTATTAAGCAAGATAGCGATTACCTTCAAATAAGAAAATTTTGTTTAGGTAATATGGGCAATAAGATGTCGTATCAAGAAGCGTTCTGTTACTTCCAGTTCTGGAGTATGTGATACCAACTTTGAAATTTCAAATGGAACATACTATATTTTTCTATATTTTTGAAAAGTACCCAAAATTTGCTTTGCAATGATAGTAAACAAGTAGGACGTTGTATTACTAAAAAGTACAATGGCGGACGTTTGAAATATCTTACAAATAAGTCAAGAAAGTATGAAATTTTATTTTATTGGATTTGTTACCTAGGTTACGTCATATAAATGAATTTATCTCAAAAAATATCATCATCTATGAACAAAAAACAATAAAATCTCACACACTTGATTTTTTCATTCAATATATTCATATTTCAATAAAAATACAACGTACTACTAATTTACTACCACTGTAAAGCAAATTTTATGTACTGTTGAAAAATATAAAAAAAATATAGTATGTTCTATTTAAAATTTCAAAGTTGGTATCACATATTCCGGAACCGGAAGTAACAGAACGCTTCTTGATACGACATCTTATTGCCCATATTGTCTACAGTAAATTTGTTTATTTGAAGATAACCGCTATCTCGCTTAATAACAGAGATAATTGCTGGTTCATTCTCGCATGATCACCCTGTATATATATATATATACAGGGTGTTAATAAAAAAACTTTACACACTTTAGCAGGTGATAGTAGAGATGAAAACAAGAAAAAAATTCTAATACACTTAGGTCCAATACTCATTGGTTTTTAGAAAATTTATGTATGGAATTTGTACATAATACACAGGATTGACGGAAGGTATTGTGCTGGCCACATCAGATTTAACAACTAAGGACTCTAGGTGTTTACGATCAAGTGCGTGAGTCTCTTCGACGACGGCTGCAACTTTGTTTATTAACACCCTGTATATATATAAATATATATAAATAAATAAATATTTCATCACGGCATATTACCCATTGCTGGGTGTGCCAATCTGCTTTGTATACAGATTTCGGTGATGATGGAATATTTGTACCGTGCGGGCGCTTACCAGGCGTCACCTCCCGGGCACTCATAGCTGGCATGGAGAGTGCACCACAGGGGTCAATTTTGTGTCATTAAAATTCGATGTAATATTTGGCGTCGGTCGGGGTCGAACCCGGGTCCCCAGACTCGCGACCAGACACTCAGGCACACGGCTACGAGACCCCATATATATATATATATATATATATATATATATATATATATATATATATATATATATATATATATATATATATATATATATATAATATAAGCAATGGTAGACTCTTGTCCACAGAAATTTTGTGGGTAGTAAAGTGGTAGCAATTGAAGTCATGAATTATTTTATCCTAGTCAATAATAACAATTACAATATACATATTACACATTAATTATTAATAGGTAGGTACGTTATTTGAACTTATGCACCTGTGACCTTTAGCTTATATAGTGAAGGTGTTGACCATTAAATTATTAATCCAGTTAATAGAATATGCATGATTCTATTCATAATTGTCCATCTGTTACAATATCAATGTGAAATGTGTGTTACAAATTAACTGTGATAAACATCTTTTTAATTAACTACACAATAATTAAATCTGCACATAAACAATAAGAAGGCAATAAACATCAAGCGACTAAATCTATAAAGATATCATATAAGTTATAGTTGTTCTAGTTGTGTTCAACATACAATAGATTAGTCTTAGTTGAAATAAATAGATTCTAAGCCCGGACTAAAAATTATATAAATATTACCATTTAAAAAATATATTATTATATTCTACCGTATGAGGACCACTGGTTGAATTTTCGGCTTATCATTACTAATAAATTAGCTTCTTATTTCTGATCATTTTTTGTATACTTATAACATTTTCCATTAGTTTATCCAAAAAAGAATTGTTTGATTTAAAGGAAACACCCTACATACATTTGCTTTAATTTAATAAATTATGCCATACATTGCTATTATTGTTTATTATTTATGGATTGCATATTACTTGACAAGAAATTAATTTAGAACAAAACATATACAGCCCATGCCCATACTGGAATGTCATGATTGTCAGGAATTATTACCTCTCACTAAGAGAGGTATTGGATTTATGCTAAAAATCGCATATCCAGATTTTATTGAATAAGCACGATTTAAGGTCCATAGAATCCGATTTTAACATTTTTACAATGATGTCTGTGTGTGTGTGTGTGTGTGTGTGTGTGTGTGTGTGTGTGTGTGTGTGTGTGTGTGTGTGTGAGGTTGTTGGAGACACGATTTCTCAAATTCTATAAGACTAAAGACCTGTTTGACTACGGATTCCTCAATCTAACAGTAATGGGAAGAGTTGAATAGGTTCTGGTAACAATTGGACAACCGGAAGTGGTAGTTTTTAAAAAATATATTTCTAAATATTATTTTTTGAATGAATTTGAAGTATTTTGAACATATTAGAATAGTAGGATAAAATTTCTAATAGAACGAAAGAAGAGAAACAATTTCAATTATTTGTGTGTACAAGAAATGTTAAATTCGTTACTTATAGGGCGCGAACAGCCATGTGACTTTGTTGGCCTCGGCAAGCAGATATGAGGATCCGTGTCAGAATGACGGCTAGTAGTTATTTACATAGATGTCACAATTGTCATAATTTTTCATTCAAAATTTCATAATATTCTGTTTATTTGTCAACCATTAGTATGGAATATACTTGTCGAGGAAAATAATCCACATGGATTTGGAAAATCATAATGTTTCGAATGAAAACTTATGATACTTGACACCTATGTATATTACCAGCTGTCATTCTGATACGGGCCCCCATATCTGCTTGCTAAGGCCAACAAAGTCACATAACTGCTCGCGCCCTATGCAAGATAAAATGAAAATGGCGAGAGGTATTGTGCTGGCCGCAACAGATTTTTTTTTTTGAAAAACTACTTACGGTCAAAGATACCATTCTTTAATCATGAGTTGATCCACAAATCAACTCTGATTCTAATTTAATACAATTCACCATTAAAAATCAAGCTAATCTATTAATCAATCAAAATCAATGAGCAACTGATTCGTCATATTCCATGAATCAAGCATTGATCACATCCTTGAATCCTATTTTTGACATTTATAGCTATGTTTGGCTGTTGTACTCTTTTGTAACTTTGCCTCATGCTTCTTGTTTTCTTTATTTAAAACCGCATTGGTTATATTATTTTCAAAAATACTTTAAACGTATGTCTTTCATTTTCACTATATTTAAAAACACTTCTTTATTGGAATCACCTATGAATACATATTAATACTTTTTTGAACGGAAACTACAATTATTATCACTAATGAAATCAGATATCAAGTTGGTGAATTAGAACATACGTTGATCTAGGGATCAGCTTGATTTCTTAATCAGCTGATTATTAATCTACGAATTAAAGGCCAGCGCACACTGTTCGGATGTTCGGAACAGAACGTTACCGACCGGCTGCGCACCTACCGGCGTGCGCACCTCCATAAGAAACTATGCATACTAATTTCTGCCGATCGGCAACGGATCGCTGCCGGTCGGTTCTGAATAGCTCTGAGCAGTGTGCGATGGTGAATTCGTCTAAGAGTTTCAAATAAAATACCATTTCCGATTTGCCGATGACGAAAATAATTATTAAATAATATTTAAATTACACTTGGCAAAGTTCACAAAATTTCAGTCTCTGAATCAACCTCTCGGTCATATATCAGACACTGGCCCACTCAACAAGAACCACAGACGCGTTTCGCTCTTATTGGAGCTCATGCTTGATATCTTTGTGGGATGTTTATCATCCGTCCGCTCAACCAGTCTCAGTGCCTCGAAAGAGGCGTCAATACACCACACTGATGAGCTCCAATAAGAGAGAAACGCGTCTGTGGTTCTGATTGAGTGGGCCAGTCTCTGATAAATGACCGAGAAGTTGATTCAGAGACTGAAATTTTGTGAACTTTGCCAAGTGTAATTTAAATATTATTTAGAGCAGATCACCAAGTGTCGCATTTGTACTTTGTACAGTTTTTTATTAAAATAATTATTATTGAACATACGATGAAAAAGGGGGAAATAAAATTTCCTTGTCTAATTCACACTGTTCTATAATTTATTTATTTAAATTATTTCATCTTCCGTTTCACACTTGGTTGTTCCATTTCCTATAATTATTGTACATAATTTTTAATTATTTTTTAACAATTTGACAATAAATATTAAATTAGAAAAATTATTTCCATATGTCTGCTAATTCTATTCGGATATATCGATCCTATTCAAATGGGATCAGCTATGTCACTTCAGTATACCATAC
Source organism: Harpalus rufipes (assembly GCA_951394225.1). NCBI lineage: Eukaryota > Metazoa > Arthropoda > Insecta > Coleoptera > Carabidae > Harpalus > Harpalus rufipes. The sequence goes on from OX596281.1 coordinate 35,504,366, forward strand.
ATATCTTGAGACACACTATACAATCGCCTTTCTTGAATTCTTATTCTCATTCTATCATCCATAAACTATTCCCAGTGCTTGGAAAGGCTACCAGATGGCGGGAATTCAAGGTGGAGACTGTTACAGATTCCGTAGCGGTTCTGTTTATACGCAATGACTTCATTGTATGCAAATCGCGGTTATAATGTGATTTTTATACCTTGTTTTTATAAACGTATAATTATAGTACGTTATTTAGAACAGTTTTTATGGAAATGTTGAATTTTTTGTTTCTGTTTGGTAATTTTTTGTTTCCTTGTTACAGATCAAGCAGAATTGAATGATTTTCAAGGTAAGAAGTTTTATTTTGTTACCGGGAGCATGTTTTTGTTTTTATGGGTACAGTGCTCTCTTGATATTTAGGATTAATTAAAATTGAAAATAAAATGAGCAAGTTTATATTTAAATTTTTCCAATTATAAAGTACCTTATATTATTGTTGCCATTTTTTATTATTCATTCATTTCAATGAAAATTATTTATTTTTTATATAAAAAGTTACTACATTGTAATATTACTATTATAGTACTTTCATAGTGACTGGTACTTTGTATTTTGAAAGTTGTATCACAATGACAATTATTTTTACTGAAATGAAATGAGTTTTTTATTCTCTTGCAATAATTTTTTACTTTTACAATTTTATATAACTTATCTCTGGTTAAGATTTTAAATGCCAACTAAACAAACAAAACTGAAACGAAATGAACTGTTAAATTACAAATTTGTCATTGTTGTCAATTTGATTTAAGCTCGATATTTTTATTTCTGGTTAAACTGTCAGTTATAAGAAAAACGTCGCATTAAACAATTGACACATGTATAATTTTTACAACTTATACCATAATGTCGATGCTATTTTTTTCGTTTAAGTTAAGTTAACAGATAATGTAAAACCAGAGATAAAAATATCGGGCCTTAATATGGTTTATTTATCTGGAAGTTAAAAATTTTAACTGAGGATTGTTCTTTATTAAAAATATTAAAGCATATTTTTTTATATTTCGTTGAAATAATTTTATTTTTTTAATTTCACCATTCCACAAGCTACCTACAATTTTATAACGAAACGTCTATTTCTATATTATCATATGAATAGATAACATTAGATAAAAATGCAAACATTTCATCGTGAGCTAATCTTGTAAGGCTTGTCGTGTGGAATAAAGTTAGGAAATCCAAGTCCCAGTCTACATCATTTACATTCGATTCAATACAGTTTAATCAAATTTGACGGAGAGCTTTCCTATGCGTCAACGCTGATTCGTGTCTCCCGGCCTTCCGCTTTTCTAACAACTTCCATATCTTGGGAGATCTCCAGACATTATGATGAAAAAATCCCAAGAAACTTGGGTATCTTTACATATTACGTACTTTCAAATTAAATTGTAACTAAATATAACTTAACGTATACGATACGTATAAAGAATATCAGGAATACAGCAAAAAAAACCTCGAACGAACCCTAATGAATTGTTGATGCAGTTTTTCTAAACATATTACCAACGAAATTTAAAAAGTTGTACGGTAGAGCCTATAATCTATATTAGAAACTGGAACTATCAAAATAATGTACTTGAGGCAAATAAGGCCCAGCGCGTATTAAGATCCATGTACCGATAATTGTACACCGGTGTGGTTTTCTACACATTTGTAGATAACGGTAATATAAAGGTAAATCAGAAGTGCCATCGTGTTTACACTGCCCTATTTTCGTAGCTTCAAGTTTGTTGTGAGAAGTTCCATTTTATAAAAACTCCCGACAAACAACCTTAATTTTTTACCTCTCGCTAAGAGAGGTATTGGATTCATGCTAAAAATCGCATATCCAGATTTTACTGAATAAGAACGATTTAAGGTCCATAGAATCCGATTTTAACATTTTTACAATGATGTCTGTGTGTGTGTGTGTGTGTGTGTGTGTGTGTGTGTGTGTGTGTGTGTGTGTGTGTGTGTGGATGTGTGTGTGTGTGTGTGAGGTTGTTGGAGACACGATTTCTCAAATTCTATAATACTAAAGACCTTTTTGACTACGGATTCCTCAATCTAACATTAATGGGAAGAGTTGAATAAGTTTTGGTACCAATTGGAAAACCGGAAGTAGTAGTATCTTAAAAAAAAATTCTAAATATTATTTTTTTGAATTTTTTTATTATTATCATTAAAGAACATAAAATTCTCTATTCGATACATTTTAAAATTTTATTATATCTCCTATAGGTTTGGCGATATAGTATATAATAATATAAAATAATTTGTAATAAATTTCAGAGCCTAAACAACTCTATAGTAACCATCAGATGTTTGTAAATGACAGGAAAATGTCATTGCCAAAAATCAACAGTAGTTCATAAACCTGTTTGGGCGATATTGGCAGCTCAATTCTAAAATTTGACCTTAAGTCTATTTTAACTAAACACATGACAATGGATAAGAACCGATTCAGAATTTGACATAGTACGAATATGGTTTTATATATATTTTAGCTGAAAATAAATCTTAGATATTCTTTTTTGGCAACATAGTAGTAAAACGTCAAAATACTCTTTTACGTCAAATGAAGAAGTTTAACTGACATTATTAAAGAATTTTTCAGAGATATTGGTAAGTTTACTATTTCTTGTTGTATAACAATAATAACAATTAAATATTTAAAATTATAGCTACATACATATACCCATCTGAAATCCAGTCAAGATATTGGAAGAAATTCGAACATTTAGAAGTATAGGAGAAAACTTCCTCAAAAAATAAATTTAAAATTATAAAAATAATCTAAACATAAAGGAAAGACATGAGAAATTTATAGGGCGCGAGCAGTCATGTGACTTTGTTGGACTTGACAAGCAAATATGCGGGCCCGAGTTAGAATGACAGCTGGTAATTATGTACATATACGTCAAATGTCAATTTTCCATTCCAAATTTCATTATTTTCCTATTCCATGTGGTTTATTTTCCTCGACAAGTAAATTCTACATTTCCGGAGACAAATTAACCACGTGAAAAATTACGACATTTGTCATTTATGTAAATAATTACTAACTGTCATTTTGACAAGGGCCTTTATATCTGCTTGTCTAGGTCAAGTATGACAAACTAACTACGTGAATTTAGAAAATCTTGGAATTTTTCATGAAAAATTCTGACATTTGACATTTATATACAAAATTACTAATTGTCATTTTAACAGAACCCCCATATCTGCTTGTCAAGGCCAACAATGTCACATGAATGCTCACGCCCTATACTTATGTAACCAAAAACGGAAGTGGCGAGAGGTACTTATTGTGCTGGCCAGAACAGATTTTTTTTTAAAATTTTGTTCATGTGCTTTATTTACTCTTTGAACCTTATAATTTTTATTGTTGTAAAAAGAAAATATTCAATAAATAAACTTTATTTATCCTACTACCCCGGGCAAAGAAGGCCTAGTTAATTGCAATAAATTTTGAACTACCTAAACTAAATAAAATAAAATAAACTGAAAAGAACATCGGAGACATGGTTTTGTCATAGCTGTAATAGAAAAATGCACAATATGCCTCTCAAATGTTACTATGAAGAGTATGCTGGTTGCGGCTTATATTAAAAAAAATAATTATGCCCAGATGTTTTAGTTTAGGCTAAAATTATGCCAAAAGTTTATCTAAATCTAGCTCCTTTGTAAAAGAGTATTAATACTTATTGATTTTTCTCAAAATGTTAATTTTCTTCAATGACCTTATACTACAACAGTTTAATAAGGGCCAATTTTTTTAAAAATATATTTTTAAATGATAATTAGGTTAAAAAAATTGTTGTGGCCAGCACAATACTACTCGCCACTTCCGTTTTTGGTTACATAAGTATAAGGCGTGAGCAGTCATGCGACATTGTTGGCCTTGACAAGCAGATATGGGGACCCTATCAGAATGACAAGTAGTAATTATGTACATAGATGTCAAATGTCAGAATTTTTCATTCAAAATTTCAACATTTTCTAAATTCACGTAGTTAATTTGTCACACTTGCCCTAGACAAGCAGAAATGGTGGCCCATGTCATAAATGTCAAATGGCATAATTTTTCACGTGGTTAATTTGTCATCAGGAATGTGGAATTTACTTGTCGAGGAAAATAAACCACATGGAATAGGAAAATAATGAAATTTGGAATGGAAAATTGACATTTGACATTTATGTACATAATTACTAGCTGTCATTGTAACTCGGGCCCCCATATCTGCTTGTAAAGTCCAACAAAGTCATATGACTGCTCGAGCCCTATAAATTTCTCATGTCTTTCCTTTATGTTAAAATTATTTTTATAATTTTAAATTTATTTTTTTGAGGAAGTTTTCTCCTACATTTCTAAATGTTCGAATTTGTTCCAATTTCTTGACGGGATTTCTGATGGATATATGTATATAGCTATAATTTTAAATATTTAATTGTTATTATTGTTATATAAGAAGAAGTAGTAAACTTACCAATATCACAGAAAAAATCTTCAATAATGTCAGTTGAACTACTTCATTTAACGTAAAAGCGTAATTTGACGTTTTACTACTATGTTGAACAAAAAAAGAATAGCTAAGATTTATTTTCAGCTAAAATTTACATAAAACCATATTCGTACTATGACAAATTTTGAATCGGTTCTTATTTACTGTCATGTGTAATTAAAATAGACTTAAGGTCGTTTTAGAATTGAGATGCCAATACCGCCCAACTAAGTTTATGAACTACTGTTGGTTTTTGACACTGACATTTTTCTATCATTTACAATCATCTGATGGTTACTATGGAGTTGTTTAGGCTCTGAAATTTATTACAACAGATTATTTTATACAGGGTGTTTACGGTCTTTTTGTTTTTTTTTAATGGGTGATACTACAGGTCAAAAGAAGGCGAAAAACATTAAAACACCTTAGTAAAATATTTATAATAAAAGAGATATGAATTTTTTTAGTTTTTATTTTTATGGAATTAAAACATAACGATAAGCGCTTTTATAACAGATGTTCAAAGTTATCACCCTGCTGCTGTATGCAAAGGTCTTGCTCGGCGTATCCATGAATTAACGTACGTTGCAAGGCCCATGCTTTGTCGAATTTCCGCCGCTGCTGCTTCCACCCGGTTGCGGAGGTCTTCAGGGTCGATAATTTCGGTGGTGTATACCATGTTTTTCATATGCCCCTACAAATAAAAGTCCAATGGTGTTAAGTCAGGTGACCGCGGAGGCCAAGAAACAGGACCGCCCCGACCAATCCACTTATTTCCAAATGCATGGTTTAAGTGATGATGTACGAGACGACTGAAATGCGCCGGTGCACCGTCGTGGAGAAACCACATTTCTTGACGCACATTCAAGGGAACATCGTCTAAAAGTTCTGGTAAATTATTTTGCTGCAGTTGAATTTTGATACACTTCCCCATAAATGAGCATCATGTCAACTAATTCCGTATTAGAATACCGATGGTACATTGTTCACCTTTTACACAATTAATAACAATAATCAATTAGAAACTGACGGTGCATAATTAAATAGTAGCAAACTGCAACTGACAGATAAACAAATTAAAAAAACAAAAGAGAGAAATTTGTCATTGCACAGGTTACTACAACTTTTTTCAACATTAATTTACCTCCCCTTTATAAAAACTAAAAAAATCATATCTCTTTTATTATAAATATTTTGACCTGTAGTATCACCCATTAAAAATAAAACAAAAAGGCCGTAAACACCCTGTATATTACTTTTTATCTCAATATATAGAAGATATAATAAAATTTTAAAATGTATCGATTAGAGAATTTTACGTTCTTTAATACTAATAATAAAAAAATTCAAAAAAATAATATTTAGAATTTTTTTTTAAGATACTACTACTTCCGGTTTTTCAATTGGTACCAAAACCTATTCAACTCTCCCCATTAATATTAGATGGAGGAATCCGTAGTCAAACAGGTCATTAGTCTTATAAAATTTGAGAAATCGTGCCTCCAATAACCTCACACACACACATCCACACACACACACACACACACACACACGCACACACACACACTGTAGAGCTTCTTTAATCCGTACCCACGTTGTTCGAACATTCAGTAATCCGAATATCGGATAGAAGTAAGGAAATCCGAACATGGACTCTTTATTCCGAAATATAGGATAAAATTTGTAAGGTAACGCCTGGTAAATACCCACACTGTACAAATATGTCATCATCATTACCGAAATCTGTGTACTGACACACCCAGCAATGGGTAATATGCCGTGATGATATATTTATTTTAATTTCTCCAAACGCGCGTGATTCTTGGAAAACACTATCAAATTTTGCTTTAGTTTCTCCCCCTGAAGTGATGGGATGTGATAAACATTACAGTCCGAGTTGCAACTGGTGGATGTATGTATATAAATTGTTTAGCAAATAATAATACAGTAGAAACCATTTCATCCGAAATGCTAAATGTAAGGGGGTGTTCGGACTAACGATTTGTTCGGATTACTGAGTTTGTGTGAATAAGTGTTAATAACATCAATTTAGAAAGTTTTCAGAATTTATTACTGCACTTCAGCGAACAAATAACGCTGGCATTAAGAAATAGAAACAAAAAAATATAATTATTGATTTATTTTTTTGTTTGTATGTTTGTTTACATACCTCTTCATATTGATATGTAATGTTATAAAAATTAAAAATAATAACTAAACAATTCTGAAAAATATCATAAATTTTGTTTGTTTTCGGGCGTTCATTTCGGCTTTCGAGTATCTATTATTATTTTTTAAACAATTAACGCTTTAATCTACCAGTTTCAATCTCGGATAGAAATGCTTATCACATCCCGCCAATTCAGGGGTGGAAACTACAGCAAAATTTGATAGTATTTTCCAAGAATCACACTTGCTAGATGTTGCATAAGGAGATTTTTTTTCCCACAGTTCGGATTAAAGAGTCCTTGTTCGGATTACCTTCCTTCTACTCCTTTTTTGAATTACTAGATGTTCGGATTAACGTGGGTTCGGATTAAAATGCCTCTATTTTACATATATAATACTTCGGCGAATATGGCGATCAAAGCAGGAATAAACACCGTAAAATAAACAAAAAAAAATTAAAAAATTCGGAATTAATTATATATTTATTATTTTTAATTTGCATGATGCCAACATTTCAATTATAGAACAATATACATACCAATATGAATACATACAGGGTGTAACAGAAATAAGTACATTAAATTTAAGCAGTGATAGAACTCGTCGAGTGTAACAATATTTCTTAATACCTTTTTCGTGTAAACCTTCTAGATATTGAGTTAAAATTCTTCAAAGTTTTGTCACAAATTTCATTATCCGCCTATGGTCGAATAAAATAACATCTGAATGTCAAAAAAGTAAAGCGCGTTGCATATTGGCAAAATACAAAATGGGACTATCTGCTCGTGCGCGTGAGTCTACGAACAGCTGTTTTTGGTTTGTTTCCGTGACTGTGACTGAATACAATAAAATAATGAATTTCAACATGAAAGATTAGAAACTGGTGAATAAATTCGGGGAAGATAAAAGATACAAGTAGAATAGAATACCTCGACTAAGATAACAAAAAAATCATACGTCAAATTATTATGTTACTACAGGTTGGACAATCCAAACATGAGGATATTTATAGAGTGTAGTCAACCAAGAACAACTCTACAATTGACGGAACAAGAAAACGCATAAAAATTATTAAAAGTAATGCAGGCATAAATGAAATCACAATAAATGTTTAAAATGGCCACCGTCATTGTCAATTACCGAAGGCGTCGACGAAATGATGTAACAGTTGTTCTTTCAATATCCTCCAAATTGCCATATGTAACACTCTGTGTTGTAGTGCTATTCTTCGAGTATTAGACCCTGGCGCCCAGCATCCTATTCAATACTTTCTATGTGATCAGGACGTATTGTATCACGATCTTAAGCAGCAGGCTTAAAGGAATCATGATCAGGGACTCCGAGATTTATTTATTTTATTTACATACATGTACAAAGGTGCGAACGTTTAGAAGATGACGATTCGGAAAACGTGCCAAATTAATTTGATGGGCATCGGCAACGTTTCCCTGAGCTTGAGCATAGGTCAGCACAATGTCTTGTATACTCGCTATCCGTAAAGGCAGACATTTTTTTACTGATTATAACTTTCATAATAATTATTAATCGATTTATTTGTCAAAATTTATTTGAAAAAGTTGACAAATCGCTTTTGTCAAAAACAATTGTTTCATTGTTATTGCTACTTGATCAGATTATTCTGAAAATACCTAAACGACTCGTTAATATATGTTGGGGAGGGGGGGTTAAAAATGAGATTTCGAAAAAAGTTCTTAAAACACATTGTTGCGAGTTCTATCACTGGTTAAATTTAATGTACTTATTTCTGTTACAGCCTGTATACAAGAAAAGATGAAAACTAAAAAGCTCAGATAGTAATTATTTTGTGTTCTGTTTCTATTTCTTAATTTCAGCGTTATTTGTTCTCTGAAGTACTCTAATAAATATTTTAAAAAATTATAAATTGACATTATTTACACTATGCCATACAAATTCAGTAATACGAACAAATCGTCAGTCCGAATACCTCGTTACATTTCACATTTCGGATTAAAGGGTCTCTGCTATATTTCATTTTTAATTAAGGTGGGCCTTAACATAAACACTTTAAGATTTATCTTTGACATATTTTCTCTCTAGAAGCAAAATATTTTACTTTTGTACTGTTATGATTTTGACAGAGATAATCGAAATCTACTCCCGGTGATGAAAAAATAACTTTATACTATAGGTTTTCTTTGTAGGTATATATGTAGGACACCATTATATATTAGGAGCTAAATAATATATGAAAAAACTGTTTTCCCATGTTATACGCCTTTGTCATGTTTCATCGTACTCACACTTACGTGCATTTAAGGCAAACAATCGATCAAATCGTCACGTTTATAATCTGACCAGCATAGATCATATTGAATTAGTATTTTGAAATGAACCTTATTTAATTAATTAAAATTTAGTTCATTATCGACAGATAAAAATGAGTTATATGATTGTATATCATTAAACTGATTAATTTTAGTTTCTAGTATTGCATTTTATTACGAACTAGTGCACAGAATTATATAATTAACGTAATTTAATTTTGCATAATATCCGTCACTGTAATCAATAATATCATTTAATAATTAGTCTACACTTAGCAACAAGTGAGAAACATTTTAACAAAGCAGTAAAACGAAGTTTTAAAAAGAGCGGTGAGATGTCTAGAATCCATTATTAAGACGTTGAAACTTATTTATAGATAGTTAAGCGTGTGCTTCGTAGAATTTATAGTTGTTTTCTACAATGTTGTATTGTTGACAGCGGGTTAAATAACGACTACTTCTCTACTATGTGCCAGATAAGATGAGCTAACATTGACAACTTCCGGACTAATAACAGAAGGCCGTAGCTCCTTTCCAATTTGATTTACCGCTCATTATTACAACTTAACTTACGTCCAAACAACTCGATTGACTCTAACGCAAGATTAGATGAACATTATTCTGCCAATAAAAATATAGTGGATACCAGAAGCTGCTTATCAGTGAATTTATACGAGATGTTAAAATGATTAGGGAACTGATGAAAGCTGTACATACCTATGAATTGAATAATCCCTTTGGAATCTTAATTTTATTTATTTTTATTTCTAATCAAGTTTGAAAAATAGTCAAAAGTTAATCTCTAACCTTTTTCTTCATTTTCACCTTTCAATCTTTTACAGAGTGTAAAATGGCGTTATTAGCTCTACAGTATATATAAATGTGCAGTTTTATTTGTTTACAAAAAAATTTCAAACTAAGGAAACAATAGTATTTTAAAATGAATAATTTGGATGTATATAAATATTTTTATGTATGTATGTATGTATATATTTTGTTTGTACCACTCTCTCGTAGATGATAGAATAGGTTATCATACGAGTTAATCTGCTTATGCAGGTACAGATGTATCGACGTAAAATATGTGTCATTTGTATCTTCTAGCTTTAGTACTTTATTTAATTAATGTAATTATTGTAAATAATAATCTTCATAAAAGTAATAAAATTAAAGATTTAACACCTATTTTCAATTCGTATGTGTTCTTCCGCAATTATAATCATCATCAAGTTTTGTCTTCGGCGATAGAAGTAACGTACGGCACAATCGACTTTTATAAGATTAGAATTTACAATAATATTGTTACATCAATAGATTTGATCCAGAAGTTTCGACTGTAAGATTATGATTAACTATTATCCGTATTGAAGGATAGAGGAAATAGCCGAGCGAATATAAGAGGAGTGATAGTGGTCGGTAATTAAGTGTAAATAGAAATGTTCTGGTAGGTGCGTTTGTAAATATGCAAAAGAACATTATGTTCGGGAATTTAAATGCCCAGTTGCACCGCTGACCCTTAAATTGTAAACCAGGCTTAAACAAAAGAATGCAAATCGAAATTTTGACAGCTATATTTAATTACTCATTTGACGTTTCGTTTTCCATACGATGTTCGCATTCAACCGGATCAGCGCTAACCAGCGCTAGACTAGCAAAATAATTAAACGGTTCGCTAGAATCTAGCGCTGACATAGCGCTAGAAGAAATAGTTAGCGAGAAATATTTCGCTGAAACATGTAGCGTACTAGTACGCGACTGCATGCGTCTATTTGGTTGCAACGAACGTCACTTTCTAACAAATTTACTACACTTCGTTTTACGTAAGAAAACATTAGATGGCACTTGAGAACCGACCGTTGTATAAATGTACAAAACCTGAATATTAAAAATTACAACAAAACATGGTTAAACATTACTTAGTTCTGTAGATTTTATTTCATAACTGACAACTAACAGATGATATTTTTTTCGTTTTTGTAAACTAGTTTTGTATTCTGACCAATCAAAGGTCAGAATTCATATCCCTATCTAAACCAACGCTATTTTCTTACGTGAAATGAGGTATACCTGGTTAATAATATTTACTTCCGGTGCATCTTCTAATAGTTCAAGTAATAATTTCCATTTCAAAATGAAATCTGCGAACTTTCAATACTATACATATATAGAACTGTCAATTATTTTCTTACTTTAACCAGCGCTTTTACGTTATGTTTATTAAATGAATACCGTTCAGCACGCATCTAGCACTAAAAAATAGCGCTAATTTTTGCTAAGTTAGCGCTATCCCGGCTGAAGCGAGCGATATTGTCAGTTTAAGGAACACTTAAAAATTAAGTGTCAGCGGTACATTCGGGCTTAGCAAATATAAACAGTTGATAAGAACGCCAAAGATATATTCATTTGGAATTGTTTAGTTATATGGTGGGATACATTTTTATAAATCTCTTTAAATAAATGTTACAAAATTGATACAAAGATCATATCAATTGTAAAAATTTGGTAGTCATGGATTTGGTTCTACATATGCATCTTTTCCCATAAAATTGATTCCATAACAATAGCTGAATATTATTTAATTATTACAGTTTCCCAAATGACCTATTTACAACATGAAACCCTGAAATATCACTTTAATTATGTAAAGTACGTTTCATTATTGTTCATCAAATAGTTTTATTCTTGCTTCCAGTTCTACCAAAACTTGGAAATTAAAATCCACTTAAATCAACCTGGCATATTAAAAGTAAAACAGGACTTAGCCTACATTGTAATAAATAGTAACAGATTTTGATTTGATAAGATTGGAGTAATTTCTTTTGATATGCCGCAATTATAATGATATTACCATAACGACAATATGGAAATATATTGCATAATGTGGTATTTGAACAAATGGATACTATGAAAGGAAATCTTTAATAACCTAAATATGAGTTTGTTTATTTCAAAGAATGTAAGAAAATCCTTGACGAATTTTATTACATTACTATTATATGTAAACACTAATCATTGTGGGTGGTATTTATGATCAATAATATTCCATTCATATTCTTCAATACCTATATCGTTATGGGAAATGAATGCAGTTTAACAGCTTGTGACAAGTAAAAGTTAAGTATTTCATTACTTTCTACATCATTTGACCGAACAATAATGATTGCAAGACATTGTAAATATTTTTGTTAGTAGTATATTTACAAACAGTATTTCAAAAAATCTGTTACTGTAGATAAATATCGGAAATAACATTTCCTGCAAAGAGATTCCATTTAATATAATTTTCTGATTGTATATAACACTTTTTATTTTCAACAGTAATACCAATATAGTCCATTCGCTGAGAAGAGAGAATATGGAACTAATTCTTGAACAGAGACAATTCATTCTATTCGTTAAAAGAAGCTAATTTTGAAGCCGAACCAATAGAATGACTTTTTTCTGTTGAAGAGTTAGTTCCACATATTTTCGTCTCAGCGAATGAAGTATAGGACTATGATTTACCAGTCAATTTTTTACGATAAAATCACGACTGCTTCTTGTTACGAAAATGTGCATGAGTATAGATTTTGCTAAGCAACAAGCAAGAAGTGATCTTCACAAAAATTACCGAAAGAAAATCAGTCACAAATGATATGGTATTTAGCTTGACAATTCTTCGAAAAATAATAACTTTTCTCTGTTTCAGAGTTAAAATGCATATTCTAGCATTAAATGATTTCTGGTGACATTTAGTTATTAGGGATTGGTATGACTGCACTAAATACACAAATTATCCATAATGAGCAAAATAAAACACAAATAATTGTTATCACTCTCATTGTTTTGTCAAAAATATCCCTTAATGGAAATTATCAACTATTTTTATGCAGACACAATGTAAATGAAAGCCGGAACAGAGAAAATAGTATAAAACACTTGTTATTCAAACACTCGTTCCTTCGCACACTCGCTACTACGCACTTGTCTTCGAATTTCACACTCTTGCTTAAATAGGTTGCCTTCTATAACTTATGTTTTAATATTATATTTTGTATTTCGGAATTAGAATGACATATTCTGCGTGTCTCAAGAATGTAAATTAATAATAATATAAAATTACTGGCTCAAGTTCGAATGCATATCAAAAAGACTAGATTCTAGGCCAGTAGTTCTCAACCAGTGTGCCATGGAACACTAGTGTTCCGTAAGCACATCAAAAATATTTCAGGCAATTTTAATATAACTATGCTTTGTGAATTAAAAATTAATATGAATGAACTAACTGAGAACTGCAACAAAATTATTTTTTAGGTAATTGTTATATAAATAGTTGTTTTACGTATCCTTTAGCAATCGTAAAGTATCACTTTTATTTTGATATCTGTCAAAGACTACTTTACGGTAGCATTTACTTTACGGCCGCTTTTACTTTACCGTCACATTTATTTTACGAACTAAATTGTTAAATAAATTTATTGTTGTATTGCATGTAGCTTCAGATTTTTTTAAGAATCTGCTACTTCCGGTTGTTCAATTATTACCAAAATCTTTTCAGCTCTTCCCAGCAATGTCCGATTGAAAAATACGTAATTAAACAGATATTAAGTATTATAGTTTTTGAGAAATCGTCTTTCCAACCGACTCACATACACACATACACGCACACACACACACACACACACACACACACACACACACACACACAAACACACACATACAGGGTGTCCCTTAACTTCGAGCAAAAACTTTAAGGGCATATAGTACTGACCAAAATGAATAAAAAAGCTTCATCAACATAGGAATGATCTTCAACTGTTTCCGAGAAAAGCGAAAAATCTAAGAAAAACTGACAAAGATAACGATCGAATAAAATTTTGTCTATGTCAGTAAAAAGACTATAAAAAACAATAAAATTTTATATGAAACATTTTTCTCAATTTCTTATAGTTACGTAGTTATATGAAAATTAAATATTGACCAAGGTCGCCACAATATTTCACTTTTGATTTTTATAAAATAACAAAAGGCCATCTAAGATTACCTCTCAAAGGTAAACAAAAAGTCTCAATTAATCAAAATCGTAATTCTTATAGTTTTCGAGATAGCAAAGGTAAATCTCGTAAAAACTCATTTTTCACTGCGTTATATCTGGGAAACTATTAAAGATCGGACACATTTTGACTGAGCTTTTTTTACTCATTTTGATCAGTATTATATGCCCTTAAAGTTTGTGCACCAAGTTAAGGGACACCCTGTATACATACATACATACATACATACATACATACATACATACATCCACACAGAGAGAGAGAGAGATATCATCGTAAAAATATTAAAATCGGATTGTAGGGACCTTAAAACGTGCTTTATCATTAAAATCTGAATATGCGATTTTTAGCATGAATACAATACCTCTCTTAGCGAGAGGTAAAAATTATATCTTTGTAATAGTCGCCTAAAAATGTTGTGCGTACCTCGGCTTAAAAGTTCTTTTTTAGCCTCATGATTTGCTGGCCTCGGCCTTCACCTCGGCTGCATACTTCAGATTGTGCCAGAAAAGATCACTTTTACACTGATACACAAATAACTATTTTTGTATCATATGAAAATGTGCTAAAATTTGTACCCCATTGATCATTGATGGTACGAAGCGGAATTTATAGTTTTTGCAGAAAAACAAAATTAAGATTTATTTCAACCATTCCTTCTTGCATAGACGAACAGTTATTGCAAAAGCATTGCCCGTATAATTGCGGAATATTTTGAGTAGAGTTGTCAGACGGCTCTTTCGAGTAAAATGATTCGTTCCCGTGTACTAAAATTAAGAAAAGAATTGTTTCGTTTCTTTCAAAATGAAAACATTTTATTCGCACAAGTTCTTAAAAATAATATGTGGTGTGCTCAGTGGAACTATTTAACAGATATTTTTAATTATTTAAACAGCAATACAAGGATAGTAAGCAAAATGAAGATATTTTAACTACCACAGGAAAATTATTAGTATTCCATAAAAAGATTATTCTTTGGAAAAAAACGATTAGCAGAAAAAAATCTGAAGATTATATATGAATATATTTTTGTTCTAGTTTAGTTAACAAGTGTTCCACCTAAAGTTCTTACTCACAAAAGTGTTCTGCGGTAATGAAAAAAAAATTCTGTTAATTCTAAACTTATGTCAGCAGGAGTATCTCTTGGAGTCACTTCAGTGTTCTATATCTGGAAACATACTACACTAGGGCTGTACCTACTTATGTTGATGGCTTTTTAATGATTAAGGACTATTTTAATAGAGAAACATTATTGTGTATTCTAAGAAAGGCATAATCAAAATTTGAAATTCTAAACAAACTGCATGTCGAATATTTCAAAATATCTTTGTGGAAATTCATCCCCATACTTCACATCTATTCATGTTCGTGTTATCCTTGATGTGTTTGACACATGTGCATATAAATATTTCCATTTCCATTCCTGATTTACATAACATCACAACTTTTCCAAAACTGGAAAATCTATTCTGAAAGAGGCGTAAACATTGACAATGCAATTTTGCTTACAGCGAAATACATGGTAGAGAATACATATATGTAACAGTTTTAAAGTCACGTAAATTAATTATATACCTATATACTACTTCAATAACTACAATTCATCTCCAGCATACAATTTTTAAGGGCTAAAATAAAGACTCTATTAAGATATTATTTAGTGCTGTGAAATTGAAAAAAACAAAAAAAAACAGTTTTGAAGTATTTTATAAAAGTTGGTATATTTTAAAATTAGTTAAAAGCAATTTAAAAATAATTTATTGCGATTAAGAATATTTAAAAATATTATTCAGGTACCTTTCATGTAAGTGTTCAATTGCAGAACTATATTGAGACAGGGAAATAGCTCATTACAAGTAAAGACTTCAAAAAATCGACCATAATCAGGTTTTATGTTTATATGACATTTTTACTAAAGCAAGCTGTTAAAGTTCATTAGGTACACTCGTTATAAATCATACTGGATAATAGACAAACTGATTGAATAGTATTAGTTTCCCATGTTATTTTCCAAAGATATTTGCATGATATTGAAAGTGAATTATAGATATTTGTTATTTATTGCGATGATTATTTACAAATCATAATTTAAAGAAAGGTAGTATAACGGTAATCCCATAGAGTACAGTACATCTATTTCTCAGAACACTCATCTGCTTATGTAACAGTGGAACCATTAGCATTTAATTTTTTTAATCCAGTAAACTGCTCCTTTTCCTTTTGCATCCCACTCATAATGTGCGTGCGATGAGATGTGTTTTCTATATGGACAAGATAGTGCATGTGTATGCTGGTCAGTGGGGGTAAAAGACGGGGTATGAATGTGAAGGCAAACAAGTGGCTCGACTCATCCGGTCACAACAGAGTTAAATGTCATGTGCCATTTTTATACAACTTAGATCGCATTGGAAACGTGGTTGATGGTTCACATGGAAATTTATAGGATTTTAATTGATTTCCATGCTTATAAGTTTATGCAATTCTTGTTTTCAAATACAAGTATGACAGGAACTATAAAAAACTGATATGGTCAGCACACCTCCTGTCAGTTCTGTACGCATATTTTATATAAATTTCACATACCAAGTTTCTAGCTATAGAATATATATATATATATATATATTTAGTGAAATTATTTCACGTACGTACGAGTAAATTGCACTTGACTCTGACATCTGTCAATTCTCGTATCTTAATGTTTACATGGTTTAGCATAGATTTCATTTCAAGATTTATGAAAATTAATTCTTCATAATATTTTTCAGCATATCTACTACTACTACGAAAATATGTCTTCATGTCATTGTTTTGCTGACAGTAAGTGACAGTATACTTTAAAATGCTGATTACCATAGGCATCGGGTTGAAATATTTTTCATTAGATACTTATATCTGGGGCAAAAAAGTAAGTTGTCTACAAATACCTTTATTGGGATTTCGCAGATAATAAAATATGGGAGATTGCATTTGTCGCGTTTTCTATTTCTTGAGACATATTTTCGATGAAATATTCTTCAATTTATTACACATTTTGTTGTTTGATCCGAATTATTATGATTCCCAAACCAGGGAAAAATCCAGTAAAAAAATTATTTCCTGATCATCAGTTTGGTTTACGTGTACAACACAGAACCACAGAAAAAGTGCAACGAATTGTCAAACAAATAAATCAAGATTTGGAAACCAAACGATACTGCTCAGCGGCGTTTCTCGATATTCGACAATCTTTTGACTTTGGCAAGGTTTGGCATAGAGGACTACTGACTACGCGCTCAAGTCAATAGTTCGGCCGGCATAATATTTTACATTTCATATATTACAAACAACTCAACGAATATTTTATTCTTACAAAAATTATATTATTACTGTAAAATATACAATTCCAGCTTCAATTAAGGGCAAAAACTAGAGTTTCGGTAACAATTACACTTTAAACTAAATTAAATTAACTCAATCAAAATAGTCCGGCTACTGTTTTAATATTGTGTTGCGCCTCCTTTATTAATTATAATGGCTTTAATTCTGTTAGACATTGTATCAATTAACATTGCATGCTCATCTGGTTCAATATTATTCCATACTTAATGCAATTTTACTTTCAATTTATTTACTGTGTTTGTCGGATTCTTACGCAGTTTCTTTTTCATTGGGGTCATTTAAAAAAAAAACGTTTTTTTTATAAAATCGTGAAATCCGTCTCATTTAATAAATATAGTAATATAAATAACATTCATAAATTTGCTAATAAACTTTCGCAGGTGTAAAATTCATGACGTCACGGCTTGTTACTCACACAAAGACATTTCTCTCACACACACACAACGGTCCACGTGGTATCCGTTTACTGTTGTAAAGAAACTAACCTAAAATTGTGACATGTGACAGCAGAGTTAAGTGTAAAGGTTTGTAAATAAAACATTTATTAAAATAAATACCAAAAGTTGTATGAAATATGTTTTTAGTTAACAATATGTTGTAACAAAATCAAACTGACAAGTGATAATCCAAACAATCATAGTTCCAAATACTATCAGTAGAGAGCACCTGCCGCATCCGAGAAGCCGTGACGTATAGCTGTGACGTCAGCGTCCAAATATTTGAAATTAAAGACAATTTAAAAAAAAATCATATCTCTGATTCTAAAGACTTTTAAAGTGTAAAACATACACCTACATATTTAATTTGACCTATTCTTTCAAGAAAAAAATGAATTAGAAAATGTGAAATGACCCCATTGGCGACAAATCTATGGACTACTTGATATCCACTTTAGAGTAGGAATATTATGATTTCAAAACTAAGTCTTAACAGTTTTTGCCGTATGACACGGGGCACCGTCGTGTTAAAAACGTAGCTCCTTTCGACAGACTGGCATAAAGGAATCGATGGTAAAAAAATATCTTTAAGTAAATTTATTATATTTATCAGCGTTAACAGTGCCATTTAGGAAATGTACCTTCCAGACCCAAACCATAATGCTTGCAGGAAATTTCACTCTTTTAACCAGACAGTATGGTATGTCTTGGAAAAAGTACGCAATACACGGTTTCTACAATCTCCCAGGCAAACTTCAAATTTGGGCTCATCACTCCAAATGACACTGTCATTGTTCGTGAGTCCAATTTTTGTTATCCTTAGCCCATTTCAACCTATTACGCTGTTGCAATTTTGTAAGCGAAGGCTTTTCTTTCGCCTAGTGAAACATACAAAATACTAATAATTCTTTTTCACAGAGAAATCGCAAAAAATGCCTTATAAAACTTGTATCCTAATTGTTTAACTTTTCTTGTAGTGGTAGATACCGAAATGTGTTTTCCGATCATTTCTCGCCATTGTCCGATAATATCTCGAGCATTTGATCGGCGATTTTGTTTCACAATTTTCCTTAGAGCTTGATGATCAGCATTATAAGTTGACGGTGGACGATCAGGTTTTTTTTTCTTTCCATAACATTTTCATTTTCTTTAAACAAATTAATATTACCTTGTACTGCCGATCACGGAATCGAATGTGAAATTGAAATTTTTCGTACCGAAATACCGTTAATATGGGCAATAATTATGGATTTTCTTAAATTTTGACTCTATGATTTACCATTTTAATGTAAAAACTTATCAATTACAATAAATGTCAAACACTTTTTGATTTTAACAATGTTATCAATTCTCTTGTCAAGAGTCGAATCACCTACTTTGTGCAAAATTTATAAGTGGCCGAACTATTCTGATTTGTATGTTATAGATAATTTAATTTAGTTTAAAACCTAATTGTTTTCGAAACTAGTTTCTTTTTGTTGTTTAATTTAAGCTGAAATTCTATATTTTACGGTAATAATATAATTTTTGTAAGAATAAAATATTTATCGAGTTTTTTGTAATAAAATGAAATATCATTAAGGTAAAATATTATGCCGGCCGAACTAAAATGATTTTGGGCTCGTAGTTTACAAAATGAAATCTTACAAAAGATGATCTATAATAGATTTTTTTTCTTTTGTTTCTTAATAATTTTCAATTTTTGCACACGAAAAATATAATACATGTTTTAAACAAAAGAATGTAAACCTGTTACACATCATTGAAAATCTTATAAAATAAGCAAAGGGTATTTTCAATATAAAATAAGATATGAGATATTATCTAAATTAGTGAAAAACCAGTTTTTGCTTGTAGCTTAGAGAGAAAGGAAGATCGAAAATTACTGTGGTGATTATTAAACTTACCTCGAAAACGGCTTTGCTCTATCATTAATATTACCTGAGATACCTTAAAAATATATTGGAAATGAGACGCCTGTACATAACGTAACCATGTATTAGTTCTGTATTGGAAGAGTCTCGCATGTTATTATTTTATATCCCATTATTATTATTATCCTGTTCAAACAAAATACTTATTATTTACATACAGATAGATTGTATAAACAATTGAGTTAATAAAAAAAATCTTGTTGACATAAATATGTACTATTTTGTTGTCAAGAATATCTGTAACACCGCTACATTTGTTAATTGCTGATATAAAAGATACATTACAAAAAATTAAATATACTTAATTTTATTTCTTGTAAAATGATATACAGGGTGTTAAAAAAAGACAAAATTTTTTAGGGTACATACATTTCGACGTGCATCAGTACATCAATCAAAAATATTTATTTCAAAATTCGGAAAATTATTATATTATTTTTCATTTAATGCGTTTTTAGTGCGCCGCCGCCATCATGAAATTTTTATTAAAAATGATGAATTATTTAATCACGTAACAGACGTTGAATAGGACATGAAGTAATTTATAATTATTTTTCTTTCCTTTTTTTAACAGCCTGTATAAAATATGACGAAAATTATCATATGTTTCTCAAGTCGTACAGTGCAATTTTCGGTCTCGAATGCTTGCAACACCAAACCCCGTAAAGCCTTGGTGTTACAAACTGCGTTCTCGACCGAAAAACTACACCTAGGATACTTAGTACATAAATAATTATTATTTCCTAAACAAATGAAGGAATCTCAAACTTTATCTATTTTTTTTTCTGCAAACAATCTAAAATGTAAACTAATTTTTTAAGACTGGAAATTACAGAAAATCCGGGATCAACTGTCTAATAAAAGGTAATTAATAGTGTATCAGATCATCTTGAATATTTTAAATTTAACCTTTCACCACGAAAACCGGCTATTTTTATATTATTTTTTATGTATTCTACAGACTTTATAGTTGCAAAGTGGTGATTACAAAGTGATACTTTCGTAACAACATATCAGGGCCTGTATTCTTGAGCGTTCGTCGAACTCTCGTATTCGTATTCGCGTTCGTTTTCATGTTAGTAGTCACTGTAGTCTGTGTTTCAAAAACAATATTGGATATGTCATTGTCAGTATCAACCGTATTGCAGCATTTATTCACATCATTTACAAGTAAAAAAAAAAAATATTAATCGTTAATAAATATATCATAAAAGTGAACTCTTAACTTGTAAGTGATCTGAATAAATGTGACAATACAATTATTGACACTGACACATATAATATTATTTTTGAAACACAAACTACTATCACTACTAACATGAAAACGAAAGCGAATAAGAATACGAATGTAATTACGAACGCTCAAGAATAAGGGCCCAGTACACAATTGACCCCACTCTGTAACTTAGGGCCCGATTTTCAACTATCACTTCATATCAAACTACAATGGTGATGAATTTATATTATTGTCAGTGTCATGATATTGTTTGTCAAATCTCAATAAACACGTGCGCTAAATTCATACAAATGTCGCCAACAAATGGTAAATACATACAATATCACATTTTTTCACTCATTTATAGCTTATCACTTTGCAATCGAGAATAGCTCCAAGTGATAAAGTGATAATTGATGAAAATTTTCACTGCATATCACTTTAGTGATAGTTGAGAATCAGGCTTTTTATGGATAAGTCGTTAAAAAAATCACCAAGCAAGTATATCGATAAATAACAAAAAAATATTTTAGTTGCCAAATCAATATTTATTCGATACTAATTTTAACCAGTTGTGATAAATTAACCACTTTGTTGCAGAATAAACATTATATACAATAGTGCCATCTATGGCTGGATAAAACGAAAACTATAAGAAGCTAAATTTAGCCCGTGCTTAATGAATCAGCTGTTGTGGTTGCTAGCTTCACGCTGTGTTGGATGTTGGACATCACAGTTTGGCAAGTTGGGATTAAAATGTTTTGTAGCACCATGGAAACTAATACGTTCTCACATAGGCGCCGACTATGAGGGGAGGAGCAAAAAGGGGCATTACCCCCCCCCCTGACAAATTATAGAAGGGGCGAAACTATGTTTTGACCCCCTCCCGCCCTATACATATTTTTCGCGCTTTTGCTTCGATCTCATTAAGAGGAATGGCTACACCTATCAAGTGAAAATTCAAATAAATTATTCCTATTCTAGAATTGTTAAAATTTTAAAAAAAATCAACATTAGACAAACATACTTCTGATATGAACCTGTATTTAAAAAAAATTATTGAAATGTATTAGTATTTGACTTTGATTTTAATAGGAAAACTAAAATTCAGTAGCATTTCTCGTTTTCCCTATAAAATCACAGTCAAATACTATTAGAATTCAATAATATTTTTTTTAAAATGCAAGTTCAGAAGTATGTTCGTCTAACTTTTACTTCATATTTTAATACATAAGTAGTCATTCCTCTTAAATTAAAATATATTTTAATTATGGCATTTGCATCACTGGTCAAGTTTCATTTGGAACTTATTCGATAGGCCACCAAATCCACAGTTTTCATTTTAGTTTTATATTCGATAATGAAACAAGACAGGTTAAATCATGTCAATTTTAAATAGCATTTAAAAAAAAATAGGCCTAACATGATTGTTTAAAATAATATAAAAAGTCGTAAGATTCGTAGATACTTAAACTAAACTGTATTTTGTTTAATTTTTCTTCAATTATTATTAATAAGATATAAATTTCATGAAGTAAAAAATAAATTAAAACAATAAATTTTATTTTTATTAAAAAAATATATATTATCACGGCATATTATCCATTACTGGGTGGGCTAATTTGATTTGTAGACACATTTCGGTAATGATGATGACATATTTGTATTGTGCGGGCGTTTACCATAAGGGTTAATTTTATACCATTTAAAATTCGAATTATTTGGCGTTGATCGGGATCGAATCGGATTCCCCAGATTCACGGCCAGACATCAGGCACACGGCCATAGATAAATGGCGGGAGATATTGTGTTGGTCACGTCAGATTTTTTATTGTTACATATGATGAAAATAATGGAATATAAAACACATTTTAGTACATAGTAATATTTTTTATGTTTTCTTATATTTCCGAAAACAACTTTCCTTTAAATTATTCAATTACAATTCTTCTCACATTTGTGTTACATTTACTCGTACTAACTTTGATAAGATCTAACATCTAACTAAAGTTTGGCTAGTAACGGCTAGTCTTATTCATTTCTCATTTTACAAATTGAAACGTAAAACTTACGACGTTGTAGCAATGCCAATGAACGCGTACAAGACGCAATTTTTTTTTAATCGTGTGGTTAACTTGAAAGTTGTGAGTCTGTGAATGATGTGGATAACTTTCAATGCCCGCGGTCCTTGATTTCTGATTCTGCTGTAAATGAATACTGTTCCATTATAAACCTATTACAGCGGTTGATTATTAGCAAATAATTGGCTTTATTGTTGATATCGTTTCACAAATTATTAACGAAATTGATACCATTTTTTAAAATGAAAAATGAGATTATAATTTGAATAGCTGCGGATCTAATTTTATTTATTAATCATTGATAATGACATAGTTTGCTCTATGGATCTCTTTAATATTATATATTCTTTTAATTATAATAATAATAATATAACCTATGACATATCCATTCGGACAAAGGCCGTCTATAACTTTCGGTTCCTTGCATTCCTCGACCACAACTTTCCCGCGGATTTGTTGATGTCGTCCTCCTATCTCTTCGGTTGTCTTCCTCTGTTTATTTTCTTGTCCCATGGGATCCAACTGGTCGTCCTTGTGGTCCATCTGTCGTCTTTGAGTCTTTGGATGTGTCCAGCCCAGCGCCATTTTAATTTCTTGACTGTCTCTTCTATGTCGTTGACTTTGGATTTTCTTTTAGCTCTGTGTTTGGAATTCTATCTCGGAGCGTTACACCCGTGATAATTCGTTCCATCTTTCTTTGGGAGATTTCTAATTTATTGATGTCTTTTTTGGTATATGACCATGTTTGGCAGCCGTTTGTGTGGGTAAGAATGGCACACTGGTTGTATACTATAGCTTTTAATTTTGCCGAGTATTTGCATTTAAAAATATTACGGAGCCTCCGTAATTTTTTTAATTATTAATTAGTAATTACTATTAAATATTTCTTTCCAGCTAGAAATGTACTCAATTTCAGGATATGTGGAAGTCCGATGGAGCCAAATCAAAGAAATATAGTAATTGCACAATTTCAGATGGGTGCATTATCATGGAGAAACTACATTTTTTTATAGGGATCGTGCTAAAAATCGCATATCGAGATTTTGGTAAATTTTAACATTTTCACGATGATGTCTGTGTGTGTGTGTGTGTGTTTGTATTTGTGTGTGTGTGGGTGTGTGAGCATATATGTGTTTGTATGTGTGTGAAAGTAAGTGTGTGTGCGTGCGTACGTGTGTACGCGCGTGCCTTCGGGCGTGCGTGTGTATATGTATCCTCTTTACGGACTAACTCAAATACTATCGTTCAGAAAATTTTGGAACATTATATTTCTACCTTATTCTAATATGGAAAGAAGCCATTATATTTTGGTGTAAATCAGATAACCGGAAAAGGCACTTTATTTATAGCTCAAAATAGTTTTTCTTCTATAAATACCTTTAAATGTTATTTTTTCGAGATTTATGTTATTATAAAAATTAAATATTATTAAATTTTCTACAAGTTTGCACTAATACTTTTTATATATATATATATATTTTATGAACAAATTTATAAAATTATCTACAACTTAAATTCCGGAGCTTACAACTCCTTGATTATACAGTTCAGATCCCAAATTATGTAACTGACAGATAAATGTCACTGTCAGAAAGCTAATCATTTCAAATTAATAATAGTAACGTTTTAAAAAGAAAGTAGTAAATTGAACAATAATTATATAGAAAGGAACGTAATACAGTTTCCAGCATAAGTATGTAAATATGTAGGAATGTAGGTATGCATTTAAATTAATAAAAATTAAATGGCGGGAGGTATTGTGTTGGTCACATCAGATTTCTTCTTGATCATTTCCAGGAGTTTTTCCTGAATTACTGCCTTCAGCTTGCCAAATATCAAATAAATTAATAATTCCCATGAATCGTCCCTTTACATCATTTGGATTCTTTTTAAACAATTCCAAATTATCGACTACCGCTTAGATTTGTAATAAAATATGATAAAGAAATATAGGAAATAAATTAGCAAGCAGTTTTCTGCAAGATACAGATTCTTAACATTCATTTAGAGTTTTTTTCTTCAAGTTTCTAAAACTAAAGATAAAAATAAAACATGAAAATGAAGGTGGCAAATTCTTTCGAGCTACAAGTAGATTGCATTCTTTATTTTAACGGGAGCTATACGCAATTGACCACACTAAACCCATTAGTAATACTATCAGTTCTTCCTAATACGGACCTTATTTCATTAGATATCTTACAAGTAATCCAGTTTGTTCGTGACAATATGATGTAACATACACCTGATAATAAAAATGCGGGAGCAGATCTAATTAAAGATTATCTTCTTATGGTGCATTTCCTTTCACAATTAAACGTGCAGGACTGCAGAAAAATGTAATATGGATTATTCACTATGCATCCTGGTTTCAGATAAATTCCCCGTTGAAAGTTATGTTATGGTATTAGAAAACGTTAATGTCAGCAATGGGATATTTATAGAGCTATAGTAAATAAATAGACCTTTTATTTTATTGAAAACAATAGAGTAGATAATTTTCACTTTCATTATGTGTTAGTTCCTGTATCAATTGTTTTATTATTTTCTAATAAAGTCACACTCATAAGATACATATTTCGTTTTATATGCGTAGTATATGAGCCTATTCAACGAAGTCAACTACATTGATTTCTTTTTATAAATGTTGATATTATTGTAACGTTTTAATTTATATGGGTGAAGTGTAAAACAGACAAATATTATTAACAAAATAATACGTTTATTAAACGATATATAATTAAGGATTAAATATTAAAAGATAATAAAAACAACTAACACTATGATTAAATAATTATAAACACTAAGAATATTATTAAATGCTTAAACACTACGATTATTTATCTAACTAACATTTATATCACTACACTTATTTATATAACTACATTTATTTATGTTAACAACTTATAAACTGTTTATTTATATCACTGAGTTCATTTCTGGTTGCTTGTATATATGAGACTGTCCTCCCGCTGTTCTCCCGCTGTTCTCCCGACGGTATTTATACAGCGCATACCTTTCTAGAAACCTTCGAAGCGACAATGACCCGTATACAAAGGAATGAGGTCACGGCGTAATTAGACTCTAGCCGCTGCGGCGCCAGGGATCGCGTCATCGCTCTCGTACATTCGTTCAGTGGCGGCGTTGTATACTCTTCTCTCGGGGGCGCACGTCACATTATTTATCATACTAAATAAAAATAGGAAGGTCCCGCTAGAGTTATTGAGAATAAGACACATGTTTCATATGTTTTAAAATTCTATTTTAAATAGTTCAAAATAGTTCTCTTCTTCGACAATAATACATCAATAAATAACACAATAATCATTCTTTCCTTTCTTAAAAACTAAAAAACTCCCAACTAATTTTCTTTTGGAATCTTTCAAACTAATTTCTAGGAGACTTAGAAACTGTCAAACGTGTCAAATTAATTTCTGGCGACACAAACTGCCAAAGTAGTTAAATTAATTACTTGGGAATTCAAAAACTGTTAAATTAATTTCAGGCTGACTTAAAAAAAAATGTCAAAGTTGTATAATTATAAATCATAATTCGAAAATGGTCTATGGTTATTTTCTTATTTACACTCACAATCATACTTAAAAACATTGATTGACTAATTTAACTTTCACAGCTTAATTTTCACATAATAAATAAATAACTGTTTAATGATGTGTAAATTTTGTTTTCCACAGCTCACCTGATTTTTTTATTCTCAATAAATCTAGCGCACGCTAATTTCTATTTTTATAAATGTTAATATTGTTTATCATTCTTAATAAAAATATAAATTTAAACTTTTTTAAACAAATTATATCTAATAAACAAATATAATATATTCTTATAAAGTAGATAAGGTGAACTCGCCGAATTACGGAAGTCGGGTAAGTGCGTTCATGTCGTGTAGTTATTTCATTTTTGTACTTATCAATATGGTGTGTTAATAGCACCCTCACTTCAACATGTTTCAACTACCCATACATAGCTGGCATAGCTCAGTACCATTTGGAGTGAATATTCACATCAGATTTAATACGACGATAAATAAAGCCATAGTGTAAGTTTGCCGACTTTTGTTTGATGCCTAATATTTATGTATTTCTGTATGTTTGATTATAAATTCTTAAATAATTTTGATTGACGTATCCATCCACCTACTTATTTTTGTATTTTAACTCTTTGATTAAAAAAACAGCATACTCACTTGCCCTACAAAAATACAAGAGTGGCAAAGTGCGTATATGACAATTTTTGATAGTACGCACTTCCCGAAAATATGCTATTCCAGCTCAATCTAACTAAGAGAAATTAAAAATTCGTCCCATAACATTCTGCAGTATTTTTATTTTATTATCCTTATGTTCCCTTTTGCTTTATGTATAAGTCAAATTTTGTTTATTTTAGAAAATTTGAGAGAATAAAGATACTTATTTTCCGCAAAAATCTAATAGCATTTTAAAAATCACACAAAAAAATCTCTTGTGGCCAGCACAATACTTTCCGTCAATCCTGTATATAATGTATAAATTCCATACATAATTTTTCTTGCAAAAGATTCTAAATTTCCAGTAAAATTATTTCAGAAACAAACTATTCAAATTGCACTTGACACTGACATCTTCTTCTTCTTTAGCTTTTCCCATTCGTTAGGGGTCGCTATTTTTGCGTGTCGTTCTCATTCAGTTCCTTTTCTCTCAAGTTTTCCGCAATACAGTCCTTCTATCTTATCTTTGGTCTTCCTCTGTTTCTTCAACCTCCTATTACTAAACTATTCATTCTTGGTCCAATATAATTCTTCATTTCTCCTCATGACATGTTCAATCCAATATAATCGTCTTTCTTGTATCTTTCTAGAAACTTGTAACACTAGAGTTATTTTCTTACCGTATGTTTCCGTGTCCAACATCTACTTCAACATCCTCATCTCTGCCACATTAATTTACTTTTTATTGATACTGACATCTGTCAATTTGAATTATATGAATATATTAGTAGTTTCCATGTTTAGCATAGTTGGCTGAATTATAAAATTTAATTTCTTTAAAATTCTTTAATTCTGTATCTATTGAATATGAAGTATAAAATGTAATCAAATCGTATAGAGAATAATATATTCTTTAAGTTATAATAACGTTAAATGTCAATAAATCAAATTTAACTGTTAAATCTTCAAATGAGGCTACTTCCGGTTCACCAATTATAACCAAAATCTAATTACTTGTTCTTCTGGATGTAAACTTGAGGAATGTGAAAAAAATATAATTTTTGGAATCGTGGTATTGAAGTTATGCAATCCGGAACTTTTGTCACACACACACAGACACACATACATACATACATACATACATACAGACATCATCGTAAAATGATAAAATCGTATTATAGGGACCCTAAAACATGCTTATTCACCAAAAACACATCCTTGAATTTTTTGACCAAAGACAATACCTTCCTTACCTAAAGGTGACGGAAGGTAAAAAAATTGGTGAATCCAATTAAGAATACAAATAGTTTAATACAACCGATAAGTACCAACAAATAATACATAAAACGTAAAATTAATTGTTTTAGAATTTTAAAAATAATATGAGCCGCAAAGTCAAACTTTGAAAAAATAGCACACACTTCAGCGAGGTCACACTAATTTCTTGTCTATATAAGGGCTTTAAAAAAAATTCAAGTAACAAAAATAAAGTAATTGTTATTACTGATCGTACATATTTCAAATCCAGTTTTACCATTGACAAAATTTGCAGAAATAAATTCCAAAATCTAAATTTTGTAAGTCGACAAAACTTAGTTGAAAAATTGACATATCTGCTTTTGCTATGCAGACACAGAATTAAATGTATACGTGATGATACAGCTTTGATATGTGTTTAAAATTGGTATCTACAAATAGAACAGATTGTCATATCCACAGGAATGTGTATTAAGCCATAAGCCATGATGATATATTTATTTACTTTAGTAAATTAACAACCTATACCATTAAAAATGACTCTGATACATGTTCATTCTCGTAACAAAGGAAAGACCAAAATTAAGTAGTAAACTAAAAGAGTTCAGCGAAATTAAACCAGATAATTCATTTTAAATTTGGCTGAAAAAATAAGTTTCCTTATTTTTAAAAGAAAGTAAAATTTTGAATGTTATATAAAGTATAATGATTAGTCTAAATATAGTATGTAATTTTAAATAAATAATCACTAATTATTTATAATTCCCTAATTAATAAATGACATGTTACAATTTCGGACGTGAATTATGAAGCTGTCATTTTTTGCGTCATTTTTCATTCAGCGAAATGTACTATGATAATTTTCAGATTAAACTGGTACATTTTTTTGCACAAATATTTATTATGTAAATCACTTAAACATGAAAACATTTTGAATATTGAACAGGTTTAAAAGTTTTTACACTTTCAAATGAGGTTACTTCTTCGTGCCTACTTAGTAACATTAAACATTATATTACAAAATTTATTTTTAAAGGTTACGATGGACTCGCTTTTCTATCCAGTAAGAATACAGAGTTCAAATATAAAAATGCTTTTTCATTATATTAGTAAAGATATACTTCATATCACGTAAGAAAATAACATTCGTTTAAATAGGAATATAAATTCTACCCTTTGATTAGTTGGAATTCAAACCCAGTCACAAAAACAAAAGAAATATCAGCTGTCAGTTGTCAGTTATTAATTAAAATGTACAGAATTAAGTGATGTTTAACCATGTTTCGTTGTCATTTTTAATATTCAGGTCATATATTTTTACAGATAAAATATTTATTATTGACAAATTTAAGTTTCACGAATTTAAATTATTTATTTAATGCATGAAAAAACGAGCGGCTCTCAAGGGCCATCTATTATTTTCTTACGTGAAATGAGATATAGTATCGTCTGATCGAATAAATATGACAAGAAGTAACAACAAATACAATATTGAGTGACTTCGGTAATGATGATGTACCTTACGGCCTCTCAAAACTGTCGTAGAAAGAACTCCGGAAAGAGCATAAGAATTGAGAAAAACGATAAATAAACAATAATTATTATAGGACATACAGAACGATGAAAAATAACTGTTTCAGTTGTAATATAAAACATTACATGAAATTGGTAAGACTAATACATAAATTTATTTCCATTGACATTTGAAAATTTAAATTTGAGTACATTTACATTTTTTTATTAAAATGGTCGTTGTTTCCCTTACCTACATCCTCTTATTTCCCTGCTCTGACATAACCTATTTGTATTTATTCTAAAAATAACATGTCAAATAGTATTTCTGCCTAGCGTACACTGTAGAATAAAACGATCCCCAGAATCATATCGCCAACTGAAAGTTATTTTTGATCACGCTGTATATACCTTCATGCAAAATAATGATCACTTATCTAAACATTACTTTGAACAACAAGGTTTTGAATTCAAATCATTTATCTCATGAACGATCTGTACCATATTTTCGACTATTAAATCCACAGCAGCTTGAATAGGAACATCGCCATAGCGTACCTACGTAATGGCTGTATTATGGTCAAAACTATAAGTCAAATCTGTAATGAACAAAATCGCAACGAAAACTGTCACACTTATGACTAGTTACACCGCTTATAGTTTTGGTTAATTTGACAATATTTTAGATATGTTCTTACCACCTCTAGTTAAAGTGATAGTTTATTAACCAAAAACTAAACTGAAGGTTAGAAGCGATGCTAGTATTAACTTCTAGTTAGCTCTAACCTAAGGGGGTAAGGACAATTTTCCAACATAACCGTTACTTAGCCCTAATTATCACTTTAACTAAAGGTGGTAGGAGCGAGATGTATCGAAACAAAATGTCAATGCAGATAACCTGCAGTTAAGGCTTCAACTATAAGCGGTGTAACTAGCAACATTAATCTACAAAAATAAATGTTTTTGTCAGTTTTTTACCTCTCGCTAATGTGTGTGGGGACGTTGGAAGGACGATTTCTCAAAAACTATTATACTTAATATCTGTTTACGTATTTCTCAATCGGACATTACTGGGAAGAGGTGAAAAGGGTTTGGTAATAATTGTAGTCGATTCTTAAAAAAAAAATCTTCTAAATATTATTTTTTGAAATTTTTTATTCTTGCTAGTATTAAAGAAGAGTAAATTCTCTATTTAATAGCTATTTGTGTATTAAGAGCGCAAAATAGGACATTGTCGATTGAGAGGTTGTTGCCGCGCGACGCAGGAGCGTCGCATTCTCTCGAAATCGACAATGTCCATTTGCGCTCGAAACACACACAAATTTTTTTCTACAGTCGCTACCATAACAAAAAATAATAAGATGTACACTTTGTACTTACACTAGTACTCAATTAATAACGATTAATATAAAGAAAAAAGCCTTTTATATTTAATTTTAATTTATCGTTATTTCCCATTCTTCTTGACCTATTGCTTTAATCTATTCTAAACATTTTATACTTTCGTTTTTGTAAATGAATGCCCTATTTTATTTTCACAATAGTGCGGCATTTTTTTTTTTTGGTTATGTAACATACCGACAGAGCAGTTATATGTCAGATTGTTTTGTAAAGTTGGTAAATGTGTCACTACAGTGCCATTAGTTCCTGTTCCTGACTAAACGTTTCCATTAAGAATGGCATTTCTCAACATTGTGTATAGTTAGAAATTTGGACAGCGAGCGTTTTTTCTACTTTGTTGCGCTAGAGCGGCAAAGTGACATTTTGCGTTGACAAAAGAGAGCGCAAATGGCTACTTTCTATGTAGGCTGTAGAAAAATATTCTTTTATATCTTATTGTATTAATAGTTAAATATTTAAAATTACAGGTATATTACATATATCCTTCAAAAATACTGTCAATCCCGACAATGAATTGGAAATATTTCGAAAAATTGGAGTAGGACAAAATTTCTTCATAGAATGAATTTAAAATTAAATAATCCAAATATAAGCAATAGATATAAGTAGAATTTTTGGTGTAGAGTGTAGGTATATAAGAAATGTTAAATACAATAGGGCGCGAGCAGTCATGCGACTTTGTTGGCCTTGACAAGCAGATATGGGGGCCCGTGTCAGAATGATAGCTAGTAATTATGTACATAGATGTCAAATATCATAATTTTTCATTCTAAATTTAGTGATTTTCCAATTTCATGTAGTTTATTTTTCTCGACATGTAAATTCCATACTTCTGGTGGCAAATTAACTACGTGAATTTAGAAAATCCTGAAATTTTAATGTAAAATTCTTACATTTGTCATCTATATACGTAATTACTAATTATCATACTGAAACAGGCCCCCATACCTGCTTGTCAAGGCCAACAATGACACATGACTACTCGCGCCCTATATTTATGTAACCAAAAACGGAAGTAGCGAGAGGTATTGTGCTGGCCACAACAGATTTTTTTTTACAGATTTACAGACAATTTTGACCATAATACGGCCATAACTTCATCATGCTTCTATGATAAATTGTGCAAATATGTAGTAGTAAACCTATTTAAACACATTTTGTGACAAGAAGTGTGAAAAATATCTAATTTTCTAGTATTATTCGTTTAAAAAAAAAGCTAAAATGTTAAAAAAATTCACTTTTAATTTTAGATTTGTTTTAGCCCCCTGAATACGGGCGTCGGTTTTGAGTCACCCGTATAAACAGAGGAACGTATTCACCTTTTTTATCTATTAAATATTTAAATATAATGGCATCAATTACATACTGGCAAAACTGTCTGCTTAGCTCTGAATATAGTGACAAAAGTGACTCTAATATACGTGCCCGGAAAGATTGAGGTCAATTGCTAGGATGCCCGATAAAAATAAAACTCCTAGCCAGCCAGCCCTTTACTGTTCTCATTTCTCATTTCTTCCTCCATACAGTGTAACAACGGAGCACCCATATCGAATTGACATACATGATTGCAAATTTAGTTCAGCAGGTATCGAAACAATAGATCCAATCCAATTAATTTTGCTACATACTCGTATACAATATTGCCATCTGACATCTTTGTATGAAATTATACAATCGATATTAATTGAGGAACTTTTGACAAAAACAACCATAGTCCAAATATTGTAAATATGAGTTATATATACAACGACATCTATTTTCACGGATACCATACAGTTTGGTAAAACTCTTTCCCACAAAAAGTATCCTAGTATTATTTATTTAACGAATAGTTGTACATTACATACCTAAAATGTATACATGTATACAGTGTGTCCCATTTAGAGCTGCCACCATTGGGATCTCGAGAACTATAAGAGATACAATGTCGGTGAAATGGAACTTTTTGTGCACTTATAGGGGCCCATCTCAGATGTGCTTTTGTTTTTCCAAAAATTCTCATGTTTTAATGGCGAAAAACTGAATTTTGTTGATTTTTTTCTTTTGATAATAATAAAGAGATCTAGCGCAGTTTTCAATACGTTTTTATTGACAATACAAAATACAAACTTGTCACACACAATATTTTCAATTATTAATTTTTAAAAACATTAAATTCCATAGCTATCTTAAAATATATCAAATTAGCTAATTCAATTATTTCCAAAACTCCCCCTTAATTTGTAATTTGATACATTCCAATACATTTTCTTAAATTCTCAAATTTTATTTTACATAGCGGTTTAGTTAAAATGTCAGCAAATTGTTTATCTGATGTAATGTGTTTAACATGTATTATTTTTTTACTATAGTCATATTTTTTGACTCTGTCGGGTACAGTAATAAAACTATAAATGAACTATAAATATCGCAATTATGATAAAGCGGCATATTCTTTACTTTCTGCAGTATAATACTGTTTGGCATCGGCCCATATTTTAGAGCCGCTCTATTCATGCATTGAATCAAACGTCTACCAGGTATGTATAGGAAAATAGCCTTACAGTCCTTTAACATAAATGAATAGAGCGGCTCAAAAATATGGGCCGATGCCAAACAGTATTATACTACAGAAAGTGAAGGATATGCCGCTTTATCATAATTGCGATGTTTATAGTTCATTTATAGTTTTATTACTGTACCCGACAGAGCCAAAAAATTTGACTGTAATTAACTCTCGAATAAAGTGAAATTTTACATCAATGTGTTTTAAAATATATCAAATTAGGTAATTCAATTAGTTCCAAAATTTTCTTTTTCAAATAACTTCTAAACTATTTGTAAATCAAAAAAATGTTCGAAAAAGAGAAGTTAGATATTTTTATTACCTAATTTTTATATCTGTAAATTTCCGAGATATAACTCAAAATTATGTTTTTACCTCTCGCTAAGAGAGGTATTGCATTCATGCTAAAAATCACATATCCATATTTTATTGAATAAGCACGTTTTAAGGTCCCTACAATCCGATTTTAACATTTTTACGATGATGTCTGTGTGTGTGTGTGTGTGTGTGTGTGTGTGTGTGTGTGTGTGTGGATGTATGTGTGTGTGTGTGTGTATGTATGTAGGATGTTGGAAGGACGATTACTCAAAAACTATAAGACTTAAAAATTATTTAATTACGTATTTTCCAATCGGACATTCATGGGAAGATCTGAAAAGGTTTTGGTAACAATTGGACAACCGGAAGTAGAAGATTCTTGAAAAAAAATCTTCTAAATAATATTTTTTGAAAATTTTTCTTGGTAATATTAAAGAAAATTAAATTCTCTATCTGATACATTTAAATATTTTATTATATATTCTATGGATTTAGAGATAAAAGAAATATAATAAATAAAATAACGTTATAATAAATTTTACAGCCGAAAGGATGCCATGGAAAATAGTTGACCAGTTGAACTGTTTGTAACTGACAGATAAATGTCAGTGTCAGAAATTCATAGATATTACTAAAGAGTTTTTCTTGGAAGTACATATACATTATATTATTTCTTAATGTATTAGTAGTTAAATATTTAAGATTATAGGTCTATTACATATATCCTTCAAAAATACAGTCAATCCTGACAATGAATTGGAAACATTTCGAAAAATTAGAAGAGGACAAAATTTCTTCATATAATGAATTTAAAATTAAACAATCTAAATATAAGGAATAGATATATGTAAGTACAATTTTTGGTGTAGAATGTAGGTATACAAGAAATGTTAAATACAATAGGGCGCCTTGACAAGCAGATATGGGGACTCATGTCAGAATGATAGCTAGTAATTATGTATATAGATGTATCATAATTTCTCATTCTAAATTTAGTGATTTTCCAATTCCATATGGTTTATTTTCCTCGACAAGTAAATTCCACACTCCTGGTGACAAATTAACTACGTGTATTTTGAAAATCTTGAAATTCTGAATGAAACATACTGACTAATTATCATTCTGAAACGGGCCCCCACATCTGCTTGTCAAGGCCAACAATGTAACATGACTGTTCGCGCCCTATACTTATGTAACCAAAAAAGGAAGTGGCGAGAGGTATTGTGCTGGCCACAACAGATTTTTTTTTAATAGATCCCATATCTGATTTTATTCTCAAAAAAAAATATTTTTTTTCTCTTTTCAATGATGCAAGGGTTTCGTATTTGTTCAACCACCAAAATTTAATTTTTCAGGTTATTTTCCCCGAATTATATAATTATATCACGAAAAACATAATTATTGTTATTGATTATATTCTATTTGATTGATATAATTTATTTTATGCCTTGCTAATTACAATTTACACTATAATATATCAAGAGCGACCTGATAAAAAATATTTTTGATTTGAATTTGATTGATTTTTGGGCAAAATTTACAATACATTAGGTATTTAAATAAAATGAATATTTGTCAATAGAATTCTTACCAATATTTAAAAAATAGCACTAAATTTACTATAAAATAAGGAAAAATATGAAATTTCGACGTAAAATAAATACAAAACTAAATAATAATATTTATATTTTTGAATAGAGAAAATAGGTATGTCTTTTTATTAGACTAAAATTAGATACGGGTTCTATTTTAAAAAAATATAACTTTGTATTATATCTCGGATATTTACGGATATAAAAAAATATTTCGTACGCCACTGGTTAGGTAATAAAAATATCTAACTTCTTTATTTGACCCATTTTTCTAGGTAGCCAATAAGTTATATGAAAAAGAAAAAATCAACAAAATTCAGTTTTTTTGTCATTATCTAGTGCCCTATGAGAATTTTGAAAAAACAAAAGCACATCTGAGATGTCTCCTTTAGGTGCACAAAAAAATTAATTTAACCGACATTGTATCTCTTATAGTTCACGAGATCCTAATGGTGGCAACTCTAAATGGGAGGCACTGCATACATCACAAATCACATACGGGTAACATAAATAGTCAAATATACCAATTTACAAGCAAATATCTAGATTGTAAATATAATTTATATATTTGTGGCGAGTGGCGGTCGGAATCCAGCCTGCCTACGTCCGAGAGCCCTCCACTCGCACAGGTCTCCATCGGTTCAGAGGTCAGCGTGTCTCCTTTACATCATAGGGTCCCGGGTTGGATTCCCGACCGCCGCAACTTCCAGCCTCTAAGGCAGGACATGTCTTTACAGCCTTACTGACGAGTTCAAGTAAGCATGCCCAGATCGAAACACAACTCGCTTGTCTTCACAGCTCTCACCACAGCAAATTTGGCATGCCTCCGCTTCTCTTCACAGCGCTCCCGAGGCTCCAAAGATTCTTCAGTCATCTCCAGGAAATCCTGCGGGTCACCTGTATAAGCCCTTAATGGACTTTCTTCAACTATATGTCTGACCGTTTATTTAATAGCACCACAGTCACAGTTGGGAGAGGGCGTTTTTTCCATTTATACATATAAAGAATCGGCACGATCGGTACATTTCCCGCAGTTGGTTCTAATTCTTTTGGGTGCAGTCCAAATCTTGCTCTTCTGGTATTGTAATGTCGGGAATATTTATGGCAGCGTTTCTTAACCTATGGGTCGCGAAGGGGTTGTGAGTGGGTCGCTTAAACTATTCAATATTTTATAACATTTATTACTAAATGCCAAACATATTTTTCTAAAATATAAAATTTCACTAAAATGTTACTAATGTTAGCAATACAATATAGAATTACTACTGCTAATAATCCTACTCAGACCATGAGTTCATTTTGGTTAAAAAAAAAACAATCTTGGGAAATGAATAATTGAATATATTATTACCTTTTGCTACTACCTATCTATGTAAGAATATGTGCGAATCTGGTTTTCTTCTCTTGTAATTATTAAAACTAAATTTTAGGAACCGCCTTCAACAAGAAAATGAATACTGTCTTTCAAATATTTAACCTCCATTAATTTTTGTAAGCTACTCGTATATTTGATTTTAAATTTTAAAGAAATGCATTTTCAATTACGTTAGAAAGTAAAATGGGAAAAAATATGGGAAAGGTAATATTTATGTTTCAGACATTTAACTGTGAGACAAGATTAAAATTGTATCATATTTATGTACCAAATTGTAACAAGTTTCGTTTTATTTGAATTTGTTGATCTTATTATGATTAAATTTATATTATTTTATTTATATTCATTTTCTTATTTTCATAAGTAAATTATTATTCAAATAATGTCATGAGTTTATATTTTTTAAATAATTTTCCATATAGTGGGTCGCGAAAATAATGCAATAGTTAAATCTGGGTCGCGCCTTGAAAAGGTTAAGAAACGCTGATCTATGGACTTGTAACATGACGTTGTCAATAAGCTTTTTATATTATAAATTCATTTTCTCAGAATAGTTTAGGAGGAGCTATGTGATTAAGGCCCACTTCTACCACCTCTAGTTAAAGTGACAGTTAGTGTGAACCAACGGTTATGTTACGAAATTGTTCTTACCACCTTTGATTAGAGCTAACTAAAAGTTGTTGTTCTAACCTTCAGTTTAATTCTTAACTATGGTTAATAAATAATTTTAACTAGAGGTGGTGGGCTCAGGCCTAAGAGTAGGTCCTAGACCTAAGAGAAGGTGGTAGTCGCTTTAATTGTACCTGTTAGGGTGCACATGATTCGATTGAGTTGATTATCAACAAGATTAGTATATATGTGCGCTGTTGAGCCATAGTACAGTAGTCCACTATCGGGTAAACCATGCCTAATGTTGAAGCTGATAGTACCGAAAAGTTTTTGTATAATGTTGTTTCGCGTCCAGAGTTTGGCAACTGTTTTTGCAAGATGTTCGTTAAAGCTTAAAATCCTGTCCAATGTGACTCCAAGGTATTTTGGATATTTAGTGTTAGTACCTTATTTTCGAAGACTACGTGAATTTTTTTGGTCGCCATTTGAGATACTTTTGACTTTGAGGCGCTTGGTTGATGTTTATATTTTCGAAAGTACTTGCCTAGGTTTACTAAATCATTAGTAAGGATGTTTTCGGTAACTTCTATGTTACTGTGGCCTGCGGCTTATAGCTTGGGCCCAGTTATCGGCGTACCTAAATTTTCTAGATCTAGTTTCAGGAATATCAGCGTATAAACTGAATAAAAGGGGAGCGAGTACTGATCCGTGGGTAAAACCGTTATTAAGCTTCATCTGTTCGTTCATTTTATCACTCATAATAATTCGAAAGTATCTATTGGATAGCTTTCAGTTAATGAGCATGATTGTTTTCTTGAAGGTATGACTCGAGTTTATATCCTAAGTATCCTAGTCATAAGTTATACCATTTTAAAATTTGAGGGTTTCCACAAAAACGTTCTATAAAAATCTGTTGTGGCCAGCACAATACCTCTCGCCACTTTCGTTTTTGGTTACAGGGCGTGAGCATTCATGTGACATTGTTGGCCTTGACAAGCAGATATGGGGGTTCTGTCAAAATGACAATTAGTAATTTTGTATATAGATGTCAAATGTCAGAATTTTTCATGAAAAATTCCAAGATTTTCTAAATTCACGTAGTTAGTTTGTCATACTTGACTTAGACAAGCAGATATGGAGGCCCTTGTCAAAATGACAGTTAGTAATTATTTACATAAATGACAAATGTCGTAATTTTTCACGTGGTTAATTTGTCACCAGAAATGTGGAATTTACTTGTCGAGGAAAATAAACCACATGGAATTGGAATATCACGAAATTTTGGATGGAAAATTGACATTTGACGTATATGTACATAATTACCAGCTGTCATTCTAACTCGGGCCCGCATATTCGCTTGTCAAATCCAACAAAGTCACATGACTGCTCGCGCCCTATAAATTTCTCATGTCTTTCCTTTATGTTTAGATTATTTTTATAATTTTAAATTTATTTTTTGAGGAAGTTTTCTCCTATACTTCTAAATGTTCGAATTTCTTCCAATTTCTTGACTGGATTTCAGATGGGTATATGTATATAGCTATAATTTTAAATATTTAATTGTTATTATTGTTATACAACAAGAAATAGTAAACTTACCAATATTTCTGAAAAATTCTTCAATAATGTCAGTTAAACTTCTTCATTTGACGTAAAAGTGTATTTTGACGTTTTACTACTATGTTGCCAAAAAAGAATATCTAAGATTTATTTTCAGCTAAAATCTATATAAAACCATATTCGTACTATGGCAAATTCTGAATCGGTTCTTATCCACTGTCATGTGTTTAGTTAAAATAGACTTAAGGTCAAATTTTAGAATTGAGCTGCCAATATCGCCCAAACAGGTTTATAAACTACTGTTGATTTTTGGCAATGACATTTTCCTGTCATTTACAAACATCTGATGGTTACTATAGAGTTGTTTAGGCTCTGAAATTTATTACAAATTATTTTATATTATTATATACTATATCTCCAAACCTATAGGAGATATAATAAAATTTTCAAATGTATCAAATAGAGAATTTTATGTTCTTTAATGCTAATAATAAAAAAATTCAAAAAAATAATATTTAGATTTTTTTTTAAGATACTAC
This sequence comes from Harpalus rufipes, assembly GCA_951394225.1. Classification (NCBI taxonomy): domain Eukaryota; kingdom Metazoa; phylum Arthropoda; class Insecta; order Coleoptera; family Carabidae; genus Harpalus; species Harpalus rufipes. The sequence goes on from OX596281.1 coordinate 35,544,352, forward strand.
TACTTCCGGTTGTCCAATTGGTACCAAACCTATTCAACTCTTCCCATTAATGTTAGATTGAGGAATCCGTAGTCAAAAAGGTCTTTAGTATTATAGAATTTGAGAAATCGTGTTTCCAACAACCTCACACACACACACACACACACACACACACACATCCCCCCCCACACACACACACACACACACACAGACATCATTGTAAAAATGTTAAAATCGGATTCTATGGACCTTAAATCGTGCTTATTCAGTAAAATCTGGATATGCGATTTTTAGCATGAATCCAATACCTCTCTTAGCGAGAAGTAAAAATGAATAATTATTATGTAATTGCTCATCAATATTTATTTTTCTATTACTTGATATCCTGTAAATAATTTTCTAATTAAACATGATTCTAAGTTAAGTTACAAAAATCTTTAAAAAGTAAGGAAGCTAGAATAGTATATTACAACATAAGTTACAAAAGGCAATCTATTCAAGCACGAGTTTGAATTTCGAACACGAGCGCGTAGCAGCGAGTGTGCGAACGAACGAGTGCTTGAATAGTCTTCTGTAACGAGTGTTTTATACTATTTTCCTTGTTTCGGCTTTCATTTAGATTATTTCTGTATAAAAATTGTTCGCAATTTCTATTAAGGGTATGTTTTGACAGAATAATTAGGTCGGTAACAATGATTTGCGTTTTTTACCTCCCGCTACCCTTGGTAATGGAGGTGTAGGGATCGTGCTAAAGGTCGCATATCCAGATATTGATAAATGACCACGTTTTAAGGTCCCTGCAATTCGATTTTAACATTTTCACGATGATGTCTTTGGGTGTCTATATGTGAGTGTGTGTGTATATGTGTGTGTGTATGTATGTGTGGATCTTCTGGACACTCTAACTCAGATATTATCATTCGGAAAAATTTGAAACCATATATTTCTACCTTATTCTAATATGAATAGAAGCCATTAGATTTTGGTGTCAATCGGATAACCAGAAATGGTACTTTACTTGAAGCTCAAAATAGTTTTTCTTCAAAAAATAACTTTAAATGTTAATTTTTTGCAATATGTTTTTATAAAAATTAGAGACTATTCAATTTCCTACAGGTTTGCATTAATAGTTTTTCTATATATTTTATGGATAAATTTATAAAATAATATAAAAATTATATCCCGGAGCTTATGCTTTAAATACAACTCCATGGTTACACAGTTCAGCTCAAATGTATGTAACTGACAGATAAATGTAACTGTCAAAAAATAATCATTTCAAATTAACGTTTTAAAAAGAAAATTGTAAATAGAACAATAGTTATATGGAAAGGAAGTAAATAAATATGTACTTTTTAGCATTAGTAAATATACAGGTATGTATGTAAATAAAAAAATAAATAAATATATCAACACGGCATATTACCCATTACTGGGTGTGCTAATCTGCTTTGTACACAGATTTCGCTAATGATGATGACATAGTGTTTACCATGCGTCACCCACGAAACCCCATAGGTATGTATTTAAATTAATAAAAATTAAATGGCGGGAGGTATTGTGTTGGTCACATCAGATTTTATTCTGTGCGTTGCCAAGATATTTTGTGTATTTAGTGCAGTTATGCTAATCCCAAATAACACAATGTCACTAAAAATCGTTGAAGAATGAAGTTCCTTCTAACATCAATAAGCGTGCAAGAATGTCATTCTAATTCGGAAACAGATAAAGTTTTTTCTTTGATTATCTCAAATTTAAAAAAATGGACTAAGGTTGCTTTTGTCAACAGCTCTTTAATATTGTTATGGGAACTTCTAATATTTTCTCTTTTTATCTACCATATTAGACACTAAATATATGAATTACCTATAAATAATTTGTTTATATTGGCAACCTTATGAGCATTTTCATAGCACACTATATGTGCGCAATGTGTAATGCTGTCATTTCTGATTACTTTATTATCCAGCCATACTGAAATTCACATTAAATGGAGTTATGAAATAATAATGCTACTATCATGGAGAGAGTACGACATGTATGTAATGTATACAGTGTAATTATTATTCTAAATTAGAGATTTCGTTACCTTTTTGGCAGCGTTGCATTTTACATATAATCAGATTTTTGGGCTTATTGTACATAATTAAGACAGAGTTTGATGATTTCAAATAAATGAAAAATATATGCTTTACACTGTTTCCGTCAAAAACATCAAAAGTTTTGAAACACAATTTTCTATTATACAAAGTGACATTTTTATGGCTCGTACTCATACGTAATATATGCAATAAAGATTATGTAAAATGTTTCCTAAACACATTGCCATTTCATACAGGAAACATAGGCGGAAATAAAGAAAATACAAAGAAAACTGAATGCCAATGTGATAATAAAATAACGATAAATCATTTAATAAATTTGATAGTTAAGAAATTTTCACTAATTGACTAAAAATGCAAGTAGGTTAGCAGACCAGAGATTTCACTTTTACGAATAACTTAACCAAAATATCTCGAATAGATTAGAAAAAATGGTTGTAGGTATGTTTAGATTATAAACTTTATAAGCAACATATGATTAAAAATGTTTAGATTTGTGATTTATTTTAATTTTGTTTGCTATTTTTGACAATTATACCCTGTGGATTAAATTCAAAAAACGAATTTACGGCATTAAAAAACCAGAAAAAATATTTATAATAAATTTATAGTATGTTCAGGGCCTAAAGGATTTATTAAATATTTAATTATATATATATATATATATATATATATATATATATATATATATATATATATATATATATATATATATATATATATATATATATTAATAATATTTAAAATAATTACAGAATTTGAGAGGTACAGTACAAAACGTAGATTTTTGTTGTAGAAGATAGCACACGACATGAATCTAAATTTTATTCAAACTATAGGTGCCATAAATATTGCCTTATATTTTTTCGGGCTTACTGCACTCAGAGAGGTATTACATTATCATGAGAATGCAGGTATTCCTCAGGAGTTATTAAGTATTATCAGTGTTGTATGTAGAGGTATTATTTGGGAAAAATGTAATGCTCGTATTACAAAAGACATAGGAATTAGATATGAGAATGTATGATGTAGGTACATGCACAATGAGGTATGTTACTAAATTTTGATTTTTACATAGGTATCAGCATAAGCGCCGACTATGACGGGGCAAAGGGGGCTTTTTATTTATGTTGAAAAAATTCTTGGCTCCGCCTGTGTAATAGAAAAGTCGGCATCTATGGGTACTAGACAAAAAATAAAATACCTTTTTTTTGTAAATCGATTAATTATTTGTAGTTTACGAGAAATAATTCATTAAATATTGTAAAAACATTAACTTTATTATTAGGAACAATGTTTCATATTTACTTATAATAATAAACTACAATGGTTAATATATATATATATATATATATATATATATATATATATATATATATATATATATATATATATATATATATATATATATATATATATATATATATGTTTAATGACACATATATTAAAATTCAATTATGGTCACACACCCCATTTTGAGGGCTGAATAATCTTACTGATAACTAAGATTACAAAATATAATATATGCCCTATATACCATTGTATTTTTCAAATTTTGAAGTATTAATATTATTTACATCTATTTGGCTATAGTATTATTTTTTTTAAATAGCTCATGGTTAAGAATAGACCACAATGTTACCAAAATAATTAAGTAATTTGATACCTACAGATACCTAACATATTATTCTATTCTAATTAAGTTATAATGTAATTTAATTACATATTACTTTTCCTGTTGCATTTGAAAGAAAAAAACCTGCGAATTCGTTTTTATATGAATTAGAAAAATATTTAATAACAATAATTAGCACCAACATTTGGTCACGCTATAATTATGTTGTCGAAATATCATAACGTGTCAATATCGCACTCGAAACTGTTATAATTAATCATCGATTCCCGATACTTTAAAAATGGTTGTCACAATATAAATATGTATAGTTGAGTAATTCACAGGTACAACAGTCAGATTGTTGGGAAAGTTGTTAAATGATACTCTTTTAAGTTACATGTCAAGCTTTCGGAATTACTTTATTCCTTCTTCAGGACAGCTACAATTTAGTAACAATTTCGTATTCAAATTTTGAAAAAATGTTCGTATGAAATTCAGTACCTACTTACTATTTAGTGAGGTTAAATTGTAAACAAATCAGTCATAAGAACTGTGTTAATTTTTAGTTGATAATGTAGGTACATTTTCAAGTTAAAATTTATGAATTAAGTTGCCGGAAAACCATTAATTAAACAGAACAAATTATTAAAACAGAACTATTCGGTTCAGAAGAAAACAATGTTTAAAAACAGGTGTTGAATAAATGAAAACGAACGAAAACACTGGAAAAGAAAAAGAAGAAAGTAAATCCAACCGGATGTCGGACCGGAAAAAAATGTTAAATTTTTAAATTAGTAAAAAGTACTAATGAACTTGAAATGATTTGTAAATCAATTACTACGTTGGATCAGAATTTAAAATAATATTAGTTTTATGCAATTCTTTGAATTTAAGAAGATAATTGTAGATAGAACTCAAACCACTCACATCTGTCCTTTTGTTCATTGTGTGGTTGGTTTTATTAATATGAACCATTTCCAGAAAATTACGTTTACTTGAATTAGTTTCAATATACATATATATATATATATATATATATATATATATATATATATATATATATATATATATATATAGTTTATAATGTGGTTCTTATGAAGTTGTATAGTTCTCACTCTATATCTAAAATGTATTTATTTTATTTTACTACTACTGTAATACTGTATAGTAATTAATATGGAAATTATTGTTTACCTGGCAAATAAAAGGATGTTTTCGCATTTAAAGAACTTAAAGGTTATATACTTAATTTTCTATACATATACTTGAGCTTCTATGAAATTAATTAATCATTTTTACGATCTATGAAAGATGACTGTAAATCATCAGTTATTATAATTAAAAATTCATATTGCACAATTGTTACCTTGTATTAGTTACAAAGATTGAGCTTATAAATTATATTTTCATTGAAATATTTCCTGAAATAATGCAAATATTAAGAGTTATCAGTAAATATCAATCAATTAACATATTTGTAATTAAAAAATCCTTGTAATTTATCATGATTTTATCAATATTAAAGCAAAAATATACGTTGTAAAACATAGAAATTGCTTAATATCTACATATATTAAAAGGATATTTAAACTGTTATAAAATGCAAATAATAATTCACTCATTATTGCAAAAAACAATGAAGCTACTACTTATTATTAATATTAGCATAAAAGATATACAAATCTTTATTTATTTGAAAAGAATTCAGATACACTGGCTCACAAAAAAATCCCGTTCACTTTAAAAATCAAGTAACCGGATTTTTACCTCTCGCTAAGAGAGCATTGGATTCATGCTAAAAATCGCATATCCGCATTTTATTGAATAAGCACATTTTAAGGTCCCTGGATACGATTTTAACATATGTACGATGATGTCTGTGTGTGTGTGTGTGTGTGTATGTGTGTGTGTGTATGTATGTGTGTGTGTGTGTGTGTGTGTGTGTGTGGATGTGTGTGTGTGCGTTAGGATATTGGAGGTATGATTTCTCAAATTCTATTCAACTAAAGGCCTGTTTAACTACGGATTCTTCAATCTAACATTAATGGGAAGAGTTGAATAGGTTTTGATAACAATTGGACAACCGGAAGTGGTAGTTTCTTAAAAAAAATCATCTAAATATTATTTTTGAATATTTATGTTAATACAATAATAAAGATCTTTAAATTCTCAATCTGATACATTTAAAAAATTTATTATATCTTCTATAGATTTAGATATATAATAATAATAATATAGAATTATCTGTTGTAATAATCTCACTGGAAACCAGTTGAGATATTTAAATGTTTATAATTGACAGATAACTGCAAAATGTCAGTGTCAAGAATCAACAGTTTTATTAATATTACAGAAAGCTTTTTCTGGGAAGTAAGTACATTTAAAATTTATTATTGTATTATTAATTAAATATTTAAAATTATAGGTATATTAATATCACATATATCCTTAAGAAATACCACTATTACCGTCAGTGAATATAAAGAATTTTGAATATATTAGAAGAGTAGGAGAAAATTATTTGTATATGCAATAAATGTTAAATTCGTTAATTTTGACCCGGGTTCGATCCTGACCGACGCCAAAAATTACTTCGAATTTTAATGGCACAAAATTGACCCCTGTGGTACACTTTTCACGACAGCAGCCGTGAGATGATACCTGGTAAGCGCCCACACGGTACAAATATTTCATCATTTACCGATATTTGTGTACAAAATAGATTGGCACACCCACCAATGTGTAATATGCCGTGATGATATATTTATTTAATATTTATTTATGTAACATAAAATGGAAATAGCGAGAGGTCATGTGTTGGCCACATCAGATTTTTATGTTATGTAAATAATGTAAAAACTGACAATGTTGTCAATGTCATCACTATTTGATGTATTGTGGACCAAGGTCACCATTGTGTATAATTTACCTACTATTAAATTACAAATATATTTCAGAAAAATGAAAAATAACCAACTATGTATTTGAATTTCTGTTAATTTTGACATGTTAATTGACACTAGTGACATTCACAAATTAAAAATCAAGATCAACTAAATACAGCAAAAAATAGATGTACGCGTTTTTTTGTAAGCCAGTGTACATATACATGAATCATAATTAAATTATATATTTTCTTTACCAATTCATACTAAAAATGCGATATTTTGATTACTAATAGTCTGTAAAATGCCAATTTTAATGCCAACAAACGCATATAGTAAAAATGATTAGGCAGTAGATGCATGTCATCAACCTGCAAAAACCTTATAAAATGAAATATAACTTGTAGAAATTATTATTATAGGAGAAAAAATATACTAGTATTATAGAAACGTATATATTAATGAATTTATAATTATTTCTAAGTCAAACATTATTCCTTTTATGGAATATAAAATTATTTTACACATGGTCATTATCAGTAGTGCCAACGTATGGTTCGGAAATAAACTACAACTACTTATACATATCATTAATATATATATATATATATATATATATATATATATATATATATATATATATATATATATATATATATATATATATATATACATTACTTCATACTAGTACTTTTTTTCTTCTTCTTTTTTTAAAAATAAATCACGCCGAATACTTTGTAAAGTTACATTTCATTTTATAATGTTTTTTACGGTAGATGAGGTGCGTCTTCTGCCTAATCATTTTCACTATTGCAGTGCGTTCGCAACAAACGCATAGCAACATAATTTGATGGCGATAACTTTCAAAATAGGTATTAAAAATAAACACTGAATTATTAATTCTAAAATCAGTAAAAAATAGTGTGTTAAACACGGCACTAAACACAGATTTACAGTTTCGGCAACTTTAGCCTCGGTAATGAAACGGCAGTCTCTGCCGCAAATCTGGTATTTTAGTGCCTAGTTAAACAAATAACTATTTTCTCCTTGTAAAAAAAGTAGATAAAAACTAAGCATTTAATTTTACTAAAATGGTTTATTAATAAATAATCCTTCGTTAAAAGAATTTGTTAATAAACAATTTTCTATACAATATTGAAATCCAACCAAAAACCTATAAACAAAAAAATAGGAATAAAATGAATTTTATATTACATTCATGATCTTATAACGTTTTTGGAATGATTTCATTTTATTTGACAGCGTAAACAAAATATTTCAAATTTTACATACTTTTGTTGGATAATATTCGACCGTAGAAATAGCTATTTATGCAAAAAGTAAGGAAAAATGTACTATCCTGCAATGATGCTGAACATAATGTATGTGTCAAAATAGTGCGGGAAATAGCCAATCCAGCATTAGTGCGAGAAATATTTAAAACACCAAGATTTTTGTTTTCTTGTAGTCATTGAAAATAATAGATGATATGTCAAAAAATTGGAATACATTTAATAATTGTTTTTATTTTTGTTTATGATTGCAGAAAAAAATATTGTTTGCATCATATGCGGAAAAATTGACTCTGAAACTCTATGTAAATTCCGAAGCTTGCATTTGTTTCAGAATTACTAAATTCCCGCACTTGTTACATTTTTTTATTATTTTAAATTGTAATCACTCGATAGTAGATATTAAAAATCCGTGTAATATATGGTTTATTAAGCCCCCACTAAGAAGTTAAACATCGTAAATAACTACTATGTATTTCATTACACATACTTATAATTTTATTACACCAACAAATAATAATATTAACACGTTAACGTAAATCACGTGTCACATGAACTTAGTAATAGTGAAAATATTTCACTCATGTACTAATATAAATGTACTACGACTGTTTGATCTATCTACAGTAAAAAAACCTAATTATTCTAGTACTGTGACATTGACAATTACTATATTAAAAACTATATGTAATATACGACGTAGTTGAACAGTTACCTGTACTTATTTAACAATACATAACCCATACGAATGCCTTCAATATACATATATCAACCTTGGCATTATATCATTCAGAACCATACCAAAAATATTTAGAAAATGATGACACATCAAAATAGTATAGAACAAAATAGCCATAATAAAATAAGCTCCAATAAGATTATAATAAAAAAATGGATTACATTAAGTAAAATGTTTTGTATATAGAGAGGAGTTTCATTTAGTTTTAACGTATGTGACTTAATGCAAGAACAACCAATATCAATATTTTATATTTTTTTAAATGTATTGTTTAAAATCAATAAGAAACTTTTAGTATTATTGATACCGATAGTACACTTTTGTGAATCTTCGCATTCTGTACTATTAATGTTGCTTAAAAATATCACCCATTCTGTTAATTAAACTGTTTCTAGTATTAAAACACTTCAAGGTTTTCCTGACATAACTACGTTGGTCGTTATTGTACTAAGATTTTTTTTGTGATATGACATTGGGTCGATGGTTGCTTCCTTTATATAGTGAAAATGATTAGGCAGAAGACTCGTGTCATCAACCTGAAAAAAACCTTATAAAATGAAATATAACTTGTAGAAATTATTGGGTGTTATTTTTTTTTGTAAGAAGAAGAGAAAAGTACTAGAAATGTATATATTAATGATGTTTACAATTATTTCCAGTAGTGCCAACGTATGGTTCGGAAATAAACTACAACTACTTATACATATCATTAATATATATATATATATATATATATATATATATATATATATATATATATATATATATATATACATTACTTCATACTAGTACTTTTTTTCTTCTTCTTTTTTTAAAAATAAATCACGCCGAATACTTTGTAAAGTTACATTTCATTTTATAATGTTTTTTACGGTAGATGAGGTGCGTCTTCTGCCTAATCATTTTCACTATTGCAGTGCGTTCGCAACAAACGCATAGCAACATAATTTGATGGCGATAACTTTCAAAATAGGTATTAAAAATAAACACTGAATTATTAATTCTAAAATCAGTAAAAAATAGTGTGTTAAACACGGCACTAAACACAGATTTACAGTTTCGGCAACTTTAGCCTCGGTAATGAAACGGCAGTCTCTGCCGCAAATCTGGTATTTTAGTGCCTAGTTAAACAAATAACTATTTTCTCCTTGTAAAAAAAGTAGATAAAAACTAAGCATTTAATTTTACTAAAATGGTTTATTAATAAATAATCCTTCGTTAAAAGAATTTGTTAATAAACAATTTTCTATACAATATTGAAATCCAACCAAAAACCTATAAACAAAAAAATAGGAATAAAATGAATTTTATATTACATTCATGATCTTATAACGTTTTTGGAATGATTTCATTTTATTTGACAGCGTAAACAAAATATTTCAAATTTTACATACTTTTGTTGGATAATATTCGACCGTAGAAATAGCTATTTATGCAAAAAGTAAGGAAAAATGTACTATCCTGCAATGATGCTGAACATAATGTATGTGTCAAAATAGTGCGGGAAATAGCCAATCCAGCATTAGTGCGAGAAATATTTAAAACACCAAGATTTTTGTTTTCTTGTAGTCATTGAAAATAATAGATGATATGTCAAAAAATTGGAATACATTTAATAATTGTTTTTATTTTTGTTTATGATTGCAGAAAAAAATATTGTTTGCATCATATGCGGAAAAATTGACTCTGAAACTCTATGTAAATTCCGAAGCTTGCATTTGTTTCAGAATTACTAAATTCCCGCACTTGTTACATTTTTTTATTATTTTAAATTGTAATCACTCGATAGTAGATATTAAAAATCCGTGTAATATATGGTTTATTAAGCCCCCACTAAGAAGTTAAACATCGTAAATAACTACTATGTATTTCATTACACATACTTATAATTTTATTACACCAACAAATAATAATATTAACACGTTAACGTAAATCACGTGTCACATGAACTTAGTAATAGTGAAAATATTTCACTCATGTACTAATATAAATGTACTACGACTGTTTGATCTATCTACAGTAAAAAAACCTAATTATTCTAGTACTGTGACATTGACAATTACTATATTAAAAACTATATGTAATATACGACGTAGTTGAACAGTTACCTGTACTTATTTAACAATACATAACCCATACGAATGCCTTCAATATACATATATCAACCTTGGCATTATATCATTCAGAACCATACCAAAAATATTTAGAAAATGATGACACATCAAAATAGTATAGAACAAAATAGCCATAATAAAATAAGCTCCAATAAGATTATAATAAAAAAATGGATTACATTAAGTAAAATGTTTTGTATATAGAGAGGAGTTTCATTTAGTTTTAACGTATGTGACTTAATGCAAGAACAACCAATATCAATATTTTATATTTTTTTAAATGTATTGTTTAAAATCAATAAGAAACTTTTAGTATTATTGATACCGATAGTACACTTTTGTGAATCTTCGCATTCTGTACTATTAATGTTGCTTAAAAATATCACCCATTCTGTTAATTAAACTGTTTCTAGTATTAAAACACTTCAAGGTTTTCCTGACATAACTACGTTGGTCGTTATTGTACTAAGATTTTTTTTGTGATATGACATTGGGTCGATGGTTGCTTCCTTTATATAGTGAAAATGATTAGGCAGAAGACTCGTGTCATCAACCTGAAAAAAACCTTATAAAATGAAATATAACTTGTAGAAATTATTGGGTGTTATTTTTTTTTGTAAGAAGAAGAGAAAAGTACTAGAAATGTATATATTAATGATGTTTACAATTATTTCTAAGTTAATCGTTATTCCTTTAACGGAATATAAAATTATTTGAAATAATTGTAGTTTATTTTCGTACCATACGACTACGACACTGCTGAGAATGATCATGTTGTATATTGCGTAAAAGGAATAAGAATTGACTTAGAAATAATTGCAAATTAATTAATATATACGTTTCTTTAGTACTAGTATATTTTTTCTTCTTTTTAAAAAAAAATAACAACTAATAATTCCCACAAGTTATATTTCTTTTTATAAGGTTTTTTCACGTTGATGAGAGTCTTCTGCCTAATCATTTTCACCATAGTTCGACTTTGGTTGTTCTTGAATATAAAATATAACGTTTTTCTTTTAATCGATTACAAAATCTACCTCATTTTGGGTCATTGACATTCTATTTTCTTGCATTAAGCCACAGGTATTATTCAACAAGAACAAGAATATTAATGTTGGCTATTACTCAAAAGGAGGAAATATAGGACAACAGCCGCAACCGGTTATTGTAATTCATCTGAATAAGTAATTAGCCCTTATACTCGCATAGAATTTATTCTTTATACGAGTATATGAAGCTATGGTAATATAATGTATTTAAAAAAACCTAATTTGGAGTAGGCTATGAACAAAGAAACGTATATCTAATTATTATACAATTCAAAAATCAATCTTGAAATGTAATTTTAAGGAGAAAAGAAGGAAACAGCATATTGCCATTCGCCGTTTTTACCTCTCGCTAAGAGAGGTATTGGATTCATGCTAAAAATCGCATATCCAGATTTTATTGAATAAGCACGTTTTAAGGTCCCTACAATCCGATTTTAACATTTTTACGATGATGTCTGTGTGTGTGTGTGTGTGTGTGTGTGTGTGTGTGTGTGTGTGTGTGTGTGTGTGTGGATGTGTGTGTGTGGGATGTTGGAAGGACGGTTACTCAAAAACTATAAGACTTAAAATTTGTTTAACAACGTATTTCCCAATCGGACATTCATGGGAAGATCTGAAAAGGTTTTGGTAACAATTGGACAACCGGAAGTAGAAGATTCTTGAAAAAAAATCTTCTAAATATTATTTTTTGAAAATTTTTCTTGATAATATTAAAGAAAAATAAATTCTCTTTCTGATACATTTAAATATTTTTATACATATTTTATAGATTTAGAGATAAAAGGAATATAATATATAAAATAATGTTGTAATTAATTTTACAACCGAAAGGATGCCATGAAAAATAGTTGCAAATTTAAATTATTTGTAACTGACAGATAAATGTCAGTGTCAGAAATAATGAGTAATGAAAGAAAAATGTACTTGGAGAATCCCTTAATTCTTGATCTGTGACTATTATGGAGATGACAAGTCTAGGTTGAAGGACAAATTTGTTTCAAACATTATGGGACAATGTACACCAGTACTATAGACTAGAGTAACTTTGAATTGCGAAAAAGCTATCAAATTCTTCTCAAGTAAGTTGTAAATATTGACAAAATTACACATCGATATAAGAATAATCGGAGTGCAATCTATCCGTCACTTTATTAAAGGGAATTAGTGTTATTTAGATATAACATGTATGAAAAAATAAAATGTAAAAGAAGATATGTAAGAATAGATGCACAATCCAGATATATATATGTTTTTAGTAGAAGAATACGAAGAGAAAGTAAACAAGGTTGTTCGAATTGAAAATTGCTGTTACCAGCCTAATATTTATATATGGTAAACTCTACTTTGTAATTTATTGTAACATAATTTATGGTAAAATATCTTTATGTTGAGACATGCTATTATTGAATAATAAAGAAGTTTAAACGTCATAGATTTATATGAATATATTATTTGTATTTATAAAAATATTCTTTGCTTTATGCATACAGCCAGGTAAAATATACGGCGAGAGGTTATGTGCTGGCCACATCAGATTTTTTAATTTATTTCCATTTCTAAAATAAGATTGAAGAAGAAAAGCTTTGGTTTCTTTAGATAACATTTTTGACAATAACTCTTGTTTTGACATTTAACTAAATACTTTTAAATTAAGACATACGTTTCTTTGTTCATAGCCTATCCGAGTTAGGTTTTCTTTAACATACTGTACATACAAAGGCCACACAACAATTAAGAATAGAAATAAGGTTCATATTTTTTAAAAAAATATTTCAAATGTGGTAATAGTAGTTCCCCTTCAAAAATAATACACCTCACCATTATTTTCTTCTACTTCTTAAGAGCTTTCAACTATCTTCATTTGAAAGGCTTTCAAACTAATTTCTATACTAGACTTAAAAACTGCCAAACCTTGCCAAATTAATTTCTGGTGACTAAAAACTGACAAAACTGTCAATCTAATTACTGAGGGACTTGAAAACTGCCAAATTAATTTCAAGCTAACTAAAATTCTATCAAATTATAAATCACAATTCAAAAACGCGCTATGGTTAATTTCATATTTTCACATAATGACGTTTTAAAAATTAACTACGTTCTAACTTGGGCATCTTAATTTCAAATGAAAGATAAATCTGTTTAAAATGATGCAAATTTTGTTTCTTATGCCATATACCTTATTTTCTTATTCTCAATGATTTTAACCTGACCCTAGTATTTTATAATTATTGGTATCCAAATCAGGGTAGATACAAATGTGTTATTGAACATGAGTACATACAAACATTACGTAATATTGATTTTATTTTGTTCGAAGCCATTTTGATGCCTTACCAAAAAAAAAATCAATTTCCTAACTCACCCGCATCTTTGTTGTGTCCATTCCTGACTTGTTGTCCATGTGTAATGGCAATAAATATACAACAGGAAGCCAAAACGTAAGCCACAACCACTCGTCCACGTAACAACATTGTCACTATGTGTAATTGTTAATGAAAATCGTGAAATTCACAAAAAGTTTTTAGTATAGTTCAGGGACACGCACTTTTGACGTTAAATATCACTAAGAAGATGAGTTTTGATAACTGAAACAATATAAAATAAGAAAAAGAAAATAATATATTGAAATTATTATCATATGTGAATTAGTGAATACTTCATTCTTTTAAATCTTTTTTTAAGGTTACATTTTTTATTATTAGAGTTTTGACATTTTTAAATTCAAAATGGTAATAGAATTTTCAATAATCTATTTGAATATCAAATTTAATCCTTTGCAACCATGTATTAAGTGTTCAAGGTAACAAGTGTATGTACAGCATACGATCTTTAATCTTTTTAAATCTGAATTCAAATTTTGCTATATATTTTATACAGCTGGTCTATTTCATATTCTTTACTACCAATGCCATTTAAGAGAACATTGAAAAAATGTGCAACTGTATTTGATGCTTGATTATAGAAAAAATATAAGAATACAAAAAAAATCTTAGTATTAATTTTTTTTTCGAAAAAATAGATACTATAAAATTCAAGTATTTAATTAAAGATATTTTTTCTTTCTTTTTCCAAATTCATGAAATGTCAATTTATTTATAAGGTGAGACATATTAATGTAAAAAGTCTAATAAATAACAGCTCAAATTAAAAAAAAAAACATTTGTGTCAACAGGATCAATAGATTATTAAACGTTTTAAAGATACCAATTCCCTTTAATTTACAAAAGTCGTTAAACTGCTTCTTTTTTAATCACTATCATTTTAGGGGGTGTCTGCGGAAATGTTTTTTTTTTTACGACCACTCTAATACAAGAGTACAATAAATATATTAGGTTAAGTAATATAACCTAGATCGCTAGGTCAAGATTCATTGAGGTTAGGTTTGGTTAAGTAAGGTTATAATTATAAATGATTTGGTACTATTGGGTATGTTACCTAACCTTTCAGTATCTGATCATTATTGATGCAACAAGTATACATATTCAAATTCCGAAAATACTTCAATATTACGTAAAATTTATTACTATTAGTAGTAGCAAATTAAAATAGTTGTAACATTTTTCAAGTATGAAAAAGAAAAGTTAATAATCCTTATATAATTATAAGGCAAGACAGAATTTGAGCAATAAAATTATAAATGTAAATGTCAGTTTTATAAAGATGTACAATTTTTTGTTGAATGAAATAAAGAAATTGTATAACAGACACCGGTTTGATGTAAACAAGAGTACAAAAAACTTAACGAAATTTTATGCATCAGATGACAAAAAATATATTACACAACTTCTACAGTAATTAAATATTGATCATATATAATAACAAAATGTAAACTGTTGTTACAGAATAACAATTAACAATTACAACAATATACCAATGAAACAAAACCAAAAACTGTCAAAATCTCATCTCCAACCGTCCAGTCATTTGTAGACTTAAACTATGGGATACACAACGAACCTATGATTTTTTTCACTCACGTCACGGCACTATGGTACACTTTTTTTAGATCCGCGGTGTTGTTGTTACTCACAGCAAGCGTGGTGCACCGACTACTACTCGATCGCGAGGTTGCCCACTCGCATTCGCTCTTTCCGCCAAACCGAAAGCAATGAAAGCGGACTCACTCTTGATACATTTCCCTCCGTATGGTAAAACCTAGCAAGCTTTCCAAACATGCTGGCACGATAGGAAGATTATATGATATTAAAAGATTCTAACATATTCATGACAGGTTTTCCAAGATATTTTGTTGAATCTTTTCATTTTAAAGATTTTTAAAAATGGGTTATTTTACAATTTTTAATTTCGAAATATTGAAGAGAAATATCAATGCAAACTTATAGAATATTCAACTGGACGAGAACGACTGGGCGATAGCCAAGTGGGCACCGGACATCTGGACGATAAAAAATATATGTGTCGAATTGTGCGTTAGGTTAGGTTATGTTACAGTTTGTTTAGAAAAAACAGAGCGGTACTTTTAAATATTTTTCCTGTTGCAAAAGTATCCACCAAATTGTATACCTTCTAAACGTACAAAATTTGTAAGTTCCTGGCGCCTAGGTGATCTTCGCCCACTTAATCATTGCCCAGTTGTCGCTTACTGACTTATTCTACTCTACCACAGCAAGTAGGTGAACGAACGAATGCATAATACTCGTAGCCTCCTGTAACGAGTTTTATACTATTTTCTTATTTACATTACTTCTTTATAAAAATATTTGATAATTTTCGTTAATTTATTTGAATTTTGACAAGCTGAAGGCAGTAATTTAGAAAAAAATCCCGGAAATAATCAAGTAAAAATCTGATGTGACCAGCACAATACATCCCGTCATTTATTTTTATTAATTTATACAGGGTGTTAATAAAAAAACTTTACACACTTTAGCAGGTGATAGTAGAGATGAAAACAAGAAAAAAATTCTAATACACTTAGGTCCAATACTCATTGGTTTTTAGAAAATTTATGTATGGAATTTGTACATAATACACAGGATTGACGGAAGGTATTGTGCTGGCCACATCAGATTTAACAACTAAGGACTCTAGGTGTTTACGATCAAGTGCGTGAGTCTCTTCGACGACGGCTGCAACTTTGTTTACAATTGATCGTAAACACCTAGAGTCCTTAGTTGTTAAATCTGATGTGATAAATCTGCAATAAAGGTTTTTCTACAGGGTTTTCCATTTGTACGCAATGGTATGTAACTTTATATTTTCAAATGGAACATCCTATATATTTATTCAGATTTAAAAAGTCCCTAAGATATAAATATTACTAATTGACGGATGCCAGTGTCAAATAAAATTTACATAATGATTTACTGGAAAAATAGAATCGTTAATCGTTTGCAAAAAACTTTCTATATGGAATTTGTTACAAAATACGTACAATTGACGGAGTGTAATATGCTGGCCGCATTATATTTTTTATTATGTCCGTTGCCTAGATATTTAGTGTTTCCATTGCAGTCATGTCAATCTAAAATAGCAAAATATCACCAAAAATCGTTTAAGAATGAAGCTCATTCTAACATGAATAAGTGTGCCAGAAAATGACAATCTAATTCCATTAAATAAAATGTCATTTTCTGGACTGACGAGTCAGATTACAGGTTACATGCTTATATACAGCCCGGTTAGCTTTTCTAACCAGACTCACCGAACGGAGTTTTTTATAACTGCCGGTTGGATTTCCGCCAGTGCTAAATTTACAAGATTTGACGTTTGAATGTGGTCTAGAATTTTTTTATGAAACTTCGTCTAAGCTGAAAGCATTCTATAGTTTACAAAGTCCTAATTGTTATTCGTTAAACCATAATAATTTATTAAATATTTTATGACCTAGATGTTAATCTCGTTTTATTTTCAAACAGTAGGTACAGTTCGCAAATAATTGGAATCACATGAATAATTCATCTATATCAACACTTGAAAATTACCTATATGTATAGCCCAAGTTTTATTGCCACTAGAACGATTTTGCTATCTGTGCCATTCAAAATATCTTTCATGTCCATAAATATGCATACCATTTCTACCTGGCGTGGCATCATTCATTCAGACAAGTGTTATTTGGTTTACATTCCTTGTTTAATTATTTTCTGCATACATTTACTTTAAAATGGATTAATTTCAAAAGGCGATAACAGAATACTTGAAAATAGTAATAATTTTGTATAATTTGTGACGTACCTGTTAAAGCTATTTATAACTCAAATATTTTAAAAACTATTAACTTTTTTCAACTTTAATAGACGTTATCATACAGTTTTAAGATTTTAATATAAATAATGATTTTTACCTTCGGTCACCTTTAGGTAAGGAAGGTATTGTCTTTGATCAAAAAATTCGGTGGTGAAATTTTAATGAATAAGCACGTTTTAGGGTCCCTAGAATACGATTTTACTATTTTTACGATGATGCCATGTGTGTGTGTGTCCGTGTGTGACGATATTTTTGGCCGCGATAACTCTAACGCTACAATTCCAAAAATTACGATTTTTACGTATTCCTCTTCCTTACATCCATATGGAGACGAGTTTAGATTTTGATTAAATATTAAAGAATATTATATTATCTTTACGATTTGATAGTCTCTTTACACTTCATATTAAATGGATATAGAATTAAAAAATTATAAAGAAATTAAATTTCATAAAGCAGTCAATTATGCTGCCATGGAAACAGCACTATACTAAGAAAATTCTGATTGAAAGATGTCAGTGTGAAGTGCAATTGACATAGTATGTTTGTATTATAATTTTATTGGAAATATAGAATCTTTTGCTACAAATTTTCTGTATGGAATTTGTACAAAATACATAGAACTGACGGAAGGTGGAAGGTAATGTACTGAAAATATAGAATCTTTTGCAAGGAACTTTCTGTATTAAATTTGAAAAAAATGCGTAAAACTGATAGAAAGTAATGTGCTGGCCACATCATTTTTTTTAATTTGATACTGTGGTGAAGGACTCTATTCTAGTACAATAGAAGTAAAAGAAAAAAATAGTAGATATCAAACGAAACAGTATTTTATCCAAAATATTCTACATTGAATAAAAAATAAGCTGCAATGTAAATTCTTACACATGGGCCCCCATAAAAATCTTGCACATTTGATAGCTATTTTTTTACTATTAATTGTTATTATTATTATTTTACGTGTGCAAAACAATGGGTAATATGCCGTGATGATATATTAATTTATTTATTATTTAGTAAAGCAGAGATGCGAACTAGAAAAAAAATCACTATTTATTCTTCAATTTTTACACAGCATCATCGTAAAAATGTTAAAATCAGATTTTAGAAACCTTAAAACCTGATTATTTCCCTAAAATGTCAGTTTAACACTATCTCTAGGAGGAGATAAAAAAATACAGTAGGTAACTGTAAATAGGATTTTTTATATCTGATGTGAAGGATGTATTAAACAAACATAATTAATTATTTTCATATCATTATTGTAAATTGACTAATAAAAAATTTGGTGTGGCCAGCACATTACCTTTCGTCTATCTCTGTATTATGTAAAAATTCCATACATAAATTTTCTTGCAAAAGATTCTTAATTTCCAGTAAAATTATTTCATAAAGAAATTATTCAAATTGCACTTGACACTGGCATCTTCTTCTTGTTTAGCTTGTACTATTCCTTAGAGGTCGGTATTTTTTATATTCTTTTTCCACTCATTTCATTACTGTTTTGTGTGTCGTCCCATTCAGTTCCTTTTCTCTCAAGTCTTCCGCAATACAGTCCTTCCATCTTATCTTTGGTCTTCCTCTGTTTCTTCTACCTTCTATTATTATGCTATTCATTCTTCTTCCAATATGTTCTTCATCTCTCCTCATGACATATTCAAACCAATGTAATCGTCTTTCTTGTATCTTTCCAGAAACTTCATCTCTCGAGTTATTTCCCTTATTCTTTCATTCCTTATCCTATCTTTCCATATCTCAACATCCTCAACTCTGCCACATTCATTTACTTTTCATTCATATTAACATCTCTTAATTTTAATTATCTAAATATATAAGCAGTTTCCATGGTTAGCAGCTGGCTGATTTATGAAATTTTATATCTTTATAATTCTTTAACTCTATATCTATTGAAAATGAAGTATAAAATGCAATCACATCGCGTAGAGAATAACATATTCTTTAAAATTTATAATAAAAATATATCAATAAATGATATATAACTGCATTTTTTTTAAGAAAAACTGCTAAAAGTTGCAAATGAGGGTACTTCCGGTGGACCAATCATAACCAAAATCTAATCACGTCTATATATGCATCTAAAGTCGAGGAATACGAAAAGAATATATAATTTTTGGAATCGTGGTATTGGAGTTATACGATCCGAAACGATCGTCACATACACATGCACACACTCACACACACGCACACACACACACACATACACACACACACACACAGACAGACGCACACACAGACGCATGCACAGACGTACACACAGACGCACACGCACATATACAGACAATTACTATCGATTTTTTTAACCAAAGACAATACATTTCTTATCTAAAGGTGACGGAAGGTAAAAAGTACACAATAAGAAATTAACATCTTATTACACACAGAAGAAATATATAAAGAAAAAATATAAAGTTATACCAAAGAAAGGAAGCATGTAAACATTTATACCAGGTGTTAATTTTTTTGTGTGCATGTTTATGTATTGTAATATTATTCTTACTTTGAACATAATGACAGATAATGACTACTTAAACATTTCAATTGTTAAGTAGCACCGCAAATATGCTTTTTATATATTAGTTTAATAATTGTGTAACTTTCAAAAACATTATTGTATCGAGAATAATGCGTATGACTACAATGTGTGAACAATTCCTTTTTTTGTTACATGTGGACTATAGATATTTATATAAATAATAATACATACAATACTTTCTTTTTATGGTGTATTTAACTGGAGCAAGTTCCAGGTTGGGCCAATGTGTATACAAAATATTTATTACTATAATAATAATAATAATAATAATAATAATAATAATAATAATAATAATAATAATAATAATAATAATAATAATAATAATAATAATAATAATAATAATAATAACAATAATAATAATAATAATAATAATAATAATAATAATAATAATAATAATAATAATTCTTTATCGTATATTTCAAGATATTTACATCTTATTACAATTGATTTTGTGAGGGTGAGTTAATTTTTGTACATACCTACTTTTTGTATCCTTGCGTAGAAATAATATATTTCATGGAGATGAGATGATGAAAGGGATATACACAAACATCATACTACCTTACCTATTACACTACCGGGGTTGGTAACATTTAATATACTATAGAATTACTATAAAGCCCGATATCATCATCTTTGGTCAAACTGTCTGTTAACTTCTGTCACTACTGTCAGGTAGAAGAAAAATTGACACTTGTGTAATTTTTACAACTTATGCTATATAGCGGTGTTATATTTTTCGTTTAATTGAAAATTAAGTTAACAGACAATTTAGCCCGAAATGAAAATACCAGACCTAAAAAATTTTTGAAAGCAAGAAGCTCTTTAAACATTATGTTTTGTATGTGCAAATAATTTATTATTTTTACTTATTTAAAATGTTGAATGATGGCTGCTGCTCAAAAGGATGCAGTATTTAAAAGGGAACTATTACATTATTTTATGCGGTTTTTGTTGTTACGTTGATATTTTTTTTCTTCGCCGATTAACAATAAAAAAAATATTTTATTGATGGGCAATAAAGTAGTACCTTTTCTTTCGGCGTCAGTGGAAATTATTTTCGTTCGATTTTCTTGCCTTGTAACTGTCAATAAAATCATACAATTTTGTTTGCATAGCAACAATTACAACGATGGAAATTTAAAATATCTATTCTTAAAAATAATATTAATTCAAAACAAGCGGTGAAAATATTTTGCGTGCAACATAGCAAACATGCATATATACTGCCTAGACTAAATTAAAACACTTGACTTCTTCTCGTCTATGAAACGCAGTCGCGGCCGTAATTTGCTACTTTTTTGCCTTGTTAAACAAATAACTAAGTACTTCTGTTTAGTAACGTTTTGTTTCTTTGTTTTAGATCCAGCAAGATTGAAGGATTTTTAAGGTAATAATTTAATTTTTTTATTGAAGCATGTTTTTGATATTGTAAGTACAATGCCCTCTTTTGTGATTAACCTTGTAGCGGCTTAATGGAAGAACAACCAAAGTAAAATCACTATATTTTTGTACAAGAAAGAACAACCAAAGAATGACTATAAAGCAACTTATAGGAATCGACATCTATTGTTCAATGTCATGAGTTGTGTTATAAAAAAAAATGTTACAATAATAACTTATAGACAACTAAATAAAACTTTAACGGTTACAGTGCTATAAACAGTTTAAATTAGGTATGACATCTACAATAATTATAATTAAGAGTGCAGAATATCAAGTTTTTCGGTACTACAAGGATCATGCTAAAATTATTGAGAATGTCACATCGTTGATATTTTTTACAAAATATTTATTTTAAATATGTTCAAAGTAGTTTCCTTTAACCCACCGTCACTCGCGTTGTTAGATTTTATCTAATATTTTCATATTTTTTCCTCTTAAGGGGGTTCACTACTAGTCGTTGAAATACACGAAAAAGCTGTTCATTTGTACCCTTAAAATCATCGTAAAACAATATATTTTCGAAATAAGTAAACTTGTATCGAATAGTTTAAGCTTGCCTCTTTTTGTCTCTAATGACATTTTTTAAATTTTTTATTCCATTTTTTTGTTTTATTGCCTTAAAGTATACATTTATAGAGAGTAATTTAACGCAAATATCAGAGGAAATTTCGAAAAATTGTTATTAGAACGACAAAGATCTATCATTTATCTTTAAGAAAATAACAAATATCTTACAATTATCATAATATTAATTGCTATTTTAATGGTTGGTAGGAGTGGGTGTTAGTTATTGTGGCTCCAGCAATGCCACAATAGAGGACGTAGAATTAGCCTGTTACATCTTCTTAGTTGTATCCTATGTAACATTGTTCAGATTAGTCAATGTTAGGTAAATTCTAACGCGCGAGCGATGTAGTTATTTATTACTTGAAACATTATCTAATAAATCAGAAGAAGATGTTTTATCAGAACATAGCCTATATAACACGGATACCGACCAGTCAAGTTCAGAATATGATGAATTTCAAAATTTCCGAACTATTTACAACAAGGAATATCTAAAAATGAAGTTTCAGATGACAAAATTGAAACATTTTCAATATTATTATTTTTTTCGTATATTTGTTCTGTTGCAGAATTACTCTTAGTTTGCATAAAATATTTTTGACGTATCTATTTTTTTCCTTTGCTTACCTTATTATTGTATTATTTTGTGATTAAGTATTTTTCAAATATTGGTTTCATTTTTTAATCCACATTTACGTATTGCTAAAAAAAGTCTTATGTTAGATAAAATCTAACACGCGAGTAATGCCGTTCTAATATATAGCGCCAGTGACATTTCTTTCCTTCCACTTTTTTAAAAGCTCCCACGCAATCTTCTTTTGGAAAGCTTTCAAAATAATCATGAATTACAGCATCATCTCTCCTTTTAAATTAATAGCCAAAAGTCGCACAATGTCAAATCATCTATTACTTTTTTCCCAAAAAAAATGATAAAAATGATCTCTGGTTAATTCCATATTTTCACTCACAACGATACTTTTAATAAATGATTAACTAAGTTCTAACTAACATTGCAACTTAGTTTCATATAGCAGATAAATAACTGTTTAAAATGCAAATTTTGTTTTCCAGGGCCTACCTGATTTTCTTATTCACTATAATTTTAGCGTGATCCGTGTATGAATAATGAAAGTATCTTGTTGATTTTAAGTCATACATTTCTAAACTTATTAAAAGTTGACATTGGTTGTCCTTGCATTAAGCCATATATAATGCAATGTTATTATAACTAGTTACTTTTTTATTGAAAACATTCAGCTTTTTCTGTATATCGTGATTCATAGTAATAAATTAAGGAAAACAAAAAAGTAAACAATGTGCTATAAAACATAACAATAACGTTTAAAATTACATGATTTTCCTATTTAAATAACCCATTAAAATTTACTGTTATTAAATTACATTATTGTTTATTGCTAAACACTTCATTAAAATTTAAATTAACATTAATTTTACAAATGTATAAATGAATATACTGTTATCGCGTGGTTCTCATTTCCATAATACCTACTTCAAGAATCCGACATCTTTCAGATATTTCCTCTTTCTCTTGCAAGAATTTGAAGGCGTAAACATACAATTATTCATATAGTTGATTGTAGTTATTTTTTCATTAAATTACTGTTAAGAAAAAACGTATTGCATAATGGAAAATATCTAGAGCATTTACAGGTGTATTTATGCAAAAAGAATAATCAGTAGCGAAGCGATTATGATAATTGAGGATATTATTGATTTATTACATTTTTCTGCTATTAACTTTGTTGCTCATTATTATTACCTTATATTATATATTTTGCAATAGTAACAGTAACACGCCTCTTTATCTTACATTCAGCATTCAGTTAGAGTTAAATAGTAGATATTTTATAGTTTTCAAGTGTAACAATTAAACTGTCCAACCAAGTACCAAGAAAGAACATATTTTGCAAATTTTATAAAACAACATGTATACCAAAAATAAATTCTAAGGAAAAACAAATATGAGTTCCATCTAAAAAAAATAACTTTGTGTTAAATCTCGAAAATTATCTTCGTACACATGAAAATTTTTAACTTTTATTTCAAATGTTTTTCTAAATTTGAAATAATATTTCGACCAATATTTTGATAAGTATATCTACGATGGCTTCCCAAAGGCCCTCCAGGTCTCATTTTACCGAAGTCGTATCTCTTATAGTCGAGATCTCAATGACGGCCTTTGAAATCAGGACACTCTATAAATTTAAGTGTTTCTGTGGGGTCCTCCATTATTTTTTGTTAGACATTTGTTATTTTATGTCAATTCCATGGCTATCGCTATTTTTTTCTGAGGTGATTTTTAACATTTTCATATTGTGAAAATAATTAGACAGAAGACGCACGTCATCAACCTGAAAAAATCTGATGTGGCCAGCACATAACCTCTCGCCGTATATTTTACCTGGCTGTATGCATAAAGCAAAGAATATTTTTATAAATACAAATAATATATTCATATAAATCTATGACGTATAAACTTCTTTGTTATTCAATAATAGCATGTCTCAACATGAAGATATTTTACCATAAATTATGTTACAATAAATTACAAAGTAGAGTTTACCATGTATAAATATTAGGCTGGTAACTGCAATTTTCAATTCGAACAACGTTGTTTACTTTCTCTTCATATTCTTCTAGTAAAAACATTAATTTTGGGCGGTCTAAAATGTATATATGGATTGTGCATCTATTCTTACATATCTTCTTTTACATTTTATTTTTTCATACATGTTATATCTAAATAACACTAATTCCCTTTAATAAAGTGACGGATAGATTGCACTCCGATTATTCTTATATCGATGTGTAATTTTGTCAATATTTACAACTTACTTGAGAAGAATTTGATAGCTTTTTCGCAATTCAAAGTTACTCTAGTCTATAGTACTGGTGTACATTGTCCCATAATGTTTGAAACAAATTTAAGTCCTTCAACCTAGACTTGTCATCTCCATAATAGTCACAGATCAAGAACTAAGGGATTTTCCAAGTACATTTTTCTTTCATTACTCATTATTTCTGACACTGACATTTATCTGTCAGTTACAAATAATTTAAATTATCAACTATTTTTCATGGCATTCTTTCGGCTGTCAAATTTATTACAACAGATTATTTTATATATTATACTTCTTTTATCTCTAAATCTATGGAATATATAATAAAATATTTAAATGTATCAGATAGAGAATTTAATTTTCTTTAATATTACCACGAAAAATTTTCAAAAAATAATATTTAGAAGATTTTTTTTCAAGAATCTTCTACTTCCGGTTGTCCAATTATTACCAAAACCTTTTCAGATCTTCCCATGAATGTCCGATTGGGAAATACGTTGTTAAACAAATTTTAAGTCTTATAGTTTTTGAGTAACCGTCCTTCCAACATCCTACATACATACACACACACACACACACATACATCCACACATACACACATACACACACACACACACACACATCCACACACACACACACACAGACATCATCGTAAAAATGTTAAAATCGGATTGTAGGGACCTTAAAACGTGCTTATTCAATAAAATCTGGATATGCGATTTTTAGCATGAATGCAATACCTCTCTTAGCGAGAGGTAAAAAGTGAAATAGATTAAATGAAATTATTGGGTGTTATTTATTTTTAAAAGAAGAAGAAAAAAAGTACTAGTATTAGGTAATGTATATATATTTATAATTATTTCTAAGTCAATCGTTATTTATTTTATGGAATATAAAATTATTTGAAATAATAAGTTTATTTTCGTACCATACGTTGGCTGTTGGCACTATTGAGAATGACCATGTTGCGTCAAATAATTTTATATTCCGTAAAAGGAATAAGGATTGACTTAGAAATAATTGTAATTAATTATGAATTTGTATATTATACCATCTTTTAGAAAGTCAAAATTTAAGGGATCTTTCTCATATCTAGCACCAATGCTCTATAACGCTATTCCAGATTCGTTAAAATCTCTGTCTCTATATACCTTTCGTAGATATATAAAAGACATGTTTATCATTTAACATTTTCATTTTTGTTATATAAATCTTATATTTATTATATATATAATATTTAATTTGTATATTATTCTTTGTAAAAAAAGATCCTGGTATTTTTTTTTATATCTATTTGTATGGTTGGGTGGAAGAAGAGCCTTTGGCTGAACCCCACCTTTGGCGTATAGTCAATAAAGATTATTATTATTATTATTATTTTATATACGTTTCTTTAATACTAGTATATTTTTTCTTCTTTTTTAAAAAATAAGTAACAACTAATAATTACTGAAAGATATATTTCTTTTTATAAGGTTTTTTTTTTCAGGTTGATGACGTGAGTCTTCTGCTTAATCATTTTCACCATACCTAATTTCTGTCGAATAGTCTAGAAACTGCACTTTTATGAATGTGCGTATATTTTGACAGGCCGAGCCTGAGGGGAAGCATTTAAATACAAGCACTCGCAATCGTAAAACAGTTTTCTGGATGTGTGATACACAAGATATTTTTGTTCTAACTTCTTCATAAATTTATTAAATGAATTTCATTTATTGTCCAAATATAAGATACAAGGCATTTTTATGTTGGTAACTTCGGAAGATTTGAATAATATCAAATGACATGAAATTACAAACGAAACCTGAAAAAACAGCAAACATTATTTATCAGTTTTACATTGCAAGTTCAAATATAATTAAAGTTAAAATGTGTTCATTAAGTTACAATTAACAATGTAGTATTAAAAGTTGTTAACATTTTGCTAGTTCTTGTGTTGAAAATACTTATAACTTGATATTTCACTAGAATAATATCAACTTATAACCGGCCTAGGCCAGTAAAAATGTGTTTCTGGATGATTTAGAATATAAAACTACTTATACCAGACGGAAGCACAAAATTAAATTATTGATTCATATACAGAATTTTATCCACTATCTAAAATAATTACGGCAGCCGGAATTTAGAAAATTATTTTTCCTATGTTCGGCTGATCGGCTTGCGGTCACTACCCTGTATATGACCCATATTGTAATTTGTTAATATGGTGGAGGAACTCATTGTTGTATATTTGGATAATATTAAATACTATTTTTACCTTCCGTCACCTATAGGTAGGGAAGGTATTATTTTTGGTCAAAAAATTCGATGGTGAGTTTTTAATGAATAAGCACGCTATTTATAACTCAAAAATTTAAAAACTATTTACTCTTTTCAACTTTAATAGACGTTATCACAGTTTTAAGGTTAATAAATAATCATTTTTACATCGGTAACCTTTAGGTAAGGAAGGTATTGTCTTTGATCAAAAAATTCGATGATGAATTTGTAATGAATAAGCACGTTTTAGGGTCCCTAGAATACGAATTTACTATTTTTACGATGATGTCTGTATGTGTGCGTCTATTGTGTATATAGGATGATCACGCGAGAATGAACCACCAATTATCTCCGTTATTAAGCAAGATAGCGATTATCTTCAAATAAGAAAATTTACTATAGGCAATATGGAAAATAAGATGTCGTAACAAAAAAAGTTATATTACTTCCGGTTCCGAAGTACGTGATACCAATTTTAAAATTTCAAATGGAAAATTCTATATTTTTTTATATTTTTGAAAATTACACAAAATTTGCTTTACAATAATAGTAAACAAGTAGGACGTTGTATTATTAAAAAGTAAAATGGCGGACGTTTGAAATATCTTACAAAATAACTTAAGAAAGTGTGGAATTTTGTTTTATTGGATTTGTTGCCTAGGTAACATCATATAAATGAATTTACTTTAAAAAATATCATCATCTATGAACAAAAATAATAAAATCTCACACACTTGATTTTTTTTTTTCATTCAATATATTCATATTTCAAACGTCCGCCATTTTATTTTTTAATAATACAACGTACTACTAATTGACTACCACTGTAAAGCAAATTTTATGTACTTTTCAAAAATATAAAAAAATATAGTATGTTCCATTTGAAATATCAAAGTTGGTATCACATACTCCGGAACCGGAAGTAACAGAACGCTTCTTGATACGACTTCCTATTGCCCATACTGTCTGTAGTAAATTTGTTTATTTGAAGATAATCGCTATCTCGCTTAATAACGGAGATAATTGCTGGTTCATTCTCGCGTGATCACCCTATATATATGCACCGATACCACGATTCCAAAAATTATAATTTTTTCATATTCCTCTTTCGTATGTCCATAAGAAGAGTTGATTAGATTTTGGTTACGATTGATTAACCAGAAGTACCCTAATTTGACGATTTTAACAGCTTTTCTTGGGAAAAGGCAGTTAAATATCATTTATTGACATTTAATGTTATATTTTAAAGAGTATTTTATTCTCTATACGATGTGATTTCATTTTATACTTCATATTCAATAGATATAGAGTTAAAGAATTATAAAGATAGTAAATTTCATAAATCAGCCATGCTAACCATGGAAACAGCTAATATATTCAAATAATTCAAATTAACAGATGTCAGTATCAATGAAAAGAAAATGAATGTGGCAGAGATAAGGATTTTGTGATAGATGTTGGGAAAGACAGAAATACAGGTAAGGAGTTAAATGAAAAGGGAATTGATAGAAGTTTCTAGATAGATACAAGTAAGACGATTACATTGGTTTGAACATGTCATGAGGAGAGATGAAAAATATATTTGAAGAAGAATAAATAGGTTAGTAGTAGCAGGTAGACAAAACAGAGAAAAACCAAAGATAAGATAGAAAGACTGTATTACGGAAGACTTGAGAGAAAAGGAACGCAAAACAGAAATAAGTGCATAGTTTGTTTATGAAATAATTTTACTGGAAATATAGGATCTTTTGCAAGAAAATTTATGTATAGGGCGAGAGCAGTCACGTGACTTTGCTGACCTTGGTAAGCAGATATGGGGACCCATGTCAAAATGACAGCTGTTAATTATCTCCATAACTGACAAATGTCATAATTTTTCATTCAAAATTTCATGATTTTCTTATTTCATGTGGTTTATTTGTTATCAGGAGTGTGGAATTCTGTTGCCGAGAAAAGGAATCAAAAACCAAAAAATGAAATTTTGAATGAAAAATTATGACATTTGTCAGTTATGGACGTAATTAATAGCTGTCATTCTGATACGGGCCCCCATATCTTATTGTCAAGGTCAGCGCCCTATGGAATTTGTACATAAAACACAGGATTGACGGAAGATAATGTGCTGGCCACATCAAATTTTTATAATTTTAACACCTATAGGTATTTTAGAAATTATTTTACTTTTTCTATTTTTGCGTCATATTACAAAAATGTTGAAAACATCTGCAGTTTGCAAATATTTCTCAATAAATTTACAATGTTGTAGTATTTGATTACAAAAAATTTATTACCAAATATTTCATCACATCAAAAATGCCAGCCGTGAATAACTTGACTGATTTTTATCTACTTTTTAGAAAATATTATAATTAAATATGATTAACAATGCACTAAAGAATAATAAAGAAATCAAATATGTATTTAAACCACACAATTATTGTATCATTAGCTATAGGAAATAAATGAGGAAATGTATTTGTAACACATATATGTAATTTATAAACGTACGTGCTGAAAAAATGTTCATAACTGAATATTAAATATGCGGTAATATAACAAATATTTTTTATCGCAGTAATAATTCCTTTTTGATACACCATTCACTTTCAACCTAATTCCGGATTTAATCCAAAATTTAATTTCATGTGCGTATGTGATAATGTATGCAGCTTTCCATTTTAATCACTTCAATGTGTTAATTACGTCAAAAAGTGAAATATTTCACGGATATCAATTATACATTAAATTTAAAGTGAAACAATAGTAAATATAAAGAAAATCGACCCATTGTTACCTATGTTTAACAAAGAAATATCATGTTATTTAGACCATTTATTGTGTTCAACAAATTAAATTGTTTTTGGCAAATTAAATATTCGTTGAAATATTGTCATATCACTTTCACTGACCAATTAATGTCGTTATTAGATTTGTTGTAATTTAGTTTTTTTATCTCTGTGTGCGCAATTACTTTATTTACTTCTACATGTACTGCTACTGCAACTGAATCTTGAATCGGTGAGTCCACATACATACATACGAGTATGTCATAAAATGACGGTTTTGAGTTGAGATAGCCAAAGTGTGTAAAATTCGAATGAACGAGAAAAGTACGCTAAGCACTATCGTTATGGCACAGTGTTATATTTTTGTACTATATTTTTGACATGTGTACGATGTACGATAATTTTATAATGTCATAAATTTATATACTATGTGAATTTAAATTCATATTATTTTTCTTATATTGCCATTACTTAACCTTTTACACATTTGGCACTAAAATTTATATTTATAATTGAATACAACTGCCACGAGATGGCAAGATATTTTGCAATTTTGGATTTTGTATTGTGACCTGATTATTGTGAGTTTGTCTTCAGTCAGTCAAATGCTCAACAAATTTTTCTAGTCTGTGCTTAAGATGTAAAAAAATGACAGAATCAAAATAACCTAAAAAATGTAGTTATGGGGAACAATCTGCTCGTTCAAATTCTGTTTTAGTGTAAATAAAACTAATATAAAATCATATAATCTACAATAAATATATACAGATGTTTTGAAACTAATACATAATTTGAAAAAACAAAATGTACGATATATTTTTTAGAAGTATGATAATTTTGTATGATTCTTTTTTTCAAAATACGATAATTTTCATTGGTTGGTACGATATTTTTATTTTATAATCTGGCAACACTGGTGCTCGTCTATTTACAGCGGCGAGTAGTTCAATATGAGTCCGTGACTTGTGCTGTTCTTCAACTCGTCAAACACGGACCAATAATCTAAAGTCAAACGACAAATAACCTAAGCAATCGGATAGTTCCGTTCCGGCGTTGTGTTTGTATTACTGCTTGTTAACTATCATAAATTTTGCCTATTTAGCGTAAAGGGACCCATATTACAAGCACACTTTTATAATAAAACCGCTTTTATGGAGCGCGCTTTTACATTATATTCTTATGAGATGTATGCTCCATAAAAGCGCTTATATTATAAAAGTTTGTTCGTATCACGTCTGCTAGTGATAAGTAATATAATCCATTCAAAACAGCGAGACAATTTTGAACTACAGAGTGTAATTTTTAAAACGCCCCATAGGGCTATAACACAGAAAAACAGTTTTTTAGCTGCTAAAAGTTTCTATATTAATTTATTTCCTGTTTCTGTTTCATATAAAACCACAAAATAAATTTAAAAATTAAGAAAAAATCTCATTAACCATGAAACTGACAGTAACAAAACAGTTGTTGACATGAGGCAGCTCATTCACAATCATTATAATATGTTGATTCCTAGCCTTTCAGAAGTTTGGAAATACTTCATTCCTAACTGCAATGACAATCTCCTGGGTGGGAAATAAATTTCACTTCACCCCACGGGTTGGAAATGTTTATGTAGGGGTTTCCCAGCAACTTAGATCCCTATAATAAAGTAGGCTAAACAAATTTTAATTTTTTTTTTTTTATTATTATTATCATACATATTAAAACTAGTCTTTACAGACTAACCATTAATTTATCTCTAATCTAAAATTAAGGTAAATATCGTCTCTAGGGTACACCCAGTGGTATTTCCTAGTTTTCCCTGGTCAATTTTAATAGAGCTGACAAAAATACTAATAAAATTAAAGGTTAACTCATTGATTTATTCTGAAAATTATTTATTTAAAAAGAGGATGATTGTGAATTGTATACATATCTCGGTGGTTGTTTCATTACAACCTCGTGCTATATCTCATATAATATACATAAGCCCTTGGCTGTAATAAAACATAGCCCACATGGGATGAAATATACTATTATTTACGTTTTATTTGTTATAATTGTTATTATTTTAGGTTTTCTTCATGTTATTAAAAAATAAAATGCAAAAGCAAATTATGAACTTCTCCGTGAAACAAACATTATAATAAATATTACATTAAAAAGATAATATGATCGCTGCTAGTACGAGTCGGTGACTCTTCTCCAGGAGTACACTCACTGTGGACCTGACAGAAGCCACAGGTTACACCACACTGATGAGCACCAAATAGTGCGAAACGCGTCTGTGGTTACTTGTTGCGTTAGACGACTTCTGACGATGGCTTCATTGAAGCTTACTCAGAACTTGTAAACTGGTGAAACATGACGAAACTTTGTAATATTTATTTTAATATAAAATGACAATATTTTTTATTGTCAGTTTCGTGGTTAATGAGATTTTTTCTTAATTTCCCAAATTTTTTAATTTATTTTATGGTTTTTATATAAAACAGAAATGTAACGTTTTTATTATAAAAAATAGTATTTTTTTTCTCTATAATATGCACCAATTCTTTTTTCTATAAATTAATATAGAAACTTTTAGCAGTTAAAAACTGCTTTTCTATGTTATAGCCCTAATACCCGTTTTAAAATTTACACCCTGTATGTAATCCTCGAACAAAAACAAGGTGTTCTATTAGTTTAGTTCGAAAATTATTCTCTTCCGAGACTTCCAACCAATAGAATTCTGTTCGCAAATCAGTTCAAAATTCTTTCGCTCTCGTGAATGGATTATAGTGATATTCAGAACATTATTCATGGTATTAAAAAAAGAAAACGAAATGCACAAAGCGGAACAAACTTAATAAAAAAATTGTTTCTATTTTTGTGCAAATTTGTAACCATTTTCTGAAACCATAGATCAACTAATTTCTTTCAAAATAAAAAAAAAACTTCCTGAATATATATTGAGTCCAAGAACAGTAACTCGGTGCAGTCTATATTTTCTCTAGAAAGTTTTGAATAAAAATATTTCTCTTAAGAAGCTCTACAAGTACATCCTAAAGTCGTTTCTTTAGCTATTATGAATCTATTAAGTTTTTTTTCTAATTATCTCAAAACTAACTTCTCGGACTGTATTGTTCTTGGACTCACCGATTCAATTATTATTGTTAAAACTCTGTTTTTGCACCTATCGCTTATGCAATTCTTACAACTTCTTTGTATTACATTTGCGTAATCCAATAACAAAAACTTCCATGCTTATTTTCGTTAAAACAATTGAAATTTTAAGTAAAATTAACCTTCAAAAAAATATTAACCTAGTTATAGTAAAAATTTAATGTATTAAATAGCTAATATGGAAATAATAATAGTGCATAGAATCATCATGAAGTCTATCGAGCAAATTTACTGGGATCTGCTACTAGCTGGCGCTGGCGGTTTCGCAATCTGACGTTTAGTGTTTGTGTAGAAGTTTGGTTAATAAAATGTCAGCTTTTACCGAGAGTGCGTTAGTGAAAAAACTCTTAGAATTAAATGCCTCTCAACAAAGCATACAGACACTATCATTATGGTTGATACATCATCGAAAACATCACCAATTAATAGTTAAAATATGGTATAGAGAATTATTAAAAGGTAATAACATTCTTGTAACTTGAGGTGGAACTATGTGTAATGTTTTTAATTTTATTTTCAATAGCCAAAGACAGTCGAAAGCTAACTTTTATGTACCTGGCGAACGATGTAATCCAGAACAGTAAGAAAAAGGGACCAGAGTTTGGAAAAGAGTTCGGGAATGTGCTTAAAAAGTCTTTTGACCATATGTCGTCGATTGGGTATGATGAAAAAACAAAAAGTAGTTTAATGAGGGTGCTAAATATTTGGGGAGAAAGGGGTGTGTATGATTTGAAGCAAATATCTGAATTCAAACATGCTTTCGGTAAGCCTAGTAAGCCAATTACACACATTTTAGGTAACATAACCTCTAAATATAACATTTTTCTAGAATCTTCGTCAGAACCGCCCAGCAAGAAATCAAAAACTGACAATAAGGTAAATCAAAATTCAAAAAATAATAGAGAAAAGAGAAAGTCTGAGACTGAAGTAACTGTAGAGGTAAAATTACTAACTTTTGAACATTTTAACAATCTCTATGATTACTTTTTTTAGGTTGATGGGAAAGTTGAAACACATATAACTCTCAGTCCACGAACACCGGCAGGCGATCCTCCTGAGCCAGAAGAACTAATTAAAGCCCTTCAGGAGTTGGAAAACTCAGCCTCTGGAGATGCTGCTGTAAGAGAGAGGATCGCTAACCTGCCTACCGAAGTGTCTGATGTTTCCCTGCTTACCAAATTAGAAGGTGAGATAAAAGTACCTGAAAATAGTTAAAAACCCTAAATATTTACAAATTAAATTGTTTCACATAGTTGACTATGAACGTTATTGTTTTGTTCTTGGAAATGTCACATAGGTGACTTGATATACATAAATATAAATAAATATTGTATATCGAAATTTTCATGCTTTGAAATTTACTATTTTATCAAAATTAAATAATAAATAAAGAGAAATGTAAAGAGTTATTGTTTTAATTTCATATAGTTGGCTTTGAACTATTGTTTTGTTTTTCTGAACTATATCATGGATGACTAGATATACATAACCATAAATAAATGTTTATATAATTTGAATAAAAACTTTTTCAGATAAAGACAGTGCAGAGAAACTAAGTAAACAAGTAAATGAAGCCATAGTATTACTGAGTAATTACAATAATAGACTGAATAATGAAATGGACTGCAGAAAGAAGATTGCAAATATGCTTCGAGATTTTATTCAAGCACAAAAAGAACTCTTAGCTCAGGCAGAACAAAGGCTAGAGGTGGGTATTTGTTTTAGTTTTAGATTTTATATTCATCTGTGATATTCTATGTATATATGTTTTATTGCTTTTATTGTGGAAATAAAATGATAATAATATAATAAAACCTTATACTCTGCTGGTACTTGATCAATAATAATATACCCTATAATTACTTTTTGTTGATTAAATTGTATTCAAATATTAATTTCACGTGGTATGTAATTATTTTCTATTGTTTGATGTTTTTGAAATATACAATTTGCTGTGTAACCATATATATATTTTTTTATTTATTTATAACTGACCTAAAGAATTACCAACTAGCAAATATAATACATTTAATATAACATGAAAAAAAAAATTTTTTATTTATCAATTACCACGCAGAATGTCCAAATTTTAATTATTTTTTTGATAAATTGAACTATTCAATTTTTACTGAAGAGACAATAGAATAGAATTTAATTATTTCTTTTAGAAAAAAATAATAGATTTTTACTTTACTCAAGCTCTTATGATATGGTCAATTTTTATATACATTTTAATGTAAATTTTCATTTAAATGAATGTAATACAAGAGAAGCACTTCAATATTATATTGAAAAAATGAACTTTTTATCCGGTTTTTAAGTTGTTTTTAGATTAACCGGTTAAATAAGCCCGTTCAGAAAACAAATAAATTTGCATAAATTATTTTTCCGCGCCTGTTTAAATAACATAATCATAGTTAATAAAAAATTGACAAAGTAGTAGTTACTAAAAGGTTTTTTTTAGTAAATAAAAATATCGATTCCGGACAAAAATAACGTTTTTGGCTTAAAATACAGATTAGCGGTTTCTAAAAGAGCAACTTTAACACAAAAATAACGTGCACATTAAAGTCATGTGACAGCCCAAATGCGCATGCCTACTAAGGTTCACGTTAACTGTATTGTTCTGTATCTGTTTATGTTTTGGTGAAAAATACGGCTGTAACTTATCATTAACTTGAATTCACTTATTAAATGGGGTAAACATTAAAATTGAAAGTCCCCTATTTTTAAAATAAGGTGTTTTATACATAACGTTTACGTTCTTTCATCTTAGAAGTTCCAATAACTCCCTAAAATACATTCCGATAAAGCCAATAACGATAAAAGTAAAATTTAACCTAAGTACATATCTTTTTAAAAATGATTGAAATATGCTTACGCCTCTAATAAGGTGTTGAAATTTGTTGTATACAGACACAGGCATGTTAATCGTCAAAGATTCGTACGTAAAAAATGTCTATTAAAATAATTTAAGACAATGGATTGACATTAAATCGTACATAGAAATCAATCGTGTCATGTGGGCTTTACCACGCAAATATCTCATTTTTGCGACAATCATTCTCCTTTTATACTTCCCCATCCATCATTCTTGATCAACATTCCAACTTTCATACAGACACATTATATTTGTACACCGAACATATGTTCAAGATTCTAACAAACGTATTCGAAATATTCAGTATCAATAATACTGGGAGATTTTTCGTGAAATCTATGTAGCCACGAAAATAAAACTGCAATTTTTTCGTCACATTACAATGATGTGTATGTTGAGATAAAACAAATAATATTACAGTGTCTGTAACGGCGGATTTAAGAAAAAGGGCCCGGGCTCCCTATATTTACATAATGCTTAACTGATTATTACAGTGCGTTCATCAAAAAAAAAAAATCTAACTAATACGAGGCATTGTCAAAATGTTAACTAAAGAAATCAACGCTTTTCTTCTTGAATCTTATTTTATATATAAAAATAAAGTAGAAAACGGCGAATGGTAATGGATTGTATCCTTCTTTATTATCTTTTCTCCTTAAAATTACATTTCAAGATCAGTTTTGACAACTTGACTTGACATTCATTTTTCTGTTCGTAGGTTAGCTAGGTTTTTTTAACACACTGTACAAAAACAATAAAACAAAAATTAAAGACAGTGGCTGGTGGCATACGCCTTGTTTTAACTAAAACGCTATTTAATTTCAGTCATTATGTTTAAAGATTTTTTTTTTAAATATTTGTTTAAATACAAACTATGTTCTGTTTTAAAATTATATTTTGAAAAATTCGATCTATCACATCGTCGTCATATGAAAATTGCGTTAAGTCCGTTTCTTGTCAAAAATTAAGATTTTAGTGCTATCTTGTTGAGAATTGTAGAATATATGACTACAAAATACTTTCCAATAGATAAAAACTATTTTTTAAAGTAAAAAATGCCCAAGTCCACAAATTTAACGATTTTCAATATGATTTTGGCATAAGTCCGCTAATTTTGGTCAAATAGAAAAAAATATCCTTTTTTCGTAGAGGTTTATTTGTTGTCTAAATCTAAGTATGAATAATACAAAAAAAAATCACAGTCAAATTATTTTTGTTTTTATGTAGTTTTTTCGCCTATATCGACTCAGGGCCCCTTTTAAGCTATGGCTCAAACAGCAAGTGCCGTTTTGTCGCCTGTTACATCCGCCACTGGAAGTAAGAACGAAGGAAAACGTTGAAAATTTTGTTTTGAAAGAACGATGGATGACAGTTTCAATAATTGCAAATGAAATGGGGATAGGAGAAGCAACTAAATAAAAAAAAATACTTAATTGATTTCGTTTCTTTATTAGATTACAAAAAAATCTCCCCTTGTATATACATTTCACTAATCGTATTTGACATATCGTACTGAATGGTATTCTATTTGTGCTTATAGGAATATACAGAGAAACTCCAAAAAGTGTACGCTGTGAAACAGGAAGTGAAATCTCACATTCAAAACCTGCCGGATCTGACGCAACTGCCCGACGTAACCGGCGGCCTAGCGCCATTGCCATCTGCCGGCGACTTGTTCAGTCTCAACTAGCAGACGTGCTTCGACATGCGCCTTAGTAGCCAATAAAAGCTGTCATTTTATCCACCCAACCCATCATCAATTCATTTTCGTTATTTACACGGGGCACTTAGTTTATAAGTCTTTCTTATTATCCATTTTATTATTTGACTTGCGTATAATTAATTTGTAAATAGGGAAATTGTTAGCACTAATCGTGTGGAATTAAATTGTGACCTGTTTTTTATTTTGATTATGACTTATTTTGATTATTATTTGATTGAAATTGTGACTATAGAGGCCGGAAATTTCATTTTATGATATTAAATATTAATTAAAATTTATTCATTCAGTTCCTGTGTATGATATAATTATAAGAATGAAATTTTCGGCAAAATGATTGTTATGAATGGATAATAATAAAGCTAGTTATTTTGTATTGCAATATTCTGTATGGATATCATACTGGAATATTATATAAGGTTTGCCTGAAACAAAACGGAATGTATTTTATAGTTTACGTTTGTTTATTGTACTATATTTGAATATTGTCACACGACAAACATTAAATATTGAATAAGCAACTTAGTTTATCATTGAATTTGCATGTCCTAGCCATTGTTCAATAAAAGACAATACATTTGGGACGTTGGATTGTGGAGACATCTTCGCAGCCATGACTAACTTTGACCAGGCGTCTCTGTTCGCAGTTAAGTTGGATTTTTGAAAAGTTACAGGCTGTTGTCCTGTAACAGGATAGCCTGTTACAACGCAAGGAGTTTCGCCTTGTAGTAAGCTTGATTCGTACAGATCTCGATCATCTACTGGTAAAACCTGAAAAGAAATAAAATTATAAATAACTAGCTGTACCTGTTACAAATATTTGCATATCATATGGTTTATTTTTCTCGGCTCTACGGGCCTCGGCAAATAAATTCGACATTTGTAATAAAAGATTGAACTTCAGTGCCGAAATTGTAATAATGAAAGGAATATTTATTGTTATAGTTTGGTTCACGAAAGATGACAATTCAAGGTCATATTCAAACCATCTGGTATAATATTACTTGCAAATAACTTCACTACATTCTATACACATAGGCGTGCACCAGATATAATATTTGTTGACACATTTTAATCATTCAAAATTAAATGTTAACGTCTACACATTTTCAAAGATATATTTTATTTTGATATAATAATGAACATAAAGATACAACACCTATGTATAATTACAAAAATACTGAAAACAATGATATAAATACATATTTTGAAAATAAGTAATAAAGTACTTATTGTTAGCATACATTTCATATATTATTCTTCTAATTGCATCGGTGTTAAAAGTATCAAGATCAGCTGTTGCAGTTGATTTTCTGCGTCGTTTTTTTCCAGAAGTTAATTGTTCTTCATTTTCGATATTATTAATACGTTTTAATACCCTGTTTCAGTTTGCCTTCGCAAAGTTTTTCCTTTCTCTCCCATGATTATGTTCAATTACATCGCGGAACAAAATTAGAAACTTATTCGTTGATTTTGATTAAACGTCAAATCGTGCGTCAAACAAACTCCGCCATTGGATTTGCTTTAACATAGAGGGCAGTTCAATAGATAATTGCATATCAGCAACTCATCGACATAGTTCCTATTATTTTTAGTGCGTTAGAGAGCAATGTGAATATGGAACGTATATCTGGCATATAGCATAAATCACGTAAACATACGTCAAATAACCTATCTCTTTCTAATACATAATGTTACTATACTATCGCTATATAAAATGTTGTTATTCTTTCTTCGAACAAATGGCCTTGAATTGTCATCTTTCGTGAACCAAACTAAACTTTGGTTCACGAAAGATGACAATTCAAGGTCACTTGTTCGAAGAAAAAATACACAACGTTTAATACAGTAGTACCTTAGCAACATTTCATGTTAGAAAGAAAAAGATTACTTGACGTATGTCTATGTACCTAGTTTATGTTGTGTGCAGATATACGTTCATGTTGACATTACTTTCTAAGACGTTACAAATATTAATGATGTATGTCGTAGAGTAACAGATATCTAATTATCTACTACACTGCCCTCTATGCTAATATTTACCCAGTGACGTTGACATTTAAATCAAATTATTATTCCACGGTTTTTGTCAAGTCTAGGTTATTGTGTATTGGAAAAACATATGTGAAGAGCATAAATCTTTGAGAAATGTATTATTTAAAAAAGAAACATAATTTTCTAATAAATTACACTTATTTTTTTCAGTTAAAATGTATGCATAAATATTTCATGTTGCACGTCTATGTATACGAAATGCAGTGAAGTTATCTGTAAGTAATATTACACCATACGGTTAATAAATGACCTTGAATTGTCATCTTTCGTGAACCAAACTATATATAAGTTACGTTTACGTATCTGTCAGTGTGACACTCAGGGCCATTTGCAATAAAACCTTGTTATACTTGCCGTCAGATAAGTTTGGACTGAAAATTTATACACTGTTGTCAATTCAGTATGGCAATAATGTAAATGCTAAGTTATGAAGAAGCGGCAATATCGTATGGTAAGAGACAGGGTGCGGTGATGGGAAAAATTGAGCATCAGTCCATATTTATTTGACGGCGACTATAGCTAATCATGTATTTAACTGCAAAACCATGGATACGTATCAAAAATAAATTGTCAAAGTTAACAATGTGATGAAAGTTAACAATGTTTCATGGAACTGGGCCTCAATGTTGCTAATCTCGGACATTGAAGTTATTGTAAAGAACACTCAAAATTGTGTTTTATTTCACTTCTTTTTTTATTAATATTTAGTTCGTTCTTCTTGCACTACTCCCGAATCTCGGTCATTAGCAACACTAACGCTGCTCTCGAAACCAATGTCAATGTTTTTCTTAAGTAAACTTTAATTTATACAAAAAATAAGCAAAATTTTAAACTCTAACTACTTCTAGACACGTCCGGAAGAACATCTCTACAATAAATTTTAACTTGTACTTTCTATAGGCACTTTTGTACGTGGAATTCATAGGAGTCTTCATCATTTTCGAGAAATTCATATTTATTTTCAATTTTCATATGGAGCTCAGAGTAGGCAGTGATACCATTAAATAGATTGGTTTTCTCTTTTCAACTATGTAACACACTTGTACGTTAATTTTTAGATTATGTAAGAAATTATAAAATTAACTTTTTCATGTATTTTATTCAAGGAGGCTATGGAAAACAATGAAATCAAATATTTTAATTAATTTTTTTAAATAAATGTTATTATTCTAAAACAAAACAATAATTATCATCATCGTTACCGAAATCTATGTACAAAACAGATTAGCACACCCAGCAATGGGTAATATATCGTGACGATATATTTATTTTATTTATTTTTATATTTACTTATGCTGGTAACTGTATTAAGTTCCTTTCCATGTAATTATTGTTCTATTTACTATTTTCTTTTTAAAACGTTACTATTATTATTTGAAATGCTTTATTTGTTGTCAGTGACATATATCTGTCAGTTACATGCATTTGAGATCTAAACTGTGTAACCATGTAGTTGCGGTTACAGCGTAGGTAGTTTAAATTTAAAATAATGTACAGATTGTATTTTTTTTTAAGTTTTTATTAGGTTTGTTTATCGCTGTACGTAAGCAATGAGTTTCACTTTTAAACAAAATCATGTTTCACTTTTACAACGTTAATTTAAAGGTAAATCATAAATCAAAAACTAATTGACTTCATTTGGTCAATGGTGTTTATCAATGAGTTAAAACATATTTCTATCTACAAATCAACATAAATTTCCATATTTTTTTTTTACAATATATTGAAATAAAGGGAAAGTTTACCAAGTCAAAATGAAATGTTTATGCCACATTAAGAATATGCATAGAATGTACAATGAGGTTCTTGCTGCCACATAACATTTTTTATTTTTCATTTAGTTCAAACCAGAATAAAATAGCAGCAGTGTTTCACATTTAGTGCACGCAAACATTTTAGTAGTAAACGAACTGACCGAATTGACTTCGGTTTTAATCAGCGATGTTGAGGCGGGTAACCCACCCGCATGGATAGGAGCGTATTTAGTAGATTTATATTGAATTTTTAAAAGACGATTCTTAAAATTTCAAATGAAAAAGAATTCATTTTATCGTTAAACACAAGAAAATATATATATTTCAATTTTAAAAGTGAGAAAGATCATTCAATACGTGTCTGTTTATCTTTCTAGCTGTGTAGTGATAATCCTGTACTAACGACATGTTCTGAGATTGCCCAAAAGTAAAATCATTTTGGCCCATATTACGAGCGCACTTTTATAATACACGTGCTTATATGGGGGAATACTACTCATAATAATTTAATGTAAAAGCGCGTTCCATAAAAGCACATTTATTATATTACATATTAATATTTTTATGTTTCACATTTACCCCAGTTGCCCTATTTTATTTGCTTACCTGATCAACTTTCTGATCCATACTAACAGCCAAGACCCACTCCCTGATATCATCATGAACCCTTGGTTCATCCTTCAGGTATAATTCAGGTGGTAGGGGTATACTCGATGGAAAATCTGTCTGCCCTAGATCCGAATGATCCAACAACTGCGCTTCCCCTTCTTCTATCGCGTCACACA
Source organism: Harpalus rufipes (assembly GCA_951394225.1). Classification (NCBI taxonomy): domain Eukaryota; kingdom Metazoa; phylum Arthropoda; class Insecta; order Coleoptera; family Carabidae; genus Harpalus; species Harpalus rufipes. The sequence continues at coordinate 35,587,155 of OX596281.1, forward strand.
CATCCAAATAGTGGTTGAGGAACACAAATGCTTCTGATTCTCTTCCTTGGCCTCTGAGGTCGATTCCAGCCTCGTAGAAACCCTTATCCGCGGGGATGATGTCCGTATAGCGCAGAAGAGCAGTGGAGATCTTCACCCCAATGAGAGTAAGGGATTGAACTTCGCGACAAGCGGAACGAAGAGCGTAGAAATGCGTGATGAGGAGGATAGTACGGAATTGGTGCTTGATTTGGGGGCTCACGTCGTCGGAGCGAGACAAGCCGGTGTCCTATAAAGAATATTTATTTATTGTTCATTAAAAAGATTTTTTTTTAAAAGTTTATGTTAGGTTGTATGGAGTCCAGAATAACTTCATGTAGAACATTGGAATCTAGACAACTAAAGATATACGAAATCGGTTAAATCAGACAAAAGTTGCCCCATTAAGAGGCTATTTTATTGTTTATTATTGGTTTTACAACAAATTATACCTAATTTTTATATGGGCATCATACTAGAAGATTTTTATTTTGATTCCCAACAATGTATAATTTATGTATGTCATGTTCATAGCTTCAAACAAAAAGTATAGCAATTATTAATTATTATTGTTTAGATTTTAATTTTTTTTTCATTTTCAAACATCTATAATTTACTCCGCACTACAATATTTTTTTCTACTCCCATGTCTAAGTGTAAATAGTAGCTGCACACATTGGATCGCAGTACAGGAATCTCCAAAAAATAAATGTAACCTAATACCCATTACAAATATAATGAATAAATACATTTATTAATATTAAAAGTGGATATCATTATACATATATGTAAATTACGGTTTTTACGTTATTGTTCTGTTAGATAAAAGCTCAATACGCATTTTTCTAAAAAAAATGGGTGGCAATTTTCTGTGTGCCTACGGACGGCAAAAGTGTTAATCCGCTCCTGTATATATGATTTGTTTTTGACACATTAAATTATTTTACCTTTGAGTATTTAAATATGGATGTAATTCTTATGCTAATGAAACATGGTATAAGATATAACGTTTCTCTTTCTGAATCAAATAAACTAATTTATTGTACTGCTGTCATTTTAATATCAAATGCTTTTACAAACAAGACAAAATACATAGCAGTCCGTCACATTGACATGACATTCGGGATCTGTTTAGAATCTATTTCATCCTGTTTCAAAGGTGGTACTTCGCGGGGGCAAGGACGAAGGAAATGGGTAGTACAAGATCCTTATTTATCCCCTTTTAAAAAGAACGGTTTAGGGTCGATACATGCTACTTGGTGTTGATCTTCTTGGTAAAAAGAAAGCGGCTTTTGAGTCTTCATTACGATAATTTCAATGTCCGAAGGTTCGCAACAATGAACATATGTTCGTTTGTTTGAAACTGACAAATTTGTCAACATACCTATAAAAATAAATATTCCTTTCATTTAAACAAAATTTCGATTTCAAAAATTGAATATGCACCTCGGCACTGAAGTTCTTTTTTATCACTGTGGGTTCGAAACTAAATTCCACATTCATGATAAAAAGTAGAACTTCAGTACCTTGATACATAAATAACTATTATTGATTCGATCTTAGAAAAAGTATAGTGTGCAACAGATCACATGCATAAAGCTTTCTTTATACTCCTGTGATTGCAACATTCACCTACAGCCTACAGCTCGCGTCGCAGTCTCCACTCTCATGTAAAAAACTCAACTCGATGAAAAATATATATTATACAAGCCACAGGTTTTACTTTTATTTAATCACATCGGTAATTATTTATATTGAATGCTATATCATTGGAATAGTATAAAATTAATTCCGAAATAATTAGAAGGGGTTAATTCAACAGTGTAGTTATTTGTCAAAAGTTGCATCGTTGGATGCTAGAAAAGTGCGTTGCTTGATTGGTGCATCATAGTGTACTTATGAATAATGTACACACATGACCCAAAATATTATACAAGTTTTCCTGTAATTAAACGATATATCATCGCTCTACTCCATATTTTTATTGTAATTTAATTAGTTAACTTATTTATACGTCTAATTTCTAACTTTCCCTTTGAATTTATTTATGTACTACATTTTGTAAATGCGAAACAAGGACAGAAAACAAAAAAAAACTGCAGTAATTACATCTCTATCACCCATAGATTACTACGAACATGATTGAACAAGATGGTCAGTACAGAGATACAGGCATCAGACATATACATACGTATACGTGCCCGAATTAAACTTTCGTTTCAGTTGGATGGTGACAGTGATCTAGTGATGTTCTACTGATTTTTTTTGACATTTGTGATAAATATTATTGTGTTTAATGGTTTATTTTAGTGCAAAAGACTAATATGTGTACTTTTCTATAGCTTGGATATTTGGGAGCGATGGATTATTGCAAACTGGATAGTGGTAAGTGTTTTTTTAAGTTTCAATTTAAATTTTATGTGTTTCATGAAAAATTATGAAGTTTCGCAAACATGATATACAAAATCTGTTTTAATAAAAGTTTATGCACCCTTGACTATACAGGATGTATCACGGAAAGTGAAACATAGGCGTTTAACATGGGAAATCAGCTTTTCCGTGCGTATTGCTCCCCTAATTATTTTAGACGAAAAGTTTGAAATGGATGTTGTAGAGCAAAAATTTCTACATCAGAATCAATAAAAAAAAAATCATTTTGGCTACTTCATAACTGCAGAAATAAAATTTGAAAATTTAATAGTATTGCCATGCAATTAGAAACAAGAGACGAACAAAAGCGTAACGTTTTAATAATGATTGTAAAAATAAATACTAATAATTTGACGTATAAAACGTTACGCTTTTGTTCGTCTCTTGTTTCTAATTTCGTGTGCCTGAGTGTCTGGTCGCGAATCTGGGGACCCGGGTTCGATCCCGACCGACGCCAAAAATTAAAGAATTTTAATGGCACATAATTGACCCCTGTGGTGCACTCCCCACGCCATCTATGAGTGCCCGTGAGGTGACGCCTGGTAAGCGCCCACACGGTACAAATATTCCATCATTACTGATATCTGTATACAAAGCAGATTAGCACACCCAGCAATGGGTAATATGCCTTGATGAAATATTTATTATTTTATTTATTTATACTATTAAATTGTAATTCCGTGAATTTTCATATTTTATTTCTGCAGTTATGAAATAGCTAAAAATTACAACAAACAAGGCGTTGATGAAAGCATGTGCAACCGGCCATTAATGTAATATATTATTACATAAATATATTTTTTGGAATATTATTGGAAATCAAATATTTTATATTAGTAATTGATATCAATAAACAATAACAAACTACATACTCGTACATTGTCATTTTTAACAGTGTGGTAATAGTAAATATATTTTTCTTTTTTTTATTGTGGGAATAACATAGAACATAGTAAACATTAATTATGGCCTTTTTATTAGTGACTCTCTTTTGTAAATCAAAAAACAGTTATATTTTTCTTGCACAATATTTGCCATTTATTTGCAAAAGAAGATTGCATAATGTTATTCTCTTTATAGTTGATGGAATTACCACTTTGAAATAAAAAACTTTTATTCATTTTTGAACTATAATGTTGTGCAATATCAAAAATCGGCCTTTTTAATATCTTCAATGCCAGTTTGATGTGCATGGTTAATATTTCGTGAAATTCATTTATTTTTGGCTGCACTAAGAGAAAGCGCTCTGCTATCACGCTATAAGAATTATATTTGTTACTATGTCACTAGATTTAATCTTAAGATCAGCTCTCAACTAATTGTTGTTAAGAGTAATAGCTCGAGTAATAGTATATTACTAACTGCAGCGGAAAGTGTTTAATTATTTACTGTCGAAGATGAAGATAGCTAACTGGCATGAACTCCTAGAAAACTTCCCGCCCACTTGGAAAATGAGATTAACAATGCGTTAAACATTTAATTTAAAATCTTCATTAAAGTGTAAAAAAATCGTCATTTAAATTCGGAAATCGGGGCTAAATCTAGAATACCCACTCCTCAAGAATTGCTACGATCTATCTCAAAATAATTTCTATATTATTAAAGATACAAATAAAATAAATAAATATATCATAACGGCATATTACCCATTGCTGGGTGTGCCAATCTGCTTTGTATACAGATATCGGTAATGATGAAATATTTGTACCGTGCGGGCGCTTACCAGGCGTCACCTCACGAGCACCCATAGCTGGCCGGAGAGTGCACCACAGGGGTCAATTTTGTGCCATTAAAATTCGAAGTAATTTTTGGCGTTGGTTGGGATCGAACCCGGGTCGCCAGATTCGCGACCAGACACTCAGGCGCACGACCACGATAAAATCAAATAATATAAGACAATCTGCCCAAGGGGGGCATCTGAATTGAGAAGAAAATATTTTTTAAACTAGTGGTTCTCAAGTTACAACACAAAGTTATATTTTTTTAAATGGGATGATTTATATTTTTTAGGCCTATTCGATTCATAACAGAGAAAATCAATTTTAAAGTTTTATGAAGATTGTTGATTCATAGCGATAGCCATGCAACTCAAACAAAATTTATCCAGAGTAACACCATTTTATAATCTGAAGCTTTTCTTCATGCGAAAATGTTCCATACTTTCAAAGAAATATGTTATTGAACGAAAATTACAAACATTTTTTGACAGTTAAGATGTCATAAAATTGTTCGTAATTTTGTTTGAGTTCCATTTCAAAAATAAAATCTTTTTACTAATTCGGGTGCAGAATTTAATTCTCTACAACATTTATTTGAAGTATTTTTGTTTAAAATGATTTGGGAACTTTTGTGCAAGGAAAAACTATTTTCCCATGTCGCCGATGACCAAGTTTTTAATTAACAACCTGTATTTATAAAACCTTCAAAATAAAATTCTTGAGGAGAGGGTATTCTAAACTTTAGCCCCGATTTCAGAACTTTTAATGACGGTTTTTTTACACTTTAATGGAGATTTCAAATTAAATGTTTAACGTATTGTTAAACTCATTTTCCAAGTGGACGGGAAGTTTTCTAGGAGTTCACGCCAGTTAGCTACCTTCGCCTTCGACAGTAAATAATTAAACAATTTCCGCTACATTTAGTAATATACTATTACTCTTAACAACAATTAGTTGAGAGCTGATCTTAAGATTAAATCTAGTGACATAGTGACAAATATAATTCTTATAGCGTGATAGCATAGCGCTGTCTCTTAGTGCAGCCAAAAATACATGAATTTCACGAAATATCAATCATGCACATCGAACTGGCATTGAAGATATTAAAAAAGCCAATTTTTAATATTGCACAACATTATAGTTCAAAAAATAATAAAAGTTTTTTTTATTTCAATTGGTAATTCCATCATCTATAAAGAGAATAACATTATGGAATCTTCCTTTGCAAATGAATGGTAAATATTGTGCAATAAAAATATAACTGTTCTCTGATTTACAAAAGAGAGTCACTAATAATGTTGAACAAGTTATCCTGGATATATGTAGTTGCAAAACCATTAAAAACACAAAAGTTAGGGTGCGGATTTTTTAATTTTTTCTGAAAATTAATTCCTATTCTACTCTAGAATCAAGTCAAAAATACTAAAAACAATTGAGATTTCGAAAAAAAGTTACAAAGAAAAAAATATTATATCTTCCGGCGAGTTCTGTCACTGACTAAATTTATTGTAGGTATTTATTCCTGCGAATATGTTTCGAAAATGGAAAAAATATACTCACGAGTTCGAAAATAACTCTTCTTAGTTGCGCCCAAATTCCATAGTTATCTGCTATATCAGGCATAGCAAATATATCCAGAGCGATTCTTGTATAAATATTAAAGTTTTGTGAAGTAGCAGGAGCTCCATGTTCCACATAAAGTGCAAGAGCTTCTAAAGTGTATCCATCTTTTAATAATTGCGATGCGTTTAGTGCAACGTATTTGTGTAAAACGGGTGCGCTATGCGACTTTGCTTTCTCGAGACATCTTGCCCATTGGCCTTGTTCTGCCAAGAGATCCAGGGCCCCAATTATGTCTAAAAAAAGAGAAATTTTAAAGATATAAAATTTACAGAATACTAAGAAATATAATTCCAAATTATATTTAAAGCCTTATTGATACAGTCATAATTTGTTAACAAAATGCATATTTGTCACAACATTCGTTCCCAATGAAATAATTTATTATCAAATTATGACCGTGTCAAACAGTTGTAAGTAGGTACATATTACAGTCTATTAAATTTAGGGAAGTATCTATATAACAAAGATATAGATTATCATTTCAACTTATTACCCATTTCTGGGAGTGTCAATCTGCTTCTATTTGCAGATTTTGATACTGACGATATATCTGTACCGTTAGTAGCGTTTACCAGAGCGTCACCTCATGGGTTCTCAAAGCAGTTGTGAAAAAAGCATCACAGGGGCCACTTTATCGCTATTTAAATATTAGAAATAATTTAAGGTCGGTTGATATTGAACCCGAGCCTTTGAATCGCAAACGGTCACACACGGAACTACGTGATACATAGTGTCTATATATTTTCGATACCTATTTGAGATTATAGTTATTTACGATACAAGTACGTGAAGCTAGTCTTTAGTCACGATCGGGTCAGAATTAAAACATGAGATCAACGAGGGTTTTAAGGTCGTGAGTGACTAAAGATGCTTTGCCTATGTGTATAGTACAAGATTTTAACTACGATAGAATCTAAAAATCCAATAAATATAAAAAAAAAACTTTTACTTATGAATTAGGATCACAATATTAAATGATAAGTTTACTATGATAACAAATTTCGCCCTGGTTTTCAAATTTAGCATGTTTAAAAATTTTAATCAGTCGTTGCTCGGCAACCCGTGCCGTGACTAATGAAATCTTGTTATTAAACAACCATTTTACAAACTTTTACACACTATCGTAGATAATAATTTATGATATGTGTTAAAAATGACATTTTATTTTGTGATAAGGAACTTTGCAACACCACGCAAAGCGGTGTGGTCCAAACCTTCAAACAAAATAAAATCACAATTCGTATACACTATTTTTTTCATTTAAATTTATATTTCTGATAATTTTTTAACATATTCGTCATTACCAAGGTAACTAATTCACGTTTAACAGTACTGTTAAAAGTATCAATGATCCGTCACTTTTTAAAACTGAGGTCATAAAATGACATTTTTAACCATAAAAACAAACATTAAAAAGCCTACATTTAATATATTTGTAGAAAAAATTGCTTTTACATAAGTAATTTTTCAATATTCTACTCTTTCATTAATTACTCCCTTTTTCACAAAGCACAAAAGTGATACCCCGAGGTACTCTTAATACGTCAAGTGATACGAGTATATTTGTTGCATAATATTAAAATTGCATTTTGGGATTCCCTATCAGTATTTATGACATACCGTCCAAAATGATTATTTGCTATTGCGCAATTATGAGAAACATTATGAAAAATTGATATAAAAATAAAAACAACACTATTAAACTGATTAATATTCAAAAAAAAAAAGATTAATATACCCACAGGAAAATATCTTCAAAATTGATAAGTAAAACAATATGTAGGTACTTCAATTTTGGAATTTTATCCAACCGGTTGTGGTTAGTTCTAACAATCAGATTATAAATCATTCCGTAGTCAATTAATTATCACGACAATTATATTGTCACGAACTATTATGTTTTTTTTTACTGCGATTTGGCAATGTAGATCTCGTTTATTAATTGGACGTTTCGATGGTACATCACAGCATCAAATAGTTTTATCAGAAATTTACAATATTTTATTTTACATTTAAACATTGTCTACCAAAACTTGTTTGCCAGCCCGCGGCATAAACGTTTTGGTTTTTTAAATAATATCTTGACTAACAAAATTTGAATATTAACTGTTATTAATTAACTTTAACTTTTTGTATTTTAATAACTAAAAAGAATAGAATATATATGACATTTTTTCAATCGAAATGACCACCCAATAAACCTCTAAAGTTATAATAATAATAATATATTTATTTCACTCGACATATTATACATGTATTGAAAAGTCTCAAAAAGCAGATGCATACATACATACATATATTACAAAATACAAACATATTAATTAGAAATTTCGTTATTGAAATTGTTATATTCTGTTACAGAGTAAAAGCAATTATTAATTAAAAATATTTTAAGAGTTTGCTTGAATGTTCGCAAGTTACTACAATTTTTAATTTCAGATGGTAATCTATTAAAAACATCTAGACATAAATATTGTGGAGATTTTCTTCCTACATTTAATTTATTACAAGGCAATCTAACGTCCTGTTTATTTCTTGTATTATATTTGTGTAAATCCACATTTGTTAAAAAAATATGTTTATCTCATAATTGCACAATTTCTGTAATAATACGCAAGCTAATGGTAAAATATTAAATTTTTTGAATTAACTTCTGCATGAAGTTGACTGTGGGACTCCAGCAATACATCAAAGTATTCGTTTCTGGCAAATGAATACGTCAGATGCCATTGGAGAGGAACTCCAAAAACAAACACCGTAATTTAAGACAGATCCAACATGTGCATGATATAAAATTATTAATTGGACTGAATTAAGAATATTTCTAACATTTTTTATTAGATACCAGGTGGAATTTAATTTTTTAATAATATCGTGGCAATGGTCGTTCCACAAACAATGTTCATTCATATGCAAACCCAAATTTTTTGTCACTCACTCTTTGCACCGTATTGTTACTTATTTTGATATTCATATCATTTTTATTCAATTGATTATGGAATCTGATAAATTAGTTTTCCTTTCGTTCAAGAATAATTCGTTAATGTTGAACCAGGCTTTTAGAGAGTTGTAAACTTCAGTGCAAGACGCTTCTAGAATTTTTATATCCGAGTGGGACACAATAATTGATGTATCATCAGCGTACATGATCAATCTAACATTAGTGTTCCCAGGAAACATCAAGTTCATGTTAATGGTTAATGTACAACAGAAAAGGAATAGGTCCTAGAATAGAAACCTGTGGCACACTTATTTTGACTGCAGAAGACATCGAGTTAACTAAAATTATAATTGTGTTTAATAGACATATATTGCTGCCGATTATGTAGGAAAGACTTTACCCATGTGAGAGTTACTCCACGAATACCATATTCTTCCAACTTATCAAGAAGTTTTGAATGATTAACACAGTCAAAAGCCCTTGACAAATCACAAAAAATGGCAACGGGATATTCATTTGCCTCCATTTTAAAAATAATCTTCTCATAAAAAAAATGAATAGCTATTGTTGATAGATTTTGTCAAAATCCAAATTTATTATTAGTAATAATATTATTTTGTTCTAAATATGGTTCTAAACGTGCAAGGAAGCAGTATTCAAATATTTTGGAAAAAACTGAGGATTGCAATACAGGCCTGTAATTTTCAATATTTTGAGGATCTTTTTTCTTAAAATAGGTGTTACTTTACTTAGTTTTTGCTCTTCTGTTTGTTACATAATTATATTAGGCGAAATTCAGTACGCTTGTTTAGTCTATAGTAATCATATCTATACTTCATTTCACTTAAGAAAATAGCGTTGGTTTAGATAGGTATATAAATTCTGCCCTTTGATTGAGCAGAATGCAAACCTAGTTCACAAAAAGGAAAAAAGTATCCCCTCCCAGTTGTCAGTTATCAAATAAAATTTACGAAATTAAATGATGCTTAACCATGTTTTGTTGTAATTTTTAATATTCAGGGCTTGTACATTTTGTAGATAATAGCTATTTGTGTATTAAGAGCGCAAAATAAGACATTGTCGATTGAGAGGTTGTTGCCGCGCGACGCAGGAGCGCGGCATGCTCTCGAAATCGACAATGTCCATTTGCGCTCGAAATACACAATATTTTTTCTACAGTCGCCACCATAACAAAAATTAATAAAATGTACACTTTGTACTTACACTACTACTCAATTAATAATGATTAATATAAAGAAAATATAAGGATTGACTTAAAAATAATTGTAAATTCATTAATATATACGTTTCTTTAATACTAGTATATGTTTTCTACTTTTTAAAAAAATAAATAACAACTAATATTTTCTACAAGTTATTTTTATTTTTATAAGGTTTTTTTCAGGTTGGTGACGTGAGTCCTCTGCCTAATCATTTCCACCATACTATTTTCCACAATTTATAATATACTGGTTATGCTACTTCATATTGATTTAATTGTTTTTGAGGTTCTCAGTGATACGTGTTTCATTTAATATCCTCTAGATGCGCTAGGTGACAACGACCCTTTTTTAGACTACTTTTTACAAACAAAATATAAGAAAATTTTAAATTATGTGTATTATGTGATAAAATTACGTCAAAATGACAATTTCAAATTAGAAAATTTATATTCGTTCTCATTACGATTTGAAATACTGGAATATAATAAAATGAAACTAAATAACTTATAATATGTTATATACATTTTTGATATGATTTTATAAACATTATTTTCAAAATGATGACTGACATCAGGGTCATTGTCACGTTGCGCCTCTAGCGGAAAAAGCAAGGAAACACGTATCATTTTGGACATACGTTTCAAGGTGAGTGGTATAACCAGTATAATTTAAATCGTGCTATTTTCTTACGTGAACTATAGTAACTATGAAAATAGTTTTTTTTCTTATTTGCAGAGACATTCTTTATTTTGTTTATTTTAGATAAGATTTTTTGTATTTATACAGAAATTTTCTTCTTACCAATATCGGCGAGTTGTTCAACATTTCCTTCTTTCTTCAAACTATCTTTATACTTCCCTTCCACATAACTCTCATACGCTGGTTCTAATTCGCGTGCAACTTTTCTTGCTCGGTTCCAATCTTCTACCATAATAAATGAATCTATTGCTTCTTTCATCATGTCCACACTTAGGTACAGCTGCGCTGCTGTTGTGTTTTCCTGGATTTCTAACAACCTAGGTGCCAGAACCTAAACACATCAAGCATAAATCACTTATATTTATATGAATATTTTTGTCCTTACCTTAGTGACTTCTAGGGCTTGTTGATCGATCAAAAATTTATTCACTAAGTCAGCAGCTCTTAATAAAGCTCTTCGTACTATAGAAGGGTCCGCGATTTCATTGTTAACTTGAAGCAAGCAATCTATTGCTTGGCGATATTGCCCAGCTTGAGTCCATTCGTTTGATCGGGATAAAAGGGTTTCTAAGTCTGTTGTGGAGCCCTTGCTATGTTCTGAACGACCATATTCAGCCTGTAAAGAGGGTAGAAGTGTCGGTAGGTAGTTCTTGCAGACTCTCAGAGCGTCTACCCACATTCCTAAAAAAGTGCAATTTGTATAGTTTGTTATATTTCACTGCAGTGACTAACTCGCGATCACCCATATGTATATAAATGTTACCCGGTTACGATGTTAAACTCATTTTGTTTTCAAACAATGGAATTTGCTAATTCGTAGAATCACATAAACTGATCTTTTTCCACACTTATAAAAATATAAAAAAATGTCTCTGAAAATAAGTATTTAAATTTCCGATTTTGCTGTCGCCTGATGACGTCAGAAAACTACTCACCAATGAGGAGTGGCTTACATTTGCCGCCGACAGAATCTAAACGCGTGACAGCTGTCAATTATATACTAGCTTCTAGATAGCCATATTACTGATTTTATATTTTGTAAAGACTCAAACATGGTTGTAGAAAAGTTTTGTGATAATGCCAAAAAAAAAAAAATAGTTTTATTAGTGCCTCAAAACGAAGAAAGAAAAATGAAATGGTTATCTCAAGTAAACATAAAATCATTTACAAAATCAAAATTTGATTCTGTGAAGTTCATTTTGCTGTAAGCATAAATATTTTTATAATTCAATAAGAAATATTAAATATTATTTAATTTGTATCTTTCCAGTTTTGTCACTGGCTAGTATTTCTTGGACGCAATGAAATTTGGCGCCAATTATTTACTTGAAAATGAATACCGGATTTCAAAAAGAAACTAGTAGAAAAAGTAATAATTTGCAATGGAGTAGATGTATAAAGTAATTAACTCGCGATCCCCCGACCCGTTAGAAAAATCATTTTATTTATTACCTTCCGTCACCTTTAGGTAAGGAAGGTATTGTCTTTAGTCAAAAAATTCAGTGATGAGTTTTAGTAAATAAACACGTTTTAGGATCCATATAATACGATTTTACTATTTTTACGATGATGTCTTTATGTATGTGTCTGTGTGTGTGTGACGAAAGTTTCGGATCGCATAACTTTCAATACTACGATTCCAAAAATTATATTTTTTTCGTATTCCTCAAATTTACATCTAGAAGAAGAGGTGATTAGATTTTGGTTATAATTGGTCAACCGGAAGTACCCTCATTTGAAGATTTTACAGTTAAATATCATTTATTGACATTTAACATTATTATAACTTAAAGAATATATTATTCTCTATACGATTCGATTGCATTTTTTATTTCATATTCAATAGATATAGAGTTAAATAATTATAAAGATATTAGATTTAATAAATCATCCAGCTATGCTAACCATGGAAACTGCTAATATATTCATATAATTCAAATTGACAGATGGCAATATCAATGAAAAGTAAATGAATGTTGCAGAGATGAGGATGTTGAGAGGGAAGACACGAAAAGATACGGTGAGGAATGAAATAATAAGGGAAATAACTCTAGTGTTAGAAGTTTGTAGAAAGATACAAAAGACGATTACATTGGTTTGAACATGTCATGAGGAAAGATGAATATATCTTAAGAAAAATGAATACCTTAGTAAATAGAAGGTAGAAGAAACTAAGGAAGACCAAAGATAAGATAAGAAGAAATGAGTGGAAGAAGAAAATAAAAAATAGCGACCCCTAACGAATGGGAAAGGCTAAAGTAAAAGAAGATGTCAATGTCAAGTGCAATTTGCATAGTTTGTTTATGAAATAATTTTACTGGAAATTTAGAATCTTTTGCAAGAAAATTTATGTATGGGATTTATACATAATACACAGGATTGGTGGAAGGTATTGTGCTTGCCACATCCGATTTTTTTCTTCTTATTACTATAAAAAATGATACATGATAAAATACTTTTGAAGATTATACAAATCAATAATATGTTTATTTTATATGTGTTCTATGTAATAAATTAAATAAAAAATTCTTTTTATACTTGAGCTTTTTATATTAAAAAATGTAATGTGAGAAAAGTCTAACAGTCATGTGACCGCGTAATATTTGTACAGTCGGGTGGTCACGGGTTAAGGGCATTAAACTCGAATATTTTAAAAACTAATTTTTATTAAAACTTTGGTAGTCTTTTTCATACAGTTTTATGGTTTAAGGGCAAATTCGGAAACTCGTCTCAATTTGTTTTACACTCAACTTGCACTCATATGTTCAAAAAGTCATTATATGGAATTCAAAGACTTTAGGCTACTCGAATTTGGTGACAAATATTAAGTATCAGTTGAGTAAATTCTTAAGTGTGGTCTGTAGGTACCTTACATTTTACGCAAATAACCAGAAATATATTTTAATTCATTATTTCAGTGCCCAATTGTTGTTGTATTATTGTATTTTGTATTAAAATGTATTACGATATTTTGGAATTTGTTCAGCACTTAAAAGATGAATAAACCTTCCATGGTGAGTTAAAAAATATATTCGTATATTATTTTAATACTTTTATGTATCATAAATTTCTTTCGTTTCAGTTAAATTTTACGAGATAATAGTAATCCACTAGAAATATACCAATACAGAACTCATAATGACTCATATGTTTGGTTTATTAAATACGAAGTTGAGTAAGAAGTGGAAGTGAGTGTTAGCTTAACTCACGCTTAAGTGAGTTACAACAACTAAGTAACAACTGAGTCTAGGTTGAGTGTTCATTGAGTAACGTCTCTAAATTTGGGCCTTAGTTTTAATATAAATGACTCATGTTCTAATGTATTACTATAGTGGAACGGAAATACTTTAATGCAACCAGCCCCACATGCATGGAAGACGAATAACTGTCTCAGTCCCGAATGTTAACAAAATAATCGTAACATAAATATTAGAATATATTAATAAAATGAATTTGATTTTTTCATTTTGATATGTCGGTGCGACATTTTGATTTCTGTGGTTGACATATTTGCATAAATGGATTGTTAGAATAAATTCTAAATTAAACCGATGATTTCATCATTGAATGTCGGGACACCATTTTGTATTCTGTTGTGTATGTTATCAGAAGTTCTAAACATTTTTTAAAATTAATTAGAATACGTTAATAGGTCAAACTAACAAAATATTACTTATTTCATAATATTTGCTAAGATATTGTAAAACAGTTAATCTGTAGAGTTGTTATTCTGATAAAATTCTTTTATATCTTTTTTATGGATTTTGTATAGAAAACCGGAATTAAAGATAAAATATGTAATAATTGTGCAATGTAAACAAGGAAATTAAGAAAAATTGATTACACAAATCAGTTTAGTTTGTGATGATAAAATTCCATTCAAATGATTTAATAATAGAAATTTGATGGCATCAAATTTACGAAATTTAGCAAAGTGAACTCTATGTTAAAAACTGTATTTAATTAATTTGTTTATATATATATATATATATATATATATATATATATATATATATATATATATATATCTTTTTAATGTAGAAATTCAATATTAATTTTTTTTTGTGAAATTTGTTATACAATATGTCGTATGAAATTTGTGACGAAATATAATATGTATGTAACAGACGGAGAAAATATATACCTAATTTAATAAACAATTCTAATACAGTAATATCGATCGTATTAGTACTATTTTTTTTTAAATTAGTTAAATATTAATAAACTTTGAGAAAATTAGCATTAAAACTTCTGTGACGTCATCTAAAAAAAGTAATACGAGCAACGAGAGCGACCTCTTTTGCTCTCAGCGAGTCTGCCGTTTTTTGCTAAATTTATTAATATTAAAAGAATGGGTATACAAGGTGATTCATCGGTCTGTTCGTTTTTAATAACTCGATTATTTTAAATTTTCAAACGAAAGTTTATTTTATATTAAAAATGTCTAAAAATCTGCAGTACAGGTTTTGCAATGGCATGTAACTATGTTTTCAAATGGAACAGCCTAAATATTTATTCAAATTTGAAAAGTACATGAAATTTCCTATCCAATAATATAAAAACAATCATATGTTATATTATTAAAAAATACAATGGCAAATGATTTAAATATTACATTTTTATTGAATTTGCAATACTATTTTTTGAAGTAAACATTTGATAATATTAAATAACAGGTGTAATAATGAAATATCGTGTTGAAAAACATGAAATTTTAAATTAATTGTTTTTTTTTTTATAAATTTGAAAGGTGTAATGAGTGCCCGTGAGGTGACGCCTGGTAAGCGCCCTCACGGTACAAATATTCCATCATTACCAATATCTGTGTATGAAGCAGATTGGTACACCCAGCAATGGGTAATATGCCGTGATGAAATATTTATTTATTTTATTTATTTAATGTTAAAATAATGTAAGAAAAGTCTTCTATATTAAATAAAAATGTAATATTTAAATCATTCGCCATTGTATTATTTAATAATATGACATATGATTGTTTTTATACCATTGTATAGCAAATTGCATGTACTTCTCAAATTTGAATAAATATATGTATAGGGTTATATATTATAGGTTTTTATTGGTTTTTGAATTTGTATGGATAAGTGTAAATAATGTCAATTTAGAAAGTTTTGAAATAGTGTGTTCAAAAAAATTCCTAACTCGAGGGGCTATAAACCAGGAAACGTATAACAATTTAAAAGTATTTAATTAAATGTCAGTATGACACGAGATATTGTCAAAAATGTTATCAAAAGAAATCAAAGCGTTTCTTTATGAATCTTATTTTAGAAATGAAAATAAATTAGAAAACGGCGAATGGCAATATACTGTATCCTTCTTTATTATCTTTTTTTCTTAAAATTACATTTCAAAATCAATTTTAACAATTTGACTTTTGAACTGAATAATGATCAGGCATGCGTTTCTCTGTTCATAGCCTACGCCGAGTTAGGTCTTTTATTTGAACACACTGTACTTATTGTGGTAATTCAAAGCACAAATAAGGCTGAAATTAAGAAATAGAAACATATTTATTAATTTTGAAAAAAATCGTAAATTTTTGTTTGTTTCATTCGTTCCGGCTTTGATCGCCAGTCGCCGAAGTTCACGTATCTAGTAAAATTAATTGGTGAGACGGTATGTTGGTCTACCCTTTACTCGATGTTCGGATTATCGTGGATTCGGATGTCTCTACTCTACTAGCGACAGCTGGCTGTAAATGCCCAAACAAACGCAAATAAAGCCAGGGATTCCCTTACAAGTTTGAAAAATTATAAATTTAATAATTTCGGCCCAAAATCTTTTATATTGGCCGATTCAGCCTTAAAATATATTAAGGTAATAAAAGCCCCAGAACGACGGGTTATTCTGAAAACAGTTTTTGTGATTACTGCGGGGATATTCCCCGCAGGTGCGTGTAAATTCCCCGCAGGTGCGTGTAATACCATGTTAAGTTTTTTTTTTTTTTATTAAAAACAACCCGAGTAGGTGGCTAAGCAGACGTTAGGAACCGTATTCTAAATTTAATTGGGTTTTCTGTATTATTGTTTTTTTCAAATTTCTTTTTTACCTGCAGTTTTATATCGCTGTACAATTTGTTCTGGTACTTGTGCTCTTAAAAGTAGCGTTTCATACTCTGAAAACTGCTTTTCTGTAAAGCATTGTTCGGCTTGAGCTTGTAGTACTTCTGGTACTGCTTCTGGAATTTTGGTTTCTGCTATTCGCAATGCGTTCACCCAATCGTGTCCGTGAGTGTACATCAGCACTGCTTCTTTCGGCTTTCCTACAAGAAATAAAGCACAAAATCTTAATTACGATGCTAATATTTTTATAAAACCAGTGATATCAAATTTGCAAAATTTTCCTACCTCCCAATATGAACTCTGCTTCTGCTTCTTGGAACTTGCCATCATCTTCTAGCGCCATAGCATACTTATAATGTACGTCGCTGGCTTTAGAAGACAGATTTTTGCAAAGTTGAAAGGCAAAATCGAATTGATAGGTTTCACAAGCATAGTCAATGCAGGATTCCAAAAGTCCATATTTATTTAGGAGTTTTATAGCTGGGTCTATAGGTAAGCTTCTAGCCCAAAGAAATGCAACTTGGTTTGCCGCTGGTTGACCGCCATTTTGTTTAGCTACGCGGTAGGCTTCTTCCCACATTGATGCAGCCCTGAGAAGAAAAAAAAGAATAAAATTTAATATTTATAGAATAATATTTATTTCTTCCTTACCTGTACATATTCAATGCAGCCTTCCACTCATCAGCCGCTAGATAGTGCACTTCAGCGGCCCTATGCTTTCCTTGAGTCTCCAACTGTTGCCCTAAATGTAGATGCGTCGTCTGCAGAAGATCTGGATGGTACCTTTCCACCAATCTTATCATGCTTTCGAACTGATCGTACCGTTTATACATAGCTATCGCCAGATCTGGTTCACTGATAGAGAGATAGAGTTTCTCAGCTTCACGATACTTGCCATTGGATTCGAGAGTCTGAGCTTGCTTGATGTACATGTCGGAGACTTCATTTTGGTCGAGGTATTTAGATGCGAGCTTATGGGCCTTTTCCCACTGGCCTGAAGAGTTGTACATGTCGACGGCTTGGCGGTATTTTTCGACGGTGGTGTACAGACGCTCGGCTGTAGCGTAGTCCTGGAAAATTGTAATAATTTACGTAACAAGACCTGAAAGTAAGTGATACTTTACTAGGTGAGCAAACAAATTCCAGGGCGAACCTTGGAAGCTTATGAGCCCAGTAAAGACACTTTCAGGTCATGTTGGGTGCAATTTTTTTTTCGCGGTCCTGAAAACTAAATAAAAATGTATAGGTATGCATTATTTATTTATTTTTAATACGAGGAAATAAGAAATAAATAAATAAACAACTGATCGCCATGGAAACATTTATGTAGGAATCTGAATAGTTATTTGCGTACCAAGTAAGGTAAGTGAACTTTCTGTCTGAGGTGGTAGTTAAACCACCGAAAATGTGTACAAGTGGTAGGAAATCATACTTTGTCCGTTAAACCGCAAAGAATTACATTTTTTTTGAATTTAGTAGACGTTCAATATTATACAAGTCATAGTTTTCGCAGAACTTCTGCTACATTGTTAGCGAATGTCGGACCAGATGTCCTTTCACTGAAAAGACATGGAGGGTGAAAGTCCTTCTATAGTTGCGGAAGGATATGTTGAAGATTCTATAAGCAACAAAGGGGACACGGCCAATAAGATTTCATATGGAATTGTTGAAAACCTTATTCAAGACAGAGAATTTAGTAATAGGAATACAGTAAACATCCCGAATCTTGTTAATTCATCTACTATTAATGTTGAAAACCTTGTTCAAAACAATTAACATTGAAAACCTCGATCAAGACATAGAATTTACTAATACAGTAAACATTCCGTATATTTTTAATTCACCTTTAATTAACTTTCAAAATTGTTCAAATTGTACCATTAATGTTTCTATAAATAAATAAGTTCATATTGTTTATATCTACTTATTTTTTATTTACTTTTGTATATTTTTTCTGTTGTTAGGGGTTAGGGTATTTGACCATGTGCGGTATGTGACCTAATGCGGTAAGTCGACCTTACTGTCCTTAGTTACGATTTGTTTATATTCAATGTGTTGCTATCTGTGAGGTTGGCAGCCCTTAGTTTTGTTTTGGATGTTTACCATATTGGCAACACGCACGATCCGGGAACAGACGTGAAGAACGTGACTTGTAATAGAAATGGCGAACAAATAAATAGTTGTTTATTATATATAAAACGTGTGTGTTTTTATGGCAAAGACCTCACACTATCGTTAGTGGATAAATTACTTTCCATTACTGTCGACTTTTTTATAGGGTAATTCTAATTTACCAATGTGGTAGCGAGAAAAGTTACTTTTCGCTTAGTTCACTTACCTTACTTGGTACGCAAATAACTATTCTGATTCCTTATACACAATTTTCCAAAAGCTAGCTCAGTTGCTCAGTAAAGGATTCTCCGGAACAGATCATTTTCTAGACGATTGCGAAAAAAGAACATTACTTTAAAAACAAATATGTTTTTACGATTTCAATTTCTAAATAAATATATTATCTGCTTTTCTTCGCTCATATATCGAAATGTAATGAAATTAACAATTGAAAAAAGTTTAATTTTTTCAAAATTGTTTCTAATTTTTTTGGGAAACCATTGGGATAATCGGTTATCTTAAGAGATACAAAGTCGGTTAAATTAGGACAAAATCGCCCTATTACTAGGTCATTTTAAGGATGTATTTGTTTTTCCCGAAAAATGCATAGGCCTCTGGATAAATACAAAAATTCAAAATTTGATGGTTTTTAAGTATGAAATAATTTTAGTTTGCACTTCCTTAGGGCACGTTTTCATGCTCATTCGAATGACGATGCTCATTTTTTTATTCATTGTTGGATTTTAAGTTATGATACTAAAGTTATAATGATTTTTATATGGATGCCGTAGGGGACAATTACATTACTAAAAAGAGATATTTTATAGTTTTCCAACTATGTATGTAAAACTTACCTAAATTCGTTTCTTTCAAACGATGTAAGACTTCAGCTGTACAGAGTGACACTGAAAAACGGGCTATTCAAAATAACTTTTTTATTTATAATTATTTTTTAATTCTCTTTACATATTCATAAACTATGCTTTGGGGCTCACAAATCATGATATTTGGTATGATGGTGCATTTTTATTGAAGAAGTAAAATACAAAAACATAAGAGAAAATTATAACCAGGTAAGCCATATTATGTAGACAGTGATAACAAATTGATCATTTTGTTGTAACAAAATATGGAATTTTACAAAAATAACTTACTATTTAAACAATTAACTTAAATATTAATATTATATCAACTGTTTTCACAGCTTGCCTGATATCATTGCTCCCAGATTAATTATGCATCATTTTCTCTTGTTTTTGTAATTTATTTCTGCAATAAAATTGCGCTTCAAGTATATCGTTGAATTCGTAATTTTACGTAGATTCCAAATATATAAAAATATCCTATTGAAATATGAAAGTTGTCACTTCTGGTCAAACCGGAAGTGCTACCATCATGCTAAATATCATGATTTGTGAGCCACTAGGCCTAGTTTACAAGTATTTAAAGAGAATTAAAAAATAATTATAAATAAAAAAGTTATATTGAATTGTCGGTTTCTCAGTGTCATCCTGTACGTTACTTGTTTTAAACAGCAAGAATGTGATAAAAACAATGATTGCGACAGAGAAGAAATGAAAGCAAAATTTTACATTATAATATGATTATGTATATTGCAAAATTCCTAATTTGGTACTCAAAATTTGATTCAGTCTTATTAATTGTAATATTTTAAAATTCGCGTACTGAAAAAAAACACATTTTGTGACATTCATTTTTTCTCCCTGGTTCTTCATTTGTTTTACTGCCATAACCATTGTTTTTACTCTATAAATTTAACATATATTGGTGCATTGTTACTTTTTGAAATAATTGAACTTAAGTATGTTATACATCGTTGGAAAGCTAAAAAAAATCTTTTCAATGATGTATTTTTCCATATACGAATAAACTACAACTTTGGCATCGTAACTTAGCATTCAAAAAGTTGTAAAATAATTTATCCAATTTTGAATTTTTGGATGTATCTAGTGACCTATGCATTTTTCGTGAAAAACAAATGCATCTTTAAAATGGTCTACTAATGGGGCAATCCCAATGCTGAGCCTCCTGTCATAGGTACTACATCTTTTATTTGTGTTTTATAGTAATTAACAATAAAAATAGTTAACCAAAAAATTAAAAACGTTATTGTAAACAAAATATTCGTAGATATATTTTTGTATGAATGAACAGCAACCAGGAAAAAGGAAAGTCTTAATAATATATGTAGTAAATATTGCTACTCGATAATTACGTTCCTCTACTATTTTAAGTACGGATGTGGTAAAAGTAGAATAGTAGGCGTATATATGTAATTATCTATGACGTCTTACTTAATAGAAAAACAACATCTTATCTATGGGCAATGAAAACATTTTTATAACTTCTTGATATTGTCAACCACAAATTAACAAGTTTCCGTGTCCGGTTAGGATATAGGAAAATGCTGCATTAATAACAAATAGTTTCTGAGGTAGACATCAGATAAGAACCACCCTCATGTTATGAACATTACTTCGAGATCCTGTTATTTGAGATATTTTTATATCACAAGGATATTATTGAAAATATTTGGAAAATAACGAGTGATAAATAAATTTACCTACATTACGGTTTACCTGTAGGTACTCCTACGGGGCAGGCGATATAAATAAAAATGAACGAATTCAGGTGACACTGAAAAACGGGCCACTCAAAATAACTTTTTAATTTATAATTATTTTTTAATTATCTTTATATATTTGTAAATTAGGCTTAGGGACAGGACCGTTCCTAGGGGAATATATACTCGTAATTGATAACTACACAACAAAACACTATATATATAATACTTTACTCATATATATGAGGTGCTACCTAAAAAATCCGAGAATTATTTTCTGGAGGTTGGTAGGGCGCTAGTTCCGACTTCTCCCAATAATCAATTAGAAAATTTAATATGCATTCATTACTAATTAATTACCCAAAAACCAAATTTATTGTAGGTACGGGGTCCAACAGAACTAATTTTTGTCCAACGTTAAATTCCAGCCATTCCTTCATCCCAGTTAAAATTCCTGAAAAGTTACGGATGTTATATTAAGCATCGATGGGAACCAACACGGAGCGAAGCGGATAGGTTGGCTTCCGGCGGATCGCAGGTGTAGCGGTTAGGTTTAAATTTGGTTTTTGGGAAATTAATAAGTACTAAATCTTATGATTGATTTCGTGTGATTGTGCCGGAATGGGTGTGTCAGCTTCACGTACCTCCCAATAGTGCCTTCACTAGGCACCCTTTAGGATCTGTTGTGATCTGACCGGTTAGTGTGATTTTTTTGGTAAGCGCAGTTTCGAGGTGTTTGGCGATTTTTCAATGGCAGACAGTAAAGTTTTGTTTCCTGTTAGAGAATATCAGCAGCGGAAACTGTCGCATTGCTTCGGATGAAGCTTTGAGCCATGAACGGGTTTACGAGTGGTTTGCTCGTGTTAAAAGTAGTCGAATGTCAATTAAAAATGAATCTCGACCTAGACTTCCCTTGACTTCCAGCATTAAAAAAATAATGATGCGATTACGTCTGATCGTCGTATGTAGAACAATCGATGAGTTGAAGGAACTCACAAAAATATCTTGAAGTTTGTGCCAACGAATTTTGACTCAAAAATTAAAGATGAAATTTGTTCTACGACAGCACGACCAACGACCAGAAAGCTAACAATTTGAGTGTTTGCCAAGATTTGAAAGAACAGTCAGAAATCGATCTGGAACTTTTGTAAGCTCTTCCAAGCATTGCTGCTGATTTTCCTTAACAGGAAACAGAACTTATGTTAACACGTTTTTTAATGTCCGCCATTACAAAAATGCCGAACATACTGACCTCTCAGGTCTCAGATGTTTCCGGAAAAGCAGTAGATTCAAAAAAGGGTGCCGGGTTTCTTGTAAAGATACCAAGAGGGCGAAATCGTAACTACCGCCCTATCACCCACCAGAAAATAATTATCGGATATTTTGAGTAGCACCTCGTAAATACAAAAAAAAAATATATTTTTTAAAACTTTTTACAAATATTGCTACATTCTCGCACATATTGTAATCTGATAAATTATTTAAGGTATAATATTTTAGGTTATGTTATGATATCTATACGTTCAACGTAACGATAGCTGCCCCACTTTTAGGCCGCCTGCCTGCGGGACACGCATTGCACGCCCGCCATAAACGGCCCTAAATATTTTTACATATTTGTAATCTACGTAAAATTACGAATTCATTGATATGAATGAAGTTAGTGGTTATTGAAGAAATAAATTACGAAAACGTAAGAGAAAATTATGAATAATTAACCTGGTTAGCCATGATATCAGGTAGTGTGTGAAAACAATAATATAAATAATAATAATAATAATATTAATAATAACAATGGCAACACATTCAATAACAAGGAATAACTTTGCTACAGTAAACAATTATCTCTAATGTTTTCACAGCCTACCTGATAATGCCTTACCAGGTTAATTAATTATTCATAATTTTTTTCTTCCGTTTTTTAAATTTATTTCTTCAAGAAAATTTAACTTCACCTATATAATTGAATTTGTAATTTTACGTAGATATCAAATATATAAAAATATATAGGATCTCCTATTTGAAATATAAAAGTAAATGTCAGTTTCAGTTAACACCGCAGGGCTTTTTTTATCAGATTTTCGGGCCCTAGATCAATTTTCTTTTTCGAGCCCCCCTCCGTCTTTATAATAGAAAAACAAGTACACATGTTTATATATTTATAAGGTAAGTTCATTTATTAAAGAAAATATAAAATTACATACAGAGAGAAAAAGGTGATCAATTATTATAGTACCACAAGCTCGATACTAGTTTGGGGCGAAATCTTAACAGAATATTTTGATAAAGTGTTACTCCTCCTTAGGGCCGGCTGGCGATTTTATGGGGCCTCGGGAATACGTTACTAGCGAGGCCCCAAAATATTTGTAAAAAAAGATTCTATTATTAAATTTTCTTAGATATATGAATGTGCAGGCCCTGTGAACGCAGGGCTTGACAAAATTCCGAAAGATCGACGTCTGAGCCGAGCTTTCCAATATATTAATCATCCACTAATAAGTCTAGGAAATAATGTCTGCATGAATTATACGTTGTATTGGTCATGTTAGAAAGAAAGTAGATCCTTTATATCTTTATAATAAGAAACCAAAATTGAAAAATTAAATAAGTATATAAACAAATATTTCATAGCAACCCGACCCTGGGGGTCCCATATGAAGGCGGGCACTAGGCCGTGGCCTCGTGGGACCAGGCGGTAATAAGGCCCTGTAACACCGGAAGTGCTATCATCTTGATCTTGCCAAATACCATTATTTGTGAGCCTAGTTTACAAATATACAAAGAAAATTTAAAAACAATTACAAATGAAAAAATGTTATTTTGAATGGCATGTTTTTCTGTGTCACCTATATAATCCTAAATGGTATAATAATTTATTAAAAAGTAACAATTAAAATATATTGTTCCATCTAAATACATATTTTTCGTCCTATATTTTGAGGATTGCTGATATAATTATATTTTATAATTACATTATTAAATTTCCCGTGTAATATGGCACATTTTGCCTAATTCTAATTATATTCCGCATTTATTAAGTTTGAAAATATTAATGTATCTTCTTACCTTTACCGAAGCAAAATGTTCTGCCAGTGTCTCGTAATACTTTTCAACTGATTGTACATCATCTATGACTTGAATAATATGTACGGCTTTCTTCCACTGTTTAGCCCCAACAGCTGCATCCAGGGCTTTTCTAGTACGTCCTGCTTCTATATAGTGGTTAATAGCAGCATCTAGTTGTCTGTTCTCCACTAGGTGATCGCCCCATTCTTCTTCCAGAACTATTACTCTATAATAAAAAGAAATGCAACAGGGGTCACTCTGGAATAATGATTGAGAATAAGAAAATCAGGTACGCCGTGTAAAACAAAATTTACACTATCATTTTTTTAAAATAGGTATTTATCTGAGATTTGCAATTAAATTAATTTAGTTAGAACTTAGTTAATCAATATTTTAAAGTAACGTGAGTTAAATCTACACCGTTTTATAATTCGATGCCAAATTTTGTAGAGATGTTCTTTCGGCTTCCGGACGTGTAGTAGAAGTAGAGTTCAAAATTTTGCATAGTTTTTTTATAATTAATTTTCAAAGTTTACAAGAGAAAAAAGCATTGGCATTGGTTTCGAGAGCAACCAATAGCGGCGGGAGTATTCCCAAGCACTCGGGAGTGCGCCCATAAATTAACAATAAAATTCATCCTATCTCAGTAGATCTATGAGAGTTTTATATTTTTTATCTGTGAAAATATTTTGAAATTTAACATGAGCATCAGCCAATTATTGAAAAACCTTCATACAGAGTTAACTGTAAGTGTACAAAATGGCAGATAGACTGTATTTTAATAAACAGTCATGTAATTTATCTAGAAGTTAATTTGTTATCAGGCACTTTTAACCTTACATTAACAATCCAGCCCTAAATTATTTATTTATTATTAACTGTATATTGTGTTAAATAATTAACCAGCGTTCTCCCTATGTATTTAACAAAGCAGAAGTGGGATAGTTAAAAAACAGTGTAGAAGAGTACCATCCATTGAAAATACAGAACATTATTAATAATTTAATAATCTCGGCATATTACCCATGGTCGGGTGTGCCAATCTGTTTTGCAGGTATCGGTAATGATTATAACATATTCACCTCATGGGCACTCATTGCTGGCGTAGAGAATGCATCCCAGGGGTCACTTAACATCTTAATATTATTTGTTGAAAATATTTGCAACGGGTACAGCTAGTGATTTATAAGTTAACAGTTTGTTGTATATTGAAATTAATTTTAATAGCTTTGGCAGTTTTTAAGTCATTAGCAATTAATTTGACAGTATTAGTAGTTTTTAAATATCCCAGAAAATAGTTTTAAACATTCCAAAGAGAGAATGGTTGGGGGCTTTATAGAAGTGGAAGGAATGAATGGTGAAGTATATTATTATTGAGGGGAATTCTTGGAAGATATTTAAAATAAAATTATAAAGAATATTAACCACTTATGTTATGCTCAATAATTCTTACGTGACCCTACATACGTACCTATCTGGCGAAATAACCCTCGCTAAATCCACTGCTTTCGACCAAACTTTTCCTTTTCTATAACACTCTAAAGCCAAATCCGACTTATTAAGCTTATCGTAAATCTCCGCAGCTGGTTCAAAAAGCTCACTTTTGAGCAATTTCTTGATAACAGTGGCTAGCAGAGTTTCGTTTGCCAAAAGCTCCGAGTGTTGATTAATCAGATTTGCAGCTCGAACCGGCCGATTAGATTTAAGATAGAGGTTGATGGCTTGCTCGTAGTCGCCTCGGTCTTCTAGAATTTGGCCGGCTTTGTCGTTTTGACCGGAACGCAGGAGTAAGGACATGTATTCTTCTTTTAAGGAGGGCAGTTGGGGATACCCACGACGTTCTGCCAATCTGGAAAACAGAAGTTGTGAAGTTTATTTAAAAGTAACAGCAAATAAACAACGCGTCCCGATAAAGGGATAGCAGTCTGGTCTCGGCTGCATATATGACGTCTCATTTGTGACAACAGAAATGGTCGGGATGAGATTTTATGTATGTCGATTGCAGATTACAGATTGTAAAACCCGTCCTTTTAATAAAATACAGATGAAACACGGCCAGATTGTCAAATTTTCGTTTTATTAGTGATTTATTACACTAAGTTTCTAGTTAACCGTCTTCTAGGCGTTTTATAAATCGACGAATAGCTTAATAAAGTTTGTATGAGTACAATCTACCGTCACAAAAGAGAGGCCATTACTGAAGTCGGAATCAAACATTTCTGCAAAAATAATGAGGTCCAAAATATTACGCTCCATATACAGGCTGTTGCCCGCGACACCGGAACATATAGGATGTAAAATAATATTTTCGTAATTGCCTGTTTCCATAATTATTTTAGGAAAAATGCTTCAATTAAAAATTGTAGAGCTTAAAATTCTAAATCTGAATCAATAACAAAATTAATTTTACTTGCTTTGTAACGGCAGAAATTTGGTATGAAAAATATAGAGGGGGCGAACCTATGTTTTGCCCCCCCCCCTTCCCATATACAACTTTTTAGCGCTTTAGCTTCGATCTTATTAATTTAAAAATATTTCAATCACTGCATTGCATCACTGGTCAAGTTTCATTTGGAACTTATTCGATAGATGGCCAGTAAATCCGCAATTTTTAGAGACACTATAAAAAGAGTGTGGACGTATATCCGCCATGTTTACTCATTTCACCATGACAATGGTAGAAAATACAGCTAATTTCATGTACTTCTCGAACGACTAACTTCAATTCCGTCAAGTTTTGTTGGTGTTGCATTTACTAATAAAATCATGCTCGGTTGCAGTAAAATTTTGTAATAACCCCACCAGAAAAATATATTTTGAGAAAATGAAATATGTATATGGATATTTTGCGACAATTCCAGTAAGTAAAGTTAATGAGTAATTGAAGAACTTTAATAGACGTTACATTTCATTTTTTTATAATTTGTCAGATATTCGAATTTAAATTTAAATAGCTTTTTTTCAAAAAAAAAAAAAAAAGAAATAGGCGTAAAATGTTTAAAATAATATAAAAAGACATAAGATGCGTAGGTAAACTAAATTGTATTTTATTCAATTTTTCTGTAATTAATAAGATAAAATATATGAAAATAATTAATTTTCTTTTTATTAAAAAAAAAATTTAGCCCCGCCTGGATTATAGAAAAGTCGCCCCCTATGAAACGAAATATAGGTATTATTTGTAATATCTGATCAAGTGATGAGTTATATATTAATTTAAATAATAATTTTGGAATTTAACAGAATTTACAAATATAATAAAAATAAATTAACCTAGCTTGACAGATAAATTGCTAACATTTGTTAATTTTTAGTTTCAATTCCATTGGCTCACTATTTTTGAGGTGATTTTCGACATTTTCATACTTAATTTCTGCCATTATACGAGTAGAGCATGCAAAATTAATTTTGTTCATTGATTTAATGGATTTTATGCTCTACAACATTTATTTGGCGCTTTTTTACCTAAAATAATTAGAGAAGCACGAAATTACGTACTGGTGTCGTAGTCAACATCTAAATAAGCGGAATGGCAGTTATTACGATGGCGTTCATGTAATTCTTTGCACCGTAGGCACAATGAGTAATCATCAGATTTTTGTGGTTAAAGTATATGAAGCTTCGTTAATATCTTAAGGTATGTTGCAACAATATGGAATTGTCTGTATGTTTTGATAAGAAAAAATGCGCTGACGACGGTGTAATAATAAATATTATTTTGTGCAACCGCACGCGAACTAAACATTTCACACTTTCGCAGACTCAATATAGTCCTCGAAATTAACATTTAGACAATTGAGAGTTGAGATGACAGATAATAATGACGACAGTGACGTTTTTAAAATATGACAACAATATAACATTAAGTTTCTTGGTTAGTTTTTTAAAATGAATATTGTAAAATAGTTATTTTAGAATTTTTTTAATCTCTTCAACGATTTTTTACGAAACTAATTGTTTTGTTGATCAACTGTCAATCCTAACAAAGCTGCTTTGTATGTTATTCGTTGCAAAATTGCGTTTTTCTCGCACATGACGTGTTACCAAATTCATTGTGCAAGCTTCACTTCGAGTGGCGAGATATACAACCATTTTACAACGAGTGGTATTAATAAACATAAGTTTTGTAAGAAGTACTTATATTCGTATTAATGAAGTTTCAGTAAAAGCTGATGCTTTAAGAAAATACTTATTTGGCAAAAATATGTACTTATATTTATAATCAAAATAAGCAATTACTTCAAACTGAATTTTTATTTTAGCAAAATGGAGTTGATTATTATAGAATTAAGTATTTACTTAAGCCCGATCCAGACGGCATGACAAATAATTGGCATATTTTGGCGCATGTAATATGAACCAATGTTGGTTATAGATTGGCAAATATGAACATTTGCCAATGAGTAGCATCCATACGATATGTCTATTGTAGTTTTTTAAATTTAGGCGAACATCACTTCCAGCATTTGCCAAAATGCAAAGTGACGAGGAAGATTCTTTTTTTTTTCTTTAAATGATCTATAGTGAAATTTCCCGCTAATTATTCCCTTATTTCATTCCAGGCATCATTAATTTTATTTCTGTTTTTGTGATTTAGATCTTTTGGATCCCATAAAAGTTGATATTTTTCATACAGTGCAATGAAATCAAAGATTAAATCATTAGACCATTCACTTTGACCCTCAGACATGATGACTTGTTGCTTGTTGCACCACTGAATGAATGCAAAATGCAATGAAAATAATACTTTAGAAGACAAGTTCGTTCCAGTCGTCTGGATAGAGTTGCCAATGTATTAGCCAACGTTGGTTATTCCTTTGATGTGTGTACAGTTTACCGCCTCTGAAGCGAACGTCGACCAATGCCAAAATTTGTGATGGTTGGTCATGGTTGGTCCATTGGTTACCCGTACACACGACATGGCCAACTATACAAATGTAAACATTGGTTCACATGTGCCATGTCGTCTGGATCGAGCTTTATACATATAAAAGTTTGATATTTGTCATACTTATGGGGACTGAACTAAAATTTCAAAGATTACATTAATTTAAAAAACATGTTCTATGCCATATGATCCCGGAAAGATTATAAAATTCGAAGGGAAAATCCCAGTAAACAAAATTTTGTCAAATTGTTTCGCTTTAGACCCTAAACGAATGCAGAGGTGGTGCTCTGTGTGCAAATACGAGTATGTTGCCGACCAGCCACGAATTAACCAGGTTTTCAGATTGGTGTTGGGGACAACCGTGAAGGCAACACTTTTTTACCTTCCGTCACCTTTAGGTAAGGAAGGTATTGTCTTTGGTCAAAAAATTCAATGATGAGTTTTTAGTGAATAAGCATGTTTTAGGGTACCTATAATACGATTTTACCATTTTTACGATGATGTCTGTATGTATGTATGTGTGTCTGTGTGTGTGTGACAAAAGTTCCGGATCCCATAACTTCAATACCACGATTCCAAAAATTATAATTTTTTTGTATTCCTCAAGTTTACATCCAGAAGAACAAGTGATTAGATTTTGGTTATAATTGGTGAACCGGAAGTAGCCTCATTTGAAGATGTAACAGTTAAATTTGATTTATTGACATTTAACGTTATTATAACTTCAAGAATATATTATTCTCTATCCGATTTGATTACATTTTATACTTCATATTCAATAGATACAGAGTTAAAGAATTTTAAAGAAATTAAATTTTATAATTCAGCCAGCTATGCTAAACATGGAAACTATTAATATATTCATATAATTCAAATTGACAGATGTCAGTATCAATAAAAAGTAAATTAATGTGGCAGAGATGAGGATGCTGATGTAGATGTTGGGGAAAACACGGAAAGATACGGTAAGAAAATAACTCTAGTATTACAAGTTTCTAGAAAGATACAAGAAAGATGATTACATTGGTTTGAACATGTCATGAGGAGAAATGAAGAATTATATTGGAACAAGAAATGAATAGTTTAGTAATAGGATGTTAAAGAAACAGAGGAAGACCAAAGATAAGATGGAAGGACTGTATTGCGGAAGACTTGAGAGAAAAGGAACTGAATGATAACGACACGCAAAAAGAGCGACCCCTAACGAATGGGAAAAGCTAAAGAAGAAGATGTCAGTGTCAAGTGCAATTTGAATAGTTTGTTGAAATAATTTTACTGGAAATTTAGAATCTTTGACGGAAGGTATTGTGCTGGCCACAACAGATTTTTTTATTAAAAAACTCAACATTTTTCAAATTTTAAAAAATTATGCAGAACTGAATTTCAGATCAGTTTGATAACTTCCAATAAATAAATATAGGAGTTAACTGTTAATAAATGTCAAAATTTACATTTTTCTACAAACATACGGCTTCATATGTAAGTACATACTTATAAGTATTTACTATAAGTATCAGCAACTAGTTATTAATATGAAAATATGTACTTATACTTATACTTATAAGTATTTTATTAATACCACACAACACACAACAAATCTGACTAAACAAATAAGCTTATTTATTTTTCATTAAAATAAGTATTGCTATTACATTACATTATTGAAATTTCAAAACTTGCGTTACAGACTATATAAAAAAAATTAATCAAATTGGTCAATGAAAACAGAAAAAATAAAAATTGTATTTTATTAACCTATTTACTTTAAAAATAATTGTAGAATCTGATGTCTTAAATAAATAGTAACGGCGTAGAAAAATAAATAAAGTATATAATATGAGTATTATGTGTATATTTATTGTAAGTAAAATTTCTATATCATAAACTAAAAAAAAATTACTGTAATATTAGTAGTAATGCATATAAATATATTCTTAGCGTTGACGTCATTGTTAGTAAATAAAGGGAAAATAATTAAGTCATAAAAATATATAAACCACTTTAATGCCATGGGAAAGTATAATGTCATCTTGTCAACAATTATTTATCTAAGTATGATATTTGATATAAAAACCACACGAGAATTTTATACTTTTGTCACGTATTAAAATTACAAATCATAAGAAATAATAGAAACTAGCGACTTTAGTTTTTTTTTCCTTTTAATATCAATAAACAACGTCAAATATAAATTATGAAATTATTGGAATTTGACGTTCGATTTATGGAAATATTCAATTTCATAAACAATGACATTATTTTATTATTACATAATAAAGTACAGAAAATGTTACTAAAAAATTCAAACAATTATTATTTAAGAAAAAGTCTTACAATATTATAAACATCCTATCCTAATGAGAAATCTTTATTGAAGTTCTCATAAATTTATTCAAGTAGATATGAAAACATTGCATTATTTAAATAATTTATGACTAATAGTTTAATATGATGATTTCAGTGTTTGCGGTTTCATATTTTTGTTTTGAACAAGACTTTTACAAGAAACGTTATATTTAAATATTATGTATATTTTGTGGTTGCTTATAAGAAATATTTGGCAATATTTTGAAATATAAATATATTTAAGTCTTGAAAATATAGTCTGGCATAATTTTTTTAAACTTATTTTGATTCTATATATGTGAGAAATGTTTATAATATCAAGGTCGTAAAAATATTAGTTTAACCTGATACATAAATATAAGTAAAAGCATGTTTTGCAAATATACGTAAAAAAAGTAAAATAACTGAAAATAATATGATTGCATATTAAAATTATCAACATTGTGTAAAAAGTTCAATAATTTATTATTTATAGTCTTTGATTATAAACCTTTTTATTATTTATTTATTTATTTATTAGCATTATTCAACAGGATACATCCCAGTAACAGAATAATATAATATAATTTAAAGAGAGAATGAGTAAAAAATATTGAGAAGTAGATATACCAAATTAAATTTACATACAAAAATATACTTACATAAGACAGAGGATAAAGTGAGTATATATATATATATATATATATATATATATATATATATATATATATATATATATATATATATATATATATATATAGATACAAAATTAGAGTGTAATAAATCAAACTTCATATATAATTCGAATACTTTCCTTCTAAACTCAGATAAATTATCAGAGAGATCCAAATATAATGAGCAAATATTGAAATTTCTACACATTGCATTCATGGGAGAATTTAAATAATGATTTGTCCTTGAAAAGTCACAAAGAAAAGTAATAGCGTTTCTAGTATTACATGGACGTACATGAAAATTTAGATGCCCCAATAATTCAGGTGAATCTATAAAACCATTTACAATTTTGTAAACGAATAAAATTTGCTGTTTGAAACGGCGAGCTGACAAACTTTCTAAATTGAATTGTTGCAATAAGCAATAATAATCAATATCAGGCCAGGAATTATAAATACGAAAATAGCAGTATTTACAAAATTTTATTTGAATACTTTCTAAACCAGCGATTTGATTTTTGTAAAATGGATTCCAGAGTACACAACCGTACTCAAGTTTATGTCTAATTAGAGTGAAAAAGATATTCACTAAGCACCATTTATTATTAAAATCGCGAGTTACACGAAATAGAAAACCCAGTTTCTTGTAGGCGCCACTTATTAATTTTTCTATGTGCGGTTGAAATGTAACCTTCATGTCAAATAAAATACCCAGGTCAACTTTAGAGTTGACTCTAACCAAACTTGAAACATCCATTGTATAGTTGTAATAAATCGTTTCAACCTTTCTTGAATAACTTAGGATATGACATTTATCCAAATTAAAATATAGTTTATTACGCAACGACCATTGATATACGCTATTTGTAGCTCCCGGCAACTAGATAAATCTGAAATAGTATGAAATAGCTTAAAGTCGTCTGCATATATAAGGCAATTAGAAAAATGAATGACATCAACAATGTCGTTTATGAATAGTATAAACATATCTCTAACAAAAAAAAAGATCTGATGTGGCCAGCACATTATCTCCCTCCATTTAATTTTTTATTTTATGTAAACATATTTAACCCTTGTCTTCCCAAAATAGGATCAAAACTGACCCGATTATCGGTTTTTTGTTCATAATTCTCATGATACAAATATTACAAACAATTCCTCTTGAGAATTCTGCTATAATATGTTAATAATTTGTTACATTTAATGTTCGTTAATAGAAGTTTAAGAAGTATTGAGTTTTTTAACATTTCTTTTAATTTGGGTCTACAATGACCCGATTTTGGTTTTCGATGTGATGATTTAATAACCATAAAAAATAAAGTAATAAAGGAAATAATTTGTTTATATTGATCAAGATGAAAATGGAGAGCAAATTTTGAAACATATTGTTTACTTGATTGCATTATAATTATTTAAGATATTGTTTATTTAGATTAAGAATAATTTTGTTTTGTTTTATATTTTTTCGTGTTTTCTTTTACTATAAAAATTAATTATTAAACAAATACAAATTTGTATTATTATTAATAAAGGAAGTTTAATAAATGTAATAAAAGTAAAACATTAATAAATATTCTCATATTAATAACAAAATGTCGCATAAAAATTTAGGGTCACATATGACCCTATTTTGAACACCCACGGTATAAAATTATTATTGTCAAACAAGGGTTAATAATGCTGATAAATTTATAATTAATAAATGTAATACAGTAAATGCTCTTTTGAGCGGACATCAACGGTCGCCCATATTTTGTTCGTTTAACGGAGACGTCCGTTTAAAAGAGATTATCAGTGAAATATTTATATTTATTTTATTTATTTTTTATTATACTATATAAAAAAAATCTGTTGTGGCCAGCACAATACCTTCCGTCAATCCTGTGTATTATGTATAAATTCCATACATAAATTTTCTTGCAAAAGATTCTAAATTTCCAGTAAAATTATTTCATAAACAAACTGTGCAAATTGCACTTGACACAAACATCTTCTTCTTCTTTATCTTTCCCCATTTTTTAGGGGCCGCTATTTTTTATTTTCTTCTTCCACTCATTTCTGTTTTACGTGTCGTTCTCATTCAGTTCCTTTTCTTTCAAGTCTTCCGCAATACAGTCCTTCCATCTTAATTGGTCTTGCTCTGTTTCTTCAACCTTATATTACTAAGCTATTCATTCTTCCAATATATTCTTCATTTATACTCATGACATTTTCAAACTAATGTAATCATCTCGCTTGTATCTTTCTAGAAACTTGTAACACTAGAGTTATTTCCTTACCTATCTTTCCGTGTCTTCCCCAACATCTACTGCAACATCCTCATCTCTGCCACATTAATTTACTTTTTATTTATACTGACATCTGTCAATTTGAATTATATGAATATATTAGTAGTTTCCATATTTATAGCTGGCTGATTTATAAAATTTAATTTCTTTAAAATTCTTTAACTCTATATCTATTGAATATGAAGTGTAAAATGCAATCAAATCGTATAGAGAATAATATATTCTTTAAGTTATAATAACTTTAAATATAAATAAATCAAATTTAACTGTTAAATCTTCAAATGAGGCTACTTCCGGTTCATCAATTATAACCAAAATCTGATCAGTTGTTCTTCTGGATGTAAACTTGAGGAATACGAAAAAAATATAATTTTTGGAATCGTGGTATTGAAGTTATGCGATCCGAAACTTTCGTCACACACACACACATACACACACACACACCCACACACACACACACATACATACATACAGATATCATCGTAAAAATGGTAAAATCGTATTACAGGTACCATAAAACATGCTTATTCACTAAAAACTCATCATTGAATTTTTTGACCAAAGACAATACCTTCCTTACATATCGGGTGAGTACTTGAAACTCGAACATATCACATTAACATGGGAAAATCGTTTTTCAGACTGTTGCTCGCCGTTTCAACGATGGCTGTGGTATTAATAGAAAGATAAAAAAAATTCTGCATCAAATGACACATGATACATGTAAATCATAGATTAAGGAAAATATATGGTAGGAGATTGGGTATCTCCCTTATAAACCGCGATAACAAGTTTTAGTGCCGTCTATGAAAAGGTCAGAGAACTAAATTTGACAGCCGAGAAAGTGGCGGGAAATATGAATTCATTTTGAATTATTCGAATCTTTAAATTTTATTTCTTGATAATGTAATTAATAAAAAATCTATCAAAAATAGATAATTTTTTAAAGACATTATCAAGAATTGTGAAATATATGTTGAACTATAAAAAAAAATTACAGTACTTAATATGTTAATGTCTTTATTTTAAAATATATACATTACATTATTTAAATCAAATAATAAATAAATAACTACAAATCTCAAACTACACGGCGACAACTATTAAAATTTAAGAACATACTACTCAAGGAATTAAAAATTTGAATTATTATTATTACAAGAGGTAATATTATATCAAAAAAGGGATGTTACTTTAAATGTCTGCCAGAAATGCACTGCTTCATTGACCTCGTTATCGATGTTCGTCCACTTTTTAACAAATCTACCCTCTTCTATACTATTTTTTTTTAAACTGACACCATACTATTTCAACATTCCTTGATGAATCTTATGAAGCTTCATGTCCTTTCGCCTAATAATGTAATATTTTGCTGCTCTTCTACGGTGAAAATATCTAAGAGCACCACCATGATGTAAATTATTCTGGTCCACTTACATAAACCATTTCTTCTATTGGGCACTGTCAACTTCTGCAAGAATGTGTCTTCACTATGCAGGAGTTACAAATATTTCATGTGATTTTTTTCTGAAATATTATTAATTTGTTGTTGTATTTTATATCACCCCCGTATAATAATGCTAGTATGAAAACTAATATACTTACCGAGAATATATTGAATGATAAAGCAATATATTGCAATAAAGATACAAATTCACAAATAACAGTTTTAAAAGGCAAAGAATTTCGAACGATGCAATAGAGAATTGTGGGAAATTTACAGCAGCTCTCAAACATATGTTACCTTTTTATAGTATTTTGACATTAAAGTTTGAGAATCCCTGTAAAATCTGTACTACTAAAGCCATCTATGAAAGGGTCAGGAAGTATTTCCAAACGCTACTAGATTGAAAACTTGTTATCACGTTTCTGTATGCAGTTTCACCCCCCTGATGTAAATTTGCAATATTTCAGACACATAAATTAATTATTGAATTTATTCAATTTCTTATTATCGATAGCCATGAAGGCATTTGAACAAAATGACAAATGTTTGACATTTTATCTGTCAGAATTCGTTAGCTAATTTATTTATTTTCTTTTTAATATTTTGTAATAGATTAGAAATAGCTTGAAATAAAATAAATTAATAAAATATTAAATAATAAAAATTGCACAAGTTAAAGCTTATAACAAATTCTGACATAAAATTTCAAACATTTGCTTGTCATTTTATTTAAATTTAATCATTGCTATCGATATTAATAAGAAATTGAATAAATTTAATAATTAATTTCTGGATCTATAATATTACAAATTTACATGTATTTGGTGTCATTTGATGCAGAAATATCTTTCTATTCATACCACTACCATTGTTGTCAGGTGAAACGGCGAGCAACAGTCGGAGAAAAACGATTTTCCCGTGTTAACGGGCTATGTTCGAGTTTCAAATATTCACCCGGTATATTCCTAAGTAAAAAATCTGATGTGACCAACACAATACCTCCCGCTATTTACCTATGGGGTCTCATTGTCGCGTGCCTGATGTCTGGTCCGGGAATCCGATTCGATCCCGATCAACGCCAAATAATTCGAATTTTAAATGGCATAAAATTAACCCTTGTGGTAAACGCCCGCACAATACAAATTTGTCATCATCATTACCGAAATGTGTTTATAAATCAGATTAGCACACCCAGCAATGGATAATATGCCGGGATAATATATTTATTTATTTCTTTATTTAAATACATACCTGCATATTTACTAATGCTAGAAATTATGTATATTAATTCTATTATTAATTTGAAATGATTATTTTTTGACAGTGACATTTATCTGTCAGTTACATACATTTGAGCTGAACTATGTAACCATGGAGATGTGTTTACAGCATAAGCTCCGAGATATAATTTTTATATTACTTTATAAATGTATCCATAAAAAATATAGAAAAAGTATTAAAGCAAATCTGTAGAAAATGGAATAATCTTTAATTTTTATAATAACAAATTGCGAAAAAAATACATTTAAAGGTATTTTTTGAAGAAAAACCATCTTGAGCCTCAAGTAAACGGCCATTTCCGGTTATCTAATGGCTTCTTTCCATATTAGAATAAGGTAGAAATACATGGTTTCAAAACTTTCTAAATGATAGTATTTGAGTTAGAGCGTAAAGAGGATCTACACACACACACACACACACATACATACACACACATACATACATACATACACACAGACATCATCGTGAAAATGTTAAAATTGGATTCTAGGGACCTTAAAACGGTCATTTACCAAAATCTCGATATGCGATTTTTAGCACGATCCCTATACCTTCCTTACCAAGGGTAGCGGGAGGTAATAAAAAAGTTAAACTTTAATTTTTAACAATAAAAAACTTAATTAGATTAACGATTATTTTACTGTTATTTTAACAAAATGTATTTCTACGTTTTTACCTCCCGCCATACCGTAGTTAAGGGAGGTAATGTTTTCGGTCCAAAAATTCGATAGTGAGTTTTCAGTAAATAAGCACGAATTAGAGTCCCCACAACACGGTTTCACTATTTTTACAATAATGTCTGTATGTGTGTGCGTGCGTGTGTGTGCGTGTCTGTGTGTGATGATTTTTTCTTCCATGATAACTCATATCAATCTTCAGAAAATTTATATTTCAATATTTAAGCTTTCTGCTTTCATATAAAGAGCTGATTAGATTTTGGGTAATATTTGACGATCGGAAGAGATACTTGAAGCCCATAACAGTTTCTAATGAAGAACTATATATTAAAATATAATCCAAAACTTTTCAATTTTAGTATTTAAGATTTCTATATCAAGGGAAACAACATATTAGATTTTGGTTAAAATTGATAACCCGGAAGTGGTATTTTACTGGAAGCTCTAAAGAGATTTTCTTGAAAAAATATTTTAAAATATGATCCAAAACTTCTCAAATATGGTATTTAAAACTCGTATATAATTTGAAACAACATATTAGATTTGGACTATATATGATAAACCGGAAGTGGTACTTAATTTAGAGCTCACTAGATTTTCGAGGAACAACAATAAAATATAATCCAAATTCAAAATTTCGTATTACAGACTTTTCTATTTATTGGAACAAGTTACTCAAGTTAGATTTTGTTTACAAACGATCACCCGGAAATGATATTTTACTTAACACTCATTGCTATTTTAAACATGGAGTAGGCGGGAGGTTATGTGCTGGCTACATCGGGTTTTTTGCTAATTGAAAAGCAACAAAATCATCTTTGTTTTTTGTTAGTCTTCAAACTTTTTATGACTTTCAATGACATTTCAAAGAAATTTATGTTCTGATCTCCTTTTTCTTCAATCTCTAATTCTAATTCTAATTCATCATGCGATTATTCTTGTTCCTTTTCCTCCATATCATGATCTGGCATAACATTCAAAATATCTTCTGTTACCAAATTATGATTAATAATTACAAAATTAATCATAGATATTCTCGAGCATGTACCAATTAATCTTGGTTCTTGTAGTACATTTTTTGCATTTCTACTAGTATCGATAAGGGCAAAAATCATCTCTTGCATCAAATTGTTCATAATCCACTGTTTCAATATGTTCTTTGAATCCTGCTTTCAGAAAACATTTTTTTATTGTTTCTGGAGATACCATGAATTATTTATGCAATATATTACCTCTATAGTAAATCTATTGATTTTGAGTTTGCTCACACATTTTACTTTATTCACTGTAGACAATAGAGGCATAATGGTGGCTTATACAGAATATAATAGAAATAAGTACCTACATTAAATTTAACTAGTGATAGAATTCCTCGAGAGCAACGATATTTCTTAATAACTTTTTTCAAAATGTCATTTTTTTATCATTTTTACCGCCCCCCTCTCCCCATAAATTAACGAGTCGTTTAGGTATTTTCATAATAATATGATCCAGTAGCAATAATAATGAAACAAATGTGTTTGAGAAATGCGAGTTGTCAACTTTTTCAAATACATTTTGACAAATAAATCGATTCATAATTATTATAAAAGTGACAATCAGTAAAAATGCCAGCCATTACGGATAGCGAGTATACAGATATACAGTGCTGGCCTATGGCGAAGCTCAGGGAAACGCTGCCCAAGCCCAGCAAATTTGGAACGTTTTTAAAATCATCTTCCAAACGTTCGCACCTTTGTACATGTTGTTCAGCATCTCCGAGATCATGAGTCCTTTAAGTCTGCTGCTCAAGATCGTAGTAGAACACGCCCTGAACACGTACAGAATATTAGAGAGGATGTTTTGGACAGTGTTGAGGCTCAGCCAGGGTCTAGTACTCGAAAAATAGCAGAACACAGAGTATCATGACAATTTGGAGGGTATTGAACAACAGTTACATCATTTATCCTTCAGTGTTCTATTGAGAATGACGGTGGCTATTTTGAATATTTATTGTGATTTCATTTAAGCTTACATCACTTTTAATCATCTTTATGCGTTTTTTAAATTTAATGTACTTATTTCTGTTACACCCTATATGTACAAATAATTTGGAATATTTTACATACCGGGGGTTCCCTGGGCGAACAGAAAAATGCAATTGGCCGAAAAATTACAAATCGATGATCCCTGCATATTGTTGAATAGAGCGTAGTGTCACACAAGACATTTTTTTGGTCCAATAAAATTTTATTCGTGACCGTTTATGAGAAAGTTCGGTTAACAGAGATTACTTTATTAGGAAAACTTATGTATTAGGTTGGTTCTTATAGAAATACTGGTTTAAGAAAGATATGTCCGCTTAGTATAGATGTCCGTTAATAAAGCTTTTATTGTAGTAATATTTTCGTTTTAAAACTGTTAAGATTAATTTAAATTTATTCATTTTTGACAGTAGTATTATTTATTAATTTGCTACACATATTGAGTATGCCAATGGGTCGCGTGGCCAACCTACTCTAGCATAAGTTAAAAATTGAGATACGAGCCACTTAGTGGCGAGTTGGCGAAGAAACGCGTGCTTGAATAGCCTTTTGTAACGAGTGTTTTATAAATACGATTTCCTCTGTTTCGGTTTTCATTTACGTTATTTCTTTACAAAAATAGTTAATAATTTCCATTAAGGGAATTTTTTTGTAGAATAGATAGGTTGGTGATATTAATTTGATTTGTGGTTTTTACTTTCAGTTGCGCAGTGATTAGTGGTGCCAGTTGAATTAGAATGTGTACATATGCAACTAAATTGACACTATAGTCGAGTAGCAACAATAATTTATGATGTATGATGTACGTGTATGTGGAAATCTAGCTCAAGTTCTGTAATATACTCGTATTTCTGTAATTACGACATTTAATGATATACTATTTATATATTTTGCAGCTATGTCGAAAATTATAAAGGATTTCTTTATTAGGAATAGAAATTAATCATTACAAAATATGGTCTGATTCTATTTTATATTTATATATTTGCCATTAACGGAATAGTTCCGAAATGAAGGATATGATTAATATCTATAGTTGTCAAACATAAGCAAAATAATAAAACCGCAATAAATTTGTTACAAAAATCCAATTTTACGATTATCTGTTTGTTTAATGTCGCTTCCACAACAATCAAATAGTAAAATAATAAAATTTCACTCTTACGTTTTAGATAACAGAAAATTATTGAAACCGCACTGAACATATGAAAAATATTAAATGAAACCACAATAATATTTGTTGTAAAATCCAGTTTTGTAATCTTTTTGTCTTGCCGCCTCATCCCGCAATAATTATGTATATATAGAATAAAATTATTTATAACATTCGAATGATATGTTTTAGATAGGTAAAAGAAAATTATTGAAACTGCATAAGATTTGTGAATTAAACTATGTTTATGACATGACAAATTATTTTAGGTAGTGCCATCGCATTATAGGAATAATAAAACTAAAGAACAATACATAGGACATATAAGTTTATATTATTCATTCACAGAAATTTATTGGTAGTAATCGATACATATGACAAAAATTTGTTGACAGTTTGTTGAAAATGACTTTCAATAATTATATTTTAGTTCAGAATACTCGTTGTTCAGTTCTAATAAAGAACCACAAGAAATAGATTTGACTTTGTTACCCCCGAAATTTAAAATATGAAATGTAAGGTACCTGAGGCAAATAGGCCCATGCACCGAAAATCACATTTATTTTAGTTGCATCGGTGTGGTTTTCTACACTCTCATAGATAACATATTTTTAAAAAATAAGTGACTTATACTACTTTGATCTCAGAAACATACATTTAACAAATGACTTATACTAAATTAACCAACAAAGTACAACAAAACTGACATACTGGAACGAGAATGTGTAAAAACACGTGAAAACGCTTAAAAACAATATTCACAGACGCCACTTACAAACTTTTAGATTATGTTGCTACATGCAAAATAGTACAAATGAACACATGGAAATTTAATGCAGTGGTTCTAACAGTATAAGTACATATATATATATATATATATATATATATATATATATATATATATATATATATATATATATATATATATATATATATATGTATATATATATATATATATATATACATATATACATATATATATATATATATATATATATATATATATATATATATATATATATATATATATATATATATGTTACTGTAAATGCCCGAAAATCGGTAAATCCTAGGATTGATGTGCAAAACCTAGGATTAACCAATTTTATGTGGTAAATTAAATGTCATAGCATATTTCACTACATATAACAATAACCTAACGAACAAAACTGTGCTCCAGTTTTCAAGGGTGACTTTTGTGCTTTAGGTTAGGTTATTGTTGTAGTATTTAGAGAAATATACTAACCAGATTGTAAAACATTGCTGTTTTTGAAGTTTGACAATCTGGCCGCGTTTCATCAACCTTTAATGAAAAGTCGGGTTCTACAACATGGCTGCGACAATT
Organism: Harpalus rufipes; assembly: GCA_951394225.1. Lineage (NCBI taxonomy): Eukaryota > Metazoa > Arthropoda > Insecta > Coleoptera > Carabidae > Harpalus > Harpalus rufipes. The sequence continues at coordinate 35,629,757 of OX596281.1, forward strand.
AAAAATGTAATACCAATTTGCAATTGCACTACTACGTTTTAACACCCGAAATTATATAAATTATCTAATTGTTTGTAGATTTACCACATAAAATTGGTAAATCCTGGGTTTTGTACATCAATCTTAGGATTTACCGATTTTCGGGCATTTACAGTAACATATATATACTATTAGGACCAATTTTTAAAATCTCTGGTAAAAACAGTACAACTCGACTTATACTCTATTGGTCACTAGTGAATAATACGTTTCAACATAGACTTAAAAGATCACATAACCTGACGGTCACAACAAGCAAGCTTTACTCATACTGTTATAACCACACTAAAGATACTGAATTATTAAACCTAGTAACACAATTAGCTTGTTTTGACCAAAATTTGACTTATACTCTTTTGCCCACGCACCAGAGAAATGTAATTGACAAAAAAATAAAAACTCCCTTATGGGAATAATGTCTACATTTTGTCTCTAGAGGCAAAAATGAATTATTCCATTTCAATTTGGATACCATACAAATTAACCGTTACCACTGAATAATCTATTTATGTAGATTTTTTATTCAATGCTTTTACTCTCAGTTATGGAAAATGAATTTCTCACGATGCAATAGAGAATTCTAGGAAATTTACAATAAATATCAAACATATGTTAGAGAGCGTATTCTGACGTAACTATGTATTATTATTTCCCGTAACCAAACCATATATGCATAATAAATATTAAATATACTAATATAAAAATTGTTATAATTTAGTAATTATGTAGTAGGCTTAATGCCTGATGCATCGTCCGACATTAACTAGGACGACGAGAAAGCTTCCTCTCTGGAAATTCCTTCTATTCGCCAGTGGAAAATCGTCCACAAAACCTTGACAGAGAAGCGGCTTACCTAAATTATTGTAGTCTTCCAGAAAATAACACAGTTTAGAGCTGCTGGTGCTTTAGTCAGACTTTCTCTGTGACATTAAAGTTTGAAAAACATTGAAAAAAGTCTAAACTACTACTAACGACATCTATGAAAAGGTCAGAAACATATTTCCATGTACTAATAGATTTAAATACGGTATCCGTACCTATTAAAGAGTTTTCACATAACGATGGTGAAGAATGGAAACCCCCTGTCAAAAATCGCTATTATTCAAAACTTTAAAAAACATATTTATAAAAAAAACCTTTTACAAATAAAATTATAGCTAACATTAAAATTTATGTAACAATAAATTTCAAATATACTTTTAATTCATAGACTCCTATATTGTATACCGCATGATTTGGGAGTAATTTGCAGCAAAATGTTTTCAATGCCATACAATAAGTATGTTTTTCTCTTTATATTACTACGATATCGATATAGGAGGTAAATGCACCATATGTAGAATAATTTTGTAGATTTTATTAACATAAAATGTTAAATAGGTCAAAATTTGACATAGGAGGTATCCATTCTTCACCATCGATAACGTCAAAATAAATAAAGTGAATGCTTAAGATCATTTTAGCTTTAATGCGGCGTATGCGTAGGTACATAAGTTTTTCATGGTATGTATATCGCGTTTACCCTTATTTATCCAGAAATTGCGTTCGTCGAAAACTACTTTATATTTGACGTTAAAGCAGAGATAACCTAACTTTTAAACAAAGCTAGCTACATCATTTTAATTAGACAGATAATAGTTATGTGCGTACCAAGTAAGGTAAGTGGACTTTTCAGAAAAGAAACTTACCTAACGCATTACGCATAAAAAAATTCTCAGTACCACGAAAGAATATCCATTTGAATTCGTAATTATTTTTTTCTACTCCTGCTCTGAAAATACAATTTTCTGGTTTGTTTTTCATGTTGAAAGTAACTCTTTGCAGCACTGGTGCTGCAAAATTTTGCAGCACGCTTCGGTATCCTAGCAATGAATATTACTTACAAATGTTGTATAGAATGGTTGTTGTTGTCATAGATACGCATCACAAATACAAAAATTGAAAATAAATGTCAAATTATTTTTAAAAAATAATTCTTTATTTCCTTATTTTTTATCTTGCAGGAGTAGAAAAAATAGTGTGTATAACATTGTTGAAAGTCCTTTGTCGAACACAAACGATTGCAACCTTCGCTTCGTTTTGGTTCGACAGACAGACTTTCAGCACTTGATATACAAATAACTATTGACATTTTCATTTGTGACAAGTCAAATAAATGTATGTGCTTAATGCCCAAGTAGGCGATGCGCAAAAATAAAACTAATTGATTAAAACTAAAATATAAAGTGTCATTGTATAATTGTGAACCAAGATTGTGAATGTTATTGTAATTAATTGATTCTGCTATAAAATGAGCGATTTGAACGAATTTACGGAAATTGAAAGCTCTACCAATGATGCGCGAGCTTTTTTACTGCCGGAAAAATCGAAGACAAGGTATGAAAGAACATATAGAATATCTAATGAGTGGTGTCTCTCCAAAAAAGTAGTCGATATTAACGAAACTGTATAGCTGGCGTATTTTAATGAAAGATCGAGAATAATTAAGTCACCGAATAGCTTATGGTGCGAATATTCTATGTTAAAATTAACAATGTGCGTTCTTAACAATATAGACGTAACGAAATTCAAGCAACTTATATCATTTCTAAAGAGGAAAAATGATGGTTACCTTCCAAAAAAAAGCAAAAATATTCACAAAAGAAATTGACAGATTCCTTAGTTGTGCCCCCGACGATAAATATGTGGAAAGTTGCAATGATATTTGGTATTGCTGGGGCATGTCGGATTTCATATGGAATTGTTGAAAACCTTATTCAAGACAAAGAATTTAGTAATAGGAATACAGTGAACATCCCGAATATTGTTAATTCACCTACAATTATCATTGACAACATGACAACCTCGATCAAGACATAGAATTTACTAATACAGTAAACATTCCGAATATTGTTAATCCACCTTTAATTAACGGTCAAAATTGTTCAAATTGTACCATTAATGTTTCTATAAATAAATAAGTTCGTATAGTTTATATCTACTTATTTTTTATTTACTTTTGTATATTTGTTCTGCTGTTAGGGGTTAGGGTATTTTACCATGTGCGGTAAGTGACCTAATGCGGTAAGTCGAGCTTTACTGTCCTTAGTTACGATTTGTTTATATTCAATTCAATGTGTTGCTATCGTTAGTGGGTAAATTACTTTCCATTACTGTCGACTTTTTACCAATGTGGTAGCGAGAAAAATATGATGTACGATATGTGAAAACATTTTGAGGAACAGAATAACGTTCACGTTATCTGGAAATAAAACGTTCACGCTATCTATTTTGACGTTATGTGAAAACTCTCTATTATATCTAAAAGGTACATGAAAGTTTCACAGTTCTGAATGCTGATTCAGCCCCCAAGTTTTCAAATAAATATAAAATTTCAGATTTCATACGAAATTAGTGTATTGTTAGTGTTACATTATATTTAAATAATTGTACTTTGAAACGGAACTAGAAAAATAATAAATAAGACGATGTTTACAAAACTCCTTCGCAATTCCGGCAATTTGAACTTTTTAAAACGCGCAACATGTTATCACCAACGTAAACATTTGTTTGCAATACCTGATACGCAAGTTGTAAGACATCACAACACAACATTGTATCCTTTAACGTAATCTATTTTCTTAAAAAGTAAGTCATTGGAATTGGCGATAAGCAACCACAAGAAGATAGGGATGCTTTAGGAAGCGCGTGTAGCTTCTGCGTTGTACGTTTTGGTTCCGCGTTGGCGTTTCCAAACCTGTCCCCAACAACCAACGTACGCTACCACCCACGATGAACGTCAGTCTACAGTTCCCGTACTTCCTGCCGCTTTCCGGGAGTTACGCGTAACGCAGGATGTGGCCTGTGCCTGCAGCGGTTACAATAAGGTTATGCGGGAGAAGTCAAACAGACGGATTCAGTGGAATTTTTTTGTTATTTTCTCGATGATTATTGATGAATCCCCATGATAAATTGTAGATCCCTAACATAATTTCGAAATAAACATCCCCGGTGTATGAATGCGAAATTTGCATGTCTTTTTTTAAGACCTATTTTAAACATAAATAGTTCTTTTCGTAACTTTTAGTATTTCCCGCCCTGAGCGATTAATGATTGATATATTTCATATGTTATTTATTTTACGTTATTATTGTTTAAATATCAGTCACTCATTTTTAATTTCCGATTGGGAATAAAATAGTATACAAATCTCGGTAAAAGTTTCTTTACGTCTCGGGCTTCGCTCGACTGTAAAGAAACACTTTCCACCTCGGTTAGTAATATAGCATTACTGACACGAGCAAAGAAAGTATGATTTTATTGCCTTGTAGGTAAATGTCAATAAAATAATTGTAATTGTTTTTTTTACATAGCAACCCTGATGATAACGACGATGAAAATTACATTTAATAGTTAGTTTTTATACAAGAAGATAAAATTATATTTCATCAACGAGCGGATAGTTTAATTCTATCGTCGTGTATAAAATTATATTTTTACCTATCGCTAAGAGAGGTATTGGATTCATGCTAAAAATCACATATCCAGATTTTATTGAATAAGCTCGTTTTAAGATCCCTACAATCCGATTTTAACATTTTTACGATGATGTGTGTGTGTGTGTGTGTGTGTGTGTATGTGTGTGTGTGTGTATGTGTGTGTGTATGTATGTGGGATGTTGGAAGGACGATTACTCAAAACCTATAAGACTTTATATTTGTTTAACTCGTATTTCCCAATCGGACATTCATGGGAAGATCTGAAAAGGTTTTGGCAACGCAATTGGTCAACCGGAAGTAGAAGATTCTTGAAAAAAACGTCTTCTAAATAATATTTTTTGATTTGGAGATAAAAGAAATAATATAATATATAAAATAATCTGTTATAATAAATTTTACAGCCGAAAGAATGTCATGGAAAATAGTTGAAAATTTAAAATGTTTCTGACAGATAAATGTCAGTGTCAGAAATCCGGAGGCATTACTGAAGATTTTTTCTGGTAAATACATACATTTTATTTCTTATTGTATATAATAGTTAAATATTTAAAATTATAGGTATATTACATATATCCTTCAAAAATACTGTCAATTCTGACAATGAATTGGAAAAAATTCGAAAAATTAGAAGAGGACAAAATTTCTTCATAAAATGAATTTAAAATTAGTAGTAAAATTAAGTAGAATTTTTGGTGTAGAGTGTAGGTATACAAGAAATGTTAAATACAATAGGGCGCGACCAGTCATGTGACTTTGTTGGCCTTGACAAGCAGATATGGGGGCCCATGTCAGAATGATAGCTAGTAATTATGTATATAGATGTCAAATATCATAATTTCTCATTCTAAATTTAGTGATTTTCCAATTCCATGTGGTTTATTTTCCTCGACAAGTAAATTCCACACTCCTGGTGACAAATTAACTACGCGAATTTAGAAAATCTTGGAATTTTTAGTGAAAAATTCTGACATTTGACATCTATGTACATAATTACTAATTATCATTTTGAAACGGGCCTCCACATCTGCTTGTCAAGGCCAACAATGTAACATGACTGTTCGCGCCCTATACTTATGTAATCAAAAAAGGAAGTGGCGAGAGATATTGTGCTGGCAGATGAAAGAAAAAAATACCAACTATAAGCAAACACAATTTTAAAAGCCCAGTATGTATCTATGTGGGTTATTATGGATTTTGTAGGTAAATAAATAAGAATCAAAGTATTTTATCTATCCTTGCTGTTAAAATACTACTTTATCTACCATTGCGGTTAAAATGTTACTTTATTTACTATTTTGAGTAGATAAAAGCACACTTTAACATCAGCCATAGAAAAAAAATTGAAACTAATCATAAAATTTAAATTAATTCAACATGGGCATATTATATAATTTTCATAACTTTTAAAAAAATAGATAAATAACCCGTTGTGCTTGTGCCCGTTGAATTTTTTCAGATTGTGACCATTTTCTGCAACTTTCACACAAATTGAACGAAAAGCAAAAATAGTTATTTATGCAACAAGTGTGTAAAGTAGTACTTTTTTAGTCGAATGCGTAAATTCTAGCGACGAGAATATAATATTTTTCCTACAACCGAAATGTTAGTGCTGTTTCTCATCTTCCAATTCTGTACAAAATGTAACTCATACCATCGAAAGAATCTCAAAGGCAAATACATTATTCTTTTAGAATTGTACAAATTCAATATTAATATTAAAAATTATGTTAGGTTAGAACTCATGATCCAAAAAAAACATTAATGTTCTTAAAAATTAGGTTAGTACTCAATCTGTTAATAAAAATTATTACACATTTCATTTATACAGTGTACATTAGTCTTTCTTTATAAAAAATATTAGGTACTTTCATTATTATTTACTACCTAATTATCTACTAGACAGGTAAATTAACCAATTATAGTGTTTGAAAAGTACTTTTCACGCACTAGTGCTTGAAAAGTGATTCTTTACACACTGTAACGAATGTGTAAAATACGCACTATACCTACGCACGGTTGTAGAAAAAAGTATTATTTTGCGGTTTTAAAAATTTAAACGTTTTACTCAAAATTGAGTACTTATATCTTCTTGGACCTATAATTTAAAAATGAATACAGAAATTAACTTGGTGAGATCATCATTTGATTCTACGATAAAAATTACAGAATACCTATACAATTTTTCAGAATTTTTAAACGATAAACCAATAGGTCACATTTGTGATATTTGAAAACTGAAAATAAATTTCAACTTTGACATCGATAGGATCCGAACTTGGGCAGTGAGAAGCACAATCGCCCACTTGAAGACTTAAATATTATATAAAATTTATTTTTTATATGATTTGTTGCACAGATTAAGGACTATTAACATGAGACATCGGATATGAGTTAAGAAACTCACCATATTTTTTTTAGTAAGATCATGAAATATCAACTTTTTCTTTGCCACTAATAGAAAATCCACATCCTAATTCTTATCTTGATTTTACAATATATAAAAACTTGAAAAACCTATGTATAAAACCGCTAACTTGACCATAAACAAACCTCGAGAATCCCTTTTATCATTTTTTCTTTGTTTTCCTTGTAATCTACGTAGTGTAACTCACCATGATTCCCTGGTTATGTGAAATGAATCACAAACCTGTTTCGCTGTTTCTCTTTCTGAGGGGCACCATGCAGTCTAGACTAGACGAGCCACGTGGAATGCTTACTAATGCTCTTCCGTGAAGAAAATACCGCGTTGCACAACATTAGGATTCAAGTGAAAAATACATTTGTTAGAATAATTTACTATCTCTTTGATTTTTTTAGAAGGTTATATAAAACTTCTTTTACATCCTAAATAATGTCCCGCATATAATTTATTTCATAATTATTTTAATATGAATTTTGAAATAAAATTTAGTAAATTTTTGAATAATCAACAATATTTGATAATTGGTAACAAATACGCAATAATAATAAAAAAATTATAGTGTCCAAATTTTTGGAGGTCTTGTGTAACAAAAATGATAACCGGCTGACGCCAATAAGTGACAGAAATCAGAGATTTGAAAACTATGATGTCATAGTCATTTTCTATCATATCACATTTTATTCTCGATTTTACACTCGTCACTAGCGAAAAAGTTTAAGAATATGTGTTTTGGATATCTTGTAAATGTTGTTTTTTAAATAACTAAAGAAACAAAAAAAGAAAACATTTTAAGTATTGAAGCATTTATGTGAAAATGATCGGTGATGCCAATTACAACAATATTTAATAAAATGCAATCTTAATAGTTCAAAGTGCAGCAACACTTAAATTGCTTAATAATAGTTAAACTTGTAAACACATTCTCCATTATTTATTATTAGTATATGAAAGAATTAATTTGCGTTAATATAAACGACGCCAAAAATTATTTCGAATTTTAAATGGCACAAAAGTGACCCCTGTGGTGCACTTTCCACGCTAACAATGATTGCCCGTGAGGTGACGCGTGATAAACGTCCACACGGTACAAATATGTCATCATCATTACCGAGATCTGTATATGTATCTGTATTGGCATACTCAGCAATAATATGCCGTGATGATATATTTATTGAAATATTTATAAAATATTTGACAAGAAATGCCGAAGAGTATATAATAATTCACTTGCTCAATTAATTATTAATAAATGAAGAAATATTTTAATTTGCACTAAAAATGACTTCATAAATAATTGCTGCTAAAAATGTAATAAAAGAAAATAATAATTTTGTAAAATTCAGATAAAATAATATTGATGAACTTTAATGTAGAATATTTGAAAGAAATTGATACAGAATATGAATTTATTTATTCTCACTTTAAAAAAATATGTCATCTGTGCTTCTCAGGTTTTATTATTAATATCGCAAATTTTCCTTGAAAAAGATATCTACGAATATCTAATTTCATATTTCAATTATACAAATAAGTTCGAAATATGAAATAATATGGAACTTTGCACTTTTTATGACACTTTTTATTTTCTTTCGAACGACGATGTATAACTTATTTATTGATGTTCATTTGTTTCAAACAGCGAAAATGCAACAATTATTAATTTTAGAGCTAAAAAATATTTTTTCAATGATGTAACTTTCCAATATGACGTCCATTTAAAAATCATAACTTTGACCTCATATCTCAAAATCTACGCCTGGTAAGCGCTCGCACGGTACAAATATTTCATCATTACCAATATCTGTGTATAAAGCAGATTGGCACACCCAGCAATGGATAATATGCCGTGATGATATATTTATTTATTTATTAATAAAAAATTGAGCATTGTCTTTCGAAAGAAAATAAAAGAAAAAGTGTAAAGAAGTGTAAACCGAAATTGCATATTATTTCATATTTAGAAGTTATTTGTAAAATATTTTTTTTTCTATCTAGTGTACATATATTAATATTTTCTCTAAATTGAATCAAGGTCATATACTTAATTTAAGAAAAACATAAAAATTTAATTTTTATTGCGCTCTTTCCTATTGTTGACAATTCTCTGAAAAATGGCTTCCACCTCACAGTTGAAATTTATTAAATTACAAATTAGTGGTGTTGAATCATTCATTTTAAAATTTAATAGTTAATCTTAATTTGAAAGAGATAGTTGGAATCGGGTATTACTAACTTATCTTTCTGTAGCCTTCATCGAAAGTTTATATGGTGTAACAATCGAGAGGGATTCCCAGAACATAATATGATTAAGATATTGCGAAATCATATTCACTTTAAGTGTCATGTATTACAATAATGCAAAAATATTTTTAACTACTGTAAAATAATAATAATTATTAGTTATCGTCATTTATTTGTTTTGTCTTTTATTGTTAATTTTTTAACATTTATGATGTTGACTAAGGATAGTATTTACATTTTTCTGTATTCATAACTCTGGTAATAGTTCGGGGAATTTTCTGAATATTTTTTTTTTCATTATTTTTAAGTTTTATTATTATTTTGCGGTATCATTGTCTTTATCGTAAATCATTTATTTTTAATGGTATAATTACCACTAACTCTAAATAATTGCATACTATTTATTTTTATTGTGACTTTGTATTATATTTACTCTGCTACAAAAGACGTAAATTTAAAAATATGGACATAACCAAAATCATGTGTAAAGAGCTGTATAAAATTATATGGGACAGATAATATTTGAAAAAAACTGTTTTCCCATGTTAAATTACGATATCAAGGATTGCTTGAGACATCCATTGTAGGTGATTGATATTCATATATGACATGACATATGGGAAACATTTTTGTTATTAATCTGATATTTTTTTGAGGTTTGCAAACTATGTACTAAAAATGCACAGATATAATTTCTATAATATACAGCGTAATTAGAATTTTCGTGTTTCTATCTTAAGTTCCAAGTAAATTTAAAAATAAAATACGTAAAAGTTTTTTTTTTATTTTGAAGCTCAAATTAAAACAAAAAAATGCGTAAATTTTTAATTATTTAATTTTGGAAAAAAATTGACATTTATTTATGAGAAAGCACTGAGAAAGTAATGAAATTAAAAAATATGTCAATAATTGCCAATCTATGTGAAATTTTAATTATAAGATTTTAAATTTTTACTTTTTAAATACTTAACATTTATTTGATAATAACTAAATGTAAAAATATTATCAAAATTGTAGTACTGACAATCAAAATAATTTTTTATATTTAACAACTTTTCTAATTTAACTATTTTTATGTATTGATTATTAAAACATCTTACAGAACTCATAATACAACAACAACAATAGTAATAATAATACTACAATCGTTTAGTGTGTTCTTTATATTTTATTAAAACCCAACGTTTCGGTAGCATACACTGCTGCCTCCTTCAGGAAAAAACAAATACTTAAATAATAACAAAACAATAGCAACAAGTAAGCAAGGTAAGTGGTAAGTTCTAAACCGTCACAATTGTTTTTCTTGATTTTAAAAATCTACGGCTTCTCTAATTAACCTGTTGTTGAGATGTGTAGGTCTTGCAAGAATTTTTGCTTCTTCGAATTTGATATGGTGGAATTTTTCCCGGGTATGCTCTGAATGAACACCAGCGATCGATCAAATTGAACCAGTCTGGAAAAGCATGAGTTGTTGAGCATGTCCTGGAAGAATTTCACCAAATTAAATTCGAAGAAACAAAAATTCTTGCAACACCTACACACCTTAACAACAGATTAATTAGCGAAGCCATAGAGATTTTTAAAATCAAGAATAATAATCTCAATTAGTGCGACGGTTTAGAACTTAGTCGAGCATGGCTTCTTATATTAAATATGTTGAAATATGTTATCTTGGTTACTTGTTGCTATTGTTTTGTTATTATTTATTTGCCTGAAGAAGGAAGCAGTGTGTGCTACCGAAACGTTGGGTTTTAATAAAATATACAGAACATAAACTAAAAGGTTGTATTATTATTATTATTTTTATGGATTTTTAAAATAGAAGGTACTTGAAACAAAATAGAAATATCAGCATTCTGGCAATCCTATATATTATAAAAAAAAAATCTGTGCATTTTTTTTGTAGTTTGAAAATAAGAAAATAATTTTATGAAGAATAATTTTTTTATTTATAATAAAAAATATATAATACTACTACTAAAATGAATCACACTGTATAATTATTATTATTTTGTTATTATTATTATTATTATTATTCAATCATAATATTGTGAAATATCTGTCTTACCGTTTAAAACTAAAAATAAACATGTATAATGATATAAACTTTTCCCAGATAAAAAATACTGCTTACTATCAATACTTAATACAAAAATAAATTCCCATTTTTTATCAGTTCCGAATTGCGGTATTTTTAGACTTATCAGTTTGAAATAAAGATATACATATGTATAAATAGACTAAGACTGTGGTTTATACGTCACTATAAATACTTATACTCTGTAAAATACCTAAGTGCATTACAGATCAAATTTTTTGTGCACAATTGAAATTCTAATCTGGTTTCTCACACCGACATAAACCACAGGCTGTCTGCCACTGCCATCCACGTCACAGGCATCTGGTGGTGGTGGAATGAACTATGAAATGGCGGCAAGATGAGATGATGATTATCTCACAGTGGAAAAATCTAACTCGAATGGGAAATTATTAAGGGTATTCCATGCCGCAAATATTGGGGAGTTCCTCTTTTTTAAGCAAGATGATCTTATGGAAGACAATGACGTACATTCTGTTTTCAAAATGCAATTTGAAGGTTATGGTATTGCACAGAATTGTTTATGCACGTAAATCGTAAACAAGGTTTGTCCCATAATTATACGGCTTTTGAAAATATTTCCCTAGCGGAGTATGCCATTGAAATGGGTTTAAAATTATATTTTAATTAAATAGTATTTTAAATCATGACATTCTTAAAAAAAATGAAGCTCCTAATTTTTGACACAAATTGCAATTTAAAAATTCGTGTATCCCTTGACATGTCATGCTACCCAAATACAGGTGTTCATTTTAAATGGGCCACCATTGCTATCTCGAGGACTATAAGAGCTACAAAGACGGTTAAATGGGCAAACAATTTCTATTTTATAAGGTAAATTTAAAGAAAAGGAAATAACTTTTTCAACCAGTGGTTCTCAAACTACTGGACTTAACTTTTATATTTTAAATGTAAACATATATTTTTTTATTTGCTTAGAATCTTTAATTCTGAATTCAGTGTTATATTTTCATATCCTTTTATCACGAATTTTTTGAGAAAAATGCATATAAAACTTCATACTAATTTGAATAAAATATGACTATAATAAAATGTGCCACGAATGGAAAAAATTAATATATGTTATTTTTTACATGGAATTAGAGTGCCCTGAGAGAAAGAAGTTTTTCTTTAATGACATTCTTATTCTATGTAAGAAATTAACACGTTTTTTTCATTTGTGGCACTCTTATTATAGCCATATTTTAATCAAATTAATATAAAATTTTATATGCACTTTCTTTAAAAAAATCGTTATGTAAGGGTATGAAAATATTATTTCACTGAATTCAGAATTAAATTCTCTAACGAATGAGCAAATAAGAAATATATGTTCTCATTTAAAATAAAATAAGTCCCGTATTTGAGAACCACTGGTCGATATTTTTTTCTTTTCTTTAAATTTGTGTTGTAAAATAGAAATTATTTGCCCATTTAACTATCTTTGTAGCTGTTATAGTTCGCGAGATAGCAATGGTGCCCATTTAAAATGAATGTCCTATATACAAACTCCAAATTTACCAAATATGTATCGTCAGTTTTAAGTACGGGTATAAATGAACAATTCCTTAGGTATAGGTATAGTCGAGGGTATAGTGGTGTAATCGACAAAATTTCATTCAGTCTAAATATACAGGTGTCACGCGAGAATGAACCAGCAAAAGGAGATAGCGATTATCTTCAAATAAGCAAATTTACGATAGGTAATATGGACAAAACGAGGTCTTATTGTCCATATTGTCTATGGCAAATTTGCTTATTTGAAGATAATCGCTATCTTGCTTAATAACATAGATAATTGCTGGTTCATTCTCGTATGACCACCTGTATAATAAACCTTTAATATCTTCCCCTTACCTTAAAGCATCATCCCACCGATGTAACATTTTGTACATCCCGATAGCTCCTTCGACATCACCCTGTTCCAGCAGGATGTTCTCCGCAGTGACCAAATCATTGTGCAGGATTGCTAATCGAGCCCATACATCAGGACAAGGTCCTGCGTCGGGACCATGGATTTGCTCGTATTGTTGTGCTAAAATGGCGGTTTCTCGAAGGTAGTGGGTTCGCGCTGCATCTCCTAAAGCCGCGTAGCATCTTTCGGCCAGCGGCAGATTTTGTTGATCTAGAAGAAAGGGATGATGTAGTTTATTAAACAGTTATTTAGTTTAATGCAAGGTGTTCTTTACTCTCCCGCTGCCCATGGTAAAGGAGATATAAGAATTGTGCTAAATATTGCATATTGATCGAGATTTTGGTAAATAAAGTCGTTGTATAGTCCCTGTCGATAGTTTAATTCAAATATTATAATTTAGAAAATTTTAAATACTATCATTTAGAAAATGTAGAATTCTTGTATTGCTACTCAATTATAATATGGAAAGTGGCACCTACTTGGATGTCTTAAATAGTTTTTCTTAACAACTCCATGGTAACAAGTTGAGAAATAAAAATGTTTGTAATTGACAGATGACAGATAAATGTTACTAATGTCAGTGCCAAAAATTTAGAAATAGTACTGAAGGCTTTTTCTGTTAATGACATTTAATATTTCTTATTGTATTAAAAATTAAATATTTACAATTATAGGTAGATATATTCTATACACCTTTCAGAAATACCGCCAATTCCTTCAATGAATTGGAAGTAGCCGGAATGCTCAATAAAATGCGGATATCATATAACAGAAAGTAACCGGTCTGAACAAAACGCTTTATACGTAAAAAATTCATATTTGGCACTGACAGTTGTTTAACTGCACTGATTTTATAATATTTTGTACATCTTGCAGTTGTGAAGATGAATCAGAAATTTAATGATGTAAAATGTCATGTTTATAATATTGAAGAAGCAGATGTTGCTGATGAGAATATCGATAAGAAAAATGACATTTTCCAATACCTTAAATATTATAATTATCCGTATCTAATGCCAATTATAATAAATTAAAACGTTCACTTGACATGACAATGTTAAAATTACATGCACCGAATTTCAATAAATGAAAATATTCTTATTTAACGAGCCGTTATACGTATTACGGTCGAAATCGTAGTCGTTAAATATTACGATGGAGTTTATGGTTGTTATGGTTATGGATAACGAATATTTATGAATAAAAAATTAGCTATATTACGGGCGTTTTAAATATAACGATGCGCTACCCTTGTTACGGACGATTATGAATACGGGCATCAGAGTATCAAATGCAATTTAAATTTACATAGTATCTTCGTGAAATAATATTACTGGTAATATAAGTTTATTTATTATCACTTGTTTATTATTATTTTTTCTTCAAAATTAAGTCTTTCCATAATTCTAATTATAGATTCTAATAATAATAAAATCAAAAGAAATGTTAAATCTATCAGATACGTCAGATACAACTAACATAATATTAATGTTTTATTTCTCAAGTTACTCTGATAATTGCCTTTTGCTTTTTCTAACTCGTACATACGAAACAATTGAATACCAAACTTAATACTCAGTAGATGCACTTTCATTACACTTTTATTGAAAAATTAATAGATAAAAACGAAATTAGAATTGACGAAAAATAGTGAGTTGGCTACATGAGATTTTTTAAATAGTGGAATTCACGAAAGATGACTATTCAAGGTCACTTGTGCGAAGAAAGATTACACAGCACTTTATAGAGCAGTTTCATGTTAAAAAGAGAAAGATTATTTGATGTATGTTGTAGTGCTACATATATCTAATTATCAACTACACTGCCCTTTGGGCTAATATTTACCCAGTGATGTTGACATTTATATCAAATTATTATTCCATGATTTATGCTAAAACATAGGCGAAGAACATACATCTTTGAGAAAGGCATTATTTAAAAAGAAATATAATTTTAAAAAATTGAAATAAATTACACTAATTTTTTGTCATTTAAAATGTATTCATAAATATTTCATGTTGCAGGACTATGCATACGAAATTCAGTGAAGTAATCTGCAAGTAATATTACATGAGACGACTTATAAATGACCTTGAATAGTCATTTTTCGTGTACCAAACTATAGTTGTCTTTCCTGAACAAAAGTATACAAAATCAGCAGTGGAATCGCGCCATATAGAAACGCTATTTGTAGAAAATAAACTAAGTATAAGTCGGTATCGCGTCAAGAAAAAAACTTATTTTTTCCCCATCCTTACGTCAAAATAGATAGAAACGAAACGTAAATTTTTCGTTGTAGAAATTTTTATTTTCATCACAAGAATAAATTGATTACTATTTATTTGATTTAAATGTCAAATAATTAGTCAATTATTACAAAACAGGTAATACAAAAACCGAAAGTAATCGAATTATATTTATATTCTACAAAACGACACGGCGCGATACCAAATTTCATTTTTATTGTGTTTTCTTTCTATCGCTTTGTTTCTGTAGCTCCAAACGGCGTGATTCCACTGCCGGCTAGAATTTTTAAAATTAAGAAAATCAGGTAGGCCGTGGACATTAAAATTTATTTATTTGTCATTTGAAATTGAGTTGCGAAAGCGTAGTTGAAACTTAGTTAATCAATTTTTTAAAGTGTCGTTGGGAGTGAAATTTGGAATTAACCAGAGAGATTTTTTTTCGTTTTATCAATGAGTGCCCGTGAGGTGACGCCTGGTAAGCACCCACACGGTACAAATATTCCATCATTACCGATATCTGTGTACGAAGCAGATTGGCACACCCAGCGATGGGTAATATGCCGTGATGAAATATTTATTTTTTATTTATTTACATATATACCGTATTTTTTAACATGAAACATGGGATTTGTCATATCCATGGTTACGACTTGACATTTAATTGACAGCAATGTATTTGCATGTCTCATTTAAAATGAAACATAGGGGATGTATTTGACAGAAGTATTATATTAAATATTGTAAGAAAATACAAAATAACGAACAAATAAACCAACTAACTAAGCAATGACCCAATCTATTATAAAACTCTTGTACCAATTCGATAATTGGGCAACTGTAATATGTTGAGAAATGTTTCGAATTTGTACTTCTAATTGATGTAAATTTTGAAGATTTCCCCCTTTTAAACTTTTAATTTCAAAAATCCCCAATAAAAAAATCTAGAGGTGTAAGATCGGATGACCTAGCAGGCCATTCTACTTCTCCACCGCGTCCAATCCAGCGACAGGAAAATATTCTATTTAATAAGTTTCGTACAATTTGGGCATTGTGTGCAGGAGCGCCGTGATTTTGAAACCATGGGTCTTCAATGTTTAATAATCTGATCGCAGGTATGACTTCATTTTCCAATAAATACAAATAATTTTGAACAGTAATATTCCCGTTAATAAAAAATGGCCCAATAATGGGTGTTCCTATTATGCCAGCCCAAACGTTAACTTTCTCGGGTCGTTGAGTCCTCATACTATGATACAAATGTAGATTTTCCCTGGACCAATAACGACAATTTTGTGAATTTACCTCGCCATGTAAATAAAAAGTTACTTCATCCGTAAAAAGTATATTTTAATGAACGTTTTCAGACATTCTTTCACAATAATTTATTCTTCGTCCCGTGTCGTCCACAACTAATTCCTGGTGATTTTGGAAATGTTATGATCCTTTTTAAATTGCCTATGTACAGTAGCTTTGCTTACAGCAGTAGCTTGCTCAATCTCTCTTAATGTTAATCTGTTGTTATTTTGTATTATAGTCAGAATTTCATGTTTTTTCTGCGCAGTTAATATATTCACAGGATCTATTCCTTCTGTTATGTGCAGGTTGGACGCAGAATTTCATTTAAAGGTATTCAATATTCTTAAAATTGTTGCTACACTTGGTGTATGCCTGTCAGGAAATGAAGCGCGGAACAAGTCCGACACTTGCCTTAAACTTAGATTAAAATTCGAATAATACCACGTAATAATCTACACCTTCTCTTCCACAGTATAAACCATTGTATTTCAAATTGGATTTTTTTTAACACTGACAGAGTAATAGACAAATGTCAAAATTGTCCCCTATGTTTCATTTTAAATGAGACAGGCAAATACATTGCTGTCAATCAAATCGTAACCATGGATATGACAAATCCCATGTTTCATGTTAAAAAATACTCACGATATATTAAGGCGGGTTCTCATTACTCAACTTCATTGATCAATATCGTTGAATCTATAGAAATGAACATAGAATTGAATGTAAAAATTTGTTCACATAGGACATTGCTAGAAAGTGTCAAAATGTCTGCAAAGAAGAAAATTGTGCGTGCTGGCGTTCGTATTGTATGCAAATATTTAAAAAGCGTTATGAGAAACAGGAAAAAAGGAAACCCCGTCGTTGGTGGGTGAGACCGTGGATCGTAAAACGGAGATATGAAGGAGCTTCAGTAAAACTGTTTGTGGAATTGGCTAGAGATGACGTGGATACATATAAAAACCATTTAAGAATGAGTGAAAAAAAATTTGAAGAACTTCTACAGAAAGTTTAATTTTATTTTTTATATCGTTTGTAGTCAGTTCTTCCATTTCCATTCCGGAACGAATTTTTACGTAACTTTTTTCCCGCATCGTTACATTTTTATATTCCTCACTTTTAACATTCCATACACACTCCTCTTTCTGGTATAATTCCAGAAACTTTGGGACATGGTTATCCCTCCATTTAAAATTCGACATTTTTCACAACAAAAATACAGAAGTTTGGTAGATTTGTCACAAGAACAAAATTTAACATCAAAAAACAACAATCAGCGCGACTTATTGCTTGTTCTCACAGTCAAGCACTGTTCAGTTTAACTGAATCAGTACCATATACCACCCAAAAGTAGAAATGCTTTTCACTTTGAGAAATACAATATTGTTGAACAGTATCATTGAAATGATGTTCATATTAATCTATTTTATTTCAATGGCATATTGATACGATATTGATCAATGAAATTGACTAATGAGAATCCGCCTTTATATATACGTTATAGAACACCTGCCATATTCGTATAAAAGAGATTGATGCTGAAATACACGAATATTTTGAAAGTACGTATTTAAAAACAAAAAATATAGTGCAATTTAGGATCTTTTAAGAAGTGAAATGAAAGAATGGTGAAGTACGAGTATATTATTGTTGGAGAGAACTAAGAACTACTTTGAATACATTTAAAATAAAATTCTAGAGAATATCAACCATGTGACATTCATGCATAAACAATTTTAAGGAAACAATACATTATAAGAATGAGGATAAAAATATCAATACACTATTTGCGAATTGGCAGTATCAATGACGTTCTTTCTAATAGCAATCGTTTAAATTATCAGTTCGATTGATACCCATTTTCAAATATCGGATATCCGTATCCGATAATTCTGGGAAAATCCTTCTTCCTCATTTCCTTATTTGTATTTACTATGAACTATCTTACATATTTGTGGTCAATATACGACTTAGAAAAGAGTGGTTATCATACGATTAATTAATATTTTTATTATTTGTTTCAGGTTATTGCGTGGGCAGCGAAACGGAGATCCGGCAGGAGTTAGGTATGCTTTTTATTTTGTTTTTGAAAATAGGGAACATAGAAAACCACAATATTTTGATAGATAGTGGGAACATAAATATCAAAATAGTGAATATTTTAATAATTATATTCTTTCAATTAATTTACAAATAATTGGAAATCAAAAATATTAACCATTTTTTTTTAAGTAGGTACACTGAATGATATACGAGAGTCACGTCAGAATGATTAAGAAGAAAATCACGTATAGATCGTCGAAAACAAAATTTGTACTATCATTTTAAACACATATATGTTATTTGAAATGAAGATGGAAAAGTTAGATTAGTTAGGACTTAGTTAATCAATTTTTGTAAACATCATTGCGAGTGAAAATATGGAATTAACCAGAGAGCATTTTTTTAGTTTTATCTATATATATATATATATATATATATATATATATATATATATATATATATATATATATATACCGTGTGTCCCAGCGTTTGATTGGCATAGGCGTTTAACATGGAAAAACAATTTTTTCTAAATAAAAAGTGTCTGGCTAACAACTAAGCTACCATATTGCATAGGATAATACTACGCCCATTTCTACATCTTATTTAATACAGATTACCTCATTATAATAGCATAATTTAACAAAATTAGCAAAAATAATTCCATATTTTCTGTATGTTGTTTTTATTACCTACTACAAACGTAAATAGCTGCATGTTGTCATGGTACTGTGGTAACGTTTCGAAGTACGGATCCAAAGATTCTAAGTTCTAACGCTGGGACACACAGTATAAATAAAAGTTATAGAATACCTGCCAGAGATTGATGCTGAAATTCACGAATATTTTAATATTATTTGTAAATCAATCCTACAGGAAAAGATCCCAATTACAGGATGATTATAAAAAATGAATAAATTAAAAAGATATAAATGCGTCGACGCAAGAGATACAAAGCATGAGAAAAAAAAAATATACATACAACATTATTACAAATACTACAAAAAAAAAATATAACCATATGTATAATATACAATTTAACAAGTAAGAACATCTAGAAAACATTATGAAAAATTTTTAGATACATCAAACTGCTCGAACTAATTAAAATGTTGAAAGAGATAACGTTTGAAAGAAGGGATTAAATCAAAATATATATCAACTTCGCATGGTAATTTATTGAATATAGTGCACATTTGTCTAATTGGTGATTTTAGTTCATAATTTGTCCGTGCTGCGGAGAGGTAAAAAGTATTTTTATTTCTGGAAGAAATACGTGGTACATTTATGAATAATCGGCTAAGAATGCCAGAGTCATGTATCACATTATTAATTAGTTTGAATAAAAACATACAAGGGAAAATTTATCCTTTGTTGGAAAGAACTAAAAACTACTTTGAATATATTTAAAATAAAATTCTGGAGAATATCAACCATTTGTCTTATTCATGCATAAACAATATTAAGGAAACAATAAATTATAAGAATGAGGATAAAATATCAATACATTATTTGCGAATTATCAGTATCAATGACGTTCTTTCTAATAGCAATCGTTTAAATTATCAGTTCGACTGATACCCATTTTCAAATATCGAATATCCGTATCCGATAATTCTGGGAAAATCCTTCTTCCTCATTTCCTTATTTGTATTTACTATCTTACATATTTGTGGTCAATATACGGCTTAGAAAAGAGTGGTTATCATACGATTAATTAATATTTTTATTATTTGTTTCAGGTTATTGCGTGGGCAGCGAAACGGAGATCCGGCAGGAGTTAGGTATGCTTTTTATTTTGTTTTTGAATATAGGGAAAATAGAAAACCACAATATTTTGATAGATAGTAGGACTGTAAATATCAAAATCGTGAATATTTTTATAATTATATTCTTTAAATTCATTTCCAAATATTGGAAATCAAAAATATTAATTTCTTTTCAAATATTTAATTAAATTACACTGAATGATATACGAGAATCACGTCAGAATGATTAAGAAGAAAATCACGTACAGATGTTGAAAACAAAATTTGTACTATCATTTTAAACACATATATGTTATTTGAAATAAAGATGGAAAAGTTAGGTTAGTTCAAATTTTAATTTAACAGCTTGACAGTTTAATGGTCGGCTGCACCAATTTTTAATTGGGAATTAGACAGAAGAACAATGACTAATTATTATACAATATATTTTATACATAAAACTGTACAATTTAATTTTTCTTTAATTTTCAATTAAATATTCGTACAACCGGCCATATAAGTCTCTAAGAAATAAGTATTGCAGAATACTGTGCCAGCGGACAGTAACATATTTTACTGCAGATGATTATCAAATGCATTTAACTGATAATTATTGTCAATTACATCAGAAATGAATATTGTTTCATATAAACATTATAAACTGAGGAAAGCAAATATTACACTATTTTTTATTTACACAACATAATATTTTCATAATAGAATATTTGGATTTTTGAAAAATTATATCTTAATGTTATCATTTTCCTATACAAATAAATACATATGATATAATACTACAGAAGATAAGCAAATATACATATGGTGTAATAAAATTTTGTTTCAAGAAAAAAGGAAGCTACGTATATAATTTTCAAATGATCTTTTATGCCCGGTTACAGAAACGTTCATCAACGCTTTGATTAATTAACGGATCTTCAAATCGAACAAATGCAACGCGATTTTTTGACAGCAATGATTTAAATGTCATAAGAACAAGGAAACTGATACGAATTTATTCATTTTGATGGTCCGTTAATTAAACAAAGCGTTGATGAACGTTTCTGCACCGGGCATTGTCTCTTACACACAAGACACAAGTAAGATCTTGTAAAAATTTTACATTATTATTTGTAAGACCTTACTTACTCAGATGAAGGTACAAGACTGTACCGAAACGTCGGTTGTGTAAGAGAATAAATGCTGTTTGACTGACATTTCGAGTAACTGTTAACACCCGATATTATTAAAATTTCATTTGTTTTAATATAAATATATTATTGTGGCTTATTATACCTTTTTCCGGCAGAGCAGTACAATTACAAAACCACACTTTCTATATCGCATCCTTATTGTTAAAGATTTCTGTAACTTAGTTTAACTCAGGATCATGTTTAAATATTAGAAAATTATTTACAGGATATTAAGTAATAGAAAAATAAATATTGATGAACAATTACGTAATAATTAGTCATTTTTATAAGATGTTTTTGAAGAAACATTCAATCGTTAAAATGTAGTAACTTGTGACTGATACTTTTTGAGAGAGACAATTTTATCAAACTGTTTGGCTTTTGGCATCGTTGAAAGTAAATGTTGCTGTACTTACGTAACTCACATTAAAATTTGGACTACGGTTGTTTTTGTCATGAGCTCCTCAATTATGTTTTCTGAATTAAAATTTTCTGAAATTAAATTGGCAATTCCGAATTACATTTTACGCTACCTTAGAAAAAAAATTGTGCCATTGTGTAGCATTTAGAGTCCTTTATCTGTACAATAACTTTTGATTATCAAGTAATCAAGATCCCCTTTCATTTATATAAATTCTAAATCATTTTTCTTGTAAGAGTATTGTTTTCGCAAAATTTCTCTTTCTCTTACAGCTCAAGGTCAAAACAATGGGGAATCCCCGTGTATTATTAAATATTATCTCAGTTTTATTTTCTTTGAATTTACTCCAAAATTTACATACTTCATTAAATTTATTGAACAGAATAACATTTTAAAGATTAAATATTTATTGGTTTTTAATTTTACTATGAAATCTTGAGTGCATAATTTTCAGTGCGCATAAATAACAGCATCCGCAATGTTCGTCACTTCCTGAGTTAATCAACAGCTAGGACGATGAGAAACTCACAACAAACACAAGTTTCTCCGAAAAAAGAGCTGTTTACATTTGTAAACAATAGAATCATACAAAATAATACGCATTAAATGTTGCATATTTGTCATATTGACGTAAATTTTTACACTATATATGACATTGCACGTTTAATTTCAACAATGTTTACACCTACATCATATGATTGATATCTAATTCGGAAATGCGTAAGTTGAACATGACGATGAGTAAAATATTATTTACTTTTTATGATCGTAATTAATTAAAATAGAACAATTATACATTTTTTCAGTGACGAAACATGCAATATAATATAATTTTTATTCATTTAAATAATTACATGTTTGATAATGATCATGCTGGCTCTTGTACTAGGTTTTTTTTACGTACATAATAACTATTGTTCCAATTTGCAGTGTATATGTTTCACTTCATACCCGAATTCATGCATGTCCGAAAAAAATGTTCTGATCTAGTTTTGAACACTTGAAAATTTCCAAACTAGAATTTTACCACTTCAACGGAATTAAACAATACTAATAATGGTTAGGTTATGTAACGGAATGTTTACAAAAATAATAAATAAATATCAGTCTTTGCAAGTTTATATAAATCCACCTGTTGTAGCTGTTTTTCTGGTTTGGGAATTTTCAGTTGAAAATTAGTTCTGAGCAAATATTTTAGACAATGCCCGAATTTGGGTATGGACTGTAACATTTTTTCTACAACCGTGCTAAAGTATATACTTTACGTATTCTTTACAATACGTAAAGAGTCACTTTTCATGCACTAGTGCGTAAAAAGTAAATATGCGGTAGTAGGCAACATACACATTCTTTTAATTTACCTGTCAAGTAGGTAATTAGGTAGTAATTAATAATGAAAGTAATAAATTTTATTAAGAAATATTAATGTAATCTATTTATCAGATTGACAGGCCTTACGTTTGTAAAAAAAATCTATTATCAAATTTTCTTAGATTTTTGAATGTGTGGGGTCCATGTGAGCATGGGGCCTCGGACAGAATTTCGAAAAATTGATGTCTGAGCCGAGCTTTCCAATAAATTAATCATTTTCTACTAATAAGTCTAGGAAATGTCTGTATGAATTATAAATTGTATTGGTCATGTTAGAAATAAAGTACATCTTTTATATCTTGGTATAGTAAGAAATCAAAATTGAAAAATAAAGTAGGCAAATTAAAAATTATTTCATAGCAATTGACCCCATGTCAAAACGGGCACTAGGCCGTGGTCGCATAAGCCTAGGCGGTAATAATGCCCTGAATGTACACTGTAAATGAAATATGTATAATAATTTTTATCAATTAGTCAACAGATTGTGTACTAACCTAATTTTTAAGAACATTAACATTTTTTGACACGAGTTTGTAGAATTCTAGACGACTAATCCACATGTCTCTGAGATTCTTTCGAATATGATATTTTGTAGAGTATTATGAGAAAGAGCAGTAACAGTAGTGGAAGATGCCTGTACACTCAGTATTGTGAGAAACAGCACTAACATTTCGGTTGTGGGAAAAATGTTGTATGTAACACTTATGTAAAATAGTGTATTTATTTGGAATAAAAGATGCATACAATTAATTTTTCTATAACTGTTATTTGAAGTATTTTTCTATAAAATAATCCATAAACAAATGACAGAGAAAAACATTGCTAGTCATCTGCTCGCTCACGCATAACAAGTTCATACTATATTTGCCGTTATATGAATATGGACTGGGAGATTTAATTCAGGGGCAATGTTGAAAATGTTAAGTTGTGAAAAAGCGACAACACCGCATGGCAAGGGCCAGGGTGCGGGGAAGGGAAAAAGTTGAGCATCAGTCTATAGTCCGTACTTATTTGTTAGCGAGTATAATAATAAATATAATTTGACAGGAGTAGATAAACATATAATAAAAACCACAAGATGTAATTATTATTACGTCAATCTATGCTTAGATGTATAAAAAATTACATAATATACACAAACATAGGAGTATATATATAGACAAATTAGTATTATTGTTTATTTTTAGCTTTGCATATCCTATTTACATCTATTTTTAGAATACCTGTTTATTATGAAATCACTGATTTAATATTAATGACGTCTTTCTTGTCTAATTTATGAAAACAACCTTTAGTTACAGGTTTCTCTCAAATTATTTTGTAACGTAAACAGTTACTGGCACAAAAAGTTATGAATGAAATAACTACTGTGTCTTTGAATTTTGTGGGTAAATATTTAAATATCTGCAAAGGAAAAACAAACTTCGGTGTTTGTTTAACTTTTTTAGTTTCCGCAACTAGTGTCAGTGTAAGATTACATATTTAACTTTCAATATTTAAGTTCAATTTATCTAAATATAGTTCGACTAATATAGGATATACAAATTTGAATTTTATAAAGTATGGAAAGTATGAAGATTTTTTCAATACAAAAACGAAAAAAATATCATCCATCAGTTGTCAGTTACCAAATAAAATCTACAGAATCAAGTGATGTTTAACCTTGTTTTCTTGAAATTTTTAATATTCAGGTCTTGTATATTTTTATAGATATAAAAATTATTGTACATATTTTATTGACAAAGTTTAGTTTCATGAATTTTTTTTAATTCATGTAAAAACGGTCAGCTCTCAAGCGCTATCTACTTTTTTCTTACGTGAAATGAACTATATTGCCGGTGTCAACTAGAACCATGGCAACGACTTGACACATACTTCTGGGTTATTAACAAAATCAATGTTGCCAATATACTGATTAAGCCGAAAATATACTGACAGCCATATTCAATAAATTTGGCGGCAATGTTTAAAAATATTTAATATGATTTGTTTCTTGTCTTGTTTGTAGGATAAACAATTTAAAATAATGAATTCAAATTTATTGAATATGGCTGACGGCACATTTTTGGCTTAAACAGTATATTGGCAACACTGCGATTTTGTTAACAACCTTGAAGTATGTTCTAGTTGACACCGGTATTAGAACCACGCTTGTGCTATCAGCCTAAGGACGCCTAAGGGTTTATATATTTTATATATTTAAAGTTTAACATCAGAATTTTCTTGAAACTTTAACCCATAACGAATTCATTTGTTTTATTAAAATGATTGAAACTGAAAATTTAGAGAAGTGGAATATGATTCGAATTTACATGAAATTATAAAACAAATATCGTGCTACTAATGACAATTGGTCAAAATATGAGTCAAATTATTATTTTCGATATAAATATTCAATACTTAGGGGATCTGGGTTCGATCATAAACAACGCTAAAAATTACTTCGAATTTTAATGGCACAAAATTGATCCCTGTGGTACACTTTCTATGCCAGCAATGAGTGCCCGCACGGTACAAATATTTCATCATTACCGATGTGTATAAAGCAGATTGTCACACCAATTAATGGGTAATATGCCGTGATGATATATTTATTTATTTTATTTATTGGTTTTTAATTAACAATAATGTGGGATTTCCGTGTTATCTTATTTCGCAATGTTTGGAGATAAACAAATTTTGGCAACAGCTCGCAACCGTTAGGTTAAATTCTACAACTCGTAATAAATTCTCTTCAATAATACGGTAAAAGAAACTCGCTCAAGTTTTACATATTTTAACTATAAACTTTACTGCATTGCTTTTAAAACAAATGAACAAGATCTGATGTATGCGTGCGCTTCTCAATACTTTATTTATTTTCTTATTGTAATTTGATTAACAAAGTAATTATAAATTACTGCAACACGGAAAGAAGTAACATAAACTTAACATCGACGTAAATATTCGAAGAACTTTGAAAGGTCGTATTATTACTTTAAAATGAGTAAGAATTTATATAATATGTATTCCACTATTTTCTTAGAAATTGTATTCCAGATAAGTGAATCATAATAGATTCACTACATTCCTGTTATAAAAATAAAATAAAATAAATAAATATTTCATCACGGCATATTACCCATTGCTGGGTGTGCCAATCTGCTTCATACACAGATATCGGTAATGATGGAATATTTGTACCGTGTGGGCGCTTACCAGGCGTCACCTCACGGGCACTCATTGCTGGCGTGGAGAGTGCGCCACAGGGGTCAATGTTGTGCCATTAGAATGCGATGTAATTTTTGGCGTCGGTCGGGATCGAACCCGGGTCCCCAGATTCGCGACCTGACACTCAGGCACACGGCCACGAGACATATTGATAATTTTTATCTTGAACAATGTAATGATGAAAAAATATAAGACGAATAAAAGACAGCAGAATAGTAAATTCCCGCAATAATTGTTGCAAATTAAAATAATGTTACCTTAAGCTAATTATGATGTTCGCATAAAGTCTAAAGGTTAAAAGTCTAAGATCTTTAAACCTTGGACTTAGTCTTTTAAATACTACATACTGAACATGAAAATTACTATTATTGGATTCATTGATAAATGATAAATTATTATTATGAATGTTTTAGAGGTGCGTAACCTGTAGTATTTATTTAAAAGTCTAAAGTCTAAGGTTTAAAGTTAAGATCATAAAAAAAAATTATAATTATTTTTTTCGTTTACATGAAGAGCTAGAAAAATCGTATCATGATGGCTCGCTAACAGGGTCATGTCCAATATCATGGCTTAATTTTTGGCCGAACACTTTTTCTTTACAAAAAACTGTTTTCCCATATTAAACGTCTATGCCAAGGATTGCTTGGGACACTCGGTATATGTAAATGGTAACCGATAATAAATGCAAGATGTTTTCAATTGTTACAGGGGACGCGAAAGCCTTTTATTGTTGTGAATTTTGCCTATCAAAAATTATATTGGGGGTATTAGAACAGTGGCAAGTTGCACCATTTACAGTGGTGCCATCTTTATTATAGTATTCTGTCTGGTTTTATTTAAATATTTATTGCAAATTACATGGAAATACGTAATTCCGTTATGAAAAAAATGTTAAACGGTGATTGTATGCAGAGTGGTGACACGCATAGCCGAACATAGGACTTTAACATGTAAAATCAGACTTTCCTGATTTCCTGCTTGCCTAATTATTTTAGATAAAAAGCTTCAAACAAAAGTTGTAGAGCATGAAATTTTATATCTGAGTCAATAAGCAAAATTAATTTTGTATGCCTTGTGACGGCAAAAATTAGGTATGAAAATGTTGAAAATCATCTCAAAAATAGCAATAGCCATGAAATTGAGACAAAATAAATAACAAATGTCTAACGGTTTATCTGTCATGCTAGGGTAATTTATTTTTATTAGGTATTGTTTCTAATTTCTGTTCCAGTTAATCATTGTCTGTTAATTTAAATTGATATTTGTTCACTTGAACAGAAATTACAAATAATAATAAAAATAAATTAACTTAGCTTGACAGATAAATCGTTAGCATTTGTTAATTTTTGTTTCAATTCCACGGCTATAGCTATTTTTAGGGTGATTTTCGACATTTTCATACCTAATTTCTGCCGTTACTAGGCACGTAAAATTAATTTTGTTTATTGATTCAGATGCAGAATTTTATGCCCTACAACTTATTATTATTTGAAGCTTTTTACCGAAAATAATTAGGGAAGCAGGAAATTACGAAAGTTTTATTTTACATGTTAAAGTCCTATGTGCCGGTCACCATCCTGTATGTAAATAATGTTTAAAACATTGCACCATACACTCTTATCATATCATCTGGCACTTACGAGTATTACGATATACGCAAATTTGCAAATTTTTAACCAACGATTGACTTTAAGTATGGTTTTATAACTAATGGGGTCTTCCCAAAAAAAAATTTTTGATAGGTAAAATTCACAGAAATAAGACAGTAACGATTGAAAATGTCTGGCATTTCTTATTGGCTACCATTTACATACATATACATGTCATTTTATGCAGAATTTTTAAACAGTTTTGGGTCATGGCCCACAGCTGAGTAGATCGTCTTTTTTACGGGGAAGGCAGTAATCGTTCTTCAGGGTATTTAAAGTGAGCACCAAGGGTCAATATTTGGAATATCATGATACATTATTCACATAGCACTTGCCCTCAGTCTATATACATTACCGTTCTGAATCATGACTATACTACAGTTATGGGGGTTTCCAGTGCAGATTATAATGAAAAAGTCACTGATCCGTACTCACCTAGTGCTATACTGGCGAGATTATGCCACATAGCTTCAGCCTCCGGCTTATCCCCTATCGTCTCCAAGAACAGCACCGCTCTTCCATAATCATTGTCATGTACTGCTGTGCCAAACTCCACCAGACCTTCGTCCAGCTCCACTGAGAGGGTGTGATGTCCATCTTGAGCGACGGCCTCGGTTCGACCTGCTTGTCGCACCACATCTTGAACCTCTCCTCGCACGGGTAGTACGGTCGGGTGTTCCGGAAGGTCGATGTTGTACCATACAACCAAACTGGAGCCGGATTGCGCAACGGCTACGTCGGAACCGGGGACCCATTGAACAAAGGTGACTGAGCTAAACATGCAGAGTTTTTCACCTAGAAAAGATATGGAAATGATTTTGTTTCAATATATTTGTAGATAGGTATGAAACTGTCTGATATCTGTTCAACGCTTCACCCTTCAGCACACGTACCCGGTCTCAGGGACTAACGATAGTTAAAATTTTATTATTTCTGTGTTCTCAAGTGTGATTTAAAAAAACATAATCTACAGTTACTTACATCTTTAAACAATTATTGGGGCTTATTTTTCGAAACGGCTATATGCCTCCTTTTTAACCGAATGATCCCTCAGACCAGTGCCTGCGCTTGTCTGTCAAAATTACTGCGTGTTCTGGGAAGTTAAAGAAGGTTCCAATGTTCCAATAACAGTCATTACTACGTACGTAGATTATATTGCAATTTTTATTAAACAACCTTAGGCATCCTTTCAGGAATATAGTGGCGCATTATCGCAGAAACCGAGGATATACAGTTAGCGCAAAAATTCAACGAGACCAGGAAGCACAATAAAAAAAAACTGTTGTGGCCAGCACAATACCTCTCGCCATTTTCATTTTATGTTGCATAGGACGAGAGCAGTCATGTGACTTTGTTGGCCTTGACAAGCAAATATAGGGGCCCGTGTTAGAATGACAGCTATTATTAATGTACATAGGTGTCAAGTATCATAATTTTTCATTCAAAACATCATGGTTTTCCAAATTCATTGGAGTATTTTCCTCGGCAAGTATATTCCATACTATTGATGACAAATAAACATCAGAATATTTTGAAATTTTGAATGAAAAATTATGACATGACAATTGTGACATCTATGTAAATAATTACTAGCCGTCATTCTGATACGGATCCTCATATCTGCTTGCCAAGGCCAACAATGCCACGTGACTGCTCGCGCGGTATCGAATTTAACATTTCTTGTACACACAAATAATTAAAATTGTATCTCCTCTTTCGTTAATATTTAGAAGTTTTTTTTAACTTCAAGGGCTTCTGGCGGTAAACTACGTTATTACGTCGCTGAAAACATAAATTAATAAATAATTCATTACTGCTTATTACCCGATTTTGATAATGAGAAAATATTTGTAACCGTTAAGGACGCGTAATGACATCTCACAGGCTCTCAAAGTGTGGAAAGAGCATCACAGGGCTTAGTTATGTGCTATTTAAATATAGAAAGTAATTTTCAAGTTCAACGTTGACTAGAATAATGCGCATTAATGTATTTTCAAATATGAATAGAAGATTCATTATATTATACTCGCATAAGTAGGTATGTAATTTATTATTATTACTTCACTTCTTATTATCCTTATTATAAAAATCTACTTTAGAATTTTTGAATATTTTTTCGTGTTAAATAAACGTTTCAATAGATTGTGAAACACTTATGAGGTAATGGTAGTAATTGGTTTGTGGTTTAAGCACGCGTTTTCATCGTGGTTATGGTCAGCAACTCTCTGTTATTCGACTGTCCACGGGAAACTGATAAAATCATTTTATAATATTATGAAATAAAGTTGCAGTCTAGCCCTATATTTCAAAAATATTTTGTATTTTTCATTATTCCTAATATGATTTCCCATATTTGTATTCGCCAAAATTATTAACTTATAAAATATAGGTAGGTATATTTTCTAAAATTTCTTTTATTCTGCAATATTGTAGAAGTTCGAATGCTGAGCACTAGCCTATTTTGGCAAATGAGAAAATATAAAAAAAAAATTCCTTACATTTCTGGTGGTTTGTTTCTGGACTAATAAATATCAATAAACTGGTATACCGAAACCACACTGTTCATATTTTAAAATCAGAAAGCCACTTAATTATAATAAAAGAATAAGTTTAGATAAATTCAACATATATGACTAATTCTATATTTTATGTAGATTTATAAACCTACAGAATAAGAACATATAAGATTACGATTTTATGGAAAGTACAATCGCAAGAGTTCTTGTAGTAGAGTAATCAATTTGTTCAATAAAGATGATAAAAGTTGTATTTTTATTGCTTTTAAATATAAATGCGGAAACAAAATAAATTTATTGTTTAGAATTTTCCGAAAAGAAAAAACGATTATTATTGACGTCACACTATTTTCACAAAAAAAAAAATATTACCTATCGTAAATTTAATGGTTAACGAACTCTCTTAACAAAAAAAAATATAGGATCAAAATCTCTAAATTTCATACTTAATCATTTTAACGCAGTTGAAATGCAAACACAACTAAGCATTTATGGTGAACATTTAATAAGGCTAATTACATCTAATTGAGGTAAACCTCTTTAAATTTCAGTAATATTGAGGCTTTTAGCCTACTGACACATAACTATAAGAAAAAAAAATCTGATGTGGACACCACACGACTTCCTTGTACGATTATTAAACTATACATATTTTTTTAATAAATAAATTACAAAATATTAATTTTAACTTCAAAGCAGTAAGATATATAGCGACCATAAAGGTAGTTTTTAAAGAGAGTTTTGATTACAACAAAGAAATATTTGATTACAATAATGAATATGACTAATTTCACAATAAAAATATAATATTTGTTATTGTACGAATCATAAAATTGCACGTATTTAACGTAATTTGACATGAACATTTTATTTTTTTGTCCTAATCCATAGCAAGCTTTATTACAAAAAAAATAAATTAAATTTACATATCTCGCTTATACAAAGGGCTAATTTAATAATACTTGATGTGCTAGACGCAGAAATTAATTCTCTAAAACTTTTATTTGAAGCATTTATTTCTAAAATCAAAATAAAATGATTTTATTCAAGAAAAACTGTTAACAACTTCAAGTAATGTACCACTTCCGGTTAGCCTATTTTAACCAAAATCTATTATGTTATTTCGATTGACATAAAAGTCTTTTATTTGAAAAGTTTTGGATTATATTTTAAAACAGTTTTTCATTAAAATCTATTATAGGCTTCAAGTAAAGTGCCACTTCTGGAAATTGTGTAATAACCAGAAAGGGAGGTGCACAACTAGATGTTATAGGAGTCCTAAATACAAAATTTCAACTTTCTACGGCTTACCGTTTTTGAGTTATGCGAGATACGTACGTACGTACGTACAGACGTCACGACGAAATTAGTCAAAATGGATTCAGGGATCATCAAAATGGATATTTCCGCTGAAATCTGAAAACCGAAATTTTTCGCGATTACAATACTTCCTTTACTTACGTACAAGGAAGTAAAAAATAACACTGACCGCTTAGATGGTTCCCCAGGGATAAAAATACTCGATATATCGAGTGGGCTTAAAAAATATACAGTCCCGTTTAAAAATATATCTTTATGCCATAACCTGCCACTAGTTAAAAAAAAATATTTTTCTTCTCTTATCTGATGTCTTCTACAAGATTGTCTCATATTATTTTATTGTATCATTAATAATATAGAAATTATTTGAAGTCGTTCGTTTTGCTGTTACAGCCTGTATACATTTGCTCCATTCTTCCTAAATCTGTAAGAACTCAATTTGGTCTATATTTTGGGATTATTGTCTATTTCAGATTTTAATTTAAATTTGTTATTAGTTAAAAAAATATCGAGTATTTTTTTCTGGCGGATGCTAGGGTTCTAGTTTCGACTAGATATCTTTATTAGACACACTTTTGAATCTGCTGCCCAAACGTCATCCCTGGGGAACCATCTAAGCGGTCAGTGTTATTTTTTACTTCCTTGTACGTCAGTAAAGGAAGTATTGTAATCGCGAAAAATTTCGATTTCCAGATTTCAGCGGAAATATCCATTTTGATCATCCCTGAATCCATTTTGACTAATTTCGTCGTGACGTCTGTACGTACGTACGTACGTCCGTACGTACGTATCTCGCATAACTCAAAAACGGTAAGCCGTAGAAAGTTGAAATTTTGTATTTAGGACTCCTATAACATCTACTTGTGCACCTCCCTTTCTGGTTTTTACACAATTTCCAGAAGTGGCACTTTACATGAAGCCTATAATAGATTTTAATGAAAAACTGTTTTAAAATATAATCCAAAACTTTTCAAATTTGGTATACAAGACTTTTATGTCAATCGAAATAACATAATACATTTTGGTTAAAATAGGCTAACCGGAAGTGGTACATTACTTGAAGTTGTTAACAGTTTTTCTTGAATAAAATGATTTTATTTTGATTTTAGAAATAAATGCTTCAAATAAAAGTATTAGAGAATTAATTTCTGCGTCTAGCACATCAAGTATTATTAAATTAACCCTTTGTATAAGCGAGATATGTAAATTTAAAAATTATATACTTTTTTGTTTTTGTAATAAAGCTTGCTATGGATTAAGACAAAAACATAAAAAAAAATGTTCATGTCAAATTATGTTAAATACGTGCAATTTTATGATTCGTACAATAACAAATATTATATTATATTATATTTACATCGAATTTTAATGGCACAAAATTGACCCTTGTGGTGCACTCTCCACGCCAGCTATGGGTGCCCGTGAGGTGACGCCTGGTAAACGCCCGCACGGTAAAAATATTCCATCATTACCGAAATCTGTACAAAGCAGATTGGTACACCCAGCAATGGGTATTATGCCGTGATGAAATATTTATTTATATTTATTTATTTTATATTTTTATTGTGAAATTAGTCATATTCATTGTTGTAATCAAATATTTCTTTGTTGTAATCAAAACTCTCTTTAAAAACTCCTTTTATGGTCGCTATATATCTTACTGTATTGAAGTTAAAAAAAATATGTATAGTTTAATAATCGTACAAGGAAGTCGTGTGGTGTCCACATCAGGTTTTTTTTTTTTTCGTAAGCGCTATTTATCGGGGTCAGCGATTTTGAATTGGCGGATATTAAAAAGAAACGTGTTTATATCAAGTTCTGTTTCCTGTTAGGGAAATCAGCAGCAATGCTTGGAAGAGCTTTTGAAAAATCCAATTCAATTTCTGACTTATTTCAATTGTTAGAACACATTCAAAAGGGTTGGCTATCTGGTCGTCGGAAAGCACACATGGAACGAATTTTACTGCATCTTGTTTCAACTTCAATTTTTCAGTCAAAATTCGTTGGCATAAACTTAATATTACAGTGAGTTCCTCCAGTTTATCGATTGTTCTACGACGATCAGATTCGATCGCATCACGGATTTTTCAGTGATTTCGAACGTTCTGGAAGTCGGGAGACGTCTCGGTTGATAGTCATTTTCAGTTGATATTTGATCAGTTTTAAAAAGAGAAAATCAATCGTAAAGCCCCGCTCAGCTTAACTCAAAGCTTCCTAGCCGGCCCTCCGAAGCATTGCGACAGTTTCCGCTGCTGATTTCCCTGACAATAAAACTTTAATGTCTGCTATTGCAAAATCGCCGAACACGTTAAACAACGCTTACGAAAAGAATCATACCGACCGCTCAAGTGTTTCCCCAAGGATGACGCTTGGGCACACATCCAAAAGTCCGGCATCAAGAATATTTTGTTTATTATGAAAGATACAAAAAAATGTTACTAAACAAAGTTTAATTGGACAAAAGGGCTCATAAGATGATCCTAATAAGAATTTTGTATTACTTCCACTTTTACCGAAGATGGCAACTTTAAATATAGTATAGGGAATCGGTATTTTTATATATTTCATGTCATAGTTTTACTTCAATCATTTCAAAAAGGCGACCATTTATTTTGAAAAATTATATATTCATAAAATTTTATGCAAAATAAAACAACAATTTTATTACCTTATCGCCATTAGAAAACAAAGCTTACATAAATATACGAAGATGTATCAAAATATGTATCTATAGAAATGATATGATTTGAAGAAATCATTGAATAGTTATTCGTGTAACTAGGCACTAAAATACCAAATTTACAGCAGAGGTTGCCGTTTCATTAGATGCAATAATGGTGTCAAAGCTGTAAATCTGTGTTTAGTGCCGGGTTGAACACTTTTTTTTACCGATTATAGAATTAATATTAATGTAGTGATTATTTTTAATACATATTTTAAAGTTATCGCAATCAAATTATGTTGGTATGCGTTTGTTTAACAGTTGCTGCGCGTTTGTATAGCGGTTGCTATATAATATGCAGTAAAAGTGACATTTTATAGACTATCAGCTGTCAAAAAAAAATCGCACTTTTAATACAGATCAGCAAAAAATAATTTTATTTAACCTAGCTACTTTCAATTTCTGGATTATATTTTATGAAAATGAGAGGCTGTACTATTAATGGCAAAGTAATAAACAATGTAAATAATATGGAAATTACAAAAATAATTGGCGTATTCTAATCAAATCTGTAAATCTTACAGATCTGTAAATCTGAAAATAATGAAAAAAATTGCAACGAAGCTGCTAGTCTTATATATAATTTTATATTAATCAACAAAACTAGATGTGTTTTTGTCAGGTTTTTTATAGATCTGTAAGACTTATAGATTTGAACAGAATACGCCCATACGACTTGGGTTTTATATTTCTCAAATTATTAATTTACGTTAACACAAAAATGTGTTACTTTCATACAAAAATAAGTTGAAAAAATCAAATGCCATTAGAAATTTTATTTTAAGGAAATTCTCACCTGAAGCAGTATCCACTAACATTAACCTCTGCTTTTTATCTCTGAACAACAACTTATGTGCAGTTTCGCTCAATTCCAACCAATCAATTTTCGAATCATGGGTAACTTGTCCAATCGTAATGCCTGTTATAAGATCCACGATGCAGATGGTCTTCAGGTCTAACAAATATGCGAGTTTCTTGTTGTCGGAATTAGCGATGCGCTCGTTTAACCGAACGCTCATTAGGTGAGGGTTTGCAAATTCAGTTCTCACGGAAGCCAAAATAGAATTCTCTCCATATTCAATGAGGGAGAGTTCTCCAGCATTGAAAACTAAACAGACGGTAGGGTTGTCGAAGTAGAATTTCTCGTGTCGGCCAGAACTGTTCCATGGGACCTATAATAAGTAACAATGTGAAGAATTAACAGAATACTGTTCAACTAGTTTAACATGTCTTAAATCGTGCAGAAACACTTACTTTGTTATCGGCCTAAGCCGGCAAAAAGTAGAGATTTTTATGGTTATAATAAATAAGTAATATTAAGGTGATAATATAATTCATTAGTCACGTGATATGTTTTCTGCCAATCAACATTTAGAATCTCCCTAGTTACATGCCTATCACAGCGATGATAAAAAACAAATAAATTATCACCTTATTTATAATCGTTACTAAAGGATTTGTTTTCTTTATTTACAACATTGACAGTTAATTTTGAGTGTAAAAATTAGTAATAACAATAACTTAAACTCCGATATATTAAATAAAACTCGGAAGTACCATGTTTTAAAAATGAATATGTATATCAAAAGTTGGGTTAGCAGCACACAAAATGTGTTACAAAAATTCATTTTTTTCTCTCATTAAATATAAGCTCGTGATATGATTAATACTTGAAGATATTGCTCGTGAAACCGAAGAAGCACATTTCACTTGAGAATATCATCGATGATAATCATATAACTTTTTATATTACGTATGAATATAATACTTAATTTTCTGATTTTTATTACGCTAATATCAAAATAAAACTTTAATGCATTTAAATCGAGCGCTTAAAATTCAGTCATGTGTATGACGTCTTGGACACTGGCAAATGCTATTGGTTAGTGGCTGTTCAAACGTGCAAGCCAGAGGTATGTCTCGCCACCGGCTTGTTCGTATATAAACAAATCTGTAAGATTTACAGATCTGTAAATTTGTAAATAATAAATAAAATCGCAACGAAGCTGCCACTCTTATGCATAATTTTACCAATTTTACATTAACCAGCAAAAATAAATGCGTCTTTGTCAGGTTTTTACAATTTATTAAAGGGGGTGTTAACTAAAAATCAAAATTATAGTATGAAAAATTCTAGAAACAAATTTTCAAACTGCATATTTCTATTATTATATGCGTATACGTCTTAAATCTCCGATTGACATGATTTTTCCAATCTTTATATCGTTGGGATCCTTGTCTTTCTGGAGAAAAATTATGTAATGTTACGGTTGAATTCTTTAAGTTGTTATTACAATCAACTACACAGCAGTTAGGCATGTTCATACAACAAATTGCGAAGAATATATTATGTTTTAGTAACCTCGTAAGAACTACACAACCCAAACTACGTGTAACAAGGCGAGCAATAACAAATAGGTAACTTTTATAATCTTTTCTAAATTACACTTTCAGAAATAATATTTCAACTTCTTATCTTTGTTAGTCAAAATTCTGTTTAGAAATAGTTATCATCTTTTATTAACGGACTGTTTAGACTAGTTGTCAAAGATATTAGAAAGTTATTTGTTGACAATTAAGTATAGAAGTTATTGCACGCCTACGTGCAGGGCTGATGTTTTGATATGGATGCCATATGAATCCCTCTTCATCCCCTCAGAGCCTCTCACGAAAGTAACGCTTTGTTTTAGAGAGTCGGTCTTAGATACTCATGTCGACTAGACATGTAGTTTGAGTTTTAGTTTGAGCGCGTACTAGACGCTAGTACGCAAGGTTACCACAATGTAACAATTTAGTTTATGTTTTTATGTGCTTATTTAAGTTTAGTGTAAGTGTAAATACTAATCATGTAAATAAAGTTAGTTAGTAAATCCTAATAATTGTCTGTGTTCATAAACTGAAGTGTTCATCGGCCATCAAAGTTAAGTGTGTTAAGTGCAATTGTGTCTGTGTTCCGTCCTCTAAAATCAAGCGGTGGTCGAACATCCAGCGCCCACCAGTCAGAAGAAGTCGTCATCGTTGGCAAAAGAGAAGAAGCAGTAAAACCACCATCATTAGAGCCCTTGTAACACCCCCCTCGTGTTACATTGGCGCAGTCGTCGATAGGATAATCAGGGTAATTTTTACCCTGAATATTTATCCGAAAAGATCCTACAGTTTTGAATTATATTAGTTTGTGACAGAGGAGAGTGTGTTCAGCGTGGAAGATGTATCCGTTTTCGACCATGACGCCAACGATGACACAGCAACTCAGGCCGTATCAGCCGTCACCAGATATGCTGAACGTATTACTGGAAATAAATACGTTTTCTGGTGATGGCAGTGTGGAAGAATATATAATAATAATAATAATCTTTATTGACTATAAGCCAAAGGCGGGGTTCAGCCAAAGGCTGTTCTTCCACCCAACCATACAAATAAATATAAAAAAATTAAATTACCAGGATTTTTTACAAAGAATAATTTACAACTTAGATATTATAAATATACTACATATAGAAATTATATAACAAAAATGAACAAAGTTAAGTGCTAAACATTTCTTTTATATATCTACGAAATGTACATAGAGACAGAGATTTTAACGAATCAGGAATAGCGTTATAGAGCATTGGTGCCAGATATGAGAAAGATCCCTTAAATTTTGACTTTCTAAAAGAAGGTATAATATACAAATTCTTAATTCGAAGAGTATAATTAAAATTCTTTTGAATTAATTTATCAAATAAATAAGACGGAGAACCGGTTAGTAAAACTTTATGTACTAAACAGAGATACGCGATTTTTACACGATTTTCGATAGTCGGTATATTAGCTAACTCTCGAAATTCGCTTATGTGGTCATATTTACGTACCCCGTAAACGAATCGTAAACAACTGTTTTCTAGAAGGGTGATTCTGTTTTTGTCAGTTTGTGTTATGTTTGGTACATAAACACAAGCACAGTAATCAAATAGTGGCAATATCAAGGTGTTCACTAGCCGTAGTTTGATTGTAGGACTAAGGTCATGTCTGAAATGAAAAAGGTGACGTAATTTGAGCCTAGCAGCACAGAGCTTTTGGTTCCAATGAATACTAAAACTTAAATTTCTGTCAAAATTGAGACCCAAAATTTTAGTGGTAGATGTACGCTTAATTGTCTCGCCATCCAAAATAATATCAGGTATATTACCGTAATTACCCACTACAAGAAGAGACGATTTACTTGCGTTAATTTTGAGGCCGTTATTTTTATCCATGCTGCTAATTTATCAAGTTCGCTATTTACTATTGCACATTGTTCATTTATGTACTCAGGCTGTGGATTTATGGAAGCTAATACTTGGGTATCGTCGGCGTACGTATGCGCCGTACAAAAATTAAGTACAGATGGCATATCTGCAACATATATAAGAAAGAACAAAGGTCCTAAAATGGACCCTTGTGGAACACCGCACAAAATATTAAAGTTCCGAGAATTATTTGCTTCTACCTTCGAGGACATGCATACTTGAAAGAATCTATCCGTCAAGTATTTTTTACACCATTCTACTGCTAAATCAGAAAAATTGTAGTATTTCAATTTTGCGAGGAGCATGCTGTGATCAACCATATCAAAAGCCTTGGAAAAGTCAATCTGAATTAATAGTGAGATGATAGAATTATCATAGTTCTCTAGTAAATTATCTACAATATTTAAAAGGCATGTGTTTGTGGAATGTCCACAACATGGTTTCAGCCAGCAGAAGATACGGCTGGGATGAAGTTTTTCTCGGCAGTGCAATAGTGTTTAGGCTCAGTGGTAGGGCAAGGGAATCATATTTTGCAATTCCATTGTATAAGCGCCCTACCATTGACATATGGTGCGTTGGTTAGAAATAACCTATGCAGGACGCGCCATATTACCACCATCATTTTTTCCGTTTTGTATGCCAAGATTTTACGATACAGTGTGGATGCAGCACCAGGTTTACGCACCACAGGCGCCGTTAGATTCGTTGTCTCCAGGGCATTCGTCGGTGGCACATAGCCACGCTTCTCTTCCCATGCCTGGAGTGCACGAGTTGCCAGTAGGACGGATTAGTTTGGAAGAAATTGAATCCTTGCTGGCAATAGAGGATCGCCGTGCGGTGGTAGACATCCCGCGTCCAACAGGTCGACAAAGTGCGACAACAGCCGTCACAACTAGTGACGATGAGGGCGTACAAGAAGGAAAAATGACTCAAGAAGATTGCCTGCCGGAGGAAACAACAGATACGGAGATTGAGGACGAACACAGTGAAGTAGCTGATGAACATATTGTGGACACAGTATATAACGACAACAACCTGCACGACAAGGACCTGCAAATGGATGACAAAGAGGACATCGTGGATGGCGACGTGGACGTGGATTTCGGCGAAGACAGCGAAGCCTGCTCAGCTGTGCAAGTCTCCCGCCGCATCCATGGAAGGCACGCCACTGGGGTTATCGCCAGTGACGTCATCATCCACAAGACAGAGGCGAAGTTTTTTGTTGTTTTATCCCTTAGATCACTTATGTGTGAAGAGCCCCCACCAACAATGTAACAATTTAGTTTATGTTTTTATGTGCTTAGTTAAGTTTAGTGTAAGAGTAAATATTAATCATGTAAATAAAGTTAGTTAGTAAATCCTAATAATTGTCTGTGTCCATAAAGTGAAGTGTTCATCGGCCATGAAAGTTAAGTGTGTTAAGTGCAATTGTGTCTGTGTTCCGTCCTGTATAATCAAGCGGTGGTCGAACATCAAGCGTCCACCAGTTAGAAAAAGTTGTCATCGTTGGCAAAAGAAGCAGAAGTAAGACCACCATTACAAGAGCTACTCAGCCCCTCCCCCCCCCCGTGTTACATACGTAACCGTACGCAAAACAGCGGGCTTACTAACCGAATCGTGTCGGTATGACGTCACATGCTACTCGTTACTCTGTCACATATTCATGGTTGAATAATATGTCAAGAAGTATTGTCATATATCATACAATAAGACGATTAAAAATTCTTGATTATACGAAAGGTGTTGCCTGGAAACACGATACCGAAGGTCGAGTGATGTTTCTAAGGACAACATGTTGAGTATGTCGAGAATTTTCCATTATCGAGTTGTATACAGGTAGACTATAATATCATGAATAAAAAATAAATTAATACGTAAAAAGTAAATTGAACATGACCTACAGCCCAGCCTATTTTTTTTTTTGACAGAAATGTCAAACTGTATACCACAAAACCTATCTTTTTAAATATAGTTGTAGTCTGTGGTAGTATGTAATATTATACTGAAATGCTCGTATTTCAAATAATCAAACTTGTGATCCAAATAATTATTTGTTTACTTTTCAAATTTTAACTTTAATTATGCCTTGCTCTCAATAATATGTACGTTCAATTATTTGTTTCGATGCATTTGGAGCTGTCACTGTCACTGCTGTCAGTGTCATTTCAAATGTCTACTTAAAGCATATAAGTACGATTTTTCTCCTCGAAGTCTAACTACAGATTCTTTTATGTACTCGATACTGTCACTGAAAGAAAAATATTATACTTTATGTTGCATAAGTTTTAATCGACTGTTAATGATTTGGAGAGGTGAAATAATGGAGAGTCAGTCCTTGGTTAAAATATTATTTATTTAAAACAATACCGACGTTCCGGCTTCAATTAGACCATCCTCAGGTTTCTGGAAAACATCACAGAGGTACAAATATAATGTTCTATAAATTTTAAGAAAATGGTCACTTACATATTTAAAATGTTTTTAGATTTTTTAAAAAGTAATGAATTGTACTTAATTAAAAAATTAAAAAAGAAGGAACTTGTAGATGTCGTCAAACTATAAAAATATAAATAAGAATGTACGTGTTATTTATATTTTTATAGCAAAAATAGTAAATTCGTATTCTACGGACCCCAAAACGTGCTTATTCATTAGAAACTATCGAATTGTTTGACCAAAGACAATACCTTCCTTACCTAAAGATGATGAAAAGTAAATATTTGATGTAGCCAACACAATACCTCCCGCCATTTAATTTTTAGTATTTTAAATACATACCTTCGTATATATTTACTAATGATGGATTTAGTTTCTTTCTATTGTTCTATTTAGTACTTTCTTTTTAAAACGTTACTATTATTAATTTGAAATGATTCGTTTTTTGACAGTGACACTTATCTGTCAGTTACATACATTTAAGATCTGAACTGTGTAACCAAGGACAAGGGGAGTCCCCGGGATTTAAATTATAGATAAAAAGTATTAATGGAAACCTGTAGATCTTTAATTTTTATAATAAGATAATCTGCAAAAAATAACATTTAAAGGTATTTTTCGAAGAAAAGCTATTTTCAGTTTCAAGTAAAGTCCCATTTCTGGTTATCTGATTTACACCAAGACCTAAAGGCTTCTTCCCATATAAGAATAAGGTTTCAAAATTTTCTGAATGATACGTAGTGTTTAAATTAGAGCAGTGGTTCTTAATTTTTTTC
The DNA here is from genome assembly GCA_951394225.1 of Harpalus rufipes. Taxonomy (NCBI): domain Eukaryota; kingdom Metazoa; phylum Arthropoda; class Insecta; order Coleoptera; family Carabidae; genus Harpalus; species Harpalus rufipes. The sequence goes on from OX596281.1 coordinate 35,672,165, forward strand.
TTTGGCGACCCACTTCGCAACCCAATAAATTGTGGCGACCCAACAAAATTTTGTTACTTCAAATTTTGTATATTTACAACCTATAATCTGTACTATTTCAATAATTACAAGATAAATACACGCTTTTGGATGCAAACATATATTTTTATAATTTAACTCAAATTTAACAAAAATGTTATTTTAACTTATATGTACATAAAATATTTATTCTCGGTTCAATATTTATAATATGGTAGCTGGTGTCATTGCATTTATTATTTTATTCGATATTTCGATTTAAAAAAACTCAAACTGAATAGCCAATAGTCACGTAGATTAAAACTGAAAATCTCAATACAAAAATATCTTTAAATTGACTAAAATATTATATTTCGGTTGAATTCGTCGTGATCTAAAATAAAACCCACGCGACCCATAGTTTAAGAACCACTGAATTAGAGCATACACACACACACACATACACACACACACACACACACACAGACATCATCGTGAAAATGTTAAAATCGGATTCTAAGGATCTTAAAACGTGATTATTTATCAAAATTTCGATATGCGACTTATAGCCCGATCCCTACACCTCCCTTACTAAAGGTAGTGGGAGATAAAAATTAAACTCATTTATATTTACGGCAACGCTTTGGTATTTTTAAATTTATTTTGTGGCTTTATATGAAACAGAAATGTAACGTGTCTGGTATAAAAAAAAATCGTAATTTTTGCTTTATAATATACACTAATTCTTTTTTCTATAAATTATTTCTGTGGTTTTAAGAATTACACATGTTTGTTGTATTTTGCAAATTTCAAATAATATATCTCATAAATTTATTAGGAAACTTTATACGGAATAATAGTGTGAACATACTAAAAAAATACTTCTTTTAAGACGGTTATTTTTATGTTTATAGTCTCTGCCTATGTAGGTTAATATTGTATATATATATACAGGGTGAGTCACCGAAATCGCCGTCTTCGATATCTCCCTTGTCATTAGAAATACTGTTAAGTAGGTTAGTAACATTTAGTTATAAAAGTAGTTGTTGTTGGCAGTGGGCAGGTGATGCGCTTCCGACCACTACTACCTTGACTACTACGTAGATATAGTGCACATGGTTTGGTTTATATAAATGTTTTGTATTTAGTTATTTAACATTAAACAACTGATAATAATATCAACGAGAGTATTATTTAAAACATGGTGTCAGGTGAAAATTAAAACAACGTTAGTAAATGAAGCTAACAAAGAAATATTTACACATACAACTTTTTGAGGTTACACTCACACGTGTTCGTTGAAAAAATGGATTTTAAACCGCCAAAAGGATTGGAGCTATCAGGAGATTTGTCTGTCAGTTGGAAAATATTCAAACAAAAGTTTGATATATTCTTGGAAGCAAATGAATATGGAAAGAAGCCAGATTCTGTAAAAATAGCTATGTTTTTAAATTCACTAGGTGATGAAAGTTTACAACTTTATAATACTTTCAAATTGCCTGAAGCAGATCAGAAAAGCTACGAGAAAGTAATTAATGCCTTTGAGACGTATTGTACGCCTAGAAAAAATACAGTGTACAACCGCTACAAATTTTTTAAAAGGTTTCAAACTGAAGGTGAAACATTTGATCATTTTCACACAGATCTTAAGAAGTTGGCACAATTATGTGAATTTGGTGATCAGGAAGAATCTCTAATAAGAGATAGAATAATAATTGGTTGCAAAGATGTCAGTCTTCAGGAAAGATTACTCAGAGATTCAGATTTAACACTGAAGAAAACTATAGAATTTTGTCGTGCATATGAAATCAGTAAACAGCAGGCGAAAACATTACAAGAAACTAGTGATGAACACAACACAGTAGACAGACTAAAAGAAGAAAAGAAATATAGTGCAATAATTTTGTGCAAAAAGTGCAATCAAAGACATAAATATAAAGAATGTAAAGCCTATGGAAAAACATGTTTTAAGTGCGGTAAGCTAAATCATTTTGAAAGTGCATGCAAAAATAATTCCAAAAAAATAAATAAAACTAATGGAAGTGCAAGGCAATATTATAAAAAGCATGATATTAAAGCATTAACAAATAATTGTGATAGTGATGAAACCAGCGATAGTTTGACTGTTGATCAAATAAACAGCAACCAAAATAACACAAGTAAAAAGCAGTGGTGGCAAAAAATAAAAATAAATGAACATATTGTTTCGTTTAAAATTGATACGGGTGCGGATATTAATGTATTACCATATAATATTTATTTAGAAGTTTGTCCAGAAATGAAAATTCAAGAAAATAATGCACAAGTTCTTGCGTATGGTGGGTTTCAGTTAAAATGTAAAGGTATAATTGAAATTGCATGTCAACCGGAAACCAGAAGCGAAACTAAAATAAAATTTGTAATACTAGAAACTAATTCGGTTCCAATTTTAGGAATTAAATCATGTGTAGAACTGAATTTAATAAATCGTGTTGATAATGTTGATATTCATAAAGAGGTAGTGAAGTCTTCTGAAAAAGAGAAACAAGAGTTTGTTCGGAAAAATAAAAATATTTTTACTGGACTTGGTAAATTGCCTATTAAATATAAACTTAAATTAAAAGATGACGCGGTACCAGTTGTGAAACCCGTGCGACGTATTCCTGAAAGTATTAAAAATAAATTAAAATTGTTATTAAACAGACTAGAAAAAATTGGTGTTGTGTCCAAAGTTTCAGTTCCGACTGATTGGGTTCATGACTTAGTGATTGTTGAGAAGAAAAACGGTAATTTGCGTATCTGCTTGAGTCCTCTCGAACTTAATAAAAGTCTCAAGCGGGAACATTATCATATTCCCACAATCGAGGAATTAACTTCAAATTTAGCAGGCAGAAAAATTTTTTCAGTCCTGGATATGAACGATGGATTTCATTAAATTCCATTAGAAGAATCTTCTACCTATCTTTGTACCTTCAACACTCCGTATGGCAGGTACAAATTCAACAGACTTCCATTTGGCCTCAGTTGCAGCCCAGAAGTCTTCCAGCGAGAGAACATCAAAATATTTGGGGATATTCCAGGCGTCCAAGTGTACTTTGATGACATCATTATAGCTGGTCGAGACGAAGAAGATCACGATCGTATCCTTTCAAAAGTAATTAGTAAGGCTAGGGAAAATAATGTTGTTTTTAATAGTGAAAAAATGCAGTATAAAGTTAATTATGTAAATTATGTAGGTTTTGTATTTTCGGAATTAGGTATAAGTGCAGATCGCAAACATGTTGAATCGATTGTTAAACTTATAGAACCAACAGACAAAAAATCGTTGCAAAAATTTTTAGGTATGCTTACTTTTGTACAAAAATTCATACCGCATATGTCTAGTTTATCTGCCTCTCTTCGTAACTTATTAAAAAAAGATGTTACTTGGTATTGGGGTAAAGAGCAGCAAAATGCTTTTGATATGTTAAAATTATCAATTAGTAGTGCACCAACTTTAAAATATTTTGACCCTAGAAAGTCTATTGTTATCCAATCTGATGCTAGCAAAAATGGTCTTGGTGCATGTTTGTCTCAAGAAGGAAAACCTGTCAGTTATGTGTCGCGTAGTCTTACGTCAGCTGAACAGAGATATAGTATGGTAGAGAAAGAATTATTAGGAATTGTTTTTGCTACTCAAAAGTATCATCAATTCATATATGGTCACAAAATTACAATAGAAACTGACCATAAACCGCTAATTAGTATTTTTAACAAAGATATTCATAAAAGCACAAATAGAATACAGCGAATGTTATTAAAATTGTTAAAATATAAACTTAATCTTGTGTTTGTTCCAGGAAAACATATGTTAATTTCTGACTTTTTATCACGAAATTATTTGAAAACTCCTGTACAAGATGATCCTTCCATGCAGGATGTCGTTCATTCAGTGTCATTAGAGGACTATTTTCCAATAACCAAAGAAAAAGTGACTATTTTTCAAAAAGCTAATCAAAATGATCCGGTAATTTCAGCTGTAATTCATTATGTTCATGAAGGTTGGAAATTTTCGCGTAAGTTAGATACCAAATTAAAATATTTTTATAATTTGCGAGACAGTTTGCATGTAAAGGATGGTCTTCTATTCGTAAATAATAAACTTGTTGTCCCTAAGGAATTGTATAATGAAATGTTGCATAAAATACATGGTAAAAGTCATTTAGGTATAAATAAATGTAAATTAAGAGCTAGAAAATTATTAATATGGCCTAAAATGTCACATATGATAGAAAATTTTGTATCAAGTTGTAAAATGTGTGAAAAATATCGTACAAGTAACTGGCGAGAACCATTAATACCACACAAAATACCAACTTTACCTTTTCAAAAGTTAGGCATAGATATTGCAGAGTATAATAGTTTGAACTACTTAGTTGTAGTATGTTATTTGTCAAAGTGGCTAGAAGTTATTAAACTTAAGAATAAAACTAGTAAAGAGATAATTAGTAAACTTAAAATGTTATTCTCTACTCATGGTATACCAACTCAAATAGTATGTGATAATAATCCATTTGGTTCTTACGAATTTCATTTATTTGCCAAAAACTACAATTTTGAAATTTGTCACTCTAGTCCACATTACCCAAAGTCTAATGGTTTAAGTGAAAAAGGAGTTGGAATAGCTAAAACTATATTTAAAAAGTTAGCAGACGAGAATGACTTGTATGAAGCATTGTTAGAGTATCGATCTACGCCAGTTTCTGGTACTATATATTCACCGTGTGAAATTCTTATGGGTCGATTAATTAGAACTAATGTTCCATCAACAAATTCAGTATTAAAACCGAAACTAGTTTATAAGGAAGCATATAAAGTATTAAGCAGTAAACAAAGCAATATAAAAAGCTGTTATGATAAACATGCGAATCGTTCTGTCACAAATTTTGTAAAGAATGAAAATGTAATAGTGCAAGATCCTATTTTAAAGAAGTGGGACCCAGGTAAAATTATAGAATTAAATAGAACTCCTAGATCATATAAAATTATGAAAGAAAACAGTCGCATAGTTAATCGTAACAGTTTTCATATTCGTAAGTCACTCAATAGTCCTATTTTTTATAAATCTGTGGATGATGACCCAGAAGTAGAAAATGTAAAACCTAAAGAGACTGAAATTCCAGATGTTATTAATAAACAACCTATGTCAAATAGTTCAGAGAATGTTATAAAAACACGCTCTGGAAGAATTGTCAATAAACCGCAAAGACTTGTTTATTCTTAGGGAAGAGATGTTAAGTAGGTTAGTAACATTTAGTTATAAAAGTAGTTGTTGTTGGCAGTGGGCAGGTGATGCGCTTCCGACCACTACTACCTTGACTACTACGTAGATATAGTGCACATGGTTTGGTTTATATAAATGTTTTGTATTTAGTTATTTAACATTAAACAACTGATAATAATATCAACGAGAGTATTATTTAAAACAAATACAGCATAAGTTTATTAACAGAATTTATTCGACTACTCAAGGAGCATAACGTAAAATTATTTTCACATATACAGGGTGTTGCATTACGGCTCGGCGAGAATTGTTTGTCTTTTTTTAAATGGAACACCCTATATATTTTTATATATTTTGAATTGTATTTTATTCACCTATACGAACATATGAATTTTGGTTTAGTTTTCCACGGCGTTGCCAAGTTATTCCGTTTTTTCTCTAAAAAAGACCGAATACACACATTGCTTTATAAAGGCTTACTGAAGTTATTTTAATAGTAAGAATTAAGAATTTTCTTTACAATATAACTATAATTATACTCTATGTTCTGACATATTTTTTTTTAAATGTAATTATACAGGCTGTTCAATAAAGCGAATCAAATCTGCTCAATTTCAAATGACCATAACTCGTCATTTTCAAATGGAACACCCTACATTTTATTATTCAGTTGTGTGTATTTTTGTATTATCTTCATATGTTATTAAGGGTATCCTATGCCTAAAACCAATAATTTTCACCATTTTTCTCTAAATTTATATATTTACTTAAAAATTAAATCTAGTATGCCATTGATATTGTTTTTTGAATAAGAAACAATTGCAGTAATGACTGTAGTTTCATTAGCCAGGTTATTATTAATAACAGTGGGATTAAGTAAATTAATTTATTAATGAGTCTCTCGCATGAAGAACTTACGAATATGGTGTACGCACTTGGAAAAGCGGAAAGAAACCCTCTTTTGTCGTACTGAACATGACCAGTTCTTTCAAACCTTTCCCTTAGTTTTTCAAAAGAACGCGGATTTGGATGTCGTCTTCCCGGAAACCGATGTGCATAAATTCTTGATGCCAAAAGAGGGTTTGTTGTCGCTTCTTCAAGTGCGTACACCATATTCGTAAGTTCTTCTTGCGCACTCTCCACGCCAGCATTGAGTGCCTGTGAGGTGACGCCTGGCCTACACCATATTCGTAAGTTCTTCTTGCGAGAGACTCATATTAAAAAATTAATTTACTTAATCCATCTGTTATTAATAATAACCTGATTAATGAAAATACTATCATTACTACAATTGTTTCTTATTCAAAAAACAATATCAATGGTATACTAGATTTAATTTTTAGTTAAATATATAAATTTAGAGAAAAATGGTGAAAATCTCCGAAATTATTGGTTTTAGGCATAGGATACCCTTAATAACATATGAAGATAATACAAAAATACACACAACTGAATAATAAAATGTAGGGTGTTCCATTTGAAAATGACGAGTTATGGTCATTTGAAATTGAGCAGATTTGATTCGCTTTATTGAACAGCCTGTATAATTACATTTAAAAAAAATATGTCAGAACATAGAGTATAATTACAGTTATACTGAAAAGAAAATTCTTAATTCTTATTATTAAAATAACTTCAGTAAACCTTTATAAAGCAATGCGTGTATTCGGTCTTTTTTAGAGAAAAAACGGAATAACTTGGCAACGCAGTGGAAAACTGAAACAAAATTCATATGTTCGTATAGGTGAATAAAATACAATTCAAAATATATAAAAATATATAGGATGTTCCATTTAAAAAAAGACAAACAATTCTCGCCGAGCCGTAATGCAACACCCTGTATATGTGAAAATAATTTTACTTTATGCTCCTTGAGTAGTCGAATAAGTTCTGTTAATAAACTTATGCTGCATTTCTAACGACAAGGGAGATATCGAAGACGGCGATTTCGGTGGCTTAACCTGTATATAGGATGTATCACGGAAAGTGAAACATAGGCGTTTAACATGGGAAATCAGTTTTTCCGTGCGGATTGCTCCCCTAATTATTTTAGACAAAAAATTTCAAATGGATGTTGTAAAGCAAAAATTTCTACATCCGAATCAATAAAAAGATCATTTTGGCTACTTTATAACTGCAGAATTTTTTTTTTTTGCAAATTCACGGAATTAAAATTTAATGGTATTAGCCATAGAATTAGAAACAAGAGACGAACAAAAACGTATCGTTTTATACGTCAAATTATTAGTATTTATTTTGACAATCATCATTCTGACATTAACGTAATAAAACGTTAACTGGGAGAGCAATGCGCACGGAAAAACTGATTTCCCATGTAAACGCTTATGATTCACTTTCCGTGATACACCCTGGATACTGGTTAGTTACATTTTTTGAAATAAAAGAAACAATTCTAGCTGATTTTTTGAGGAAATTTAGTAATAATTATTTTTTGTTCAAATTTAGAATTTTGTTACTTTGGAAACACCAGACTTAGCTGTAGATTTTGCATGATAAATAATAACTTTTTTATAATTTTTCAAGAAATCTGAGTAATTGTCTGAGACTTCGAAAATATACAAATATTATAGTGTCACCTTCCTAAGGAAATTATCTGTCACACTGGGAACTCCCGTATATTTATTAAATTATTTAGTAGTATTTAAGTATTTAATAGTATATGGAAAACATAATAGCATTAGGGCATTTATTTTAATATAACACAATACATGATTTTTTTTAAATAGTGATTAATACTACCGCATTGTATTAAAATTTTAACACAAATATATGTAATAACACTGACGTCACTACGGCCTAAGAGAGAATCGAAATTCGTAACGTTTAAATTTTTCATGAACTCATTTGTATCAGTATCATTAGCCTAGGAACTGCACTTTTAATACGAGCGCCTCACAAAGCAGTTTTTGGACGTGTGATACACATTATTTTTTGTGCCGACTTTTCCATAAATTTATTAAATGAATTTGATTTATAATTCAAATATAAAATAATAGTTTTTTTTTACTTTGGTAACATCAGTATATTTGAATTTCATATGGTATGGATTTATGTAACCAGATAAATCAATAAACAATGCAAGTAGATCTATTTATATGCGGTGCATCGCCGCGCCACGTTACGGTACGGCTTGGCTCTACAGTACTAGTATTTTTTTATATTATTTAAGAATTTTATTAAGTATGTGGTATATCAATTTTAATACAGGTACTTATTTATTAAACAATGAATAGGTATACAGGGTGAACATTGAAAATCGTTTTATATGAGTTTAAAGCTGGATTCATATAGACCGTTACAACCGTTAATTTTGTGGCCGTTACTCTGTTCACATCAGGTTTTCAATCTAGAATCGTTTGGAAATACTTCTTGACCTTTTCATAGATGATGTTAGTACTACAGATTTTACAGTAATTTTTAAACTTTAATGTCAAAATACTATAAAAATGTAACATATGTTTGAGAACTGCTGTAAATTTCCCATAATTCTCTGTTGCATTGTTCGAAATTCTTTGACAATTAAAATTGTTATTTGTGAATTCGTATTTTTTTTACAATATAGTGCTTTATCATTAGTGCTTTGTCATTCAATATATTTTCGGTAAGTACTCGTATATTATCTTTCATATTAGCATTATTATACGGGGGTGATATAAAAAATTAACAACAAATTAATATTTCAGAAAATATTTGTAACTTTTGCATAGTGAAGAGAAATTTTTGCAGGTCTCCAGTAGAAGAAATTTTGTGTGTAACTGGACCAGGGAGAATGTACATAATGGTGGTGCTCTTAGATGTTTGCTCCTTAGGAGAGCAGCAAGATATCACATTCTTTCACGAAAGGACATGAAGCTACATAATATTTAACAAAGAATGTTGAAATAATATGGTGTTGTCAGTTTTCATAAAAAGGAGTATAGGAGAGGGTAGATTTGTTAAATAGTGGACAAACATCGATGACGAGGTCAAAGAAGCAGTGCATTTCTGGCTGACATTTAAAGTAACATCCGTTTATTGAAATAAAATTACCTTTTGTACTAATAATAATAATTCAAATTTCTGTTTCCTTAGTATGTGCTTAAATTTTATTAGTTGTCCCTGTGTAGTTTGAGACTTGTAGTTATTTATTTATTACTTGATTTAAATAATGTAATGTATACATGTTTCAATAAAAACATGAACATATTAAATACTTTTATTATTTTTGTACAGGGCAACATATATTTCTCATTTCTTGATAATATCTTTAATAAATTATCTATTTTCAATGGATTTTTTATTAAATACATTATCAAGAAATGAAATTTAATTTGTAGAATAATTTAAAATGAGTTCTTATTTCCCGCCACCTTTTCGGCTGTCAAATTTAGTTCTCTGACATTTTCATAGATGGCACAAAACGTGTTATCACGGTTTATAAGGGAGATCTTTTACTACCGTGAGTATTTTTTAACATGAAACATGGGATTTGTCATATCCATGGTTACGACTTGACATTTGATTGACAGCAATGTATTTGCCTGTCTCATTTAAAATGATAAAAAGGAGATGAATTTGACAGAAGTATTATATTTAAATATTGAGCAGTAATATTCACGTTAATAAAAAATGGCCCAATAATGTGGGTTCCTATTATGCCAGCCCAAACGTAAACTTTCTCGGGTCGTTGAGTCCTCGTACTATGATACAAATGTAGATTTTCCCTGGACCAATACCGACAATTTTGTGAATTTACCTCGCCATGAAAATAAAAAAGTTGCTTCGTCCGTAAAAAGTATATTTTGCAGCAAATCTGGATTATTAACGTTTTCAAACATTCTTTCACAAAAATTTATTCTTCGTTCGTATCGTCCATAACAAACTCCTGGTGATTTTGGAAATGGTATGATCTGTAATGATCCTTTTTAAATAGTCTGTGTACAGTAGCTTTGTTTACAGCAGTAGCTTGCCCAATCTCTCTTAATGTTAATCTGTTCTTATCTTGTATTAAAGTCAGAATTTCATGTTTTTTTCTGCCCAGTTAATATATTACAGAATCTATTCCTACTGTTATGTGCAGGCTCGATGCAACCATTTCCTCTTAACCCATTTGTTCCAATATATTTATATATACGAACAAGTTCAGACAAGAAAAATTCAGAAACAAAACTCAAAATAAAATTCACAAATATTTTTTTATATAAATACTTATCAAAATAGCTTCGTGGCATTAAGGCAAGATGATGTATATTAACAAATAAGGTATTACAACAATAATTTAAAAAATAAACAATTCTGAATTATGTGTACTCATATGAGTACAACGGGGCAAAATGGGTTAAGGTATTCACTATTCTTAAAAAATTTGCTGCACTTGGTGTAGGCCTGTCAGGAAATGAAGCGCGGAACAAGTCCGACACTTGCCTTAAACTTGGATTAAAATTCGAATAATACCACTTAATAATCTGCACCTTCTCTTCCACAGTATAAAGCATTGTATTTCAAATTGGTTTTTTGACACTGACAGAGTAGACAAATGTCAAAATTGTCCCCTATGTTTCATTTTAAATGAGACAGGCAAATACATTGCTGTCAATTAAATCGTAACCATGGATATGACAAATCCCATGTTTCATGCTAAACAATACTCACGGTATATATTTTCCTTAATCTATGGTTCACATGCTCCGTCATAAATATCGATGCGCACCGGGGGCGCCGATTTACCAAAATTTCTGTGGGTGCTCATTGATGAAGGTTTGGTTTAAAGTTGGATTGAAGTTACGTAAAAATCGTAATATGTAGACTACGCGTCTTTAAACAGTAATAATTCGAACAAGATATTAATTGCGTAGGTGTAATTCTGATTAGCTATTGACTATACGGCCTTATATAACTTTAGCATACTAAATGCATTTGATAGCGGTAGTACTTTCAGTATATGAAATTTAAATACAAGCGGTCTACGATTCTGGACTGCGCTTCTAATCGTGTTATATTTTATTTCCGTTCCAAGATTTTTTATTTTTTTTTGGAAGTAGACATGTCCCTACATATCTACATAAAAAACTCCGAATCGAGACTATTAATGATCAGATAAAATGGTTTGAAGAATTAAGGAGGTCGTACTCTTTCTTGCTTTCTACCTCCACTACATAGGCCAAATGTTATATTTTCTCTATTAAAATCTTAAAAAATCTTTACATGTATATACAGCGTGAAATGCGGCACATTATGCATGCAAAGATTGTTTAAGAAATATGTACACTGCATGTTTAAATAAATAAAAATATATCTAATTTGACATTAATTTTTTCTTAGTATTTGTTATAATTTTTAGTTTTACAGTTCCTTATTGACATGGCATCACCAGCTAACATGGTATGTTCCTAATGGCAAAGATTCGGTAGTAATGGATTATTTTATGGTGAATAGTAGATTTCGCATTGTGTTAGAGGACACACGTGTGATGCGGGGAACGGATTGTGGGTCTGACCATCATTTACTCTGTGCACTTGAAATGTTTACCACCCTCGTCAAAATCTATTAAAATGCACAACTGGCGCTTGTTAACAAATTCAGACCAGGAGCAACAATTTCAGTTGAATCTCTCAAATCTTTTCGCATTACTGGAACCATCTGAAAATATTGATTAAGAAGCAGAAACACTGACTGAAATAGTCCAAGACTGTGCCAAATAAGTATGTCCAATAATTCGCAAAACAAAAGCGAAACTGCATATCAGACGAGTCTTTGAATTTTACAGATCAGAGGAAACACGTCAAAAACGTTAACCATGAACAATACCGAAGGCTAAATGAAAAAGTACGGAGAACATTAAAGGCAGAAAGAGAACTCCATTGGAATAAGGTAAGCTACCGATATGGAAGAAGCCGCTAATCACCAGGAATATTGTACCTTATATGCCATTATAACATGTTTAAGTGGTAAAATACGATCGGTAACAGAAAATATACGAAAAAAACAATGGTACCTTTGTGAAGTCAATTGAGAGTTTGAATTTCTGGAGCCAGCTATACCAATAATGCTCATTGCTCAACCATATAATCTACTAGCATCACCTCCAAATATCACTGTTCCACTAGATATAATTATAAATGATGTACCAAGCATGAAAGAAATTGAAACTGCAATTATTAAATTCTTAAAAACAGGAAAAGCAGCAGGCAGTGATGAAGTACCGTCATCTGGGGATGCATTGAACTCTGGGGTTATATTGGACAAATCGTCAATATTTACGAATTTCACGGTTTTATTTGAAAGCTGTCAATTTTTAGGGTAGGTACTTTGTGGTACAAAATTAGTACTTAAATAGTTGTACAATAACAAGCAATGGAACTCTATTTGCATGTTTCAAAATAATTTATGTAACATAAGTAACAAATCTGCTATTCTTACTCTTCTCTAATGCCACAAACAGTCTCATTTGGTGGTCAGAATCAATTTATTTTAGACTAGTGCTCCAATGAGATTAATATTTATACATTACATAACCCAAACAACATATTGATACAAATTACAATTAATTCTTATACTTATGTAATGAGAAAAACAGTTTTTTGCAAAAAATTGTGTTGTTGATTCTATAAGATTTCGTTAGAATATTTACTTACACTTCGTATTGAAATTCAATTTTTGTTTATTCGTTTATAAAACATTTTTTTTTTATAAATTCATTGCATTTTTAATATCTTGTTTTTTCAAAATCCATTTGCATGATGAGTTGCTATTTCCCGAATTTGAACACTCCATCCAATTTTTGACTATGACATCGTTTAATATATCCCCAAAGCGTCGGTTAATAAATTACAATTTTTATTTTCGACAATTTTGCACATACGATGGTTGGTCATGATTTTAATACATTCCTCTGCATTCTAAAACATAGTTCTTAAAGGCACGCTCCACACTCGTGCTGCATACACGATATGTGTATCAAGCCACATTTATACCAGCGTGTAAGTTAGTATAGGAGGCTTTCTTGCCTTGTCCTTCGTGAAAGATCAGAATGATTCATGACCGCTACTGTTAAATCACAGACCATCTGTATATACTATCTAAACGATAGGCAACTGCGGTGGCGGCCACAGCGTGCGGCACATAGTTATAGGTATTGCAGTACAATGTACATGTAACGTACAATAGGTTATTTTTAATATTTAAACGTATTTTTATAACAATATCAATATTTCTTCTCCCTTTCCCTGAGGTAAGCTTCCTCTCCGACAAATGTCACGAGCCGCCACTGTCCTCGACCAGGAAGGCCTTCGACTTCAACTGATGACTCCGACGTTCAGAAAATCAACGATCTGGTGCAGCAAATCGCCGAATGACTGTTACAGAAATTGCAGAAGCGGTTAACATATCAATTGAGTCATGGCATGAAATTTTGAGTGAAAAATTGAACATTCATCGAGTTTGATGACTGAACAATAGAAAGAAAATCTAGTGGACATTTGTCGGCAACTCCTTGAACAAGCCAATGACAATAAAACATGTATGCAAAGGGTTAATAAGGATGCAGGCCAATAGCTTTTGCAAGTCGTCAGTTAAATAAAGCAGAAGTAAATTACACTACTACAGAAAAAGAATGTCTTGCAATAATTTGGGGTGTAAAATATTATCGAGAAAAGGAAAGAAGGAAATTCAGAATAATAACTGACCATCAACCACTGGAATGGCTATTTTCGATCAGCAATGCACAATCACGTTTAGCAAGATGGTCGCTTATTCTCTAAGAATAAGAGTACAAGATTGAACATAGAATTAATGCTGTAGAAGTTGAAGGAACATATGAACCAATATGGGAAAGAGACATGGTAGAAAATAAACAACGCCAAGATGCAGCAGTGCAACAGCTCTCCAATAAAGAACGGTATTTCACGGATGACGAAGGGTTAATCTTCAAAGAAAAATCAGATAATGAGCGTCATCATCAACTCGTAGTACCAGTATCCATGAAATTCAAGTTAATGCACGATTACCACAATCTACCTTATGCGTCAGGGGTTTGAGAAGATATACAGCCGAATCAAGGAAAATTTTTTTTTGGAAAGAGATGGCTAAGGACATTGAAGATTATTGCAAAACATGTCATGTAATCAGAATAAAACATCTCCACATCACATGCCTGTGCCACTTCAAAAATTCAATGAAGTTAGTAGGCCAATGGAAAGGGTCTCAATGGATATTGTTGGTCCATTACCAACAACTATGAAGGGGAACAAATACACCCTGACGCCTCAGAATGATTTCACGAAGTATCCAGAAGCATTCGCTATGTCAGGTCAAAAGGCATCAACAATTTCGAGAATATTTTCACAAGAAATCATCGCAAGATACGCAGCTCCAAGGCAACTGTTGACTGACCAAGGGGCAAATTTCATGTCGGAAATTTTCAAAGAAATCTGCAAAATATTTGAGTTAGAAAAATTACAAACAACAGCATACGAATGGGATGATAGAGCGAAGTCACCGCGTTTTCAAGAACATTCTATATCATTTCGTGAATCGAGATCAAACCGATTGGAATGAATGGCTACCATATGTGTTATTGGCATACAGAAGTAGTGTACACAGTAGTATAAACGAAACTCCATTTTTCTTAATGCATGGTCGTGACCTATAGTTACCTTATGACGACATAACCAGACCACAAAATCTACGGTATGATTATGCAAATATCTATGCGTCCGAATTAAAACAAAGATTGCAAATTGATTTCAACCTAGTAAAACAGAATATCAACAAAGCGATCGAAAAAACACATAGGCAGTTCAACAAAAATACAAAATCAGCAGAATATCAAATCGGTGACGCAGTGTACTTGCATAGTACAGCAATAAATGCAGAAGCGTCACGGAAATTTCACAAGCCATAGACAGGACCGTATCATACAAAATTGGACAACAAAATTCTGAAAAACTTTTGACGGTTCATGTAAATCGCCTAAAAACCATTTATGGATGATAATCTTTTAGAGGAAAATTTAAATGAAGACGTAGAGATGCCGAATTGTGAAACAGACAGAGAAAAATGAAATTGATCCTAAAGTGTTACAAAATATAATGCATCAAAATATGATGAATGAATTATTGTTTCATAATTTAGATTTGGAACGCACCTCCACTCCTGTAGTAACACCGTACCATACTTGTATTAAAGGTCCAGCACCAAGGCACTCATGGATTATGCGTTAGTTAGTGTTCAATACCAGGAACCAAACAAACGGACTAGAGATCGGTACACGGATCCAAGCAAATAAGGAAAATAATATGTGTATTAATTGATTCTTCATTTTAAGTCTTTGTGAATAATTTAAATAACATTCATAACGTATTCAAAATTATTGAATATTTTAATTTTTTTGTCTTATTTTAAATAAATATTGCTTTGAACTTCAATTAGAAACTTATTTGTGGGTTGTGCTATCCATACCATTAATAAGAATTGCAGAAAATGCGTTATAGATGTAAATATTAGAAGACGAGATTTAGAATATTTTGTGTTATATGGAAAATCAGTCATTTAAAAATATGATATTTATGTGTGTATGTAAGTGTTGATCTTAAGAGTGACAACCGTCAGTGTCAGGCATGTTAAGGAAACCGCATCAAACCGTAGGAGGCATGACATGCTATGAAATATTGTGAACTAGAGACTTTAAGTGTAGTTTAAGTAAAATTGTGCTCCTCCGGAAGCAAATTTTTAAAGGGAGGTATGTAAGACTCACCACACAATTGAGGCCATCATAACTCAGTAGTAGTAATCACTAATATTGCAGAATAAGCAATCATAATTTTTTTTTTGTTTTTTAATTAGTTAATAAGTGACACCTCAATTATTTGTTGACTTAGCATTACAGTAATATAAAATACTGTGTGGGCGATGTGAAGCCAGAGTCCGTTGAAAGTGCATTGAGGGGTTCATTAAGAGAGAGACTAGTAAGAAAATCATTCCTCCATACAGTCGGGTCCATCAACTGTATATATCCGTTCATAATTCATACTATATATAATAAATCATTATTATTATTCGAACCCTTATTCTTCTCCAAGCAACATCACCATGGTAAGAACATTTATTATTATTTATTATACTTTTGACAATTACTAATTTGTACCTCCAGTCTGGCAAGAAGCCACTTTAAATATTATTTGTTAATTCGCCTCATAAAGATGGGTTATACCATTTCAAATTAAGCTATGCAGGACTGCTTCGGAAAAGTGGGGACAAGGGCCATTAATCTGAAAAATTAATAATAAAGTTTAAAAAAATAAAATTCGGTTATTTTCTGAACAGATCTCGTATGCTGACGATAGTGCTATTTTTGCTGTAGGCGAGAGAGACGCAATTGAACTTTTACATGAAGTCGCTAAACAAGTAAAACCATGTGGTTTACAAATAAATGCAGCAAAAATTACAGTACTGTCTTCAGATGGGTCGCCAATTAATATTCACCTACATGGAATGCAAATGGAGGACGTAATTAAATTTCAATATCTGGGCTCCTATGTGGATGAGTTGAAAACTGTCTCATCTACAGATATCAGTAATCGAATTGGAGTAGCCTTTGGATCACTTAGTTGGCGCTTATGGCGAAAAGTAAATATTTCTATTCCAACTAAAATACGCCTATAAAGAACACTCGTGTTACCAATTCTTCAAAGTCATGGACACTCAGTCAGATCTCAAAAAATTAGAGGATGTTCAAATGGGTTGTCTATGAAGAATCCTTGGAATATCTCTCTAAGACAGTATGGGAAGAAATCTGAAAATGTAGGTTACATTGGTTTGAGCATGTTTGCTGAATGATCGAGGAAAGATTACCGTATCAACTTTTACAGCGGAATCGACTATTACAGTGGAAATTAATGTCAATTGCTCCAAGAAAGACCTGGATCAAACAAATAGAAGATGATATTAGAAATAAAAGACAGCCTGCAACAACCTAAAGAAGTGGCCTTGGGTCGAAGAGAATGGAAGGAATTAATACTATCGATGGTCCACCATCACCGACAGTGAGGTATTGGCTCCGTGGTCGCCCACATCTAGATACTCTTTAGCGGAGGAGTATGAGATTATAGATGACACGTGCATGGTGCGTCGCCGCGTCATGTCACGCCGCCTTTTGCATCAGTTTATTATTCATAACGAGCTAAGTTTGTCGGACTGTGGTTAACCATACACGTGTCAATTATATCGACGGTGGCGGCACAGAACAAGAAAGGATTCTTCCTTCCTTGTTCTATGGCTGCGATGTGACGTGGCACGGCGACACGGCGCACCGTGCACGTGTCAAGTGTAAAGCAGATTGACAAACCTAACAATGAGTAGTAATATGTCGCAATGATATATTTTTATGTTTTTTATTATACCAAACTCAATAGAAAATCAGATTTTAATGTATGTACTAGTAGTACCTATAATTCGTAGATAAATAAAAATCTATCTTATACCCCTGTTACTAACGGACTATCAGGATCAGGTATGGGCACCGTGTTGTGATGGAAGTAAAAACCACAGTAAATTAAAGTACTATAGCTCAAACCAGCATATACGTAATAGTATACCTCTTATCTTCACTTAATTTTCACATTAGGATTAAATTTTAATTTTATTTATCAATTCTGTACCTCAGGATAAAACAGTATGAGTTCCATATTTTCGAAAAATTAGTTTTCTCCGCGAATAAATATAACTTCAAATACTCTTTCGAATGGAATACCGTATTAAGTCCTGTTTTAATAAATATCAGAGTTAATATTGTTTAACTGGTATTAAGTTACTCAACCTTCTGGAATTAAATAATATTAAGTTCGGTAAACAGTTTTAAGTTATCCAAATATCTGGAATAAAATAATAATTAAATAATATTAAGTTAGATAAACAGTATTAAATTATTCAAATATCTGAAATAAAATAATACTAAGTACGGCAGACAATGTTAAGTGCTTACTATGTAGGTAACTGGTACTATATGACTACGTTTATCTCGCAGTGACAACCCGCTTAAGAATCTAGTCACTTAAAACTAACTCTTACAGCGTTTATCCACTGCTG
This sequence comes from Harpalus rufipes, assembly GCA_951394225.1. Classification (NCBI taxonomy): domain Eukaryota; kingdom Metazoa; phylum Arthropoda; class Insecta; order Coleoptera; family Carabidae; genus Harpalus; species Harpalus rufipes. The sequence goes on from OX596281.1 coordinate 35,690,487, forward strand.
TTAAACAAGGAAAGATAGAAAATTTTGCGAATGATTTATAATAATAATAATAATAATAATAGTAATAATAATATCAAAACGCTCACGATCTTGAACCAAACCTCGAAACATACAGTTTTTTGTGTAGTAATATATATATTATTTTGCTAAATTTCGAGTAGGTTAGTTAACCCATTATTTAAGTTAATTCACTCAGCTCTAAACTAACGTGTTTATTTCGCTCGTTTAACCCGCTTGACTCAAGCGGATTAGCATTTAAGTGGATAAACTAGTGCGAGATAAACGTAGTCTATGATAAAAGTGTTTGCCTGTAATGCTATTCTAAGAATAAAATGGGTTCAAGAACGGATTTTGTTTTTTAATTATTGGTTTAAAATCAGTCTTCATTTGATGGACAGAGATGTTTTAAATATATTCCAGGTAAGATATCTTAATCTAAAAATATAATAATTTATTAATAAATAAATAACTTTCTATTTCCTACATCCCTTGATTCTTTTATGGTTTGTTTTCAAATAATGACTCCTTGTGACTGACATCAATAGAACTGTTGCAATAATTTTTAAATGCATTCTAAGTAGTGGACTAAATTATAAAAAAATATTGTTCCTTCAATAGCTTCAAATTGGAAATATTACAAATATCCATTAGATATTTTACAACGTATAAACAATCCCTTTCAGATCATAAACATGGAAACAGAGGACTTTAAGGACTTTATACAGGGTGTATAACGTTTAACCCATAGTAGAACTGACCGCATAGATAGAAAATCTGGCAATAATTTTTGTTTAACATGGTTTCTACAAGAACAGGAGGTCTTTAAAACTGACCAATCACGTCATAGTTCAAAATTTTGTAAAAAAGTAAAAAATCAATGTGTTCTCTGGAAAAATGTGACACAAATGACTTATTGGCGTCGCGGCATATTTCAGATTTTCATTTTGAAAAACTACATGTTCATCAACACTGCTTATAAGTAATTAGACTAACAAATAAATAAAATAGATGAGTACAAAATAATTCAAAATATGTCTATGCAGGAGCCACTGACAAAAATTTATTCTGCGAACTTAATCTTATGGTTCCAAAGATTGCACGCAATAGTAGTGGTAAGGATGTAAATTTTCTTTTTTAAATAAATTGCAGGATGTAAATGTAGATGTACGGCTTACTTGTCTATTGGGATTTTCATGAATCAATTCCAAGTGATTTGCTTGAAGGTTCCAAATTCACGTAGATGTTGAGTTCAAATAAAAACAGAGGGATGTGATATAGGTACGTCTATTTGGAAATAACTCTCTGTACCGTCTTGAAACAGCACAATTATTTTGTAATGTCTCGCCATAAACCATATATTGACATGTATTTTTAAGATCGCAGCGCTGAAGTGGCAAGTTTTGAACTACAGGTTGAATGAGATATGAGGTTAACCAACTGTCAAATGGGCAAACACATAACTTATAGAATTGTGTATTTCTCAGAGTACTGTATTATATTTAATTTTCGTTTTATATTATTTTATAGTAGGTTTTATATTATCCATTCAGGGTAAATTAATGTAAATTCCTAGTACATTTATATAAAATTTTAACTTAAATTGTATAACCACTTCTGTTTTAGATGATATCTCCAAAGAAATAAATAAAATAGCAAAATTTCATGATTTTATTTCTTATTCACTTGTGAACATTAGTATGGAATGTATTCGTTGAAGTGAAGATAACTTAAATGATATTTTTGTGAACATTTATAAAACTAACCTCGTTTTGAAACAAAGTTTTCTTTGAAATATAATGAATAAATCTTCAAAGTATACAAGACGGATATATTAATTTATAATTTTCTGATCCACGCACTGTATTATTATCTTTTTTCATCTCGTCAAGCATATTTTTAATGTATATACGAACTTTTCGTTTACGCGGGAATTCGTGACAACATAATTTATTGCCTTTCTAACGGGACAATGTGCACTCAAGTAAGCAGCAATAATTGTTACTCATATTACAATATATATGTCACTTTAGATACACAAATACGTATAATATTTAATAAATTTCTAATATTACTACTTTAATACAAAGTCAACCTGTAGTTCATTATTTTGCCACCAGATGTCATATCGCTTAGCAATACTTGCCAATATAACAGAATATAAATTGTACGTCTATGCAAAAAACGTTTAACGTCACTTTTGACAATCAACATTTTTTCGAGAGAACACAATGGCCCGTACTACGATCACGGTTTTAACTAAAACGCTGTTTTAAAAAATGTCAAATTCAAATTTCAACATTTAATTTTGCACGTATGTTTGAAGATCGATTTTTTTAAAAATATTTGTTTGAATACAAACTATGTTCTGCTTTTAAAACATATTTTGATAAATTCGATATTATTTATTATTGTTATTAAATAATGATATGACACTTCTTAAAACAGCGTTTTAGTTAAAACCGTGATCGTAGTACGGGCCATTGATTTTTACTTTTTTTTACAAAATTTTGACTAAGACGCGATTGGTCAATTTTAAAGGGCAGGCTAGTTGTGCTGTGACCGCAGTGTCGTGTGGATCTGTGTGTGACTGTGTCCATAAGAAAATACAAGCAGTTTGCTGTAATTAAAGGTGAGTGGTAAACCTCATAAGTCGTTCTGATTATATTGTACATGTAAGGCGCTCAGATGTGGATCGCCAGTTTCTTGATTGTTATATTGTACACTATTTGTGTATTTGATATTGATGTTGAATTAATTATTCGGAACATACGGCGTACCTAGAAGAAAAATAATAGGTTCGGCCTTCATATCAAAATCATTTTTAAAATATTATCAAGGCATGGGAGCAAAACATGTTAAAAAAAAGCTGTGGCTACAAAGTAATGGCCAAGTTGAGCGATATAATTGAACTTTTCTTGTTTGCGTTGCCGGCTAGTTGCGAAGATGGTGGTAAATGGGAAGATTACAAAGTAAAAGTACAATTTGTTATGAATAATATGTACAGTAAAAGTATGGGTAAAATACCAAATGGATTATTTTTTGTGTACAAACCGCGCTCGTTAACAAATTCATTATTAACGGTGGAAATACAAGTAGAGCAATTATATTCATGTGATATTAATGTAGAGCGAGCACAAGTTGCTGAACAAATATTGTTTGATTCAATGTTGTAAAAAGAAAGATTTGAAAAAAATGAAAGTCACCTAGAAAATATAAAGAAAATGATTTGGTAGTATGTATATTTGATTAATTAAATAAAACACTTGGTGCAGTTTCACAGCTTTATTAATTGCTTACAACGATCGTTTCGATCTTGCGATCATCTTCAGGTAACTAAATACAAAAATTTGGTAGTATTCGAGAAGCAAATTATAGGCGAGAGCACTAAGAAATTAAAACCACCATACGCGGGCCCTTTCATAGTAAATAAAGTATTGCCGAATGACAGATATGTGATTAGCAACCTCCTGGATCAGACAGGAACCGCAGGGCTAAATACGAAAATACAGTGACCGTCAACAAGTTAAGGCCGTGGACCCTTTCAGAAGGTATGTCTTCTGACTAGTCGTGTGAAAGCGGTGAGAGTGGTGACGACAGGGTTGGAACCAAAACATAGTTCAAATACGGATAATTAAATAGTTTATAAATTTTAAAAGCCTCCTCGAGGACGAGGAGATAATCAGGATAGGCCGAATGTAAGATTTACCTTTTGGTGGCACGCCACTGGGTTAGAAGCGCAGGCAAAAACACTTGACATTCCTAAATGCAATGACATCTCCGACCCTTGGAAAGGCAGACTAGTTGTGTTATGACCACAGTGTCGTGTGGATCTGTGTGTGATAGTGTCCATAAGAAAAGACAAGTGCGAGATAACATAGACTACGTTTATCTCGCACTAGTTTATCCACTTAAATGCTAATCCGCTTGAGTCAAGCGGGTTAAACGAGCGAAATAAACACGTTAGTTTAGAGCTGAGTGAATTAACTTAAATAATGGGTTAACTAACCTACTCGAAATTTAGCAAAATAATATATATATATATATATATATATATATATATATATATATATATATATATATATATATATATATATATATATATATATATTACTACACAAAAAACTGTTTGTTTCGAGGTTCAAGATCGTGAGCGTTTTGATATTATTATTACTATTATTATTATTATTATTATTATTATTATTATTATTATTATAAATCATTCGCAAAATTTTCTATCTTTCCTTGTTTAACAGCAGTGGATAAACGCTGTAAGAGTTAGTTTTAAGTGACTAGATTCTTAAGCGGGTTGTCACTGCGAGATAAACGTAGTCATATAGTACCAGTTACCTACATAGTAAGCACTTAACACTGTCTGCCGTACTTAGTATTATTTTATTTCAGATATTTGAATAATTTAATACTGTTTATCTAACTTAATATTATTTAATTATTATTTTATTCCAGATATTTGGATAACTTAAAACTGTTTACCGAACTTAATATTATTTAATTCCAGAAGGTTGAGTAACTTAATACCAGTTAAACAATATTAACTCTGATATTTATTAAAACAGGACTTAATACGGTATTCCATTCGAAAGAGTATTTGAAGTTATGTTTATTCGCGGAGAAAACTAATTTTTCGAAAATATGGAACTCATACTGTTTTATCCTGAGGTACAGAATTGATAAATAAAATTAAAATTTAATCCTAATGTGAAAATTAAGTGAAGATAAGAGGTATACTATTACGTATATGCTGGTTTGAGCTATAGTACTTTAATTTACTGTGGTTTTTACTTCCATCACAACACGGTGCCTATACCTGATCCTGATACCTGATAGTTTGTTAGTAACAGGGGTATTATGTAGAATTTTATTTATCTACGAATTATAGGTACTACTAGTACATACATTAAAATCTGATTTTCTATTGAGTTTGGTATAATAAAAAGGATAAAAATATATCATTGCGACATATTACTAGTCATTGTTAGGTTCGTCAATCTGCTTTACACTTGACACGTGCACGGTGCGCCGTGTCGCCGTGCCACGTCACATCGCAGCCACAGAACAAGGAAGGAAGAATCCTTTCTTGTTCTGTGCCGCCGTCGTCGATATAATTTACACGTGTATGTTAACCACAGTCCGACAAACTTAGCTGGTTATGAATAATAAACTGATGTGAAAGCGACGTGACATGGTGCAGCGGCGCACCACGCACGTGTCAATTATAATCTCATACTCATCCGCTAGTGAGTATCTGGATGTGAGCGACCACGGAGCCAATATTTCACTGTCGGTGATGGTGGACCATCGATGGTATTAATTCCTTCCATTCTCTTCAACCCAAGGCCACTTCTTTAGGTTGTTGCAGGCTATATTTTATTTCTAATATCATCTTCTATTTGGTTGGTCCAGGTCATTCTTGGAGCAGTTGACATTAATTTCCAATGTAATAGTCGATTCCGCCGTAAGAGTTGGTACGGTAATCTTTCCTCGATCATTCAGCAAACATGCTCAAACCAACGTAACCTGCATTTTCAGTTTTCTTCCTATACTGTCTTAGAGCGATATTCCAAGAATTCTTCGTAGACAACCTATTTGAACATCCTCTAATTTTTTGAGATCTGACTGAAGAAGCGTCCATGACATTGAAAAATTAGTAACACGAATGTTCTTTATAGGCGTATTTTAGTTGGAATAGAAATATTTGCTTTTCGCCATAAGCGCCAATTAAGTGATCTAAAGGCTACTCCAATTCGATTACTGATATCTGTAGATGAGGCAGTTTTCAATTCATCCATATAGGAGCCCAGATATTGAAATTTAATTACTTCCCCCATTTGCATTCCATGGAGGTGAATATTAATTGGCGACCCATCTGAAGACTGTACTCTCATTTTTGCTGCATTTATTTGTAAACCATATGGTTTGACTTGTTTAGCAACTTCATGTAAAAGTTCAATTGCGTCTCTTTCGCCTACAGCAAAAATAACACTATCGTCAGCATACGTGGTCTGTTTAGAAAATAACCGAATTTTATTTTATTAAACTTTATTATTCATTTTACAAATTAATGGTCCTTGTCCTCTTCAAAGTATTCCCCTCCCCTATTTACACATTTTCCAGGTGGTGTTTCGCGAAGCAGTCCTATATTGCTTATGAAATGGAGTAACCCGCCTTTGTGAGGCGAATTAACAAATAATATTTAAAGTGGAATCTTGACAGACTTGAGGTACAAATTAGTAATTGTCAAAAGTATAATAAATAATAATAAATGTTCTTACCGTGGCGATGTTGCTTGGAAAAGAATAAGGGTTCAAATAATAAGAATAATAATGATTTATTATAAATAGGTTTATTGACTAGTATAAATGATGAATGGATATTACAGTTGATGGACCCGACTGTATGGAGGAATAGTTTTCTTACTGGTCGCTTACCAAATGAACCCCTCAATGCATTTTCAACGGAATGACTTCCCATCATCCATACAGTCTTTCATTAATTGAGATGTTACCTAATTACCTAGTTAATAAACAATAATATTATGATTGCTTATACTGCAATATTAATGATTACTACTATTGAGTCATGAAGGCCGCAATTGTGTAGTGACCTAGTCTTACATACCTCCTTTCTTTAAAAATTTGCATCCGGAGGAGCACAATTTTATTTACAACTACACTTAAAGTCTAGTTCACAATATTTCATACCATGTCGTGTTTGATGGGGAAAATTACTACATTCCACTGTCTTGTGCTGGATGGTGTATCCATGGCTATAGATGAGTTTGAGGGGAGACGATTTGCCGGTCGTCATCCCTTGGATGGTTCATCTGCTTCCTGCGTTTTGATACGGTTTCATCAACATGCATGGCACTGACGGTTGTTATATTTTTAAATACCATATTTCTAAATGACTGATTTAGTTTTTTTTTGCGTGTTATATGGACTTCGCTCTATCATCCCATTCGTTTGTGGTCGGTATGCCGTTGTTTGTAATTTTTCCCGCATATGGTAGGTTGTGGTAATTGTGCATTATCTTGAATTTCATGTATACTGGTACTACGAGTTGATGATAACGGTCATTATTTGATTATTCTTTGAAGATTAACCCTTCGTCATCCGTGACATACCCTTCTTTACTGGAGAGCTGTTGCACTGCTGCATAGTGTTGTTTATTTTCTACCATATGTCTATCCCATATTAGTTCATATGTTCCTTCAACTTCTACAGCATTAATTTGTATTCCTGAGAGTACGACCGCGTTCACATGCTTCTTCCCCGCTCTTTGTTCAATCTTTTACTCGTATTCCTGGGGAGTAAGCGTCTATTTTGCTAAACGTGATTGTAGATTGCTGATCGAAAATAGCCATTTCAGTTGTTGATGTTCAGTTGTTATGGTGAATTTCCTTCCATATAGATAGCATCGATAGTGTTATGTATTAAGCGGGTGTGGTTTTCATTATAAACTTTCTTACGCTGACAAACATTTATAACTTTATTCCCCATTACACATGTGCGTTTTCCTAGCCCATAAAGTCGCCAACTTGTTCTGTCAAAAAACGTACTTACATGTCATAAATCCCTAACAATATCCCAGTATTTCCAACTGCGCGCTCGCGGTAATAATAAGAGATTGATGCTGATACATAAGCTAAACTCTCATAATCTATTATAGATCTGACAAATGCTTTATATATATATATATAGGGTTATAACGCGAGAATGAACTAGCAATTATCTCTGTTATTAAGCGAGATAGCGATTATCTTCAAATAAACAAATTTACTAAAGACAATATGGGCAATAAGATGTCGTATCAAGAAGCTTCCGGTTCCGGAGTATGTGATACCAACTTTGAAATTTCAAATGAACATACTATATTTTTCTATATTTTGAGACGTACATAAAATTTGCTTTACAATGGTAGTAAATTAGTAGTACAATGAATTATTAAAAAATAAAATGGCGGACGTTTAAAATATGAATATACTGAATGAAAAAAAAAAAACAGTTTTGCTTTCGTTTTTACCTTCCGTCACCTATAGGTAAGGAAGGTATTGTCTTTGGTCAAAAAAATCGGTGGTGAGCTTTCATTGAATAAGCACGTTTTAGGGTCTTTACAATACGATTTTACTATTTTTACGATGTCTGTATGTGTGTGTTCGTGTGTGCGTGTGTGTGTGTGACCGCGGTTTCGTCAACGATATCTCCAATACTAGAATTCCAAAAATTACAATTCTTGCGTATTCCTCTTCCTTACAACCATATGCAGACTTGATTTGATTTTGGTTATAAATGGTCAACCGGAAGTACCCTCATTTGAAGATTTTAACAGTTTTTCTTGAAAAACTCAGTTAAATTTTATTATAACTTAAAGAATATATTATTCTCTATACGACTTGATTGTATTTTATATTTGATATTCAACAGATTGAGGTCCAGTTGCATAAAACATTGTTAACTTTAATCACGTAGTTAACTTTGACAAGGCTTATTTTCCAATGTATTTTTGATACGTATCCATGGTTACAATGTGTAGTTAAACACATGATCAGCTAACAACGTTTTATGCAACTGGCCCATAGAGTTAAAGAAGAATAAAGATAATAAATTTCATATAAATATCATAATTCAGACAGCTATGCTAACTTAACCATGGAAACTGCTTATATATTCAGGTAATTCAAATTGACAGACGTCAGTATCAATAAAAAGCAAGTAATTGAATGAAAGAATAGGGAAGTAACTCTAGTGTTAGAAGTTTTTAGATATAAGAGAGACGATTACATTGGTTTGAACATGTCATGAGGAGAGATGAATATATTAATAGAAGGTGGAAGAAACATAGGAAGATCAAATATAAGATGAAAAGACTGTATTGCAGAAGACTTGAGAGAAAAAGAACTGAATGAGGACGACACGCAAAACAAAAATGAGTGGAAGAAGAAAATAAAAAATAGCGACCCCCCACCAATGGGAAAAACTAAAGAAGAAGAAGATGTCAGTGTCAAGTGCAATTTGCATAGTTTGTTTATGAAATAACTTTACTGGAAATATAGGATCTTTTG